>CM035837.1:110085688-110685688 GCA_020510985.1 Pholidichthys leucotaenia
CAAATCCTACACAAGGGAGCCAGCGAAGAAAATAAATTGCTCTGCATTGGTTAGTTGACATAACGGCATGTACAGTAGAATTTCTTAGTGTTTTGGTCCGGAGTCCATTTGTTAAATCCATGAATCCATTTGGCAAAAAAAAAAAATCAAGCCTTTCTTTGATGGAACCTCTTAAAATCTGGAAGATATCAGTGAATAAAATGTCCTTAGATCTGAAGATGGCATAATTAAGACACAGAGGACACTTCTGTCTTGCTTGTAGAAACTGAGGTTTCATCTTCCACCATGCCTCCCATTCCAATTGTGCTTAGCATGCAGTTACGGAACTGGGAAAAACAAGACAAATTCAGAAACTTGTAATTCCTATTTTACAGATGATTGGGAAAAAAAGGTACAACCTATACAGAATTCAGAACCAACCTGTTTGTTCATCAGCACATAGATTACAGGGTTGTACAAAGCTGAGCTCTTGGCAAAGAAAGCAGGAATAGCTGCTGTCAGAGCAGTGAAAGCAGCTCCTTTGTTCATGAAGATCCAGGCAGCGAAGCTGGCATATGGTGTCCAAGCAACCAGGAAACCCAGGACCATCAAGACGCACATACGTGTCACTTCCTTCTCAGCTTTCTGAGTAGAGGCTGAGTCCTGCTGCTGAGCTGCTGCCTGTACAGTTTTGTAAAGTTTATTCATTAAACTCCACAATGACTCTGATTAGTTTGTCGCACCAATAGATCTACTACAAATAATGAGAGACGAATTGTAACTTTACTTACAGCTTTCACTGTCAATACAAGGCTTCCATAAGTGAAGAAAATAGTGACAACTGGGAAGCAGAAGTGGCAGGTGAACATGTAGATGACATAAGATTCATTGTTGAATCCTGGAGCCAGAGTGTAGTAGTCAGGACCACAAGAGCACTGCATTCCCTCAGGAAGGTACCTGTGTGATATATAAGGAAGGTCACTCATGAATTCTCTTCCCTACAGGTCATGTAGGATTTTAAAACCCTCATGACTAAATCTTCAGATTTTTGTTGGCTTACACGTACATAAAGCTTTCCTTAACTGATTTAAAATGTCCTATTGTTCTTCACTATTAGATTGAGAGTATTACCTTGACCAGCCAAAAAGTGGGGGTGCAGCACAGGCCATAGCCATGATCCAGGTTAAAGCCACTCCAGCAAAAGCATGAGTCCCAGTAAACTTGAAACTTCCCATGGGTTTGCAGACAACAATATATCTCTCAACAGCCAGGACGACCAGTGACCACAGAGCAACTTGGCCTTTAAAGAAAATTTTCAAAAAGAGGTAATAATATTAGTGAATTAGAAAAGATAACTCAATCTCCTTAAAATCTTCCTTAAAAGTATCGCTTCTTCTTTCTCACCTCCCAGTGTGGCCATGAATCCCTCAATAGCGCAGAAGGTGGCTCCAAGGATAAAGTAACCACTGAAAGCAGATGTGATGGTGACAGTGAATCCAAAGCAGCACATGATGAGGCCAGCCACAGCCAGGTTGACCAGGATGTAGTTGAGAGGCTGTCGAAGCTTCTTGTTCTGAGCTGTTACGAGCAATGTCAAGCCATTGATGGGAGTCCCAGTGCAGATCAGGAAGAACATGTAGAATGCCAGGATCTTGAAGAAGATGGGGTCGGCCAAATAATACTGCGGGTATTCAAAGGGGCTTCTAACAATCCCAGTCCTGTTGGACATGGGAATGTAGAAGTTCTTGCCCTCAGTGCCATTGGGCTCGATTCCTCCTTCCCATGCCATCTTCAGGTGTCTAGTTTGCTGGGACTGCACTTGCTGGAAAGTGTCAGATTGGTATAAGCCAACCCTGCACAAGTGGTTTATGGCACCTTCTGTGTTTTATACCTTCTAGAGGTTATCCCTAAATTAGGGAAAATTAGATTACTAGAGGATTGTGAGGATGTGAACAGCTCAAGTCTGAGAGATAAGAGACCTTAAGAAGCACAGAGGGACAATGACCTGTATTTAAAAAATGTTTGCCTTTTCACACATACAACTTAAAATAATTTCTCTCAAAGTTTGTTCTTATTCAGAACGTGCAGCTTACACTAATTCAAATAGGAAAATTTATATATATTTTAGATTTTTAAAATTAAAATGTATGTGTATAAATTGCTCTGCATAAAATATCTTAAACAGCTATTTGTTGTAAAATAAGTTTAAAATCAACCAGAATAAATGCATTTTCCAAGACAGACATTAATAATGTTATGAGAATAACTTTTTGACAAAAATACTAACCCAACAATTATTTACCCTTACACAAAGAAAACAAGTGGTGACACATTTGTATGACTTAATTTTTTTTATTGCTGAGAATTATATCAATATGTGGGTACATTTGGGGCAGTAAAAACTAGAAAAGCACTCGGAGAGCGCAGACCTCCGCCAAGCGCTACAGTTCCCCCATACAGTGTTTATGTGTACGTTTTCAGATTCCTTGACCATGAAAACATATAACTAGCAATTGGATTCACAATGACAGGATTAGTGGTTCAGTAGTTATTAATGAAAATCACATTTTCCGTAATGGCGGTTTTCGCCACAGTTCCCCCCATACAGTGTTTGTGTGTACGTTTTCAGATTCCTTGACCATGAAAACATATGACTAGCAATTGGATTCACAATGATAGGATTAGTGGTTCAGTAGTTATTGACGAAAATGGCATTTTCCGTAATGGCGGTTTTCTTCTGGACGGTGATCCGGATCACCACCAAAATCTAATCATCTGTAGGATGCCCCATTTCTGACAATCTGTGAAAATTTCATGAAAATCCGTCCGTAACTTTTTGAATTATCTTGCTAACAAACAAACAGACAAACAGACAAACAGACAGACAAACCAACGTCGATGATCACATAACCTCCTTGGCGGAGGTAAAGATGCATCTTTTTGTTAGATAACATGGGCATTTTATTTTATTGAGCTTTTCTTGATCTTCAGCGTCAAATTTATTTTTTTCATCTTGAATTTTTTTTTTTTTTTTTGCAAAAGAGACAGCGTCTGTATTTTTTTTTTTAAATAAATGGCAAAAAAGTCTTACTGTGCTTTAACGCAAGCATCACAACAAATCTATACTGACGCAAACCACTACCGACTCAGACAGCAGCAGAAGTGGAAGCCTTTCTGACTCTGCTGCTCCTCTTGCTCTTATTTTTATGAGGAGCCAAATGCAAACTAACACCTTGTGCTTCGATTTAACGTCGTAAAACTTCTACATTCCCCGCTGCAGTTAACTGATAAGCTGAAAACGGATCACATGTAATGAGGTCCGATGGCGCAAATAAAGCAGGTTAGGCGGCAGTAACCTGGATCTTTTTTAGTGGAGAACAGACCACTCCTTCTTGGCCGTCCAGAGCAGCGGGGCGTGTCGGTGCCCGGGCTGCTCCGGTCTGCCAACGAGAGTTTTCCATGACCGTGATCAAGGATCCGGGACTGCTCGATGACCAACACCGGACAGACCTCTCTCCCCTTCTGGCCGCGCGCCAAAGACGCACGTCTCTGTGCAATGCATCGTGCGCGAGTACCGGCGCTGGCGCCGCGCGATCTGCCCGTTGGTACAGTATGAGCTTATTAGACAAGCTGCCTGCAGAGGCAAAGAAAAGGGCTGAGATGGAGGGAATACAAAGAGAAACGCGCTTCCAGCGGACGCGTAAAATGAACGGCAGGCAGGTCAGTCACAACTGTGTCCGGGAGGTGGCGACCCTCCTTTTTTTTTTTTTAATCATGGGGAGGAATTCAAAGTACCCGCTTGAAGATGACTTTGTTATATTGTAACACATAAATCTGTTTCACTTCAAGAATTAAACAGGCAAGGTTTGTGAAACTAAAATTCAACTTAAAAATAATAAGCTGACCTGTGCAATGTAAACGTACGGGAAATGAATATTTAATACCCCACAGATTTCTCCAAAATTATCAACTCACACATACACCATGGTCTTCATCATTAATTATTTATTGACACCACAAAAGGCCAATGACAAAAAAAAAAAAAAAAAAAGGCAGCTCCCACTGGAAAAATAAACATCTGTTCAAAATAAATACATCTTTGGAAAAATCTTTAAAAGTCTTTTCTTTTATTAAATAAATAAAATTAAGAAGGCCATTTCCCCTGTAGAAAAATGAGTCAAAATCACCCCTTCTTGTTAACCTGCAACCCTCCACCCCCATAAAGACTGTAGGGAAACTGTGTATATCAATGGGAGTATAGTAGCAAATGTACAAGAAAAATCATGAAAATTTGAGAAAAACTTGCAAATTTTATAGAAAAAAGTTGCAAATTTATAAACTAATTTAAAATTATCAAAGCTGCAGCCATTTCTGGTAATAACATGTTATTATACAAACAAGAACATTAAGAGTCAGTTTATAAACACAGAAGCCTTGGTTCCGAGGTTGTCATAGCCAGGAGCGGCACTGGGGTTAAGCTCCCAGTGCTCATAAAATGCTCCTTACAGCGTGCGTCTCGAAAAGCCTCTGACAACTAAGTCCAACTCCTAGCCTGCCCATGTGGTTTAGTCTCTAAGCCCGGCGGAACTGCTTTTACTAATAGGAGAAGGGGCGAGGGCGGATCTCTGGCGCCTTAAAACCAGATGCTTCGGGTAGATGGTGGCTCGTTAACCTGGGAAGGTAGCCCATCTAGGGGAAGGTAAACCCTGATTTCAAACCTCCGCTGCCTTGCAGCACACCCGGTCACGGGAAAGGCTTCGGGAGTCAACCCTGAGGAAAAATCCGGAGTCGGAGCCCCTAAGGCAGTTCTCTGTTGTGCTCAACATCGTTCTGGCAGCTCCTGCGATGGCACTGGTGCCAAACTATAGCAGCCCTGCTGTTCCTTTGGATTCATCAGTGACATGGAGAGGGGGGACATGCTGCATGGGTAACATCTTGTCTTCCATATCTTCCTGCCCAGGCTTGAATCCTACCAACGCCCAACGCTGGAAGGTAGAACACCGGTGCGCATCGGCCTGTTCAGCCACAGGCGGTGCTGTTCCAGCAGAGTAGACGTTTAGGATTCTCTTCCATGGTCATCATAGACTGACAGAGGCCGACGATAAAACACAGAAGCTGCAGCTTCTCTCTCAGTGCAGCTTGGCTGCCTTTATATCATGCATTTAATTTCTAAGTGCTTGACTAAACATATGTGTGACTACAAATGAAGACAGTGTGGAGAAAGAAGGCAGGCAAGGCAACGAGCTGGATGACACAGAACTTTATTCTTCCTCCAGCATAACTTACAGCAACCATCCCAGGTCTCTGTGCATCCCTCTTTTATATCTTTATTTCCATGCATCAAGACCCGGGACGTCCGACCATAACACATTGTTGTTTGAACAAAGAAGTGTGTAGCACATTAATATGACATAACGCTGGCGCCACTACAACACCCTTCTTAGCAGCACCGACAGCTCTTACTCTCCCCGGGGGTGCATAGACCCAATAGTCCCATTTGATACCCCCCGGTGACACCTCCTCCTTGTGGAGAAACCCCCAGACCATGCCCCCACAACAGCTACTTTTTTACTTCAAAGAAAAAAAAATGTATATATGTACTGTATATATATATATACGTATATATATATATATATATATATATATATATATATGTGCACTGTGGCAGCACAGCAATAAGGTCATGGGTTGGATCCCACCTCTGACCATCGGTGACCCTTCTGTGTGGATTTTTTTTTAATCCTTTATTAGTCCCACACTGGGGAAATTACTGGGCATCCATATGAGTGGATGAGGCAGCCACTGCGCCCAACCCTTTCATCATTCACACATGGGACCACTTTAGAGTCTCCAGTTAACCTAACTTGCATAACATTTATTTTCTCTGCTCAACAGAGAGCCTAAGTCACGCCCCTTCTACTGCCTCATGTGGGACCTGAAATCGAAAAAAATCCTCCACTGAAATGAATGGCAAGAGCAAAATTATCTTTTGATCAAATTTTGCCACGAGTTACACATGAACAACAAACCCTGGATCAACCCTGAGATAAAAACACTTCTGAGAGAGAAGAAGAGGATCTTCAGGTCGGGGAACAGGGAGATGCTGAAGTCCGTACAGAGGGAGCTGAGGAGGAAGATCAGAGAAGGCAAGGACAGCTTCAGGAAGAAGATGGAGGACAAGCTGCAACAGAGCGACATCGGCGGGGTCTGGAGAAACCTTAAAACCATCTCTGGGCTCCAGAATACCTCCCCCCAGGCCACGGGGGGCAGGGAGTGGGCGAACAATCTGAACCTGTTTTTTAATAGGTTTGACCAGTCGCCCTCCCCCCCGACTGCACAACAACCACTGCTGCCTCTAAAGTCATTGAGACCTGCTGTCCACACCCCACTCCACCAACACCCCCCCACTCACACAGCCCCCCAACCTGACCCTCACTAAGACCCAGGTGAGGACAGAGCTGAAGAAGATCAAGGCGAGGAAGGCCATGGGACCGGACGGCATCAGCGCGAAGCTCCTCAAGTCCTGTGCAGACCAGCTGTGTGGGATTGTGGAGCACATCTTCAACCTGAGCCTGAAGCTGGGGAGGGTACCACAGTTGTGGAAAACATCTTGTGTGGTACCTGTACCAAAGACTTCCCACCCCAAAGATATGAACAGCTACAGACCAGTGGCCCTGACGTCTCACATGATGAAGACCCTGGAGAGACTGCTCCTTGCTCACCTCCGCCCCCTGGTGGGACCAGTGATGGATCCACTCCAGTTCGCCTACCAGCATGGCAATGGGGTGGAGGATGCAGTGATCTTCCTCCTTCACCGTTCTCTGTCCCACCTGGAGAAGCCCGGGAATGCAATGAGGATCATGTTCTTTGACTCCTCCAGTGCTTTCAACACCATTCAACCAATGATCCTGAAGGACAAGCTGCTGTGTGCAGGGGTGGACCAGCACCTGTCATCATGGATCCTGGACTACCTCACCAACCGGCCACAGTTTGTGAGAACCCGATATTGTGTGTCTGACACGATCATCAGTAGCACGGGGGCCCCCCAGGGAATGGTTTTGGCTTCCTTCCTGTTCACCCTTTATACTGCGGACTTCTCACACAACACAACACACTGCCATCTACAGAAGTTCTCTGACGACTATGCGATCATCGTCCTCATCTCCAACGGAGATGAAGCTGAGTACAGAGGACTTATCCAGGACTTCGTGGACTGGTGCCATCGGTACTGCCTCCAGATCAACGCGAGGAAAACTAAGGAGCTGGTGGTGGACTGCCGCAGGCAAGGACAACCCCTCACAGCACCAGTAAACATACAGGGAACAGACATTGAGATGGTGACATCCTACAAGTACCTTGGTGTTCATCTGAACAATAAACTCGACTGGTCACACAATACCGACGCACTCTACAAGAAGGGACAGCGCAGACTGTTCCTACTGAGGAGGCTCAGGTCTTTTGGTGTACAAGGGGCGCTGCTGAAGACATTCTACGACACAGTGGTGGCATCAGCCATCACTTTTGGAGTGGTCTGCTGGGGCAACGGCATTACAGCAGCCGATAGGAAGAGACTAAACAAACTGTTCAAGAAAGCTACCTCTGTCCTGGGGCAATGCCTTGACCCAATGGAGGAGATAGGAGAGAGAAGGATGGTGGCTAAACTGTCATCTCTGCTGGAGTCCGAGTCCCACCCTATGCAGGACATATTGAACGCACCGAGGAGCTCATTTAGCAGTAGACTACATCATCCTAGGTGCGCAACCGAGAGGTTTCGCAGGTCCTTCCTACCTACGGCTGTCAGACTGTATAACCTAAGCAGGGCTGCTCGCAGAGATAGCAAAAAAACGTGACGACCTAGTAGTATTGAATGCAAAAGACGCAACAGACTTACACAAATGGTCCCCTCCAGTATACAACTAGGACAATATCAGTCGCTACGGAGGGTGACAATATGTATGGGTACATATTCATTCTATGTAGCATAACTAGGTAGACGGTTATGCTGTTTATTCCATCTTGCTACAATGCTCCGCACTTTGTATATATATTTATGTGCACGTATGTATATCCACTGCTCTTATTTATATTTTTCGTATCTTCTTAATTGTTGCTCTGGGTGTTGCTATCCCTGTGCTGTTGCAATCCTGGAATTTCCCCATTGTGGGACTAATAAAGGCTTATCTTATCTTATCTTATTTGTCAATTTAAAAGATAATTTTCCACGTAATTAAAGTTGTCAGCTGTCATATAACAACAGAGTAATATTTAGTTTTTGTTTAAAAATTAGCGGACACCAACTCCCATCATCCCATATCACTAAACACGATCATGGCGGGAGATTACTAAAACCTCACCTCCTGTTTCCTGACCGATGAAAGAATGATCCAAAGAGGAGAAAAACAACACAAAGGTATTGTTTTGTATTGTGAGAGCTGCAGCTGATCCAGAGGACTGTTAGTTACTTCACCCTGGGCGTGCTTTGAAAAGATGACGTAAGCTCCGTCCATCTGTGTTTGTAGTTTTTTTTAATTTACGTATTTTCATAACCTTATACTTTAACAGCTAGACAACAACCTACATCTTTATTTACGTGGGAAATTATCTTGTAAATTGACAAACATCAAATGTGTAACTAGTTTTGGCTTGAGTTTTGGCTCAAGTCCACAACTTTTGCTCAATTATTGTTTTTTCTGTGTTCATGTATGATTAGTTTTTGCATTTATTGCCCTCTGTGTTTCCCTGAGTCCCCTGTCTTCTGTGTTCATCCCTTGTCTGGTCCTGGGTCTGTGTGCATATCTGTTTACCTATTGTTTCAGCCTCATGTTTCCCATATTTGTAGCCACTGCCGTTTTGTATTACTCTCTGTATTGTGCCCTGCACTTCTATTGTCATGTCTTCTGTGTTCTCCCTGTCTGTGAGTGTGTGTGCAGCTCCGCCCATCCTGTGTTTAACTGTGGCCCTGGTAATTAGATCTCAGTTGTCTCACAATGATTAGTCTCCCTATTTATATGAGTTTGGACTTGTGCTCTCTCTGGCTTCATTGTGGTGTTTTTGTGGTGTATCTGTCGTGTGACCTCCATGTTCTCCCTGTAACCTTTGTTTTTCATCCCAAGTACATTTGCTTTGCCTGCGTTCTTTTCTGCTCCTGTGCAGTTGTTTATTTGATTTAAGTTCTCAGTGTTTTTTTGTCTGTTAATAAATATGATGCGTTTGAGTTCAGTCCGCTTCACGGGTCCTCCTAGTGATGGCCATATGAGGCTTTCTGGAGGACTTGATGCCTTTCATCAAAATGTCTCATATAGACGAGGCCTCATGTGAAACTTCATTATCTCTACTAGGCCATCTAGTGAACAAAGTGTATACAACGTGCAAATTTTTACAAGGGCATTATTGATTTAATGTGTATTTTTTCCATTTCAATAAATGCACTGTTTCTGTCTCTCCCAGTACATTCATGTCTGTCCTTATTGTCATGCAGGGCACAGTAGTGCCTCAGCATAATGATGTGTTATTGTTGTATCCAAGGTCTTTGAAACACAACAAGACGCTTCACTGTGCAAATAAAAGTGAATTATAAGAACTGGACGGCACGGTGGCAGAGTGGTTAGCACTGCGGCAGCACAGCAACTCACCTTGGCCGGGGGATCCTGGGTTCGATCCCAGCCCCCGACCAACAGTGATCTGTGTGGAGTTTGCATGTTCTCCCCGTGTCTGCGTGGGTTTACTCCGGGATTTCTCCGGTTTCCTCCCACATGCCAAAAACATGCAAGTTAGGTTAACTGGCATCAAAACTGGGGATTCTAAATTGTCATTAGGTATGACTGTGAGAGTGAATGGTTGTCTGTCTCTCTGTGTTGGCCCTGCAATGGACTGGCGATCTGTCCAGGGTGTACCCTGCCTCTCGCCCAAAGATGCTGGGATAGGCTCCAGCCCCCCCGCGACCCGAAAAAGGATTAAGCGGAAGAAGATGAATGAATGAATGAATGTATTGAAATCGTCACTTTTTGTTACCTCTGTGCGTCGTACTGCGCATTCATGAGATCGGTGACATAAGCGTAGACAGCCCCACAGAGAATTTTTCTGATTTAAAGTCCCATATGTGGACATAGAAAGGACTTGACTTAGGCTTTGTTTCTATACAAAAAACCCCAAAACAAAACAAAAAAAAACAACCAAAAAAAAAACTGCCCTGCACACACACATAGGTTTTTTTTCAAGCTTATATTCTATTTCACTGAATGTCTGTCAGAAGTAAAGATAACAACTTTAGTCTAACTATATTTCAATACATCTTTAGAAAATTGCAGATGAATAGTTTGTATCAATATTTGCATGTATTACATCAGTGGATTTTGAGATTTCAGTCTTTGCTATCACTAATCTTACAAAACTACTTGTTAGAGTTATAAATAAGATTTTACATTTGTTTAATTGTGAATTGACATTATTTCTGTATTTTCTTATGATTCCATAGAAAAGAAATGATGTCAGTTTGTATTTATGAAAAGTAGAGACTCTTATTTTGAAATGTATTTGACCACAGAAAAAGGAAGCATGGCCTTAATTAGATTTTAAGAGAAGTAAGGAGGCCCACAGTGTTTTGACCTTGTTAGCTTAATTGTAAAGGAAAGTTTGGAAGCTGTTTAGAATCTTTTCTGTTTGTTGATGACCATGGATATTGGAGTTTCAACGTTATTGAGATAAAGATTTTTTTTCTTTTAAGTTTTGCGGGAGTCCATTACTTTCCTCGAGTGCCTCAAAGAATGACACAGATAGTGGATCTGCTGCCATAACACTACTGTAGCCTGCATTTGGAGGTATGGGGCAAGAAGCATCTCAAAATAGTACTAGATGGCTTGCAGTACACATCTCGGTGTAGGCATTATAAGTGGATTTTTATTGTAACTTTTCACATAGCCAATTTTATCATAAATTCTAATGCCCCCCCCCAAAAAAAAAAATAATGGTGAGAAAGTTAATTAATTAGTCAAATAATTGGTCAATTAATTAGGACAGTCAGTGTGGGCTGAAGTAGTGGTGGGATCTTACTACTTTCAGATGGAGGAAAATATATTATGTACAGATCATTATTTCCCCTAATGAATTTCCACCTTAACCTCTGTGGGGGTGTCATATGTACAGGTCATCATCATCACCATCATAGCAGTCTGTCGGGGGTGACAATGACCGTTTCATTTAGGTCTGATCAGATTCCTCCATGCAGCTCTGTCCTTCGCCTTCCGCTGCCAGGAACTCCTGACCTTATTAACTCGGGCGACGTCCGAGTTGGTATGAGTTGCTTTCTGACTGACCATTTCATGAAACTGCTTGCAAAGTATTTGAGTACTGCTAGCTTTTGCTGGACTGGTGGCACATTCTTGGCATATAGAGGTATTATCAGTGGCAAGGACAGGCCAAGACAAACTGACTCCAGTATCTGTTGCAGTGACTGACCAGATGATAGGTTTGTTTATCTCTGCTCTTTGTGTAGTGCACGTCACAATGCACCGACTGGCAAAAGTCCACCAAAGAGCTTGTGACAGATGTGCTTATCTGCCAGGATGTCCAGTCTCACCCCGTGTAACTGAGAATGGTCCACCACAGACCTGTGACAGATATTGTTTTTGGTTCTGCCAGGATGCCCAGTTTCACCCTCCACGCCCTGGTCATACGGCAATAATATTTTGAAACTAAACTGAATCACTTAATCACTTGATCTTATCCTACACTTTATTACATGTATAGTTTATTTCTCTTATCTTATCATGTTTAATGTTGCAGCATTGTACCGAGACAAATTCCTAGTTTGTGTACTACATGAACAATGGCAATAAACCTGATTCTGATTCTGATTCTGAAAAAATTACTATATGTTTGACAGGCTTATTTAAAGGTCCCATTCACTTAAAAAATAGTGTTTGTAGGTTTTAACCTTCTGAAATGTGTCTATTGGTCACAAAATTATTGAAAAGAAATATCAAAACACGCATTTCTCTTAATAAAGTATACAGCCAAGCCTTTGTATCATTTCTGTCTGTGAGGGGCTAGTGTAACTCTTAAGTGTTTGCTTTACAGAAGGTCATGAAAAGGTAATACCAATCATGATACCCGCCCACTGCTCTATTATTGGCTAGCAGGGGCAGATCTACAGGGAAGGAGGGGGCAATAGCCCCCCTACTGTAGAGCCTTGCGACCCCAGCTGCCCCCCACCCCAACTTTAATGTCCTTGAAATTGTACTTATAAAAACACATCACTCGTATGCCCAAAAGCCTCTCATAGCAATAAAATAAAAAGAAAGAATTCACCAAAAAAGTATAATTGAAAATTAAACCTGCAAGCAGGTGTAAGCTGGCTGTCGCCCCCAATGCACCCACGCAACCCAGTGCCTGTCGTACCTTGCTGTCTCTGAAAATTTCCTGTTGTCGCTGCAAGGGCTGCAGAAATAATAAAGTAAACCATTTGGCAAGAACTTCCTTTGAGCAGTAAGTGGTGCTATAACTTTTATCAAATATTCTTATGTAGGTGCATGCAGAGTTGGACTAAAGTCCATCATGGCAATTACAGTGAAAATCCGACACAGTTTGTCCAATTTACAACTGTCCAATGTATGGTGATAAGGTAAAATTGGAAATGTGCCCATTGTAGCACTTAACATTTTAAGTACATGTTGCAGACCAATACAGAACTAAAGAAGAGAATCACCTTGACTTACAGTACGTTCCACATTTGGCGACCCTTGGACTTCCCCAAGCCTCCAAAGTAAAAAACATCTTGAATGGCAAGGAATGGGTTTCCATGGCAACTGTGCTTATCGCAGGACAAAAGTGATGTCCACTGAGGGTAGCCTAATGCACTCTGAGAAACCACTGAAAATGTCATGTCATTGTGACTACTTGTCTTTGCACAAAATTTGATACAATTTTGTGCAGTACCTCATGTCAACAGTAGGTGCTGGTGTGACAGTTTTGTGAATATTGATATGCAGACATGTTCAGATTGGGATCAGTATGATTTGTGCAAAGTTTGGTCCAAATCAGACGAGTCTATAAAGCTCAAGCTATAAAGGTCAAGATTTGCTATGCGAGGAAGCCATTGAAGCATGCTGATCGCCATGGAAACAGTTCTGTACTATGTACATGTACTGTCAATGAGCCCTTGTCATTCCTTCATGTCATTTTTTTCTGCTGGTGAGAGAAATATGTACCGGTACATCTCAAAAAATTAGAATATCATGAAAAAGTTCAATTTTTTTGTCACTCATTTCAGAAAGTGAAGCCCATATATAGATTCATTACACAGAGAGTGATATATTTCAAGTGTTTATTTATTTTAATTTTGATGATTATGGCTTACAGCCCATGAAAACCCCAAATTCAGTTTCTCAAAAAATTAGAATATTGCATAAAAATTAATTTAAAAAAATAGTTTTTTAATAGAAATGTTGGCTGACTGAAAAGTATGTCCATGTACACGCTCAGTACTTGGTCGGGGCTCCATCTGGATTAATTACAGTATCAATGTAACCACCAGCAGATGACCTCTGTTCATATAAAAGTAACTTTTGCATTTCATTTGTAAATCAAAGTCCCAGAGTCTGGAGAAAGAGTAGAGAGGCACAGAATCTAAGTTGAGGTTTAGTGTGAAGTTTCCACAGTCAGTGATGATTTGAGGAACCATGTCATCTGCTGCTGTTGGTTCACTGTGTTTTATCAAGACCAAAGTCAGCACAGTCGTCTACCAGGAAATTTTAGAGCACTTCATGCTTCCCTCTGCTGACAAGCTTTATGGAGAGGCTGATTTCATTTTCCAGCAGGACATGGCACCCCCCACACTGCCAAAAGTATCAAAACCTGGTTTAATGACCATGGCATCACTGTGTTTGATTGGCCAGCAAACTCTCCTGACCAAAACCCATAGAGAATCTATGGAGTATTGTCAAGAGGAAGATGAGACACCAGACCCAACAATGCAGACGAACTGAAGGTCACTATCTACGCAACCTGGACCTTCTTAACACCTCAGCAGTGCCACAGGCTGATCACCTCCATGCCACGCCACATTGATGCAGTAATTAATCCAAAAGGAGCCCCGACCAAGTATTGAGTGTGTACATGGACATACTTTTCAGTCGGCCAACATTTCTATTAAAAAACTATATTTTAAAATTAATTTTATGCAATATTCTAATTTTTTGAGAAACTGAATTTGGGGTTTTCATGGGCTGTAAGCCATCCATCCATCCATCCATCCATCCATCCATCCATCTTCTTCTGCTTAATCGTTTTCGGGTTGCAGGGGGGCTGGAGCCTATTCCAGCATCTTTGGGTGAGATGCAGGGTCATAATCATCAAAATTAAAATAAATAAACACTTAAAATATTTCATTCTCTGTGTAATGGATCTATATAATATATGGGTTTCACTTTCTGAAATGAGTGACAAAAAAATATTCAACTTTTTCATGATATTCTAATTTTTTGAGATGTACCTGTATTGGTTTTCCAAAGGCAAGCATGAAGGCTGAAGCTCATTGGTAAACCAAAGTCTTTTCTTGTTTAAGCTGTGGAAAATGGAGACTTTACATTTGGGGCCTGTTAATGTGGAAACTGAGATTTCTGTTATGCAAGGCCAGCTGTGACATGAGTGAGCTGGAAGTGAAAACAATTTTCAACACCTAGATGAGACACGAGGAAGAAAAAAAAACCAAACAAATCTTCGCTCTTACATGCAATTTGTCAAAGGTATCGCACATCAAGAGCTGAGGTGTTATTTTTGCAGTAAAACATGGGAAAAATGAAATCAGAGCCGCTGCTCCCATTATGCACATCACGCTGTGTGCGTGGGGGCACCAAAATGATCAGCATGATCATAAGAATCATTATGATTAATTTTTCAAATTTATGAAAAAAAACTGCTGTAACATTTAATATTAGACCATTGTGTGCAATTTAAACTATATGTACTTGTCTGAAATATTAATAATTTGAATAAAATGAAAACATTAATCATATATTATTAAGTTGATTTTACTCCATCAAAGGATTGTGATGCATATCTAACAATAAAAAGGTCATATGTAACCAACTTTACACAGCAGTCAATAACCCACTCAGTCATAATGAAGACAAGATTTGAGCGGGATTGTGACTCTACAGCCTGATGGCTGCTGAAAATCATGTGACTTTATTGTAGCTTGTAATGTGTGACCATGCAGCTGTCAACTGCTCTCTCTGACGAAGGTGCCATTCTTCCCAAAAGCGTATCTGCAGTGCTGTTCTCATCACGTAGCTGCACTCTGGTCTGGATCTGTGAAAAAAGGTTATCAATAAATTTAGATATAACAGATGAGACTTGAAATGTGATATCAGGAAACATACAGCTATTATTTTTTTCTTTCAGCTCTCCCTTTTGGGGTCGCCACAGCATACCATCACCTGATATCGCAATGATCTGCATGTCAAATTGGCATGGATTTTTTTTTTTTTTTATTAACGCCAGATGCAACCCTACCCATTTATCCAGGCTTGGGTCTGGCACAGGGAGTACACTGGCTTGTGCTCCCCCCCTGTGGCTGGGTAACCAACTTTCCTTCCATCCTATTATGCTGAGCACCAAACAGGAAGTATCATTTTTATGGTCTTTGGAATGACCTGACCAGGGCTTGAACCCACAACCTCCCAGTTATTGGGGTGGATGTTCTATCGCTAGGCCACCATTCCGGTAGACATACAGCTATTATAATAAATCTAGATTTGGTAACATTTAAAAGCCCCATATTGTGCTAAATGGTGTTTGTGCAGGTTTTACACTTGTGGCCATGGGTTGCATGTATACTGCTGAAATATCAAAATGCTTACTTTACAAAGAAATACACACTGACTTTGTTTTACTGAGGGTTTTCTGGGAAACAACATCATTTTCCAACAAGACCTGACTTCAGTTTTCTAAATAGTGGTGGGAATAATGGCTCATGGCTTATGGTGGATCTTATGGCTCAATTCTTTTCAAAAAAACTTACCTTTTTTAATGCAGTACTGGCTCCATGATTCCAAACTAAAGCCACTCCTCTGCATTTTGACTCTTGCTTCCTAGATTTGACACTCTCCCTTTCCACAAGTGGAAGAGGGAGATACTGACACTGTGGGTTTTGTGCATTTATAACGGATTGATTCTCTCTGCTCACATCAATAGGACTGAGTAGATGAAAGCAGATGAGAAGTGGGTAGAGGTACAAAAAAAGAATGGCTCCTGAGCGACACTCAAATCCCTTTACCCATCATAGAGAGCCGTTCAATAAATTCCGACTGGTTGCAAATGACATAGCACTACTAAATTAGCACAAACAATTTCACAGACTGCCTCACTGGTTGTGATTGGTGGACTCACAATCCTTTTATCCAGTCACATGGAACCTGCGAATATTAATTAGCAGGTTGAAAGGGGGACTGTTTCTGACAGTGTTATAGACAGCTTTTTTTGATGAGCTGTAAAACAACACAAAAATGTTTTTGGTCTTTAAATATGTATGGCCTAAAAGTAGTTTCTCAAAAAGCACAGTATGGAGATGTTGAGGAGAAGCCATAGGGGTCTGGCACAGTGTTGGTTAAGGTACCTTCACTCCAAACGCGAACGGGCAAATTTTTCGCGCAGCACGATTAGACTCAATTTAAACACATGAATAGACATGAATTCACCATCTGGGTGAGGTGCAGACAGGCAAAGTTGCCTTTATAACTTCTGCAGCAGTGTTCAATCTGCTGCTGAAATCCCCAAAATACTGTCATGCTTAGGTTTACATTGTCTGACGGGGGCTCACCTGAAAAAGCTGTCCCTGCCTTGAGAACTTGATGGGTGTTTACGTTGCTAGCTTGCTAGCCCTGTCAGCACGTCCGTGGCAGGAATCTGTGGGTAAATAACTCTGATATCCTGATTCAGCTGAAGATCTCCCGGTCCTTTTGTCTCCAGGTGAGTGGCAGTCTCATTTTCAAACTAGTTTACTCTCCAATGTTGATACTTTTACTCAGATGATGGCGCTACCCCTCGGACATGAACACGCGAATGCGCGATTTCGCGTGTGCTCGCCTCTTTCCATTGACTTTGTATGGATTCGCGCAGCCCATTTGTGTTTGGTGTGAAGGCACCTTTAGGCAGTAGGGTGGAGACATTGCAGGCTGAACCCTGGTTGTTAGCAAGATGAGATCTACGTATTGCCATCAAATGTTCCGTCTTTGATGCAGAAGTACAAGAGAATGCAGAAGGTCTGCCTGATGTCCTTAACAGTCTGGATGTTCATCCTGGTTGCTACACCCTTGTAGCACTGCATACATAAATTGTTGTTGACCTCACCTTTTGGCAGGCATATATGAGATGATAAAACTCTTTGCTTTATGTGTGACATTACAGTACAGTGGTGCTAGAAAGTTTGTGAACCCTTTAGAATTTTCTCCATTTCTGCATAAATATGACATAAAACATCATGTTCCTAAAAGTAGATAAAGAGAACCCAGTTAAATAAATAAGACAGAAATATTTAACTTTTTCATTTATTTATTGAGGAAAATGATCCAATATTACATTTCTATGAGCAGCATTGGGCAAGTTACTAAAAAATAGTAACTAGTTACAGTTCCTAGTTACTTCTTTTCAAAAGTAACTGAGTTACTTTTGAGTTACTGCATGATTAAAGTAACTAGTTACTTGGAAAAATAACTTCCACGTTTTCTTTAAATGCATACTTAAAGGTGAAATTCATAAGATTTTTTATGAAAACAAAGATTTTTAAAAAAAATAATACATCAAAAAAGCATTTAGAAACTTGCACAATGTTAGTCTTAATGTTCTTCGAAAAATTAGTATATTGATGAAATAAAATATTTTGTAATTTTTTCTGGACCGATAGTAATGTAAATATTTATATTCCAGAAGATTTTTTTAGGCAGAAAATTGTTCCATCTGGATTCCAGATCCAATAAGCGACTTTTGCATTACGAGTGCGCATGTGCGGACTATGCGACCCGACATCCGGTTCAAAGGTCAGGACTACCAAACATTCTGCTAGCTGCTAGAGACAGTGCTGGCACACCTGAACAATTGCTGTTTAAAGTCTGCTTCAAGCTTTAAATCGTCGTTATGCCAGGTGCACATTGTGCTGTAGTGAAGTGTGGGAATGGCATGTATCATCTAGAGCGGTGGAAAAAGCAAACTTGTAGCATACATGCGTGTAACTTCGGGACCAGTGTGTGCACATGTTCACCGCCATTCATATTATATACATTTCCCATGGCGCTGAAGGATCTGGACAGACGTAATTGTTGGATTAAAGCAGTAAGTCTATATTATAACATAATTATATAGTGTTGTGTATTGTTCAAGTTCTAGCCTAATTGACATGAGTCTAAACCCTGAAGTAGTAGGTACGGACAGGCAGGCCTGGATCTAGGATATAGTTCTTTGTATACTGGCAATGAAGCTTGATCTACACACACATGTAATTAAGGCCATTGATAAGTAGGCTGGTATAAAATAAAATTGCAAATCATTGAAACGTGTGGTACCGGTACTTAAACTATAGTCGTATCGACCTATAGATCTAAGTTAGCAGGCTATGCCTTGTAGTGAAATTTACTCAAAATGACAAAACCAAAGCTGAGCTGTCAAACCACCCGCTTACCTTCTTTGTAGTAGTTTCAGAGTCTCGCAAGTAAGGGTGCTTGGTCTTTTGACAACAAAAAATCTGCAATGTCAGCGTACATACAGGGGGGCCATTTTGGCCAATTTCGGCAACGTTGCCGCGAATGCAAGCGCAACTAGTTCATCCTTGCATTTGCGGGCACAACCGGGAAGACCCCTAAGCATACAATATGCTCGTAGATCAAGAACTTTCCATAAATTAAATGTATCGATAGAGCATGTTTGGTAGCCACGTTCCCAAGATGCTTTGCGCGAGCCAAGATGCGAAAGTCGCTTATACAATGACTGTGTTGATGTCACATGCTATTGTATTTGCGTAAAACTGGGGATTGCCAGAGGCAGCTATGCACAGCTATGGCCGCTTCTGAAAGTGATGGCTCATTCCGTTATCCTTCTCAAGTAAGAAGTAATAAACGAAGGGTCAAGACCAGAATTGGTTCAGCTTTTGATTTCTGGTGCGACCTGAAGAATCATTGGTTTTAAAATCCATACTGAGGTTGCCTATTTGCTACTCGGCCTGTAAGCTAAGCTATGCTAACTAGTGTTTGCATAGCTATCTGTAACCTACATTTTGTCTATGAGATGTTCCTGTTATTAATATAACTGTGTGATGATATCAGCTGGTGTATGGCGATGGGATAGACCACAGGAATTGCTCGGTAATCCTTTCCAAACAGTCATTTTTCCACTCTGGTCAAGTATATCTACAGTTAGCATTAACTTCCGTGAAGGAAGGAACTCCATTTTTTCTAACGAACGTTATGAGTTTTTAAAAATACATTAGTTTTACATTGTGTTCGATGATCTCCCACACACTTGTGGCCATTTATCTAAATAAGCACTTTTTGCCTGTAATTTTAATATTGTCTAATTTTGCCAGAATCAAAATTTGATAGCATTAGTTTATGATATATCGAACAATGGATCTGTTGTATACGTGATCAAACGTTTTTGACGTTTAGAAAATAAATTGTTGACGTTTAGAAAATAAATTGCTTTTACATTGTGTTAGATGATCTTACCCCAATGTATCCCCATTTACTGAAAGAAGCACTCTTTGCCTGAAATGTTGCTGTGTCAATGTATGTAGCTGTATATAGACTGCTGTTGTCACTGTTTGTTCTTGTTTTTTTTTTTAATCCAGCCTAATTCCTTTCTTTTTTATAAAATGCACACCAATGTAAAGAGAGAGGAATGCTATTTCAATTACCCTGTTTGTCCTGCACGTATAGTAGTATTGACAATAAAATCTTTGAATCTTTAGCTAATGATCTTGCAGGAGAACAGGTCAAGTGGACCCCTGACCATGTGAGCACTCCATGTGGACCCTGGTGTCCAATCTATACATGTAGAAGTACATTTTCAATCCAGTGATTTACAAACTGATTCAGAACATTCTAGTCCCACATACCTATTCTGTGAAATTCATCTGGGGGCAGCCAGCGGTGATGAGCAGCAGTGGCGGAGAATAAAAGTCTTTAGAAAGCAGAAGAGGAGCCAAAACCTTCTCCAGGTCAGCTTAGTTCTCATCTTACATCTATATATAATTTTTTAAACTTCTTGGTGTCTATGAAAAGTATTCCCAACAGTTTTATAAAAATTCTTGTTCTCCTTCTTCACTTTTATAAATCACAGGATTGAGAATATACTCGTACATGTACAGATAGGATCCCGTGGTCCACTTAGGGTGCTCACTTGGTCAGGGGTCCACTTGACCTGTATCTATCGTTGAGTCTTTTTGGTTTGTTTTCAATGCATGTGATCAACCTAGCAGCCCAATGACGTTGTGTTTTTTGGATTTACCGAGCCTACTGCTTATGACAAATACAGTTGTTAACCCCTTGCACTCCGGTCAATTTCCCTAAAAACGCCAAAAAATAACATGCCCAAATTAAATCCAAAGCTGTTTTTCAACCCTTTGCAGCATCTTCATGGGGTTGGTCTCATTTAAAAGAAAACACTTTGAATTTTTTGGCAAAACAGTCATAATGTCTCTAAGTGCTCCGGCCACTGAGTTACAGTCATCTAAACATAGTGAACTTGAAGAAAATAAATTTGGCCTGGGTGTTTTTTTGGATACAAATGCTTGCAAATAACACACAGCTTCAGATCCGGGCTGGAAAATGCTACAGAAATGTAGAACCAAGTGTTATTCAGCTGAGGTCCAAATTTTGTAACAATACCACAAAAAATGAATAAATTACACAGCTTTTTCCTCAGGTAGTTCCCAGGCGTTTTGGAACTGTGCCAAATTGTGCCAAATGGCACAGTTTGGAAAAACGTCTGTAACTTTTGAATGCTTCAATGTAGAAGCTTCATTTTGGGCTCTAATGAAAGGTCACACTCAGGGCTGTGTCTCTGTGTGTGTGTGTGTGTGGGGGGGGGGTTGTCCCCCCCCCGCTACAGAGGATGGACATTGGCCATCGCCACATGACGGATTAGCCTCATGTGGCGATGTGGGACAGCAGCGCAGTCACCGCGGCTTCCCCCCCCCCTCGCTACAGAAGAATAGCGGGGGGGGGGGTGGCGTTCATGGTCTGGACGTGGCGAACGACCCCTTCTACCGCGACGCACGAACTTCAGACTTCGTGTGCCGCACAGTTGTAATTTACCGATCGGTCAAAAGTCATTTTGGATTACAATTTTCAGGGATAAAGAATAATTTAGCTTATAACACCTTACCTCTTCACAGCAGCAGCGTAGCTGGCGAACTTCTCTTCCTCATTGTCAGACGAATGCGACGCTGGTCCGCTCGTGGTTCTGGTCTCGCGACCCGATCAAAACATAATTCCATTATTGCGGTTTTGTGCTTCCATGATTGCGGTTTTTGGCAAACGATTTTTCAAAACAAATAACAGTAGTAATTAAAAAAAGACTGGCGAACGCGTGTGTGTCACTCAGCCTTCGTCGTCAGCCTCCGTCGGTCTATGATGACCATGGAAGAAATCATACCGTCTACTCTGCTGGAACAAAAACAAAATAAGCACCACCTGTGGCCAAACATGCCGATGCGCGAATGGCAGTCGCTGTCACACAGGTTGCATTTGTGGGTGGTCTCCGTGCTGCTGGGTCTGTGACGGTTCTTCCTGCGGGTCCTTTTTTGATCCGCTGCAGCAGTCTCTCTTCACCCAGCCTTAAAAAAAACAGCTGGCGAACTTCTCTGCTTCAATTGGCTCACTGCATTCACAGCGTTAGTAGGCGGGTCCTTCTTGCTAGGTTTTCAGTCATTGGTTCTTCAAGGTTTCAGAAACCCAATTCAAGGTTCTTATTAGTCGAATGAGAGGTCAATCAGATGAACTAATCTGTTCGCGGCTGTGTCTGCAGCTTTTATTTTCAGTGCGGCGTGGACGCCATCACCATCTCCATCTCCATCATGCGTCCTAGAGCGCACGAGGGCGCACGAGAGCGCCCTCGTGCGCTCTGGGACGCAGAGACTTGCCCGCCTGCGGTACAATGGAGTGCAAGAGGTTAATGACCTTAACTATTGTACATGTCTTTTGTTGGTAAACGTTTAACTATAAAAAGTCATGTAATATGTTGCACCATAACTAAATGAAGAGACTGATGTTATCTGTTTACAGGTATTATGGCAATTATGACCCCATCACATCTACTCCTGTAAAAGCAAAAAGGAAACGTACCGTGACACCATTGCCACCTGTATCAAGTATACCAGGGTCACTTTCACTAGAACGGCACTCATGCGTAAGTGGGTATTAAAATTCTCTAGCTGAATATTTTAATTAGTGATGTAATTGAAAATGCAATCTCTGTCATTCAGACCGTGGCATTTTTCCTGGTGTCAAGCAATGCTTTGACATGTGGCATGGGACCAAGAATCTAAAAGGATCTCATCTGTACGTAAGTCTTGCCAATCATTACAATATCCTAACTATCCACAAATGAAGTACGAAAAATAAAAGATGGATTTGTGTCTGTCCTCTTCAGGCAGGTAAAATGAAGGGGCAGGCTGGATTGCTTCTGTGGCTGCGTGATATCGTTAATCATTTTTGGTGGTGCTGTAACAAAGCTGCAACGCATGACGACGTCATGGTAGGTGCAACATATCTTGTATTACTGCAACAACACAAATAATTGTGCTACCAGTGCCATTGTGCCTATCAATGAGTTTGTTAAGAAAGTATCACCCTTGATGTGCAATTTTTCTTTGTTGGAGACTAAATGGGTTATACAGTTGTTATTGTTATCGATAAGCCCAGATATTAAAATAAAGGTATCACAATTTATTTCTAAGTAAATTTAATTTGTGGAACTGAAAATCTTTTTCCTGTTTTTGAATTAGGTCCAATGAGTGAACACAGCACACGGCACACATGTAAAATCCAATTCCATTTCTCTACCCACTCTTTCTGTCACCAACAGTATATTTTGAATTCGTAAACCAAGCACACTCATTCTAGCATATTTGGAATGTTTCAAAAAATGTCTACAAGTTCAGATTATATCATATTTTCATGCAATTTTTATTTCTTTAAACTGTTTCTGTTTTGATTTTTTTTTTAATTTGGACATTGCTATTTTGTACCTTACTGTAAGAAGCTAGGGCAACACAAACTAGAGAGGCAATGAAAGATTTTAAATTTGTGTCCAATTTCTTATATTATTTTTCTATACTGCTCCCTCAGATCGGCTCCATGGACCACGTTGATCCACTTCACTCAACAGTCACACAGGGGGAAGATGGCTACATCTGACTTTGTTTTCAAATTCTGATAATTGGGAGACAGACTATTTCTACTTTTGAAAGTATTGTCAAAATTTTCTTTTGCCCATCCATCTGTCCGTCCGTCCATCCTCAACAGCTTTTCTGGGGATCCGGGTCATGGAGGCAGCAGTCCAAGTAGAGCAGCCCAGACTTCCCTCTCTCCAGCCACCTTCTACAGCTCTTCAGACGGGACACCAAGGTGTTCCATGCCAGCTTGGAGTCATAGTCTGCCCTGTGGTCTCATCCTCGGGGGACATGTTCCAAACACCTGAAGTTGGAGGCGACCGGGAGGCGTCCTGATCAGATGCCAAAACCACTTCTGCTGGAGGCTTCCGATTGTTAAAATGGAGTTCTTACTCTGCACTGTGGCGAAGTGATCCTCACAGGGGATCACCTGATTGTTGAGGTCTTTCTGGAATTGTGGGGTCTTTATACAACACTTCAAAGTTCTATGAGCTGACTGTTGATGTGAGTTTGTGCTATATAGTAAAGTTTTATTAAAAAAGCCCTTTCTTCATAGACAGCTTTAGTTGATGATGATTTGCTTTATAACATTATATTAGTACACTGTCAGAAAATGTTATATTGCTGAGACTTTACCTTTATAAAATACTAACAAAACTTTCAGATTATACAGTAATCCAATATAAATTTAAAATTTTAAATAATAGTTTTTTATAGATATGTGGACTATGACTAATGATTTTGTGTCAGATTGGATTAGTGATGTACTTATTTTCTGAAATGCACTGAATTTTTTACACTGAGTATCCATATGAGAACAACTGGAGTATTACTGCACTACAAATAATTTCAAAAAGTGAGCTTATTGAAGAGAATGCTCTGCACATGTCTGACGAACTGAAGTTCTCAGTAATTTTACAAGGTTATACAAAGGTTGACAGTATTTCAGTTGTGCATTGAGGATAGGTAAGCCATCACTTGGTAAATCTAACAATGAATCAACAACACCCTTTAGATATAAATTAGAAAAGGCACAAACAATATCAGGCATCCATTTTACATTTGTTTTAATAATATAAAACAATAAAATTCAAATCAACAGAAAATGAGACAGAACCCCAAAATTAATTGCCACCTCCTGGTTTTTGATGTACCTTGTACCATGGACGTACATGTGGACCTGCCACAGACCAGGAGCGTGAGCTAGCCACCTGGAACAAACCCAGTGTATTGTCCGTAGGGATCAGGGTAACAATCCCTGATTGCCTACACACAGCAACTGGGGATGACCAAGGCAATGGATTAGCCATAGCAACAACTCGTTTTAGAACAGCATTCTTGGCTAAAACGCTGAACATAAACCACAAGAGTTTGTTACAGCATATCTACTAAAAACACTCTACCAACAGCAAAGTCCTTAAAGTCAGCAACAGTTTTGACATGATTACATTATCAAAATTATGTAATTATCAGGTTCAATCACATCTGTGAAATGTTAGCATTACCATAAATTATTAATAATTATATGACAGTAATTTTTTTTTTAAAAATTGGCGAATGGAGATAAACATCAAAGAAGACTCAGTTAAAATCATTGGGCACTGTACCACAAAAGATTCATCGCTTGAGATAATTTCACTGGCTCGTAATCACAAAGAAACTGAATTCCATACTGTCTACTGCAGCCTGTGAATGCTTCTTTCCAGCGCTGTTTCTGTTTCTACATGGCAACAGTGAGTGTGACACCTACTGGGCAGGAGGTCAAAAAGTAATGGATTGCACCTTTAAATCATTTTGCACACATAGCAAGATCAAGGGCCCCTTGTTCTCATCAGAAAAAAAGAAGAAAGAAAACTGTTGAGAAAAAAGTCTCATCTTACAGAGAAAAAATGTCTCAGATTTACATAAACTATTGTAATCAGTAGAAAGTCTGAAATTTTCTAAAAATAAAGCTGTAAATTCACACAGAAAATTTTGGACCCCCTGGTGGGCCATTTTTGGCCCATGAGCTATATGTTTGACACCCCTGGACCAGCCCATTAAAGGCACATATTTAGAGGATTTACTTCCATGAAATAGTTGCATATCACAACAGCATGTAAATAAATAAGATAAAATAAAACAGAAAGCACAGATAAATAAAAGTTTACCGCTTAGAAGAAGCTGTTCTTTACTGCAACAAATCACAGTCACTTTTTCTTTGTGCATAAGAAGACTCACACAGTTACTTACACAGCTTACACATTTACACAACTGCAGACGTTAAATGCAGCTTCTTGCTCAAAAAATACTCTTTTTTAACCATAGAGGTAGGAGCTGTTGAGGGCTACTCACTGCTTGGACAACAGGCGATCAGGGCTTGATATGAGAAGTTGCCACTGCCACGGCATTTCTTCCTACCAGGCTGCGGCGTGAACTGGGGCAGGACAGGAGACCGACCTGCGGAGGAGACTGACGGCTGCACCAGCTATGCTGGGGTCAGTTTATTTGCGCTAAAAATATCTATCCATATTAATAAAACGAGCAGCGCAAGTAACACATCTGATCAAATTTCAGTAACTGTAACGCATTACTGAATTTTTAAACAGTAATTTCATTATACAGCACATTACTGCAAAAGTAGTGGCATTGCAGTAACACGTTACTCCCAGCACTGTCTGTGAGTGGCAAAAGTTTGTGAACCTTTGATTTCAGTATCTGGTGTGACTCCCTTTTGTGGCAATAACTGCATTTAAACATTTTTGTAACTGTTGATCAGTCCTGCACGTTGGCTTGGAGGAATTTTAGCTCGTTACTCCATACAGAACAGCTTCAACTCTGGGATGCTGGTCGATTTCCTCACATGAACTGCTAGCTTCGGGTCCTTCCACGACATCTCATTTGGATTAAGGACTTTGACTTGGCCATTCCAAAACATTAACTTTATTCTTCTTTAACCATTCTTTGGTAGAACTACTTGTGTGCTTGAGATTGTTGTCTTGCTGCATGACCCACTTTCTCTTGAGATTCAGGTCTTGGACAGATGTCCTGACATTCTCCTTTAGCATTTGCTAGTATAACTGAGAATTCATTGCTCCATCAATGATGGCAAAGCCATCCTGGCCCATATGCAGCAAAATGGACTCAAACCATCATACTACCACCACTGTGTTTCACAGATGGAATAAGGTTCTTATGCTGGAATACAGTGTTTTCCTTTCTCCAAACATAACTCTTCTCATTTAAACCAAAAGGTTCTATTCTCATATGTGGATGGTCTCATCCATCCACAATTTCCAATAGCCTTCGGGATTGTCTACGTCAGGGGTGTCCAATCATGTGCCATGGAGGGCCAAGACCCTGCAGGTTTTCTTTTCTACCCAGTCTCTTCAGCAGGTGTTTTCACTTATCAGCAATCAGTGGGAGGAAATTCCCACTGATGAGTGCCTTGCTAGTGTTGTAAATGACTTTTAAGTGCAGGCAATTATTAATTTATAAGGTAATATAAAAATACTATTAAGTCCTAACATCAGACATACAAAGAATATTTCAATTTAAAAAAAAAATAGAGCATTTACAGTGTGTATCATCAGCTGCACTTTACCTGCTTGTTTGGCCATCAATTCTTGGAAAGCAGAGACAGCTGTAAGGCGTAACAATGAACCCGCCCCATTCAGTCACAGCGATGTTTACCAGGATGTAGCTGCAAGGTAGCATAAGCTTCCAGACCTAAAACACAATCTACATGGATATATCAACAAAACACTAGATATTCAGAAATATGACCCACTTCTCATCTGTTCTTATATAGGTGTGTTGAGGCTCTTTAGCTTGACGCTTAAAACCTTGGAATTACCACCTAATTTAATTACTGTTTCCTATTTTGCCAATGAAATAAGCTTTTAGGTGAGGCAAAGAGAAAATTGTTAATGTTCTTATCCTCAGATCATGTTATAGGTTTTACTAATTTGTTAGGCAAGATCTTGTAATGGGATTATAAAGTCAGACACCATTAGTGTGTCAGAAAGTATTATCTATAGCACAGTTTGTACTGTTCAAACGTTCAATAAAGCACCACTGTTGTGAACACATAAAGCATAAAGAAAAAGAGATTATGAAATGTCATCTTTTAAGTCAAATAAGTCAAATGAAAGATGGATCCTATTTTAATCAACCCCTCTTTACTTAACATAAACCAGTTATCTGTTATTACTGTATATTATTACAGAAATCTGCAAAGCCATCATAAGGAAACAACACATTTGATGACACAAATCTCAAAAACCAAATCACATCTCACTTAAGTTAAATGAGCATCAGAAGCTGCTTTCAACAGAAGTCAACATTCAGTGCTGAAGTGGGAGTCTAATTACTTTAATATCTGACCAAATCATTTGGTTGCTTCAACCGTTGTCTGAAAATTCCACCTTCCAGATCTTTACATTGAACACTTATTTGCTGTGACAGTAAGCCTTTTCTACATCACAGCCAGGTTATCACAGATGAGAGAGGGAGGATAATCCAGTCAGGATAAATGAAACCTGCAGCCCCCATATGGACATAGATGCCAAGGCTGGAAAAGCTTGTTAGTCAGGACGTAAATGACAGTAAACACATTGGTATTTATTAAAGTAGGTATTGGAGAAATTAACAAACTTTTGTAGCCACACAAAACTAGGACATAACAGAAAATGTTTTATAAAACACCATTTGGGTTTTCACATTGTCAGAGCGTTAAAACAAGCCGATGACAAACATATCTGTGTGTTCTTGCCTCTAAGAATGAAGAACCTAAATGCATTGTCGATGTATAATCACACATGCTAAAATTTATCACCGTTCAATGCAAAATAATTGCATCTATATACTATACATATATACAAAGTACATTTACACTTCCAAATTACAAATCTCTTATGATTAAGGGTTTGATTTGATTATTTGTTCTGCTGTGTCTGCAAGCATTGAAAGGATGGGATCTTGACTCTGGATTTAGAGAATTTTCCGGACTTGCGAAATGGAGCACATGACTTTGGACCTTATCCTGCTACCCGGTGTTAAGATTAATAAGTGCCCTCTTAACTTTGGAATCCAATAATCCCATTTTGACAAATTAACATGAGGATGAGTGTAGCGGTATAAAAATCCCAATGCTCTACTCCCAGTCTTGTGTCCCTCCCTCAAGACTATTGGACTAAGGAAGAACAATCAACAGGACATTTGACAAGCAGCTATGGCGTGGGAAGATGGAATTGAGCCCAATGGCACTGAGGGCAAGAACTTCTACATTCCCATGTCCAACAGGACTGGGGTTGTTAGAAGCCCTTTTGAATACCCGCAGTATTATTTGGCCGATCCCATCTGCTTCAAGATCCTGGCATTCTACATGTTCTTCCTGATCTGCACTGGAACTCCCATCAACGGCCTGACATTGCTTGTAACAGCTCGGAACAAGAAGCTTCGACAGCCTCTCAACTACATCCTGGTCAACCTGGCTGTGGCTGGTCTCATCATGTGCTGCTTTGGATTCACTGTCACCATCACATCTGCTTTCAGTGGTTACTTTATCCTTGGAGCCACCTTCTGCGCTATTGAGGGATTCATGGCCACACTGGGAGGTAAGAAAGAAGCAAGGAGATACTTTTAAGAAAAAAATAGAAGAAGCCATCTTTCAAATTTCACTTATGTTCATTCTGCTTGCATTTTCCCTCTACAGGTGAAATTGCTCTGTGGTCACTGGTCGTCCTGGCTGTTGAGAGATATATTGTTGTCTGCAAACCCATGGGGAGTTTCAAGTTTACTGGGACTCATGCTTTTGCTGGAGTGGCTTTAACCTGGATCATGGCTATGGCCTGTGCTGCGCCCCCACTTTTTGGCTGGTCAAGGTACTCTATGGCTTTTTGAATCATACAATAATTTGTGCATTAAAACTAATTAAGCAAGCTTTATATACTTTGAACCCCCAAACAACAAAGAATAATGTCTTAGGCTATGTTCACACTGCAGATTTTAATGCTCAGTTCAGATTTTTTTGCATAAATGTGACCCATATCTTTTTTTTTTTAATGACAGTCTGAACAGCACACATTCAATTTTTTCACACCAAACCCAGGCCACTTTCATTTGTGGTCCTAATTCGGATATGTATCTGATATTTAAGTAGTTACTTAAAGAATAGATATCAGTATGTATGTGTTAGCAACAAAAATTCAGAGTTACTGAAGGTCACCTGTGGAGTCCCACAGGGTTCAGTTTTGGGACCATTATTATTCAATATGTATATAAACGATATATGTAAAGTTTCAGAAAAAATGGACTTAATATTGTTTGCTGATGACACTAATCTGCTATGCAGTGGAAACAATTTGGAACAACTTCTGGATACACTCGGAAAAGAATTAGGAAAGTTTAAACTGTGGTTTGATTCAAACAAATTAACGCTCAATTTAAGCAATACAAAATTTATAGTCTTTAACAACCATCACAACAACCCAGTACCCAAACTCAGTGTAAATGGTGTAGAGATTGAAAGGGTATCCGAAACTAAATTCCTTGGAGTAATAATTGATAACAAACTGTGTTGGAAGCCACATATTAATTATATTAAAGGTAAAGTATCCAAATCAATTGCAATATTACACAGAGTGAAAAATTTGCTGAATCAACCCACACTATACACCTTGTATCATTCATTAATACTCCCATACATGACATATTGTAATGAAGTATGGGGAAATACATATAAAACAAACATATATCCACTCTTTATGCTTCAAAAGAGAGCTATTAGAATAATCAACAAAGCAGCTTACAGGGAACCAACAAACCCACTTTTTCTTAAACAAAAAACTCTCAAGGTGAAAGATCTGATTGACTTTAAAACTGCAATAATAATGTTCAAAGTGAAGAATCTATCAATGCCCGCAAATATCCAAAAGTTGTTCCAAACAAGGGAGAAACGATATCACCTCAGAGGAACATGTATATTTCAAAAGCCTACAGTGAGAACAACCACCAAGCAACACTGTATTTCAGTGCAAGGAGTCAGATTATGGAACGATTTTGGACCTGAATTAAAATCATGTACAACGCTTGGACAATTTAAACAAAAACTAAAGGAAGAAATACTCCAAACATATTTACAAGACGACATGTAAACTCACATAAGGATTGACATTTCCAACCTGTGTTGTGTTGTAGCTTAGTTTTTCTTTTTTTTCTTTTTTTCTCTGTGACATTATGTCTTAGATTTGTTTTTGAATAGTAACCGCTTAACTTAGACTAGCTCAGTTTTCTTTTTTCTCTCAGTCACATTTTGTCTTAGCCTTGTTTTAAATTGTAATCGCTCTTGTCTTGTTTTTCTCTTTTTCTCCTTTGAATTCTTGGATGGAATATGGGTGGGCAATATAAGCTGCGGCTTCAGCCATCACCCATTTCGGATAACTCACGTGGAATTGTATAGTAGAAGGAGTCTTTGTCTAATTTGACCTTGTTGTTATATTATACAGTTTCTTTTAACCTGTAATGTACTATCCGAAATAAATAAATAATTCAAATTCAAAATAATTCAAATAAATAAATAATTCAAATATTTTCCAAAGCGACCTCAGTCTGAACGGTCATGTCGCATTTCATTCGACTTTTTCCTCACTGAAGTGAGACAGATGCTACAACTCTGCGGTGGAGGATATGGCAAGCATGGCAGACACAGCTGATTTGTGCTCTTTTTTTAATCAATCTTCTTCCCTTTATCACTGGATCATAATTTTGTTGGCTCCGACTGCACAACAACTTCAAAATTTCGGAGGGGGGTGGGGGGGCTGAAACCATCTCACAAGCAGGCGTACAGTAACAGTACATTTGCTGAACGCTGCACATTCCTTTTTCCATGTAAACGGCACACCATGAGTCCTGGCCACTGTAATATTGAAAATGTAAAGTTAATACTGACATGACTGTGGAGTGGAATGGCCAAATACAGGGACAAGAGGACCCACAGTTCAGGAGAGAGGAGTCTGTGGCGGCTTCTCCTTCCTGTGCAGGACCAGTGTTAATGCCGCTGTTACTAGCCGCACTGTTTATTAGGGCCCAAGCCACTGACAATGCCAGAGCCCTATCATAATCACTAGGATCATTTATTATCAGTGTTGGGAGTAACGTGTTACAAAGTAACGCTAACAAACGCTAATGCTAACAAAGTTACTAACAAGTTACTAACAAAGTTTCTGTAATGCCACTACTTTTGCAGTAATGTGCTGTGTAACAAAATTACTGTTTAAAAATTCAGTAATGCGTTACAGTTACTGAAATTTGATCAGCTGCATTACTCCCGTTACTCGTTTTATTAATATAGATAGATATTTTTAGCGCAAATAGATCATCATACAACTTGCAGTTGCTGGACACCCTCCTCTCATCAGCTGCCAACTGGGGATGAATACACAGTTTTGGTGGCTATAGGCGGGACTGCCATCCCCAGCGCCACCAGCGGCCACAAGCCACTGGATGTTGTCATGCCAAAGGCAAAGGCAAGCAAATAAATAAGCAAATAAATATAAACTTACCTTACCGTAACTGACACAGCTGTCACACAGTCTCCTCCACGGGTCCATTTACTGTCCTGCCCCAGTTCACATCACAACCCGGTGAAGAAATGCCGTGGCGGTGGTGACTTCTCATATCGAGCCCTGATCACCTGTTGTCTAAGAGCTAAGTAGTCCCTAACAGCTCCTACCTCTGTGGTTAAACATGAGTATTTTTTGAGCAAGAAGCTCACATTTAATGTTCACATTGAATGCATTTAAAGTTTTCTTACACGCAGAGAAAAAGTGACTGTGATTTGTTGCAGTAAAGAACAGCTTCTAAGCGGTGAACTTTCAATTATCTGTGCTTTCTATTTTATTTTATCTCATTCATTTACATGCTGTTGTGATATGCAGCTATGGAAGTAAATCCTCTAAATATGCGTTTTTAATGGGCTGGTCCAGGGGTGTCAAACATATGGCTTGTGGGCCAAAAACGGCTCACCAGGGGGTCCAAAATTTTCTCTGTGAATTCACAGCTTTATTTCTAGTAAATTTCAGACTTTCTACTGATTACAATAGTTTGTGTAAATCTGAGACATTTTTTCCTCTGTAAGATGAGACTTTTTTTCTCATAACTTTTCTTTTTCTTCTTATTTCTGATGAGAGCAAGGGGCTCTTGATCTTGCTGTGTATGCGAGATGATTTAAGTATGCATTTAAAAGTAACATGAACGTTACTTTTCCAAGTAACTAGTTACTTTAATTATGCAGTAATGCAAAAGTAACTCAGTTACTTTTGAAAAGAAGTAACTACTAACTGTAACTAGTTACTATTTTTTAGCAACTTGCCCAACACTGTTTATTATTAACCTTATTTTTACAGGTAATCCCAATGAGGCACGAGGTCTTATTTTCAGTAGAGCTGTTTAATCGATCAGTTCTGTTAAACCAGAGCTGATCACAGCAGTCATCTGCCATGTAGAGGAATAAAGCTGGTCTCATTTATTTTGTGCATAATCATTTCTGAATGATTTTAACATTTTATTTTGCTGCGCTGCATCAAGCTGAAGAAGTTCTGTTCCCCTCAATCATTTGGGGCTCATATTTACTTCCGTAAACACAACTCTGTGTCTGATGTTACACTTTCTTCTGCGCATGTGGGTCACTTCATAGCCGTAGACCGTTCACACTGGAGTTTGATGGGGGTTGCATTTAAATTATAATGTGAACACCCACACAAAAAAAAATCGTATCTCGGCAAAAAATCGGAATTGAGCATAAAGACCTTCAGTGTGATTGTAGCCTAAGTCATGTGAATCTTTAAATCCTGCAGATCTTTTGAACTCTCTTCTCTTAACTATCGCACAGGTACCTTCCTGAGGGAATGCAGTGTTCTTGCGGTCCTGACTACTACACTCTGGCACCAGGATTCAACAATGAGTCTTACGTCATCTACATGTTTGTTGTCCACTTCTTTTGTCCTGTCTTCCTAATTTTCTTTACTTACGGAAGCCTTGTCCTGACAGTCAAAGCTGTAAGTAAAAAGTAAAAGCTTCATGGAAACATCCACAGTCAATCTGACAGCCGAAGAGTTTATTGAACAATTGTGAATAATTTTCATTTATTTTACAAAACCCCATAGGCAGCAGCTCAGCAACAGGACTCGGCCTCTACCCAAAAGGCTGAGAAGGAAGTGACACGTATGTGCGTCTTGATGGTCTTTGGCTTCCTGGTTGCTTGGGTGCCATATGCCAGCTTTGCTGGATGGATCTTCTTGAACAAAGGAGCTGCTTTCAGTGCTCTGACAGCAGCTGTTCCTGCTTTCTTTGCAAAGAGCTCAGCCTTGTACAACCCTATAATCTATGTGCTGATGAACAAACAGGTTGGCTGTCAACATTGTATTGTTTTACCAGGTTTTTTTTTTCTTATATCAGCCCTACAAAATTTGCTCACATTTGTTTCATTTTGTTGTTTTTCAGTTCCGTAACTGCATGCTGAGCACCATTGGGATGGGAGGCATGGTGGAAGATGAGACCTCAGTTTCTACAAGCAAGACAGAAGTGTCCTCTGTGTCTTAATCATGACAGCTTCAGATCTGTGGACATTTTATACATTGATATTTTCAAGATCCCATCAACACATTTCTTGAATTTTTGCAAGGTGGATTTGTGGATTTAACAAACGGACTCTCAACCAAAAAACCAATAACATACATTATGTTATTACTGTATGTGTAAACTAACAAATGCACAGAAAAGGCAACATAGTTTTGCTGGATGTTATCCTGTACAGAAATTGTGTGTCTTTGTGCTTCTAAGCACATGTAAGTGAATATAATTATGTTTCACTGGTCTATCAGTGGTGATATTTTTTTGCATTTCATGAAAAAAAAAATTGCACAGAATAGATAATTAAAGGCATGCATGAAAAATATATTTACTGGTGTGTGCATTTATTTGGAACTCACATGATTATAGTACCTCCAGAAAGTTTCCACACCCCTTCATTTTTTCCAGAGTTTTAAATGCCATATTTGAAACTATAATGTAATATTTTAAAAAAGAACAAATACTACATTTACACAAGTCTTCACATCCTTTAGTATGTGAATGTTTTCTCTGGTGCACCACATTTACGATTCTTTCTGAGATGTCTCTTGATGAGTAGGAGTTCACCTGAAGCAAACTGATTGGAGTTAAATTTCATAGCCACACCCACCTATATATGGCCTCAAAGCCATATATAGCTAAGAGTGACTATTCTTTCTGGGCACAAAGCTAGACAAGGTTAAAAAAAAAAGTCTCTGCTATGCTAAAGGTTCCTAGGGGCACAGTTGCCTTCATATTTTTCAAGTTGAAGAAGCATGGAACAACTAGCATCCTTCAAGAGGCCATCCACCTAAAGTGAGCACCTAGGGGACAAGGGCTTTGGTGCGAGAGGAGAGGAAGAACCCAATGGTCACTCTGAGTGACCTCTAGAAATCCTGTGGGAAGATGAGAGAACCCTCAAGAACATCCACGTGCAGCATTCCACCAGTCTGGGCTTTATGGAAGAGCGACCAATCACAAACCTCTCCTGACTGAAACTCTATGATATGGATTAATCCATTGTGCAGTGATCCCAAGGAAACGTTTATGCACATTCCAAATGTCTGCTGTTGTAAATACTGATCCAGTCCTTCAAATGTCTTTTTGAGCTCAACATCCATTTTGGAATATTCTTTATCCAGGTAGCAGCAAAAAAAAAAAAAAAAAATCTGCAAAGTGGCCCAAATTCTTGAGTTGTCACCATATTTTGCTAACAACTGTCTGAAGACAGCTGGCTTGACTGCTGACACTGATAGCATATCTTCAGTGACATGTCTGGCAATCAGTTGGTTTAAAATCAAATCAAATCAAATCAAATCAAATCAAACTTTATTGTCATATTGCTGTACATACAACTGTAGTGCAGGCAAGATGAAATTGCGTTTCTCTCGGCATCCATATAAGAAGCAGCATGATTAAGACACACTCCCACATAGCTCCACCCCCACCCCCACCCCCCCATCCATTCACACATCCCTGAGACATACTTGGGGAAAAAGAATAACTAACTATAATATACAAAATGTCCATAGGTGCAGTAGTGTGTATGAGAGATTCCGGGTCAGCTGTTCAGCATCCTGACAGCTTGTGGGAGGAAGCTGTTGATCAGTCTGGTGGTTCTGCCTCTGATGCTCCGGAATCGTTTACCAGATGGAAGAAGTTCAAAGTGTTTATGCAGAGGGTGAGAACGGTCCTTGACAATGTTCAGTGCCCTGCTCCTACAACGGTTCTGAAAAAGTTCTTGGACAGAGGGGAGGGAGACTCCAATTACCCTCTCCGCCCCCTTGACTATCCTCTGCAGGGCTTTTTTGTCTGACATACTGCAGCTGGAGTACCATGTAGCAATGCAGTACGTCAGAACACTCTCCACCACACCTCTGTAGAAGGTCCTGAGGATGCAGATGGGGAGAGAGGCCTGTTTGAGTTTCCTCAAGAAGTGTAGTCTCTGCTGAGCCCGCTTCCTGATCTCCAAGGAATTCTTGCTCCAGATCAGGTCCTGCGAGATCTGCACTCCGAGGAACTTGATGTTCTCTACTCTGTCCACTAAACGGCCGCCGATGCTGAGGGGGACGTGCTCAGGCTGTGACCGCCGGAAGTCGATAATCATCTCCTTCGTTTTGTCCACGTTGAGCACCAAATTGTTCTCCCTGCACCAGCCCTCCAGGTCTCTCACTTCTTCCCTGTACATTGATTCCTCATCCCTCTGAATAAGTCCCACCACCGTGGTGTCATCTGCAAACTTAATAATCTGGTTCCCCTCGTGTTTGGATACACAGTCATGTGTTAGAAGTGTAAACAACAGTGGACTGAGTACACAGCCTTGAGGGGTTCCAGTACTCAGTGTGACAGAGTTGGAGATGTTGTTTCCAACCCGGACAGACTGAGGTCTCTCAGTCAGGAAATCCAGGATAAGATAAGATAAGATAAGATAAGATAAGATAAGCCTTTATTAGTCCCACAACGGGGAAATTCCAGGATTGCAACAGCACAGGGATAGCAACACTCAGAGCAACAATCAGAAGGCAAGAAAAAAAAACAAGCAAGCAAGAGCAGCTAATATACATATGTACATATTACTATAAAATATATATATACACACACACACACACAGACACACAGTGCAGAGCATTGTAGCTGGATGGAATAAATATATGAATATATGAACACACAGTGCAGAGCATTGTAGCTAGATGGAATAAATATGTAAATATATAAACACCCACAGTACGGAGCATTGCAGCTAGGTGGAATAAATATGCAAGTATATAAACACACACAGTGCGGAGCAATGTAGCTAGATGGAATAATATGTAGATATATAAAAACACAGTGCGGAGCATTGTAGCTAGATGGAATAAATATATAGATATATAAATATAAACACACCCAGTGCTGAGCATTGTAGCTAGATGGAATAAATATATAGATATATAAATATAAACACACCCAGTGCAGAGCATTGTAGCTAGATGGAATAAATATGTAAATATATAAACACACACAGTGCAGAGCATTGTTGCTAGGTGGGATGAAACAGCATAACCGTCTATTTAGTTATCCTACATGGTATGATTATGTGCCCATACATATTCTCACCCTCCATAGCGACCGGTATGTTCCTAGTTGTATGCCGGAGAGGACCATTGTGTAAGTCTATTGCATCTTTTGCATTCAAAAAAAAAAAAAAAAACTATTAGTTTGTTACGTCTTTTTGCTATCTCTGCGAGCAGCCCTGCTTAGGTTGTACAGTCTGACAGCCGTTGGTAGGAAGGACCTACGAAACCTCTCGGTTGTGCACCTGTGATGATGTAGTCTGCTGCTAAATGAGCTCCTCAGTGCATCCAGTATGTCCTGCATAGGGTGGAACTCGGACTCCAGCAGAGATGACAGTTTAGCCACCGTCCTTCTCTCTCCTATCTCCTCCATCGGATCAAGGTGTTGCCCCAGGACAGAGCTAGCTTTCTTAATCAGTTTGTTCAGTCTCTTCCTATCGGCTGCAGTAATGCCACTGCCCCAGCAGACCACTCCAAAAGTGATGGCTGATGCCACCACCGTGTCATAGAATGACTTCAGCAGCGCCCCTTGTACACCAAAAGACCTGAGTCTCCTCAGCAGGAACAGCCTGCGCTGTCCCTTCTTGTAGAGTGCGTCAGTATTGTGTGACCAGTCTAGTTTATTGTTCAGATGAATACCCAGGTACTTGTAGGATGTCACCATCTCGATGTCTGTTCCCTGTATATTTACTGGTGCTGTGAGGGGCTGCCCATGCCTGCGGCAGTCCACCACCAGCTCCTTAGTTTTCCTCGCGTTGATCTGGAGGCAGTTCCGATGGCACCAGTCCACAAAGTCCTGGATAAGCCCTCTGTACTCAGCTTCATCTCCGCTGGAGATGAGACCAACGATCGCAGAGTCATCAGAGAACTTCTGTAGATGGCAATGTGTTGTGTTGTGTGAGAAGTCCGCAGTGTAAAGAGTGAACAGGAAGGGAGCCAGCACCGTTCCCTGGGGGGCCCCCGTGCTACTGATGATCGTGTCGGAAACACAGTCTCGGGTTCTCACAAACTGAGGCCGGTTCGTGAGGTAGTCCAGGATCCATGATGACAGGTGCTGGTCCACCCCTGCGCGCAGCAGCTTGTCCTTCAGGATCATCGGTTGGATGGTGTTGAAAGCACTGGAGAAGTCAAAGAACATGATCCTCACCATATTCCCGGGCTTCTCCAGGTGGGACAGAGAACGGTGAAGGAGGAAGATCACCGCATCCTCCACCCCAATGCCATGCTGGTAGGCGAACTGGAGTGGATCCATTGCTGGTTCCACCAGGGGGCGGAGATGAGCAAGGAGCAGTCTCTCCAGGGTCTTCATCAAGTGGGACGTCAAGGCCACCGGTCTGAAGCTGTTCAGGTCTTTGGGGTGGGAAGTTTTTGGTACAGGTACCACACAAGATGTTTTCCACAGCTGTGGTACCCTCCCCAGTTTCAGGCTCATGTTGAAGATATACGTCACAATCCCACACAGCTGGTCTGCACAGGACTTGAGGAGCTTTGCGCTGATGCCGTCCGGTCCCGACGCCTTCCTCGCCTTGATCTTCCTCAGCTCCGTCCTCACCTGGGTCTTGGTCAGGGTCAGGATGGGGGGCTGTGTGTTGGGAGTGGGGGGGGGGTGTCGGTGGAGTGGGGAGTGGGCAGCAGGACTTGATTTCTTAGTGGCAGCAGTGGTTGTTGTGCAGACAGGGGGGAGGGTGGTTGGTCAAATCTATTGAAAAACAGATTCAGGTTGTTCGCCCACTCCCTGCCCCCCGTGGCCTGGGGGGAGGTATTCTGGAGCCCCGAGATGGTTTTGAGGTTTCTCCAGACCCCGCTGATGTCGCTCTGTTGCAGCTTGTCCTCCATCTTCTTCCTGAAGCTGTCCTTGCCTTCTCTGATCTTTCTCCTCAGCTCCCTCTGTACGGACTTCAGCATCTCCCTGTTCCCCGACCTGAAGATCCTCTTCTTCTCTCTCAGAAGTGTTTTTATCTCAGGGTTGATCCAGGGTTTGTTGTTTGAGTGACGCCGTATGGTCTTGGTGGGAACGGATTTGTCCACACAGAAGCTGAGGTAGCCCGTGAAGGTGTGAATGAGGCCATCGATGTCCTCACCATGTGGATCGCAGAGCTGCTTCCAGGCAGTGGCTTCAAAACAGTCCTTTAGAGTGTCCATTGTCTCCTCAGACCATAACTCCACAGTGTGCATGGCCGGAGGTTGTCTGTGCACTAGGGGTTTGTACACCGGTCGGAGATGAACCAAGTTGTGATCCGATCTCCCAAGTGGGGGGAGTTGTGATGAGGTGTACGCCTCCTTAGTGTTTGCGTAGAACAAATCCAGTGTTTTATTGTCTCTAGTGTGGCATGTGACATACTGGGTGAAAGTGGGCAGAATGGGAGACAGTGAAACGTGGTTGAAATCGCCTGAGATGAAGAGAAGAGCATCTGGGTGTTCTGTCTGCAGCCTGCTGGTTACTGAATGGATGACGTCACGCGCTGTCCCAGCGTTCGCCGTCGGATTTGCATAAACAACAATGCAGATCACGTGTGAGTGTTCTCTCGGGAGATATGTAGGCCTCATGCTAACAGCTAGCAACTCAATGTCTTTGCTGCAGTGTCGTTGTTTAACAGTGATATGTCCCGGTCTACACCAGTTGTTGTTAACATACATTATCACTCCACCGCCCCTAGTTTTGCCACTCTCTGGTGTTCGGTCAGCTCGTATCATGTGAAAACCCTCCAGCTCAATGTTAGCATCTGCTGCTAGTTCAGTTAGCCACGTCTCAGTAAACAAAAGGAGAGAGCACTCCCGGTAAGTGCTATCATAACGGGAGATAGCCGCTAGCTCATCTAACTTTCCCAGTATCGACCGTACATTTCCCATGACAACAGATGGAAGGGAGGGTCTGTACCTTATATTTTTTGTCCTCCGCCTTACTCCAGCCCGGCAGCCGCGGCGTTTTCGCCTCAGTTCTCTCGGTATGTCGAGTTTTTCCAGTGGGACCGGGTGGCGGTTAAATGCTAGCAGCTCTTCCCTGTTGTATCGAATCCTGCTATAAACAGTGGCTCCGTCCACCGGCTCAGGAGACATTTGGGACGATCTGTGTGTCCGTGATATAAGTGGGGTGAAAAAAAAAGTGATCAAAAGAGAGAGGAAGGGAAAAAAAAAAAACTCGGAATCGAGCCGCTGTTGCAAAAGGCAGCCGACTGATCCAGAGACATGTGGCGGTGTTCAGACCGAGAAGGAGTAATTTCTCCATCAGTCTCTGGGGAATAATGGTGTTGAATGCTGAACTGAAATCAATGTACAGGAGTCTGGCGTAGGTGTCTTTCTGGTCCAGGTGGGTGATGACAGAGTGTAGGGTGGTGACTATAGCATCCTCCGTGGAGCGGTTTGAACGATATGCAAACTGGAGCGGGTCGTGTGATGCAGGGAGGCAGGCTGTGATGTGTGGTTTGACAAGCCGTTCAAAACACTTCATCACAATTGGTGTAAGTGCAACAGGACGATAGTCATTCAAACAGGACACCACTGGTTTCTTTGCCACCGGTACAATGATAGAGGTCTTGAAGCATCTGGGAACGATGGCCTGACTCAGGGAGATGTTATAAATGTCAGTCAGGACATCCGCCAACTCGCTCGCGCAGTCTCAGAGCACACGTCCCGGAATGTTGTCTGGACCTGCAGCTTTGCGTGGGTTGACTCTGGATAGGGTCCTCCGTGTGTCCGCTGTGTTGATGGTAAAAGCTGGTCCGACCGATGGTGGGGGTGGGCCGGCCCTCCCTCTGATTGTCGAGTTTGATGCTTCAAAACGTGCAAAGAAGTCATTAAGCCTGTCTGGAAGCGAAGCGTCGTCATCATCGACCCCCTGCCTAGACTTAAAGACTTAATTTTTGCTGGGCTACACACTGTTCAGATCCATACCTGGGTTTGAACTCAATCTGTGGCTGTTTAGATGAAGTGGCTATCTCCTTAGCTTTGCTGACGTAAGTTGCATAATCAGGTGCTTCTAAAGATTTAAGCTACTGTTTTTGATGCGGAGAAGGTCTTCACACTGACACATATGGTATGTGTCTTGGCGGCCTCCATTACTGGTCTGTTTCTTGCATAGTCACTCAGTTTTTGAGGATGGCCCACTCTAGGCAGATTTGCCACATTTCTTTAAAATTACGGATTTAACTGAACCCTGGGGGATGTTGAATGACTTGGAATTTTTTTGTATCCATCCCCTGACTTAACCTTTTCGATAACCTTTACTATGAGTTGTTTGGAGTGTTCTTTTATATTCATAGTGTAAATGTAGCCATGAATACTGATGAATCAGTGCCTCGATCTCCCATATCCATGTGTTCTTATACTGTAATCACCTGAGACAAGTTTGCTGCTGTCAGGTGATTTCCATTTCACTAACTGTGAGATTACTTGCACCAACTGACTCGATCTCTGTTAAATTAGGTAAGTAACTCTAAAAATACTGGTGGCTGCCAGTGGTACCCCTCAGCCCAGGGCCGGAGTGGAACTAATTTTCAGCCCGGGAGTTTCATGCCCAAGACCGGCCCACATTTTTATTTTTATTTATTTATTTATTTATTTATTTATTTTTTTTTGGGGGGGGGGTGGAATTGATCAATAAAAACAAAGTTCAAATTCTCTCCTGTAGTTTATAATAATAATAATAATAATAAATACATGTTTAATATAGAACTAGAAATATTCCTCTTCATTAAACCATAACTCAATATAACTCAATAAAGACAAACTGGAAGAAAATTGACACACTGAAAAAACAAATCACCCCTTCACTCTGCACTGAAAATGGTTAAAGCAGTGTTACAATATGTAAGATTTTTTACCTTAAAATAATGCTTCCAAAATTGTTTTGATGGTACATCTATCACGGGGGTGGGGGTGGGGGGGGCATGTTTGCAGACATGTACCACTATTTAACTTATTTTTCTTTCCAGTTGTCAGTACGGTTATTCTGCCCTTGCCTTTAGTTTTCAGTTCATTCTGTGTATCATTATCATCCTTATTCTGTCATCTTGTGTTTTTAGTCTTTGCAACAATGCTCTCTCTTTATTCTACCCATCGATACTGGTTCTTTGTTAATTCCTCATGGCTGCACCTGACTGTGTCTCTCTCCCTCTCGCCCTCTCCTCCTCTCTCTTAATTAATCCCAGCCGTTTGTCATTAGTGTCTGTGTATATATACTATACGTATATGTTCCACTCAGTTTTCAGTTCACTGTCATGTCTTAAACCCAGGTTGTGTTCCTGTCCCACATTTTGTCCGGTTTGTATTTAGTCTGTAAGTTTGCCAGTGATTATCCAGCCTAGAGCTGCACCTTTTCTTAATAAACCCTGCTGAATCTCATCTCTGCATTTGGTCCCGTCCTTTGCTGCCTTCCCAGCAGCGGAACATGACAGTACGACACAACCAGAAAAGGACCCAGTGAGATGACACCACCTGTTAAGGACTCAGCAGGCGGATGTTGGTACCCCATGAGCCTGGGATGGGAGCTTTGCAATGCACTAATGGAAACAGATGGGCTTATTTCTTGTGCTCGTACGTCTCTCACCCCAAAATCGCCTCCGTGGTACCTGAAGCTAGCGGAGGTGGCTGTTCACCACCATTCACGGCTTGCGGAGCACCCTGAGGGGTGGAAAGGATCACCCTGGTGGCCAACCTGCAGCGTGAAAACCATGGGATGGTGAGGAGTTCGCCGAACAAGCTGAGGTCTGTGCCAATGAAGAAGCGTCCCCTGGCTTTGGTACCTCCTGCTCCTCACCGATCACCAGCTCCAGCCCCACCTCCACCTCCCAAGCAGCAGCCTTCTGCACCATGGGCACCTTGGGAGAGCAGTTTTGGGGATCTAAGCTGGCGTTTAGTGGTCTTGGATGGAAAGAAAGCTCCGGGAGACGCTGCCCCTCTCGACGTCATTCGCCAGCACCAGCCCTGTCCATGGTGCACACACCAACTTCACCTGTCATTAAGCCTGCAGCTCAGCCTGAGAATAAGCCTGCAGTTCAGCCTGTGAAAAAGCCTGCAGCTCTGCCTTTCAACACATCTGCAGCGTTGTCTGTCACCAAGCATGCAGCTTCGCTTGAGGTTTCCACCGCAGCTGCTTCACCCATCATCACACCTGCAGTGCCGGCTCCACCACCTTCTACATTGGTGCCCTCACCCACAGCTGATTCCTCCTCTAGAATGCCAAGGGTGGCGTCTGAAGTGGCAGAGCAGGTCATGCAAGTACCTTTTCCTTTCATTACATCTATTGGAGGGAGGGAGGGTCTTGCCTGATACTAGGCGGGGGTTCACAGTGGCAGTCACCAATCACTGTTGAGTCTCCACTGCCTGTGTGTGCTGCCAGTTTTCCTGGTGTTGGCATGACACCCACCTGTATTTCTCCTTCTTCATCCGAGGTGCACGCCACAGCTCCACCTGACTCTGAGGTGCACGCCACAACTCCAGAGGACTCCGAGGTGCACACCACAGCTCCAGCTGACTCTGAGGTGCCCCTTCCAGCTCCTGCGACTCGTCCTGAGGCGTCACCCCGCTGTGGACCAGGAGCTCAGCCAAGTGCTTTTCTTTACCTTTATTACATCTATATTAGTTAAGACTTGCCTAGCTCCTGGTGATGATGGTGACATCTCACTGACCCCCTGCCTCTCTCCTTCGTCCGAGGTGACTGTGTTGGAAAGGGATTCCAGGACATATGGATCAGATGAGCCTCAGCTGTCTCATCCTGAGGTCTGCGCGCCAAAGCTGTCTCATTCAGGAATCAGTGAGCTCAAACCATCAGCACATGAGGACGGTGTGCTTCTATCATCCGATCCAGAGGTCAGCGCTCCCCAACCGTCTCATCTAGAGGTCAGTGCTCCCCAGCCATCTCATCTAGTGGTCAGCACACCCCATTCATCTCTTCTAGAAGTCAACGCTCCCCAGCTGTCTCATCTAGAGGTAAGCGCTCTCCAGCCATCTCTTCTAGAGGTCAGCGTGCCCCAGTCTTCTCATGCAGGGGCCAGTGTGCTTAAATTATCAGCACCTGAGGTCGGCACACCTCCGCATCTGCCAGCACATCATGTTTCCTGATTTGGGAGCCCGTGGACTTGGGTAGACCCCCTGAACCATCTTATCCCATGTTCTGGTGGCCTAGGGACTCTGGGAGGCTGCCGGATCCACCCTGCTCCTTGGTAAGTGGTCCCATGAAGTTGGATAGGGCCCCTGACCTGCTTTGTTCTCTGGTCCGGTAGTCCTGGGACTTTGGGAGACCACCCGACCCACCTTGTTTTGTTTTAGGGCCTTGGACTTTAGGTTGCCCCCACAGATTGGGGTTTTGTGTTGGACTTTGCTTGGGGAGGGTGTTTGTTTCGGCCCACCTGGCCTTTTCCCCCACCACCCACCCTGGGGTTGTCTGGAATCCGCCCTTAAGTGGGGGACACTATCATGGGGGGATATGTTTGCAGACATGTTATGTTTCTTTCCAGTTGTCAGTATGGTTATTCTGCCCTCGCCTTTAGTTTTTGGTTCATTCTGTGTATCATTACCACCCTTATTCTGCCATCTTGTGTTTACCCATTGCGACAGCACTCTCTGTTTATTCTGTCCATCGTTATTTGTTCTTTGTTAATTCCTCATGGCTGCACCTGATTGTGTCTCTCTCCCTCTCGCCCTCTCCTCCTCTCTCTTAGTTAATCTCAGCCGTTTGTCATTAGTGTCTGTGTATATATGTATGTTCCACTCAGTTTTCACTTTGCTGTTGTGTCGTACACCCACGTTGTGTTCCTCTCTTGCATTTTGTCCAGTTTGTGTTTATTCTGTAAGTTTGCCAGTGATTATCCAGCCTAGAGCTGCGCCTTTTGTTAATAAACCCTGCTGAATCTCATCTCTGCATTTGGGCCCGTCCTTTGCTGCCTTCCCGGCAGTGGAACATGACACATCAACCTTTGATTGGGTGAATGTGACTTCCCCATAGCCTGAGTGGGCCCACAATGCTTTAACAGCTCTGCTTTTAGTAGGGACACTGAAAAGACTACAGCTATGGAAACTATTATCTCAGTCATAACAGCCAATCACAAGGTGCTTTCTTACCTCCGCCAAGGAGGTAATGTAATTGGGGTGGTTTTTCTGTCTGTTCCTTAGCAGGATTACACAAAAACTACTGTACAGATTTTGATGACATTTTCACCAGAGGTAGCCCTTGGGCCAAGGATGAGCTCATTAAATTTTGTTGATGATTCGAGGCTGCATACCTCCACCAAGGACCTTGCAGCAGCCTTGGCAGAAGTATACACTCTCTGCATGCTTTTCTAAATGTTGTGGCATTGCTTAGGTGCTACTTTAAGGCCTACAGCATCAGTGGTCACCTAAGCAGTGAACTGATTTCTGCTACTTTGTTGATCACTGTCTCATCGTCTATAGACATGAGAATTTTTTTTTTGGTGTTCATAAGCAAGAAAGCCTCTAAATGCTCCTGAGTCAGTGAGCTTCTCAGCCTGTTCTTCACAAACTTCAAAGTAGAAAAACTTCACTCACATGGAACTTCTTATATATTTATGTAGCTTTTATTATAAATATTTAAAAGGCTGTGTGATGTGTCTAGTGCGTTATAGAAATGTACACTTCTGTCCCGCCGCTAGCTAGCCTGCTGTTTACAGCAAGCGAAAAGGGAGCCGAGTGCGTAAGTCTCCTCTGCTAGTACATAGCCTCTCCACAGCAAGCCCCACGCATACCTCCTTGTGGTAATGGATGGAAACTGGGCACCGTGAGGCCCCAGACTAAAATGCAGGGACTCGGAGGAGGTTTGGCCCCCAGACTTGCGGTACTCAGGGCCCACCAGCGTGTGGACATGCCCTGATACCCATGAACCAAATCCCCAACTATGGGTTAAATAGTATACGGACTACATAGTCCGTTAGGAAAGTCCCCAACAGCAAATAGTTTACTACTTCGGGGGATGAGGGCAGTGCCTGGAGGGCAGGTGCTAGAGAGGCGGGCCTTGATAAACAAAGCACCCGGCAGTCCGTTGCAGCCAACTTCATGAAAATCGCACATTTCGGCCTGCTGAGCCGCATTGGACATGCTGATGGCCAAGAGCGTGTGCGTGGCCCTCGCGCAGCCACGACCACCCTAAACAAATTCACAAGCGATTGGCCTTCATCTTCAACTCGGACGATCCCTTCAAGGCCAGTGGCGATGGAACTGCGAGTAACGGGGGCAGGTTTGGTATAACTGGAAGCCTCTAGCTAGCAACCACACATTGGCGGCGGATCTAAGATGATCGCCTTCCAATGAACTCTGCGGTGACATTGGATTTCGGTAGCTGGATCCACGACTGGGCTGGCCTATTTAGGACTCCTGCAGCCCACCCCATATGGGGAGGCCCCTAGAAAAGGTGGGGCAAACATCGGACACTGCAGACTTATCTGGCTAGCATGCCGCGGCTGGCAGATTACCCATCACAGCAATCGACCTACATATCAAGACCATAAAAACTCAAACTCAACCGCTCTCAACCACTGCCTGGATTCTCAACCACCGATTGACAAAACCCTTCATCCTGGGTGCTTGGAACATCCGCATACTGCAGGACACGAGGAGCAGCGAGCGTCCAGAACGTTGTACAGCTCTGGTATGTAAAGAACCTGCACGCTTTAACATCAACATAGCAGCTCTAAGTGAGACTAGACTTGCTGAGGAAGGCAACATCAAGGAAACTGGATCAAACTACACCATTTTCTGGAAGGGAAAGGATACAGAAGATCCACGTATCCATGGTGTAGGCTTTGTCATCTGATCCCAGCTTGTGGACCAACACAACCTTGTCCCAACTGCAATCAATGAGTGAATAATGACCATCCGAATCCCGCTCACCCAAAAACGTTTCCTCACTCTGATCTCAGTGTATGCACCTACACTTACATCTGAAGATGAAAGCAAGACCTCCTTCTATGAACAGCTCACACATACCATTCTGACAGTCCCAGAATCTGACAAGCTTGTTATTTTGGGTGACTTCAATGCCAGAGTTGGCAGTGACCACCAGCTGTGGAAAGGCATCATAGGCCACCGTGGTATGGGAAAATGCAATGCAAATGGGGAACTTTTACTGGGTCTTTGTGCCGAACACAATCTTATTGTAACAAACACCCTTTTCCAACTCCCCCATCGCCAGAAGATGACCTGGAAACACCCTCGCTCCAAAAAGTGGCAAACCCTCAACTATATCCTCACAAAAACAAGAGACCGAAATGATGTCCGCATCACGCGATCCATGCCTGGAGCAGATGACTGCTGGACAGATCACAGCCTCCTGATCTCCCGACTCAATATTACGATCCGGTGACCACCAAAGCGCATTTTGCCAAACGTTCCTCACCGTCGCTTTGACTGTGACAAGCTCTGCGATCCCCAAATGTTGCAGTCCTTTAGAGAGGCCATTGGTAGAAACATGAATGAACTGAGCCTTCCAGACAATGCCTCAGTTGAAGACCAATGGACTACTCTCCATGATGCATTGACTGCTGCCGCCAAAGAAACGATTGGTCACAAACACAAGAAAAACCAAGACTGGTTCAATGAGAATGATGAAACAATCAATGACCTCATAGAGGCTAAACGCCATGCATGTCTTGCGTTTGAAAATGATCCGTCTGCAAAGAATCAACAGAAACACCAGCAAGCAAAAGCGGCATGCCAGAGAGGGATTCGTAAAGCCCAAAACACTTGGTGGCAGCAAAAAGCAGATTTGCAAAAATATACCGACCAACGGGATATGCACCGTTTTTATGCTGCAACGAAGGAGATCTTTGGCCGCACCAGATCATCTGTGGGCAGCCTAAAAGATGCAAATGGCTCCACCATTATCACAGACACCAAGGGGATCCTTGACCGTTGGAAGTCCCACTTTGAGAGTCTGTTAAATAGTCACTTTTGCACCCCTAGTGATCTCCTCTGCAAGACCCCGCAACACCCCACTAGTGAGTGGATGTCTACACCACCTTCACTACATGAGCTAAATAAAGCTAAAAAGCACATGAAGACAGGCAAAGCACCAGGACCAGATAACATCCCGCTGGAGTTCTATCTTCATGGAGGTCCTGAGGTGAAAAACTATTTAATGCAGCTTCTACTTAAAATATGGGAAACCAAGACGTTACCAAGTGACATTAAAAATGCAAATATAGTCATCATTTTCAAGAAGGGAGATAGACAGAACTGCAGTAACTACCGCGGCATCTCACTACTGAGCATTGCAAGCAAGATCTTTGCTCGTATCCTTCTCAACCGTCTTCTTGTAGTAGCCGAGGATGCACTTCCTGAGTCCCAGTGTGGCTTTAGACCCTCTCGTGGTACAGTAGATATGATATTCTGTGCTTGACAACTCCAGGAAAAGAGCCAAGAACAACAACAACCACTCATGTTCATCTTCTGGGACCTCAAGAAGGCCTTTGATCGAGTTCCTCACCCTGCTATGTGGACTGTTCTTGCTCGTTTTGGATGTCCAGATGATTTCATCGCTCTCGTTCGCGCTCTCCACGATGGCATGGTTGGTAGGGTTTGCCACCAAAATACCCTCTCAGACCCTTTTTCCATCACTAGTGGTCTCAAGCAAGGATGTGTCCTTGCTCCAACCTGCTTTTCGTTGTATATGGCTGCAGTGCTAAATGAAATACCACCACCAACCCCTGGTATCAATCTGCGATGCCGCTTGGATGGGGGGCTTTTTAATCTTGCTCGCTTTTGCGCGAAATCCAAAACCTTAGTCACCAGTGTTCATGAATTGCAGTTTGCAGACAATAATGCCACACCAGCTCAGACTGTTGATGACCTGCAGAGGATAGCTACCATTTATAATGACTCTTATGAGCATTTTGGAATGGAAGTTAACACTGACAAAACCAAAATCCTCAACCAACCAGCACCTGGTCAAACTTCCTCAAGGACCAACCTTAAGATTAACGGAAATTCTGTTGATGAAGTGAAGCATTTTTCTTACCTTGGTAGAATCCTCTCAAAAATACCAACTTGTGCAAAGGACATCGAAAACCGCATTAAAGCTGCACACTCCGCATATGGATGCCTTTGTCATCGAGTCTTCAATAATCATGCGATAACCATTCGCACCAAAATCATGGTTTTTCAGGCCGTTGTTCTTTCCACCCTTCTTTACGCCTGTGAAGCCTGGACCTTGTATCGTCGTGATATCAAGCGCCTTGAGAACTTCCAACAGAGAAAGCTCAGACAAATACTTGGCTTTCGTTGGGAGGATCGACTTTCAAACAATGAGATTCTCAAGTGTGCTCTGCTGCCTAGTGTGGAAGCTACCATCTTGCAGCACCGCCTTCGATGGACAGGACATGTCGTACGGATGGACCCCACCAGAATCATGGACCCCACCACGAATCATGCTCCAGGGGGAGCTTGAGACAGGAAAAAGACCACATGGTAGGCCAAAACTGCGCTACAAAGACCAGCTAAAATGTTCCCTGAAGCAAGCCAACATAGACAAAAGATCTTGGGAACAACTTGCCACCGACAGAGCAGCCTGGAGAAGAAGAACTTGGGAAGGCACAGACTCATTTGAGAGGCTCAGAAAACAACAGGATGATGATAAACACAAACGAAGACAAGAAAAACAAAACCAACCATGTCCCCCACCCACAGTAAAATGTGACTTCTGCCCACGACAGTTCTAGCATAGGCTGGGCCTTCAGAGCCACATCCGCCATCGACATCGATCACAGATGGCAACGTCCTGAAAACTAAGAAGAAACCAATGCTCGGACACAAGCAGGAGCCGACGACGATTATAAATATGCACCTCTTTCTTGTGAATTTAGTTTTCCATTAATTTTGGTGCATTTCTTGAAAATTTAATGATTTTTTTTTCTCAAATTTGTAATGTCTTGGGTAGCTTTCATCTTTTTTCATACATTGCAAATTTAGTCATGTAATTTTGTGACCGTTCAGGTAAAATTTGGACTTTATCATCAAGTTGCTATTTTTTTTCTGTTGTAGATTTGTGAACCATTTCTCCTAAATTAATTTGGTATTAAAATCAGAAAGGGGGGGGGGCATATATATTTGAATACTGCATTTGAAACCTAAATACCAGTTTAATGAAGGAATATTCAGATAATCAGATATTTGCTACAGCCCTAACTGATAAACCTTTATTTTTGTATTAATCCACAATATAAACAATATTCCACTGCATTTCAAAACATGAGAATATCATGATTCATAAATTAATTCAAAGAACTAAGTCATAATAATCACACTTTAAAATAAATGCTTCAAATAGCTCTATTTGCATGATAAATATAGGAAATTATAACGTTTAACTTTTTAAACAAAATTATTAAAATATAACTGTTTCACAGTATTCTATTTTTTAAGATGCACTGATATAGTTCAGCATCTGGTTTTTATGTACAGTAGAACATCTATCACGTCTGTTTTCTACTGCAATAATACTTTAATTAAAGTGATATTACTGTAAACTGCTTTGCTTTAATTAACAAAGCCTATATAATTTATGCTGTATGTTCTATACCTGTCCTCTCTGTACAGCTGGCAAACTCCTGTAAGGATCCCTGTCTGTCATGTGTGTCTCCCCTCTGTCCTCCTGTTAATTAGTGCTCTTCCTTCAGCCTTGATCACCACCTGTGGCCAATTAAAAGTGCCCTTTGCAAGGGAGGCTCTTCCTCTGCTCTGTCTGGTGGCGTAGCATTGCACTCGCCTGTTGGTTCCTGTTTTGCTTGATGTACTTTGTCTGCCTGCGGTGTCTGACCTTTGTTTGCTCTAGACCCTGTTACTAGTGATGGCCAGATGAGGCTTTCTAGAGGACTTGAGACCTTTCATCAAAATGGCTCATATAGACGAGGCCTCATGTGAAACTTTATTTTCTCTACTAGGCCATCTAGTGGACAAAACATATACAACATGCAGATTTTTACAAGGGCATTATCGGTTTGTGTATTTTTTCCATTTCAATAAATGCACTGTCTTTTAAGAAATATCAATGATCACAAGGGGAAAAAAATAAAACTCGGGTGACTACAGTGACTGTGCTTGTGGTACTTATCCATTTTTACTAAGAAATAATAACTTTTCTACAGTCTTTGGACTAAGGCGATTTCTTTTTTTAATTATTTCTCCAGCTTTGGAGAATACTCTCTCAGAGCACAGAGGATGCAGGTGTGCAAAGGAAGGCTACTGCAAGTTTGTACAGTGTAGGATAGACAGATTTGTCTCTCCCAGTACATTCACCTCTGTCCTTATTGTCATGCAGGGCACAATAGTGCCTCAGCATAATGATGTGTTATTGTTGTATCCAAGCTCTTTGAAACACAACAGACACTTCACCGTGCAAATTAAAATAACTTATAAGAATAACCCAGCTGGGACTTGATCCCCAGCTTCCCAGGTAAATGACAGATGCTTTACCCCTAAGCTACTACTTAGTGATGGCTAGATGAGGCCTTCTTGAAGGCTTGAGGCTTTTCATTAAAATTGTTCATATAGACAAAGCCTTATGTGAATCTTCATTGGTCTACTAGGCCATGTAGTCGACAAAGAGTATACAACATGCAGATTTTTGCAAGGCCATTATTGGTTTAATGTGTATTTTTCTCATTTCAATAAATGCACTGTCTTTTAAGAAATATCAATGAGTACACTGTAGGGTAGACAAGTTTCTGTCTCTCCCAGTACATTCATCTCTGTCCGTGTTGTCATGCAGAGCACAATAGTGCCTCAGCATAATGATCCAAGCTCTTTGAAACACATCAGACACTTCACCTTGTAAATAAAAATGAAAATACAAGAATGACCTAGTTGGGACTTGAACCCCAGTCCCTTAGTTGCAGGGGCAGATGCTTTACTGCTAAGCCGTCACTTCAATTACAATAGACATCCATTATTTGTGAAAAGTGTATCAATGGGAGAAATGAGCTCAAAATTTTCCCAAAAGAGGAGTCTGTGTTTTTGGTGATGGCTCCATCTGAAAATTGGCCGTGACAAATCCCTTACACAGTCAAACATCGACAACACAAAACGTGAGGAACGGGGATTTCCATTGTGTATCACTGCTCACTTTATTTAATGTTGCATGCAAAATCAACACAAAATCAACACGGCAACACGGTGGCGCAGTGGTTTAGCACTGTGGCAGCACAGTTTACTCTCGGCCGGGGGATCGCGGGGATCATGAGATTGTGGGTTCGATCCCAGCCCCCGACCAACAGTGATCTGTGTGGAGTTTGCATGTTCTCCCCGTGTTGCGTGGGTTTACTCCGGGATTTCTCCGGTTTCCTCCCACATACCAAAAACATGTAGGTTTAGGGCACTCGCGCATGCAGCGACTGGCAGCCAGTGGCTTGTTACCAGACTGCAAACCAAATCTACCTACGGGTACAAATAAGTAACTAAAAAAAAAAAAAAATCATGAATGGTTTTCTGTACCAGCCACGTGGTATGATGTCAGCAAAACACACCTTGAAATGCGCTTCGCCAAATATTTCCTGGACAAGCTCAGAGCACCCTCAAAGCCTGCCATCCCATCGTTACCAGCCTCATGTCTTGGATCTCTGTCTGCCCTGCTCTCACCCACCATGTTCTGACCCCCTGCCTGTTCTTGGATTCTGGAATTCACCTTACAGATTGGAATTGGATATACACAGATAAGTGCACTTTTCCACCCCCAAGTAAGTCGACTTACCCACGTTTGTCCTCAATGTCCGTCATCCTCACTCTCCAGCATCCGGTCCTGGCCAGACTGCCATTGCATTTTCCCCAAAGCTTTCCTGCAGCACTGTTTCACCACCACTCCTGGAAACCCGCTCTTCACCTCTGGAGAACCCCTGCCCTACCACTGCAGCTTTTCCCCAGAAGTGCCTGTAAGCATAAAACAATATTATTCTTTACCATTGTCCGCCCACTCATCCTAACACCTGTTTCTGCTCTCCCCTGCAGGGTTGCCAGATCTTTGTACACATTACTTCATTATCATTGTAATAAAGATAACTGTTAAACTCAAGTGTTTCTGTCCGTGTTGCTTTTGGGTCTTGGTCTCAGAAACCATGTCACCTCCTGGTCCTGGTTAATTGCTGGCTCTTCATCTGAGTAACCAGGGGGTTAGGTTTTTTGCTGCCCAGATGCTACAAAAATATTTAGTAGAGCTGTTATTTTTCTGCTAACACAGGCCATAAATTAACATTTTCTAAGTAAAATTCTGTGATATGTTTACTGGGCCAAATATTACATCATTTCACTTGGCATTTTTCTTGACAATAACCGGCCGCATGATAATTAGGTCAATAGCTTCATCATCCATCCTGTCTTTACCTTTAGTCGCCATCTCCGTGCCTTTTGAAAATAAATCTGTTAGTTTAGCACATTTTGCAGAGTTGTTATCCAAAGCCCGCATTTTAAACAAAAAAAAAAATGCTGGCCTTTTCTGCTCCTCCGAGTCTTTTTTTTAGGAGTTGCAGCACTGCTGCTGAACTGTAGGGACTGACCAACTATGGAAGGGAGGTGGGAATTCCCGCAGGGGAAGAACATCTATTTCATCCATTTCCATGCATCCAGAGACTGTGGTGCAGTGTTTCCGCTGTAGAAAGTGAAATGTCATGTATACTTTTACCGCATGTTATCGGATTAAATTGATAGTTGCTTTTTTCCCCTCACCGGAACATCGGCCTAGTAGTGGACCGGCCTACCTGGAATCCTCCCGACTCTCCCTATGGACCACTCTGGGCCTGCCTCAGCCTCTGTTTACTGTTGAGATGTAGTCTATATGGCATTTTGACCTTGATCTTGCAATCCCAAAAACCATATGCAAAGGTCAGGGAGACAGGATGAACCTGTGTACAAAGTTTGATGACCCAAGCTACTCATTCTGTAGCAGCATATATAGAGAGCATAGGGGAAGTTAACAGTGACCTTTGACCTTTTGACCCCAAACCCAAAGTCAGAGGGAAGGGTGTACGTCATCCAAGACTTGTCTTAGGCATGATATCGATTTGAAAAGGCTACATCATTCCTTTGTGTAATTATCCCATTAGAAGATTTAGTGAAAACTGACCTCTGAGGTCAGAGGTCACCCAAAGGTCAGAGGTCACCAAAATTGGAGCTCATCCGAGATTTTTCATAGATACACCAGTGGTGTCAATTTGAAAAGCTCACATTTCTTTCTCTAGTTATCATGTTCACAAGGTAGGTTTTTACTCTGTTGCTAGTGCTCATCTGCCTAGCAGGGTGACAAAAATGCCCTTTCAGCCTTTAGAGGCTGAGGGGTAAAAAGTGTGAATATCTATGCAATTGCTTATTTTAGTTTGTTTTAAATTAATTCTTCTTCTTTTGGTTGCTCCCTTTAGGGGTCGCCACAGTGGATCATCAGCCTCCATCTCACCCTATCCCTTGCATCTTCTCTCACACCAACCCTCTCCGTGTCCTCCTTCACTACATCCATGAATCATCTCTGTGGACTTCCTCTCTTCCTCCTGCCAATCAGCTCCATCTTCAACATCCTTTGTCCAATATCCACCATCCCTCCTCTGCACATGTCTAAACCATCTTGCCTCTTGCCTGTCCTACTTTCTCTCCAAACCGCTCAATCTGAGCTGTCCCTCTGATATACTCATTTCTAATCCTGTCTCTCCTACTCACTCCCAATGGGAATCTTAGCATATTCAACTCTGCCACCTCCAGCTCCGCCTCCTATCTTTTTGTCAGTGCCACTGTCTCCAAACCATGCATCATAGTTGGTCTCACTACCATCTCGTAAATCTTCTTTCACTCTAGCTACTATCCTTCTATCACAAATCACCCCTGACACTCATCTCCACCCACTCCATCCTGCCTGCACTCTCTTCTTTACCTTTCTTGTGCATTTTCCATTGCATTGGATGGTTGACCATAGGTATTTAAACTCATGTACCTTTACTACTTCTACTCCTTGTATCTTCACCATTACACCTGCCTCCCTCTCATTCACATGCATGTATTCTGACTTACCTCTACTGACTTTCATTCCTCTTCTCTCCAGTGCATACCTCCACCTCTCCAGGTTCTCTTCCACCTGCTGCCTACTTTAACGACAGATCACAAGGTCATCTGCAAACATTATGGTCCATGGAGAATCCTGCCTGACCTTATCTGTCAGCCTGTCTGTCACCATGGCAAACAGTTTAGACAGCCGGGGGACCTCCAATGATGCACGGGCTTCACTTCTTTCTTCACTCTGAATGAAACATTTTTGCTGGTCATTAACATCTGTTTGTGCTCTCCCATAGATTGAGTCCCTGCCGTGCTATTCACTCTCTACATGTCTCTTCTTTTCTTCTTCTTCTCTATCCCCTCATCCCCCAGCCAGTCACAGCAGATGACTGCCCCTCCCTGAGCCTGGTTCTGCTGGAGGTTTCTTCCTGCTAAAAGGGAGTTTTTCCTCTCCACTGTCTCCAAGTGCTTACTCACAGGGGATCACCTGAATACAGGGATCTTTCTGCAATTGTGGGGTTTTTCCTTACAGTTTGACAGTGCTATGAGATGACTGTTTTTGTGAAATGGTGCTATATAAATAAATAAAAGTTGAAGAAGGGGCTCAGAGCTAATTCCTGAAGTAATCCCACCCCTACCTTGAATCCACCTATCATTCCTACCACACACCTCATCACGGTCTCGCTGTCCTCATACATGTCCTGCACCACCCTCACATACTTCTCTGCCACTCCTGACTTTCTCATACAGCGCCACACTTTCTCTCTTGGCATCCTAACATATGCTTTCTCAAGATCCACAAAGACACAGTGCAACTCCTTCTGACCTTCTCTATGCTTCTCCATCAACACTCTTCGAGCAAACACTGCATCTGTAGTACTCTTTCTTGGCATGAAACCGTATTGTTGCTCACTGATTGTCACCTCTCCTAACCTGGCTTCAGCAACTTTTTCCCATATCTTCATAGTGTGAGTGATCAATTTTATGCTTCTGTAGTTACAACAGCTATGGGCATCACTCTTGTTCTTGAAAATTGGTACCACAGCACTTCTTCTCCACTCCTCGGGCATCCTCTCCCTCTTCAAGATTGCATTAAACAATCTGGTTAAAAAGTCCACTTCTGGGGACTTCCGGTCTGGACACCATGGTGATAGCAGCTTAACGCTGAAGCTCCCAGACCCCATCTGTGAAAATAAGATAAGATAAGATAAGATAAGCCTTTATTAGTCCCACAACGGGGAAATTCCAGGATTGCAACAGCACAGGGATAGCAACACTCAGAGCAACAATCAGAAGGCAAGAAAAAAAACAAGCAAGCAAGAGCAGCTAATATACATATGTACATATTACTATAAAATATGTATATACACACACACACACAGACACACAGTGCAGAGCATTGTAGCTGGATGGAATAAATATATGAATATATGAACACACAGTGCAGAGCATTGTAGCTAGATGGAATAAATATGTAAATATATAAACACCCACAGTACGGAGCATTGCAGCTAGGTGGAATAAATATGTAAGTATATAAACACACACAGTGCGGAGCAATGTAGCTAGATGGAATAATATGTAGATATATAAAAACACAGTGCGGAGCATTGTAGCTAGATGGAATAAATATATAGATATATAAATATAAACACACCCAGTGCTGAGCATTGTAGCTAGATGGAATAAATATGTAAATATATCTAACTAACTAACCTGCACTTATATAGCGCTTTTCTAGTCACAAAGACCACTCAAAGCGCTTTCATTAATACTAACCCTCTATTCTAAGGGCCTATAGGAAACAGATATCTAGGGACAATTTAGAACAGCCAATTAACCTAACATGCATGTTTTTGGCATGTGGGAGGAAACCGGAGAAATCCCGGAGTAAACCCACGCAACACGGGGAGAACATGCAAACTCCACACAGATCACTGTTGGTCGGGGGCTGGGATCGAACCCACGATCCCACGATCCCCACAATCCCCCGGCCAAGGGTAAACTGTGCTGCCGCAGTGCTAACCACTGCGCCACCGTGCAGCCGTATGCCATATATAAACACAGCCGCAGCCATATATAAACACACACAGTGCAGAGCATTGTTGCTAGGTGGGATGAAACAGCATAACCGTCTATTTAGTTATCCTACATGGTATGATTATGTGCCCATACATATTCTCACCCTCCATAGCGACCGGTATGTTCCTAGTTGTATGCCGGAGAGGACCATTGTGTAAGTCTATTGCATCTTTTGCATTCAAAAAAACTATTAGTTTGTTACGTCTTTTTGCTATCTCTGCGAGCAGCCCTGCTTAGGTTGTACAGTCTGACAGCCGTTGGTAGGAAGGACCTACGAAACCTCTCGGTTGTGCACCTGGGATGATGTAGTCTGCTGCTAAATGAGCTCCTCAGTGCATCCAGTATGTCCTGCATAGGGTGGAACTCGGACTCCAGCAGAGATGACAGTTTAGCCACCGTCCTTCTCTCTCCAATCTCCTCCATGGGATCAAGGCGCTGCCCCAGGACAGAGCTAGCTTTCTTAATCAGTTTGTTCAGTCTCTTCCTATCGGCTGCAGTAATGCCACTGCCCCAGCAGACCACTCCAAAAGTGATGGCTGATGCCACCACCGTGTCATAGAATGACTTCAGCAGCGCCCCTTGTACACCAAAAGACCTGAGTCTCCTCAGCAGGAACAGCCTGCGCTGTCCCTTCTTGTAGAGTGCGTCAGTATTGTGTGACCAGTCTAGTTTATTGTTCAGATGAATACCCAGGTACTTATAGGATGTCACCATCTTGATGTCTGTTCCCTGTATATTTACTGGTGCTGTGAGGGGCTGCCCATGCCTGTGGCAGTCCACCACCAGCTCCTTAGTTTTCCTCGCGTTGATCTGGAGGCAGTTCCAATGGCACCAGTCCACAAAGTCCTGGATAAGCCCTCTGTACTCAGCTTCATCTCCGTTGGAGATGAGACCAACGATCGCAGAGTCATCAGAGAACTTCTGTAGATGGCAATGTGTTGTGTTGTGTGAGAAGTCCGCAGTATAAAGAGTGAACAGGAAGGGAGCCAGCACCGTTCCCTGGGGGGCCCCCGTGCTACTGATGATCGTGTCGGAAACACAGTCTCGGGTTCTCACAAACTGAGGCCGGTTCGTGAGGTAGTCCAGGATCCATGATGACAGGTGCTGGTCCACCCCTGCGCGCAGCAGCTTGTCCTTCAGGATCATCGGTTGGATGGTGTTGAAAGCACTGGAGAAGTCAAAGAACATGATCCTCACCATATTCCCGGGCTTCTCCAGGTGGGACAGAGAACGGTGAAGGAGGAAGATCACCGCATCCTCCACCCCAATGCCATGCTGGTAGGCGAACTGGAGTGGATCCATCGCTGGTTCCACCAGGGGGCGGAGATGAGCAAGGAGCAGTCTCTCCAGGGTCTTCATCAAGTGGGACGTCAAGGCCACCGGTCTGTAGCTGTTCAGGTCTTTGGGGTGGGAAGTTTTTGGTACAGGTACCACACAAGATGTTTTCCACAGCTGTGGTACCCTCCCCAGTTTCAGACTCATGTTGAAGATATACGTCACAATCCCACACAGCTGGTCTGCACAGGACTTGAGGAGCTTTGCGCTGATGCCGTCCGGTCCCGACGCCTTCCTCGCCTTGATCTTCCTCAGCTCCGTCCTCACCTGGGTCTTGGTCAGGGTCAGGATGGGGGGCTGTGTGTTGGGAGTGGGGGGGGTGTCGGTGGAGTGGGGAGTGGGCAGCAGGACTTGATTTCTTAGTGGCAGCAGTGGTTGTTGTGCAGACAGGGGGGAGGGCGGTTGGTCAAATCTATTGAAAAACAGATTCAGGTTGTTCGCCCACTCCCTGCCCCCCGTGGCCTGGGGGGAGGTATTCTGGAGCCCCGAGATGGTTTTGAGGTTTCTCCAGACCCCGCTGATGTCGCTCTGTTGCAGCTTGTCCTCCATCTTCTTCCTGAAGCTGTCCTTGCCTTCTCTGATCTTTCTCCTCAGCTCCCTCTGTACGGACTTCAGCATCTCCCTGTTCCCCGATATATAAATACCATGAAAATCAGATTTAACGGATTTATGGAAGAGTGAAAATCAAAAGACAAAGTCATTATGCCTAAAGGAAAACAGAAAAGATCGACATTCACCAGGCCAAGACACGCATCGGCCGGAGAATCTGACCTGGAAGACAACAACCACTCGGAAATAGAGGAGCAAAATGAGGCTAACAACACGGTTAGCTTAAAAACGGTACTTCAAGAATTAAGAGAACTTCGCCGAGAGTGTTGGGCTGAATTTCGTGAAATTAAAGACGAAATAAAAAGGACAAACAGAGTGGACCAGGCTGAGGCCCGAATCATGGAAGCAGAGGAAAGAATAAAAGGGCTGGAAGAAACCACGCTGGAATTACTCAAACGACAGACAAGACTGGAGGCTAAGCTAACCGACCAGGAAGGAAGACTAAGAAGGGACAACATACAAATTCATGGTCTGAAAGAAGGAGTCGAGGACGGTTTCACCACAATGGCTGCATGCGTGAAAACCATACTGAGAGAGAAGTTGGAAATTCCCCAATCCACCGATTTGAAAATAGAAAGGGCGCACCGTTCATTAGCCCCAAGGCTGTCGGCGGAAGCACCCCCACGATCGGTGGTGGTGAAGTTTTCCAACTTCAGAACAAAAGAAGAGGTTTTGAGACTGGCTTGGCAGAAAAAAGGATTTATGCACCAAGAAAGAAAAGTTTTTGTGGAGCATGACTACGCCCCGGAGGTCCTTAAAAAGTGTTGGGAATACAATGACGCTAAAAAGGCACTAAGAGAGAAGAAACTGTGCTTTCAAACTCCATTTCTGGTGAAGCTGAGGGTTTTTTACGGGGAAGAGACGTGTCTCTACAACTCGGCGGAAGAAGCAACCAGGGATATGGCAAGAAGAGGGCTCCCGGTAATGGTGTATAAACCCGCAGCAGACCCGATCGAAAGACTCAAGGCTCAAACGTGGTGCACACAGAGACCCTCAAAATCCACGGGCCAGCAGCGGGAAACCCAGTGCCAGGGCTATAAGGAAAAACTGGGCGCTTTCAGGAGGAAATAACAATATTTTTAGTCAATCTGCGCATCCAAACCTCCTCCTACAAGGTAACAGACATTAAAGGAGATGCAGAATCAGCAAATATGAAGTGGTAAAACATTTCATGGAACAGTCATAATATTAGAAACAAATAAGTCTTTAAAAAAAAAACTTGTTAAAATAGAAATGTGACAATGAACCACATGAACTCTCCACACTAACAAATACTGTATTACCATGATTGTTTGCTGTGATGGTGGTGGGAGGTTGCACACAATTTCATAGGGTATAGGCATAAAAAAAAAATAAAAATAAAAAATCATTACAAGTTCGGATTGGGATCTGAAATTCACGTTAAAAACATGGGACAACTTACAGGGGTAAAAGAGGGCCCTCAACACGTAACAAAGTTTGAGGAATTTCCCTCAGAGCCAACGCACCATCAAAGCTCTTCTAAGGTCGCTAAAAAGACCTCAGTTCAGGAAGATCTTTTGACAGTTTTTTTGTTTTAAAGTTTTATATACTATGTTCTTAATGTTTTTTATGTTCTTAATGTTCTTTCAGTTTCTGAGTAGCATAAAAGAGGGCCACTACACTGTTATACTAAATAAGACAATACAATAGAGAAACAGGGTGCAACCAAAATAATCTCATATAATGTAAAAGAGATCCTGAATCCAGATAAAAGATCCAAGATTCTAGGCAAAATGAAAAAAGACAAAGCAGGAATAATATTTTTACAGGAAGCCCACCTAACAGACTTGGAGCACACTAAACTTAATAGACAAGGGTTTAAACTGATCTCTTCATCTTCATATAAGTCAGGGAGGAGGAGGGGGGTAACAACATTGATCTCAACCAAAATTATATTTGAAAAAAAAATCAGAACACAAAGATAAAGAAGGGAGATTTAGCATGGTACTTGGTCGGCTAGAGGGAGAAGATATCACCCTGCTGAATGTATATGCACCTCCTGGGGCTAACTGGAAATTTTATAAAAATGTATTTGACCTAATAATAACTAAAGCCCAAGATTTAGTGATATGTGGTGGAGACTTCAGTCTAAGACTGAATCCATACTGGGATGCATCAGGTAATTCTCCATATCAAAATAACACTCAAAGTAGAAAAACTCGGATGCTACTAAAAGAAATGGGAATCTGTGACGTGTGGAGGGAATTCAACCACAGTGTAAAAGATTATACATTTTACTCAGCACCACATTCATCATACTCAAGGATTGACTATTTTTTTATGTTTAATAGAGACATTGGAAGAGTAAAAACATGTAAAATAGAACTGATGGATCTCTCTGACCACAGTCCGATCTATATGGACTTAAATATCCAAAAATACACAAATTGCGGCGGATGATAAAATAAGGCAGCGTTGTTGGAGGTTTTAAGTAGAGTTTTATTATCATACCGCCGTCACAAGCTCTGCTCCCGGCGCCGTGCAAGCGCGCCGAGAGTGAGCCCACGACTCTCAGAGAAGGAGAGGAGGACACAAAGTCTGTGTCCAGCCGCAGCCGTTGTAGAAGTGAGAATGGAGAGCAAGATTTACAGCACAGTGCAGCTTATATACTCAACTCAAACAATAGATCAAAGACATTCACAGCAGTTAATCTGGGCATTTGCATATCAGAGGTACAGACAGGATGCATGAACACAATGCATGGATGACAATTTAACCTCACGGCTGTAAACGCAGCATGCAGCGGAAAAAACCCAGGAGTGCGAGCTGACTGTCTCTGTGTTCTGTCTGTGTGTTGTGGGGGTTGAATCAAACCGCTACACAAATAATACATTTTCTTGGAGGTTAAATTCAAATGTGCTGAAAGGACCACTGAAAGATGAATTGGAATCAGATATTCTCAGATATTTGGAAGAAAATGATAATGGAGAAGTATCCCCTTTAATACTGTGGGACGCATGCAAAGCTGTAATAAGGGGAAAGATTATCGCAAAACTGGCACTCCAAAAGAAACTGAGACAAGAAAAACTAATCACATTAGAGTCAGAACTTAAGAAACTAGAAAAAGAGCACAAAGACAACACTCATTCTAATGACTCGCTCAAAATTAAGGAAATTAAAAAACAAATAAATGAGATCTACACAACAGAAATCCAGAAAAACTTACATTTCTGAAACAAAAATACTATGAAACAAGTAGCAAATCGGCAAAATTACTAGCCTATAAATTGAGGAAACAACAAATGGAGAGAGCAGTCTACAAAATCAGAGACCCAGTATCAAAGGAAATAAAATTTAGAATTCAGGAAATTCTTAAAAGCTTCGAGAATTACTATAAGAACTTGTACTCCCGTAAAAAACACAAAAACACATCCGAAGCCTTCCTAAATACATTAAATAAGATAAGAGAGATAAGATAAGATAAGCCTTTATTAGTCCCACAATGGGGAAATTCCAGGATTGCAACAGCACAGGGATAGCAACACTCAGAGCAACAATCAGAAGGCAAGAAAAAAACAAGAACAGCTAGTATACATATGTACATATTACTATAAATATACTGTATATATATATATATACACTACCGTTCAAAAGTTTGGGGTCACCCAGACAATTATTTTGTGTTTTCCATGAAAAGTCACACTTATTTACCACCATGAGTTGTAAAATGAATAGAAAATATAGTCAAGACATTGACAAGGTTAGAAGTAATGATTTGTATTTGAAATATTTTTTTCCTTCAAACTTTGCTTTCGTCAAAGAATCCTCCATTTGCAGCAATTATAGCATTGCAGACCTACCATGATTGCACAAGGGTTTTCTAATCATCCATTAGCCTTCTGATGCAATGAGCAAACACATTGTACCATTAGAACACTGGAGTGATAGTTGCTGGAAATGGGCCTCTATACACCTATCTAGATATGAATGAATGAATGAATGAATTTATTTATTTCGGATAGTACATTACAGGTTAAAAGAAACTGTATAATATAACAACAAGGTCAAATTAGACAAAGACTCCTTCTACTATACAATTCCACGTGAGTTATCCGAAATGGGTGATGGCTGAAGCCGCAGCTTATATTGCCCACCCATATCCCATCCAAGAATTCAAAGGAGAAAGAAGAGAAAACAAGACAAGAGCGATTACAATTTAAAACAAGGCTAAGACAAAATATGACTGAGAGAAAAAGAAAACTGAGCTAGTCTAAGTTAAGTGGTTACTATTCAAAAACAAATCTAAGACATAGTGTCACAGAGAAAAAAGAAAAACTAAGCTATAACACAACACAGGCTGGAAATGTCAATCCTTATGTGAGTTTACATGTCGTCTTGTAAATATGTTTGGAGTATTTCTTCCTTTAGTTTTTGTTTAAATTGTCCAAGCTTTGTACATGATTTTAATTCAGGTCCAAAATCGTTCCATAATCTGACACCTTGCACTGAAATACAGTGTTGCTTGGTAGTTGTTCTCACTGTAGGCTTTTGAAATATACATGTTCCTCTGAAGTGATATCGTTTCTCCCTTGTTTGGAACAACTTTTGGATATTTGCGGGCAGTGATAGACTCTTCACTTTGAACATTATTATTGCGGTTTTAAAGTCGATCAGATCTTTCAACTTGAGAGTTTTTTGTTTAAGAAAAAGTGGGTTTGTTGGTTCCCTGTAAGCTGCTTTGTTGATTATTCTAATAGCTCTCTTTTGAAGCATAAAGAGTGGATATATGTTTGTTTTATATGTATTTCCCCATACTTCATTACAATATGTCATGTATGGGAGTATTAATGAATGATACAAGGTGTATAGTGTGGGTTGATTCAGCAAATTTTTCACTCTGTGTAATATTGCAATTGATTTGGATACTTTACCTTTTATATAATTAATATGTGGCTTCCAACACAGTTTGTTATCAATTATTACTCCAAGGAATTTAGTTTCGGATACCCTTTCAATCTCTACACCATTTACACTGAGTTTGGGTACTGGGTAGTTGTGATGGTTGTTAAAGACTATAAATTTTGTCTTGCTTAAATTGAGCGTTAATTTGTTTGAATCAAACCACAGTTTCAGCTTTCCTAATTCCTTTCCGAGTGTATCCAGAAGTTGTTCCAAATTGTTTCCACTGCATAGCAGGTTAGTGTCATCAGCAAACAATATTAAGTCCATTTTTTCTGAAACTTTACATATATCATTTATATACATATTGAATAATAATGGTCCCAAAACTGAACCCTGTGGGACTCCACAGGTGACCTTCAGTAGCTCTGAGTTTTTGTTGTTAACACATACAAACTGATATCTATTCTTTAAGTAACTTCTTAACCAGGACAGTGCTACCCCTCTGATACCACAATTTTGTAGTTTCTTTAATAATAGATTGTGATCTACTGTATCAAATGCTTTTTTAAGATCCAGGAATACTCCAACTGAATACTCTTTATTTTCAATGGCTGTTGATATTTTTTCTGTAAATTCCATTAAGGCATATGCTGTTGTCCTTTTGTGTCTGAACCCATATTGCTGCTCACACAATAAATCATTCTTCAGTATGAAGTTGTCAATTCTCTCATAGAATATTTTTTCAAGTATCTTGGAAAATTGCGGTAATAGTGAAATTGGTCTGTAGTTGGAGAGTTCCCCTCTGTCGCCTGTCTTGTAAATCGGAATTACTTTAGCTATTTTCATTGCATTGGGAAATATACCTGATTGGAGAGACAGGTTACAGATATACGTCAGTGGTTTCACTATGCATTCGATAACAGTTTTGACTAGTAGCATATCAATACCATCGCAGTCAGTAGATGTTTTACTTTTGAACGATTTAACAATTTCAATGACCTCTCTTTCGTCTGTGTTCTTTATGAAGATGGTGTCTTTTACAGCAGTGTTATTGCATATTGCATCACCTGTTGGCACCGTAGTGGGTATTTCTCGGGCCAGTTTAGGTCCAATGTGAACAAAAAAATTATTAAATTCATCTGCAGGTGAAGCTATATTCACATTCGGAGTCGATTTATTATTTTTTGGAATGTTAGTTGGGTAGCTGGTATTTCTGCTTTTATTTCCAAGGATACTGTTGATTATTGTCCATGTATTTTTAATATTGTCTTTGTTTTTTTCCAGTTCTTTACTGTAATAGTCTCTTTTACTACATCTTATTATATATGTTAACTTATTTTTGTATGTTTTATACCGCTGCTCTGCTTCTTTTGTCCTTTTCTTTATGAAAGCTTTATATAATAAATTTTTCTTTTTACACGCCTTTTGTAGTCCTTTGGTTAGCCATGGTTTGTCAGTAAATTTGTGTTTAAGCTTTTTTTTTAACTAATGGGCAGTTTTTTTCATAAAGAGTGGTTACAATGTTTATAAATGTGTCATAGGCTTCATTTACATCTGATACATAGACTTCTGTCCAGTCTTGCTTCAGCAAGTCCTCTTTAAAAGAACTGATTGCGTTTGGTGATTTGTGTTTGAACGATTTTGAGATTTTTTCTGGGTTGGGCCCCGTGTGGCCATGGATAAGTGCAAAGATTGGCAAGTGGTCGCTTATATCATTTATCAATAATCCACTTTCTATTTTCTTGTCGAGAACATTGACAAACAGGTTGTCAACAAGTGTAGCAGAGTGAGCTGTGATTCTACTGGGAAGTGTTATTGTGGGATATAGACTCATGCTGTACATAGAGTTCATGAACTCTGTAACTACATTTTGTTGATGTGGATTAAGTAGATCAATATTGAAATCTCCACAAATTGCTACCATTTTCTTACTAGTAATATTATTGTACAGCTCGACTAATTTATCTCTGAATGTCTCAATGCAAGTTCCCGGCGTTCTGTATATGCAGCTTATGATTAGATTTTTTGTTTTGTCTAGGTCAATCTCAACAGTAACACATTCCAGAATCCCTGGTAGTGCTGAGGACATTTCATTTACAAGCTTACATCTATATAGGTCATCAATATACAGTGCAACACCACCACCCTTTTTTTGAGATCTGTTAATGTTAAACATCTGATATCCCTCTATTGCCATCAGGGGAGCCTGGTCTGCATTAAGGCAGGTTTCAGAGACTGCTATAGCTGTGAATTTTCTGTTTAGCTGTTTTAAATAGTCCTGAATCTGTGAGAAGTTTTTGTTAAGACTTCTGCTATTGAAGTGTATTATTGACAGTTTACCATCTAATTGCACTTGACTTTTGAATTGCTTTTCAGTGTAATATTCACAGTGGTTATGAATATTATTGAAAAAGTGGTTATCAGGATCAATATCATTCTCCATCTCTTGTGGTTTATGTTCAGCATAGTGGCATATTTTTAGAGTTTGAGTTTCCTCACTCTGTGTTTCATAGTCAGTGTTCATCTGTATTTATCTAAGTCAGTAGCATCTCTGATCATTATACTTTTTGCTTGCTCAGGTGTTCCATTTAGTTTAATCCAAATTCTACAATTTCTTGTCCAGGTTGTCTGTATCTTATTATGTTTCTTTAGCATCCGTGCCTGCCATGCTAATTCAGCGTTTTTTTTTGTCAGGTGTTCATTTAGGTAAACTTGAGTTTCCTTTAGTTTTTTGGCCTGCCTCAGTATGTCATTTTTCACCCTCCTGTTCACAAAGCGCATCACAATTGATTTCTTTGTTTTGTTATCTTTCTTCGGTAAAGCATAACAGGCTGAGATCGCATTGGCTTCTACCTTAATGTCTTTATCATTAAGGAACTGAAGCACTTGGTTTTCTAAGGACATTGATTCACTTATGGAAGCATGTTCACCACTCAGTCCTGTAGCGGCATGGGCATACGACTGATATCTGATGTCTAGTCCACTTATAACTATGTCATCAATGCGAGAACTTTGTTCAAGATCCTCGACGCGTTGCTCCAAAAGACGCCCGTGTTGCTCCAGGTCCATAATTTTTTTGTCTTTTTCAAAGACAAAAAATTTTTTTTTCATATTGCACCAAAAACCAGACATTTGCAGCTAGAATAGTCATTTACCATATTAGCAATCTATAGAGTATATTTCTGATTAGTTTAAAGTTACCTTCATTGAAAAAAAGTGCTTTTCTTTCAAAAATAAGGAAATTTCTAAGTGACCCCAAACTTTTGAACGGTAGTGTATATATATATATATATATATATATATATATATACTGTATATATATATATATATATATATATATATATATATATATATATATATATATATATATATATATAGACACACAGTGCAGAGCATTGTGGTTGGTGAATGTGCAGCAGAAAGTCTAAGCTCTCTCTCCCTCCGCGGGTTCAGCGGGCCAGCTGGATGTCTTCCCAGTCTTCCCAAATCTTCCCCAACTTACTGAGTCACAAAATAAAAAACTACTGTCAGAAATACAACCTAAAGAATTAGAAAAAGCAATTATGAAACTTAAAGCTAACAAATCCCCAGGAGCAGATGGCTATACAGCAGAGTGGTACAAAACCTTTTAACAGCAACTATCTCCTCTCCTCCTGAAAACATTTAACTATGTCCTCCACACAGGGGAAATCCCCCCCTCCTGGAGAGAAGAGGTCATTGCAGTCATACCTAAACCTGAAAAGGATAAACTAGACTGCTCCAACTACAGACCAATCAGTGTGTTAAATCAGGACTATAAACTTTTTACCACTATCCTTGCCAAAAGGTTAGAAAATATACTGACAAACTTAATTCATTTAGACAAAACAGGTTTTATAAGACAAAGACAGACACAAGATAACATTAGACGCACTTTACACATAATTCATCATATAAAAAAATATAATTTAAATGCAGCCATATTGGGATTAGATGCTGAAAAAGCATTTGATTCGGTTGACTGGTCTTTCCTATATAGAATCTTATCCAGTTTCAATTTTCATAACAACTTCATTAGAACTATCCAGGCATTATATAAAAACCAACAGCTAAAATAAGGATTAATGGTAAATTATCATCATCTTTTGAACTGGAAAGAGGATGTTGTCAGGGCTGCCCCTTGTCTCCACTGCTCTTTGCAATCTTCATAGAACCTCTGAGCCAATGGCTAAGACAGAATCAAAAAATTCAAGGTATTACACTTAGTCAGAAGGAACATAAAATAGCACTCTTTGCTGATGACATTTTAATATACCTGGGGAAACAGGACACCTCTTTTCCAGAACTAATCTCAGTTTGTTCAGAGTATGGAGAGTTATCGGGGTATGAATTAAACATGCATAAAACCCAAATTTTAACATTCAACTATGACCCAAATCAATATTTACTAAGCAAATTCAAAACTAACTGGGAGATGGAATCTATGAAATATCTGGGGTCAATATCCCGAAACAACTCAACAAAATTATAACACTAAACTATGATCCACTGATGGCAAAAATAAAATCTGATCTAGCAAGATGGAATATGATACCATTCTTGGGTACTGCACAAAGAATTGAAGCAGTCAAAATGAATATACTTCCACATCTTCTATACCTTTTCTAAACAATACCGGTAGAACCTCCCAAAAAAACATGGCAAGAACTGGACAGAAGGATCTCAAGATTCATATGGCAGGGCAAGAGACCTAGAATCAGATATAGAACCCTACAGCTAAACAAAGACAAAGGTGGGCTCGCGCTGCCAAATATCAGGGAGTATTTTAAAGCTGTGCAAATTAAAACTTTAGTAGAGATATGTAACCCAGACTACACTGCACAATGGAAGGAGATAGAATGCCAAATAACAAGTGACATTCCCCTACAGGCGATAATAGGGAACAATGCCTTACCTAAACTTTTGAATAACACTAACCCGTGCATAGAGACCCCGCTAAAAATTTGGTTTAAGATAGTCAGAGAGAAACAAACTAAAGAACCCTATTGATTATTGCAATGAATTTCCTATGATCAGGACTTTACTCCTAATAAAACAGACACTAGATTTAAAAAGTGGAAAGAGAACGGACTGATAAAATATTATGATTTTTTTAAAGGGCAAACTTTAAGAAGTTCTGAAGATTTGAAAAAACAAGGCCTAGTAAATCAAGACCTTTACAGGTTCTTTCAGCTTAGACACCACATAAACAAAATACTTAAAAAGGAGGATTTGGAAAGGGCCCAGTCAGGTGTTCTGAAGGTTTTCTTAATGGCATATAAAGGGATCCCAAGGATCAGATACATTTCTAAAATATACCATGGTCTTCAAGACTTAAAAGGAGACAACACATCATATATAAAAGAGAAATAGGAAAAGGAGGGGAATTTCACTTTACAACTGGAAATATGGGAAAAGCTAAATAAACAACAATGGAAAAGTACTTCATCCCTGCTGTGGAGAGAATTTGGATGGAAAAATTTGGTAATATTTTTCAGAACACCTGCACAAAACAAATTTACTCGTAAAGGGTTGAATTGTTGGCACTTGTGTGGTGAAAAGACTGCAAATCATTTTCCTGTGTTTTGGTCATGCCCAGTTATCCACCAATACTGGACCAATGTACAGACAATATTGGGGAAAATATTCAAAGTAACAGATCCCTTTTCTTTGGTAACTTTGTATTTGGGTTTACTACCGGAATCACTGGAAAGACGAGGAGAAAAATACTTATTCACTGTTTTAATATTGGCAAGTAAAAAAGCCCTAACAAAAAAAATGGATGTTGAAAGACTGTCCTACACCTGAAGATTGGATTAACGTGATTCAGGACATTTATTTGATGGAAAAGTTGACATTTGCACTGAGACAGGACATGGATGGGTTCTTGAACTTCTGGCAACCCTGGAATGCATATGTGTCTTCCATTAGATCTAATCTTTGACAAACACCATTTCAGTAATGGCACCTCTCTTTGTTCCAACGCTACTCAGATGCTCTTTTATTTTTCTGCTCTTTTTTTTGTTTGTTTGTTTGTTCTTTTTTTAATTTCTCTTTTTCTTTCACTTAAAAAAAGGGTGTTGTAATAGTTTTTTTCCAATGTTGTCAAAAAACAAAAAATAGGGGGAATATGTGATGAAAATGTAAACAATGCAATGCTGTAATGACATGTATACCCTTTACAAAAACTTAAATAAAAAAAAAAAAGTCCACTTCCATCTTTACTAAACACCTGTGGAGGTGTGGACTTTCCAAAGTATGGGCGCATTTTACTAAAAATAAACAAATAAAAGAAGTAAATTCAATTCAATTCAACTTTATTTATATAGCGCCATTTCACAACAACAGTCATCTCATAGCACTTTCAACTGTAGGGGAAACCCCCACAATTGCAGAAAGACCCCAGCAATCAGGCAATCCCCTGTGAGCAAGCGCTTGGCGACGGTGGAGAGGAAAAACTCCCTTTTAACAGGAAGAAACCTCCAGCAGAACCAGGCTCAGGGAGGGGCAGTCATCTGCTGCAACTGGCTGGGGGGTGAGGGGATAGAGAAGACGAAAAGAACAGACATGTAGAGAGCAAACCGCACGAAGGGGACTCAATCTATGGGAGAGAATAAACAGATGTTAATGACCAGCAAAAACATTTCATTGAGAGTGAAGAAAGGAGTGAAGCCCAGTGCATTATTGAAGGTCCCCCGGCTGTCTAAACCTATTAGCAGCATAACTAAGGGAGGATTCAGAGACACATGATCCCTCCCTAATTGTAGGCTATATCAAAAAGGAAGGTTTTGTGGTGGTATGAAATAATAAGGAGCGAACTGAGAGTTTTTGAGGGATTTTATTAATCATACCGCCATCACGGAACTCACCCCAGCGCCGTGCAGGCGCGCCAGAGCGAGCTCTCAGGCTCTCAGGCAATCGTGTGGTCAGTTGAGCAGTCGTCAAAGAGAGAGAGAGAGCATATGAATTTCAGTCAGCTTATATACCCAGTTACAGACAATACATGAAAGGCACAGCAGTAAGCAAGGACATTTGTATCACAGTCAGAGCAGGAAGCATGAACATTTGCATTTGAGTCATACATAACAGCAGGATACTGGCGCCTGAACTAGACAAAGAGAGGCTGCCTATTGATATCAGCCATTGTCCTGCTAATTGCTCCAGCTGAGTGCTCTGCTTGTCTCAGTCTGTTGTGGGGGTCACCCACAGTACTCCCCCCCAGAGGGCTCAGCGGGGAGCTGAGGCCTCGATAGTCCGGTTTTGGGAGCGAGCTGCTGGGAAAGCTCGCTGCAGGCGGCAGTGGAGGGAAGAGGGGTGGGGGTCGCAAGTGCCGGCCCGGGACGGCGAATTTGTCTGGGCCGCGCAAAAATTGCCTGTGGATCCGTGATGTTGAGGGGCTGTCCCGTTGAACGTGCGGAGGTCCACAGCAGCTGTAAGAAGAAAAATTAGTCTCTGACTCCTCTCGCGGCCATGAAGAAAAAAAAGGAGCTGCAGCAGTGTGGGACTTGGCGTGTTGACTTTAGGTGCGCGCGCAGTCCTAAAGTCCTCGGGGACAGCTGACGGCTGAATTCCCTTGTGTGCCGTGGCTGAGACCATTTCAAAATCCTGTGAGCGAGCTGCATGCGTGCTTCAGGTGTGTGAGCAGCCCTGAAGGTTCTGTGTGCAGCGGCGAAGGACGATGGCGGTCTGTGTGGAGCCAGTATTGTCCCGTGCGTGGTGCGCTGTCCTCATAACCCCCCGGTGTGTGTGCGGGGTTCGGTGCATGGCAGGTCCGCTGTAGAGGCGAGTCAGGGTCAGGGAGCTTGCTGGAGATCAGCGTTGTCGGCGCCGATGTTCATCCCTGTTGAAGCTGTTGCGTCGTTCGCTCGTGCCGGGTCATGGTGCGTTGGAGCGGTGAGAGGGAGGAGACGATCTTTGTCCCTCGGGCTCGTGTAGATGCGTTGGAGCGGTGAGAGGGAGGAGGAGCGGTGAGAGGGAGAAAACGTTCTGTGTCCCTCAGCCGGTCCAGCGTAGATGTCCCGATCTCAGGCGAGGGTCGCACCATGACGCTTTCTGCAGCATTCCCAGTCATGGATGATCTCCGGAGAGTTCGCCTGGTGGTGGCTCTGCGTCGAGGTCTCCCTGTAGCAGAAGGAAGGGCAGATCATTTGCGTCAGGCTGCTGCGTTCGCTTGTCATCGGAGAGTCACCGCCGGGGGCTGCCAGCGTGTTCTTTTCTTGGTCGGGTCACCATTGTGGCTGTCCAGACCAGAAGGTTGCGTTGCACAAAGCGTGTGCTTTCTCAGGGTCACCAGTGTGGCGGTATGAAATAATAAGCAGCGAACTGAGAGTTTTTGAGGGATTTTATTAATCATACCGCCATCACGGAACTCACCCCAGTGCCGTGCAGGCACGCCGGAGCGAGCTCTCAGGCTCTCAGGCAATCGTGTGGTCAGTTGAGCAGTCGTCAAAGAGAGAGAGAGAGCATATGAATTTCAGTCAGCTTATATACCCAGTTACAGACAATACATGAAAGGCAAAGCAGTAAGCAAGGACATTTGCATCACAGTCAGAGCAGGAAGCATGAACATTTGCATTTGAGTCATACATAACAGCAGGATACTGGCGCCTGAACTAGACAAAGAGAGGCTGCCTATTGATATCAGCCATTGTCCTGCTAATTACTCCAGCTGAGCGCTCTGCTTGTCTCAGTCTGTTGTGGGGGTCACCCACAGTTTAACCCTATTCTTAAAAACAGAGATCAAGTCTGACTCCTGAGTCCAGATTGGCAGCTGGTTCCACAGGAGAGGAGCTTGATAACTGAAGGCTCTGCCTCCCATTGCACTTTTGGAGATTCTAGGTATTACAAGTAATCCTGCATTTTGGGAGTGTAGAGCTTTGTTAGGATAATAGGGTAGTATCAGATCTTTTAACCCTTAGATGCATGACCAACCAATTCCAACACTCTTCCATGAGTGTGGTCAAAATGACCCCAACTAGAATGTGTGTGTTTTATGCTGTAAACTTAAGAAATTTCTTTCATTTTGGTTAAAGATGATTATTTTTATTATATTTTGAGTTATTATTATTATTATTATTATTATTTTAAATTATATTTTGGTCAACAAAAGAAGGGGACAGCTTGGGGTCATTTTTGACCCCACATATATACAAATCCAAATGGTCTCATGTCAAAGACAACCTATTTGAGGAATACATGGAAGATTAAATGATAAAAAATTAAAATTACAAAGATATTGAAAAAAATCCCCAAAACAACCGCTCGGGCATTTTTGACCCCTGCATCTAATAATACTTACATTGTCCTCACTGTATACACTATATTGTCCTCATCTGTTTACCCTCTCTGTTTACCCTCGGCATCCAGTCTGAGATGCAAATTGCAGCGTCTACAGTGTTACTTATAACCGTGGTGAAATTGAAAAGGGGACAGCTTGGGAGAAGCTTGGGGCCATTTTTGACCCCACATATGCATCTAAAAAAACCTATTGTCCTCATCTGTTTACCCTCTCTGTTTACCCTTGGCATCCAGTCTGAGATGCTAATTGCAGCGTCTACAGTGTTACTGATAACTGTGGTGAGATTCAAAAGGGGACAGCTGGGGAAAAGCTTCTGGTCATTTTTGACCCCACATATGGAAAAGTGTGGTACTGATACAAAAAATGCAATTACTTAAAAAATATAACAATTAGATACAAATCCAAATGGCCTCATGTCAAACACAACCTATTCGAGGAATACATAGGAGATTAAATGATAAAAAATTAAAATTACAAAGATATTGTAAAAAAAACAAGCACTGGGGTAATTGTTACCCCGCTGATGCATCTAAGGGTTTTAAATAAAAAGGGGCCTGAGTGTTTAGAGCTTTGTAAGTGAGAAGAAGGATCCATCCATCAATCTTCTGCTTAATCATTTTTGGATCGCGGGGGGAGCTGGAGCCTATCCCAGCATCTTTGGGCGAGAGGCAGGGTACACCCTGGACAGATCGCCAGTTCATCGCAGGGCCAACACAGAGAGACAGACAACCATTCACTCTCACAGTCATACCTAAGGACAATTTAGAACCCCCAGTTTGATGCCAATTAACCTAACATGCATGTTTTTGGCATGTGGGAGGAAACCAGAGAAATCCCAGAGTAAACCCACGCAGACACGGGGAGAACATGCAAACTCCACACAGATCACTGTTGGTCGGAGGCTGGGATCGAACCCAGGATCCCCCAGCCAAGGGTGAGTTGCTGTGGTGCCGCAGTTCTAACCACTCCACCACCGATTTTAAACTTAATGCTAAACTCTATGGGAAGCCAATGAAGGGAGGTCAGAACCGGAGAGATATGATCTCTCTTTCTAGTGCCTGTTAAAACTCTTGCTGCAGCATTTTGGACCAACTGAAGACTTTTTAAAGATGTTTTAGGACAATCTGATAATAAAGAGTTACAATAATCTAATCTAGAGCTCACAAAAGCATGGATCAGTTTCTCAGCATCACTCTGAGACAAGATGCTCCTAATCTTGGCAATATTAAGCAAATGATAGAAGGCAGTCTTAGAAACAAATTTAATATGTGAATTGAAAAACAGATCTTGATCAAAAATGACTCCAAGGTTCCTCACAGAACTATTCATAGAAAGAATATCTGCATCCAAACTAAGAGTTTAATTTGGAAAGGTATTTCTAAGGTTTTTTGGACCAACTAAAATGACTTTAGGCTTATCTGATTTTAATAGCAGGAAATTACAAGTCATCCAAGCTTTGATTTCCTTAAGACAGCCTTCTAACTTGGCTAATTGATTACTATCATCTGGCTTCATTGACAGGTATAATTTTGTGTCATCTGCATAACAATGAAAATGTAAGCAGTGCTTTCTAATAATGTTCCCTAACGGAAGCATATATAAACTAAAAAAGAGTAGGGCCTAGCACAGATCCCTGTGGAATTCCATGACTGAGCTTTGAGTTGGAAGAAAACTAATTATTGACATGAACAAACTGGAACCTATCAGATAAATAAGATCTAAACCACTGCAACGAAGTTCCATTAAGTCCAACGTAGTGTTCTAATCTATCAAGTAGAATATTATGATCAATAGTATCAAAAGCTGCACTAAGGTCTAAAAGGACAAGTACAGAAACAAGTCCATTATCAGATATGATAAGGAGGTCATTAATGACCTTCACTAAGGCTGTTTCAGTACTATGATTGATTCTAAACCCAGATTGAAACTCTTCAAATAAACCATTTCCCTGCAAGAGGTCAAATAATTGCGTAGCAACAACTCTTTCTAAGATGTTTGAAATGAAAGGCAGATTAGAGATTGGTCTATAGTTAACTAAAACTCCTGGATCCAGCATTGGCTTTTTGAGTAAAGGTTTAATTACAGCAGTTTTAAAAGCCTGCGGTATATGGCCTAATGTTAGTGTAGAATTGATTATATGAAGAATAGAGCTACCAATAAATGGGAAGACTTCTTTAAATAACCTGGTAGGAATAGGGTCTAAAAGACAAGTTGAAGGCTAGGATGAGGAATTTATTTTATCTAACTCTGAAAGGTCAATAGGAGTAAACTCATCCAAACAGATATCAGTTGAAGGAGTTGTAGTAGTTATTGTATTTAAGTTAATGGTGGGAAGAATCTGACTGATTTTATCTCTGATATATGAAATTTTATTATTGAAAAAGTACATAAAGTCCTGACTAGTAAGCTCTAAGGGACTGCTAGGATTGACAGAGTCCTGACTTTTTGTCAGCCTGGGTACAGTGCTGAAAAGAAACCTGGGATTATTCTTGTTCTCTTCTATTAATGCGGAATAATAACTTGTTCTTGCTTTCCTAAGAGATTTTTTATAAATTAAAAGATGATTTCTCCAAGCTAAATAGATTTCATCTAATTTAGTGGAGCACCATTTTCTTTCTAATTGACAAGCTTCCTGTTTTAAGCTATGAGTTTCTGTGTTGAACCAAGGAATTAGAAATCTCTGATTAGACTTTTTCTTTTTTTAAAGGGGCCACCAAGTCTAGAGTCTGATGCAGAGAAGCTGTAACACTATCTACCATGCTATCAATTACAGAAGGAGCAAGCTCTCCATAGCTTATCTCCATTGTGTTGACACATGGCATAGAGAAAACAATCTGCATAAATTTGGTAACAGCATCAGGTTAATTGGCATCAAACTGGGGATTCTAAATTGTCCTTAGGTATGACTGTGAGAGTAAATGGTTGTCTGTCTCTCTGTTTTGGCCCTGCAATGGACTAGCGATCTGTCCAGGGTGTACCCTGCCTCTCGCCCAAAAGATGCTGGGATAGGCTCCAGCCCCACCATGACCTGACAAGGATTAAGTGGTAGAAGATGAATGAATCATCTGAGAGGCATCTACTTTAGTAATATTTTTCTTTAGGAGCCAAATAGTCAGAAATAGTAAAATCAAAGGTTAACAGACAATGGTCTGACAGTACAGGGTTATGAGGAGACACTACCAGATTTTCTATTTCTATGCCATATGTCAGAACAAGGTCCAACGTGTGGTGGAGATAATGGGTAAAATTTTCTATGTTCTGAGAAAACCCCATCAAGTCTAATATTGAATCAAATGCCATATTAAGGCAATCAATATCTACATCTCCATGTCTATTAAAGTCCCCTACTATAATTATTCTATCTTATTTCAGCACTAAATCTGCTAAGAATTCTGCAAATTTGGATAAAAACTCTGAGTAGGCTGAGGGAGAACGATAAACTATGGCAAATAAAATTGGGTTTAACCTAAAATTGCTAACATGCCCAATACTGAGGACCAGGCCTTCAAAGGAATTATAACATGTTTTTTGCTTTACATTAACTAGTAATTTGGAATGGTAAATTGTTGCTACTCCTCCTCCACGACCAGAACTTCTGGGATTTTGACAGTTTAAATAACCAGAGGGAGTTGATTTATTTAAACCAACATAATCCTCTTGTCCTAACCAAGTCTCTGTAAGGGATATTAAATCAATCTGATGATCATTAACCGATCATGGACTAGCAGAGACTTGGGAGTTAGAGACCTAATATTTAACAAACCACATTTAATTTTAAATTATGAGGAGGAACAGAGGCCAAATCATTAAATTTAGAGGCTTCATGCTTAATTTGAATTTTACCAACTTTTTGTTTAATCACTTTGGGATGCTTATACATTATATTTTGATTTACTTTGGAAGGAGCAGACAATGATTCTCAGATGGGGAAGACAGGGGCTAAGTTGAGGGGTGGCGGATGAAGAGGAACTGCAGAGAGGCGTATAAGACTGCGACTCTGCCTTCTGGTCCCAACTCTGGGTTGTCAAGGTTTTGGAAATTTGGATAAAAACGATGCCAGATTGTTAGATAAAAGAGATGCACCATCCAAAGTGGGATGGACGCCGACTCATCTAATAAGACTAGGTTTTCCCCAAAATGAGTTCCAATTGTCTAGTTAGCCCACATCATTTGCAGGACACCACACAGACAGACAGCGGTTGAAGGTTGAAATGCTACTAAACATGTCATCACTGGTCAGATTGGGGAGGGGCCCAGAGAATACTACAGAGGCAGACTTTGTTTTGGCAAAGTTACACACCAATTCCACACTCAGTTTTGTGACTTACGACTGCTGGAGTCGGATGTCGTTAATGCTGGCGTGGATAACAATTGTGGAGTATTTACAGTTACTTTTAGCCAGCATTTCCAAATTTGACTCGATGTTGCCTGCTCTGGCACCAGAAATGCATTTGACTATGGCCGCTGGAGTCTCTAGGTTCATGTTTCTGACTATAGAGTCACCAGTGATCAGAGTTTTTTCCTCAGTGGGTGTATTGCTGAACGGGGAAAAGTGATTAGAAACATGAACAGGTTGTTGGTGAACCAGGGACTTGTGACTATGCTTCCTTCTCACCATCACCCACCCATTCTCTACTGGCTGCTCAGGAGAGGTGGATGCCGGGGGACAGCTAACAGGCCCTAGCTAGGGTCTTCCGCTGCAGCTAAGGGGAGTCTGTCATAATTAACTGGTGCTGATGGTGTTTCAATGCAGCAGAGCCGGGATTCCAAATCACACAACCTTTCCTCGAGTGCCTCAAAAAGACATTTATTATATTTACCATTATCACCAAAAGAGGCAGAGGTGTAGCTAAACATCTGACACAGAAAGCACACCAGAGGAGAAGGGGAAGGAGAGCTAGTAGCCATAGCTAGTGGCTAACCCGAAGCTAACACAAACATAGATGGAAGGTGAACAGAAGGCTAAAGAGGGTGATTAGGTGACACTGAGTGCGCACGCAGGTGCAAGAGGCTTGTTTAACAGAAGTGAGAGGTGACGGTAGATGGGAAAAAAGCAATTAAAATACAATTAAAGGCAATAATCCTCAGGAGAGTGAGGAGAGCTAACCACAGAGCAAACCACACCGACAGCCAGCAACATAGGAAGTGATGATATGTTACCACAGGAAGCGTCCAATCTACATATTAAGGCAGAGACTGATAACAAAGTGATTTTCACAGGTCTGCAGGTTTAAAAAAGTGAGGTTCAACGTGCACTGGAGCCCTGAACGGGAGCTATGCCATAATAAAGGAGCTGTGCCAACAGGAAGCAGAGATGGTTTTCATGACAGAAATAATTGTGATTAGTAGACTAGGGACTGGTGCACTTCACAATATAGATGGCATCATGAGGAAAGAACATTATGTGGAAATAGTGAAGCAACATCTCAAGACATCAGTCAGGAAGTTAAACATTAACATGGCGGCGCATGCAGACGCTGCAGCTACTCTTTGCCTCAATAGAACGGTGTTTTCGTGTCTTTTGTCTTGTGAATCACACTGTTTTTGTTTGTCATGTCCACGCACATACAGCCGTGAGTTTCTCCTCAACATCAGCGTGTGCAGAATTAGACTCTGCACACGCTGAAGAGCTATGGGATTGCAGACTGCTCCGTACACCCACCCATGCATCTCGTCTGCAGTGGAGACACCATAAGCGGCGGGACAGAAAGCAGAAAAGGGGTAAACGTGGAGGTACCCAAACTAGGCTAGCTGCTAACCCACACAATCCAGCTATCCCCACCATTGTGCTGGCCAATGTACGCTCTTTAGACAACAAGCTGGACCATATCCGTTTACTGCGCTCAGCCTCAAGAACTGTGAAAGAGTGCTGTGTTTTTGTGTTTGGGGAAACATGGCTCAACAACAACATCCTGGACTCTGCCAACCAGGTAGACTGGCTAACATGCTACCGAACAGACAGAGCTGTTGTCGAGGGAAGTAAGACCTGTGGCGGTGGGCTCTGTGTTTACATCAGTGATGCCTGGTGCCGTGATGCTGTTGTGGTCTGTAAACACTGCTCACCATTGTTGGAGGTTATGGTTATCAAGTGCTGGCTGTTCTATCTTCCGAGGGAATTCACAGCTACACTGCTAGCTGCCATTTATTTCCCTCCCAGCTCCAACAACAACAGGAGTGAGGCACTGAATGAACTGTACCAGCACATCAGTGAGCAGCAGACAGCCCACCCTGATGCTTTTCTCATTTTGGCTGGAGATTTCAACCACATAGACCCAAAGACTGTGTTTCCTGAAATGCACCAACACATCAACTTTCCTACATGGGAAAACAACACACTGGACCATGTTTTCACCAATCAGAGAGGAGCGTATAAGTCCCTCCTCCCCCACCTTGGTGCATCTGACCACTTCACTGTTATGCTAATTCCAGCATACAGACCACTGGTTAAAGTCACCAAACCAGTTCGGAAACAGGTATATGTGTGGCCGGAAGAGTCCTTAGAGGCACTTCAAGACTGCTTCACCACCACTGACTGGAACATATTCAAGCAGACTGCCACCTACAATAACACCTCAGATCTACAGAAGTACACAGAAACTGTTACTGCCAATGTCGCAAAATGCATTGATGATGTCATGGACACATAGACCATTGCTATTCGTCCCAATCAGAAACCATGGCTCACAGGGGAGGTCTACAAGCTCCTGAAAGCTCAGAACACTGCCTTCAGAGCTGGGGATGAGGTGGGCCTGAGGACAGCTAGGGCCAACCTGTTCCAAGGTATCAGAGAGGCCAAGAGGTAGTACTCCAGGAGGATAGCCCACTGTTTCAGTGACAGCAGAGACACTCAGAGTCTGTGACGGGGGATACAGACCACCACAGACTAAAAGCCCACACCACAGACTTGCAACAGCTCCACGTCTCTGCTGAATGAGCTGAACGACTTCTTTGCTCGCTTCAAGGCACTCACAAGCCACCACCTCCTCCTGGGGACCAGGGGCCTCATGCACAAAGGGTACTTACGCACAAAAACATGGCGTATGGCCTTTTCCATGGAAAATTTCAGATATATCAAGAATGAAATGACTGTGGAAATATGCGTAGCCCCACACCAACTTCATGGCTGGTGAACGTACGTTTCTACTGTTATTGGTCCGTTGGCGACACTTAGAGGTGATGTTGGGAGACCGATAATGACGTGAAAATTATTGTACACAACAGAGGCAGATGATGAACAAACATCCAAGTGTGTGCAATTAGATGAGTGGATATAAAAGCAAGCGCAAAGAAGTGCAGAAAATGCCTCTAATGACAATGGTATTAGCATTATTAGAAGGTACTGCAAATCGTGAAGTGAGAAGAGAAAGGGTATTTAGAGACAGAGAAGATTTTCTGGCTCAGGATGATGACTGGCTTGTCAGTCATCCATGGGCAGTCCTTGTGCAACTGTGCTCAGAGCTATGGCCGCTTTTGGAGCACAACATGGTGAGAAGCCAAGAGCTGCCTGTCCCAGTGCAGGTGCTGACAACACTGGGTTCCTGGCAACAGGGGCAACCCAGAGGGAGCTGGCAGACCAATCAGGATTTCCCAGTCAAAACTGAGCTGAGCTATGCCAGCTGTGTGGGATGGCATTGTTCGGCTGTCACCCAGGTACATCATATTCCCATACAAAGCAGTTGAAGAGGCCAACATTAAAGCACAATTTGTGGTGAGAGCCGGTTTTCCTAATAATTCTGATGAACAACATTGTTGGGAACAAATTACAAGCTGGCACTGTGCAGATGAGTGGCTTCTTGGTGAGTAAATTCATATAATTGCCCTAAATAACCCACCTCATGAGCAATGCGCCTGTGCGCCCCCGAATATCACCCTGTCTTCAAGGTATCATTGCAAGTCAGTGGTTGGAGTAAGTGACTTCCTTCTTTTGCTGATTAAACTACAGTTTCACAGCATTCTATCAAGCCCTCAATTGCCTGTGTGTACAGTAGTTATGTCAATAAACACATGCGTAAAGTTTGAAATGCAACAGTCTCACCTTCCCCCAGTGCACTTCATTCATTTAGTAGTGTGTGTAATCCATGTAAGTTGTATAACAATAAAGGATGAGATTTGCATTTTGGTCTTAAAATATGTACTTGTCGATGACGTACAGTAATTGGCTGACCCAGGGAACAGACACAGGCTCAAGAGTGGATTCAATAATCTTATTGTAATAGTGAAAGTGTGTGGGTGCATGTGTGTGTAGTGTATGTGGATGTGAGTGTGTGGGTCTGTAGACTCGTCAAGCTGGGAGTGAGCAGAGTGCTGTTCAATCTGGCAACCCTATGGATAGAGCAGAGGCACAATGTTAGCACAGTTCCAGCAGGAGTGAACTTGGGGAATGACTGAGGCTTACTGTTTCAGGAGAGGTGGAGCACTCAGGTTGGCCCAAAGGCTAAGCCAGGAAGACAGCACCTGCTAACACAACGCCACTGGAGAAGGATGGCTAGCAGAGGAGAGAGAGGCTAAGACCGCCACCGAGAGGAATGGTTCCGCCGCCTGGGAATTCCGCCTGTGCACAGGGGATAAACGCAGAACAGGTGAGTAGGAGAGGGCTTACTTGATAACGAGGAATGTCCTTCCAAAAGATGACGCCGAAGCGGCAGGGATGATGAAGGAAGGATGACTGGCTGGGAAGTCAAGCGACGAGCTTCATGCAGCCAGGGAGACAGACGGCTCCGTGCCGGTCTGAAGGCAGAGTGGGTTATATAACCCGGGAGTGATGGAGCACCGGTGTGCGTGCAGCTGTGGGTGATAATGGCACAGAGCGAGTCATCACAGTTGAGTCTAATATGATGTGCTTTCAACTGACAGGTGACCGTGGCTACCCACTAAATAGGTTCATGTTATCTTCTTTTTCATTTCCTTTATTATAAGGAGACAGTGGTCTACACTCAATCGCTTCAGGACTGGACATGGCCCCTGCTTGGCCAGCCTTCACAGATGGGGCAGTAGCCCTAGCCCACTGTGTGCATGTGGAGAGGAGCAAACAATGGAACACATCATAGAGGTTTGCCCGCTCCAAAGACTGGAAGGAGGATTACACACCCTCCATACAGCAAACCAGGAGGCAACTGCTTGGCTTAAGGACTTTGCATTCGCTAAATAAAAATTTCCTTTATTCAACCAGCTGATCCACCCGGCTGGTCACAAATCATAGCAATCAGATGACACTTCTAAGGACGACTGCAGACGTCAGTCGAAACATGTCAAGGTTAAATAAACATCCCTGTCTGAATAAAAGAAAACAGTAAACTAATCTTATAGGGCTGTGAGTAGGCTAGTGAATTACCTTTATCCGGTGCTAATGCCGGAGGATAACCTGCCAAACAAAACGTTTTTACGTGCCTCTACTTCATTCAGGAGTGCCTCCAACTCACATCCATCCATCCATCCATCCATCTTCTACCGCTTAATCCTTTCGGGTCGTGGGGGGGCTGGAGCCTATCCCAGCATCTTTGGACGAGAGGCAGGGTACACCCTGGACAGATCGCCAGTCCATCGCAGGGCCAACACAAAGAGACAGACAACCATTCACTCTCGCATCCATACCTAAGGACAATTTAGAATCCCCTGTTTTGATGCCAATTAACCTAACTTGCATGTTTTTGGCATGTGGGAGGAAACCGGAGTGCCCGGAGTAAACCCACGCAGACACGGGGACAACATGCAAACTCCACACAGAAGGGTCACCGATTGTCTGGGGGTGGGATCGAACCCACGATGGTCAAGGGTGGAATCGATCCCATGACGTTCTTGCTGTGCTGCCACTGTGCTAACCACTGCGCCACCGTGCTGCCCGCCTCCAACTCACAGTCCATGAAATTCCATTAAATCCATTATTTTTGATCGTGGATACAGGAGAATCAAACATGCAGGACTTGTATATATCTATTTTCATAGCTATTTGCATCTAATTGCATATTCAAATGGAGGTGTGTCAAGGGAGGAGTCTGGTATTTCCTAACGTGTGTTCAATTTCAAGTAGATTAGGATGTACAAAGGAAATGTGCTTGGATTCCTGCATACACACTGTTTCATATATCTGGATTTTTTTATTTTATTTTTTTTTGCTTATGCTGTTTTCTTGATTTAAATGTACGTCATCTTTCAGTAGGAAATCCAGGCAAGTCTTTGTACATGAGGCCTCAGGTGATTACACTGTCCCCAGACAGCGTGAGGAGATCCCTTGGCAGGATCAATGCACACAAAGCTCCAGGTCCTGACAACATACCTGTCATATTGATAGAATGGTCAGCTCACGTGCAGTGTACCACACCAGAGAAAACTCATGCGACACAGAGAAGCAGCGTTTAAACAATTCATTTATTTCAAAATATGGAGCACTGTTAAGGAAAATGTCACTTGCCAGAAGAAGACTCAGCGTGTGTTGTGTTACAGGCAGTATACCCAACGAGCCAGCGCTAAAGCCTACACTTGATAGTCCTTTTATGCGCTGGCAAGGAAGGAGCGGCATGTACGCCCAATCACGCAGGTGTCCTGATTGCCTGAGGAGTCGGGGAATCCTTGACAGGAAGGAGGGGCCGTGCGCTCACCTGAACATGATAATACCTGGTCACGTACTGAGAGCCTGTGCAGAGGAACTTGCAGGTGTCTTCATGGACATCTTCAACATCTCACTGAGACAGGCTGTTGTCCCCATGTGTTTCAAAGCCACCGCCATCATTCCAGTTCCCAAGAAGTCGTCTCCCTCCTGCTACAATGACTGCCATCTGTAGTCACTGTAGCAGGAGGGAGACCGCAGGAGGACCGCAGGAGCAGGAGTGAGTGCAACTGTCGGTTGCACTCACTCCCATCATCATGAAGTGCTTCGAGCAGGTGGTCATGCAGCACATCAGGTCTGCCCTGCCCCCCTGCCTGGACCCATTCCAGTTTGCAAACCGGTCCAATTGCTCAAACGATGATGCCATCTCTACTGTCCTCCATTCAGCCCTCATACACCTGGACACCAAGGACTCCTATGTCAGAATGCTGTTCATAGACTTTAGTTCAGCATTCAACACAACCATCCCTCAAAAGTTCATTCACAAACTGGACCAGCTGGGTGGGGCTCAAAACTTCACTGTGTAACTGGCTGTTGGACTTCCTGATGGGGAGACCAAAGGCAGTACGGGTTAGCAGTAACACATCCAGCATCATCACTCTGAACACAGGGGCACTCCAAGGATGTGTGCTGAGCCCCTTCCTCTTCACTCTGCTGGCCCGTAACTGTACACCGACACACAGCACCCACCTCTTCATCAAGCTTGTGGATGACACAACTGTGGTGGGTCACATTAACAGCGGAGACGAGACAAACTACAGGAGTGAGGGGAACCACCTGGCCATGTGGTGCAGAGACAACAATCTCTCTGAACGTGGAGAAGATGAAGGAGATTGTTGTGGACTTCAGAAGAGTGCACACCCGGCATGGTCCCCTCACCATCAGTGGTACTGCTGTGGAGAGGGTGAGCAGCACCAAATTCCTGGGTGTGCACATTACAGAGGACCTCTCCTGGAATACCAACACTGTATCATTGGCCAAGAAAGCTCGGCAGTGTCTCTACTTCCTTTGCAAACTGAGACGAGCCAAAGCCCCGGCCTGCATCATGTGTACTTTCTACACAGACACTATCAAGAACATTCTGACCAGCTGCATCACCGTGTGGTACGGTGCCTGCACCACATCTTGATGCAAGACCCTCCAGCACATAGTGAGAACAGCTGAGAAGATCGTCGGTGCCTCTCTCCCCTCCCTTGAGGCCATCTACAGCCCCTTCCTCACCCACAAAGCCCTCTGCATTGCAGGTGATCTCACCCACTCATCACACAGCTTCTTCAGTCTGCTGTCATCAGGGAGGAGACTGCGGAGCCTCCGGGCCAGGACCAGCAGGCTCAAGGACAGCTTCATCAACCAGGCTGTCAAGAAGCTCAACTGTCTCACTGTTCTGCCCCCTCTCCCCCATTCTACCTCTCACACACACAAATCCTAGACTCTGACTCCCCCCGCCCCCTTCAACAACTGAACTCTGCCATCCCCAGGGACTGTTCACTCCCACACACGCACGCACTGATTTCAGGAGCTTCAAAAACTGAACTGTCATCCGTGAACTGTTCACTCCAACACACGCCCACACACGGATCTCAGGGCTGCAACAGTCACTTCATGCAGCAATGAACTGCTCTCTTTACACTACATGCCACTTTAACCTTCTCTGTGCCCTGATATGTGCCTTAAGTTACTACATTCATTCATTCATTCATCTTCTTCTGCTTAATCCTTTTTGGGTCGCGGGGGGGCTGGAACCTATTCCAGCATCCTTGGGCAAGAAGCAGGGTACACCCTGGACAGATCGCCAGTCCATCGCAGGGCCAACACAGAGAGACAGACAACCACTCACTCTCACAGTCATACCTAAGGACAATTTAGAATCCCCATTTTGTTGCCAGTTAACCTAACTTGCATGTTTTTGGCATGTGGGAGGAAACCGGAGAAATCCCGGAGTAAACTCACGCAGACATGGGGAGAACATGCAAACTCCACACAGATCACTGTTGGCCGGGGGCTGGGATCGAACTCAGGATCCCCTGGCCAAGGGTGAGTTGCTGTGCTGCTGCAGTGCTAACCACTCCACCACCGCACCACCCCAAGTTACTACATGCATGCTGTCTTATTTTTATCATATTTAGGTATTTTGCACACTCTTAGTATTATTAGTTAGATTCTGGTTGGGGGTTGGGTTTCTTTGCACTGATGTTTAAAAAAACCAGCTTTATTGTCATTCAATCCATACAGCCAATCATGTACAGTAGAACAAAATTACACTTCTCTTATCTACAATGTTAATCACATCTAGAATCAGAGGGGTTACTACCATGTAAGGCGCCACTACAAATGTCCCTCCTCCATTCCATTATTGCTGAGTACCAAGCTGGACTGCAGGAAGTTCCACTTTTATATGGTCTTCAGCATGACCCAGCCGGGATTTGAGCCCAGGCCTCCCAGGTGTGAGCTCTACCAACTAGGCCACCACTCCAGTGGCCTTGGTGTTAGATGTTATACTTTATATTCATATTTCCCACTTGTTGTTTACCTTGCTGCACCGTGGGTCTCAGAGTAACGTAATTTCAATTCTCTGTATGTGTTGTACATATAGCAGAATTGACAATAAAGTTGACTTTGACTTTTGACTTTGACGAAAGCTTGGGCACAAATATATCTTCCAAATGGACAATGACCCTAAGCATGCCGCCAAATTAGTTACAAATTGCTTAATGACAACAAACTCAATGTTTTCAAGTGGCCATCACAAAGTCCCAATCTCAATCCCATAGAAAATTTGTGTGCAGACTTGAAAGACGTATGTGAGCAAGGTGGCCTACAAACCTGACTCAGTTACATCAGTCCTGTCAGGAGGAATGGACCAAAATTCCACCAAACTATTGTGAGAATATTGAGGACACCCATGATGATTAAAACACGTCATGCAGCTTAAAGGCAATGCTACCAAATACTAAGAAAATAAAATTAATAATAATAATGCATCAGATTTATATAGCACTTTTCACAGACACTCTACAATGGATACCTTATTCATTCGCTCCACATACAATGGTAGTGGTAAGCTACTACTGTGGCCACAGCTGCCCTGGGGCAGACTCACAGAAGCATGGCTGCCAATCCACGCCAGTGGCCTCTCCGACCACTACCGAATATTTACACACATTGATACTCAGTGTCATTTACACTGGAGGCAAGGTGGGTAAAGTATCCTGCACAGGGACACAATGGCAGGATATCTGGGGAGAATGGGATTCAAACTGCCAACCCTCCAGTTACTAGATGACCTACTCTACCTCCTGAACCACTGCCAACCACCACCTACATTTCCCTCCTCCATTCCGTTTTTGCTAAGCACCAAGCTGAATGGCAGGAAGTTCCATTTTTTATATGGTCTTTAGCATGACCTGTCCGGGATTTGAACCCCAACCTCCCGGTTTTGAGGCAGATGCATTACCTCTAGGCCACCACTCCAGTTTTTAAATGTATGTAAACTTCTGGCTTTGACTAAAGTAATTAAAGTTCTCAAGTCATTATTTAGCAAATATAAATAATTTTGGTCATTTAATGTCAGACAGTGAAAAAAAAAGGTTATGTGTTTTTACAGTGCATGTAAACTTCTGGTTTACACTGTATACATACACACACACACACACACACACACACACACACACACACACACACACACACACACACTATATATATATATATATATATATATATGCACACACACAGTTTTATTTACATTAATTACGTATATGTGTAATTGAGACAAAAATAATTATATATTTCACAATTAATTGATTTATAATTATTTTTTATTATAACAATTTCATTTATTTATTTTTATGTGTTCATATGCACACAATGATAAATATATTGTACATATTAAAATAATAGTTTCAGGAAATTACTTGTGTTTATGTACATATTTGGTGCTTTATCACACTTTGGTGTCCTAAGTACACACAGTTCTTTTTTTGCAACATTGCAGTATTTGAACTGTCCAGTTTGTAGTGGATATAAGAGAGCATGCACCATCTTGTGTTATTGTTGCTCTCTGTGTTGCATAACCTCTTTTGTCAGGAGCCAGAAAGGAGACTGTCTACAGCTGGCTGATTGCCCACACCTGCAGGTAATCATGGTTGTGGGCAGTCTTGGGTGGATTCCCTACTGAAAAGATGTTACTCCTTTCCACACGATGTCGGAGACTATGTGGTGCACCTATCGCTGTTTCACTGATCATAGGCCACACAGCTACTGTAAGTAGTGAAAGCTACAGTGTGTGTGTGGGGGGGGGGTAGTCCTCTGGTAGCTCTGTGCATTAACTTTCCTTTCCCCATTCTATTATGCTGAGCACCAAGCTAGAAGGTGGAAAGTACCATTTTTATATGGTCTTTGGTATGACCCGGCTGCGATTTGAATCCATGACTGCCCGATTATGGAGCAGATGCTCTACCAACTAGGCCACCACTCCACTACTGAAAAGATGACGTATGTTTAAATCAAGAAAACGGCATAAGCACAAAAAATCCAGCTGTATGAAACAGTGCGTATACAGAAACCCAAGCACATTTCCTTTGTACATCCCAGTCTACCTGCAATTCAGCGCACATGAGGGAATACCAGACTCCTTCATTGAAATGCCTGTATTTGAATATGCAAATGATGTAAATATGCCCTGCATGTGAGATTCTCCTCACTGCAGAATCAGAAATCATGTTTACACGTGGGAAGAAGAGGAATTTTACACTTGAAATGACTTCAACTGACATAAAAATGTGATTCTGTAGCGGGTTGATTCAACCCCCACAACACAGAGACAGAACACAGAGACAGTCAGCTCGCACTCCTGGGTTTTTTCCGCTGCATGCTGCGTTTACAGCTGTGAGGTTAAAGTGTCATCCATGCATTGTGTTCATGCATCCTGTCTGTACCTCTGATATGCAAATGCCCAGATTGACTGCTGTGAATGTCTTTGATGTATTGTCTGAGTTGAGTATATATACTGCACTGTTCTGTAAATCTGCCTCTCATTCTGATTCTGCAGCTGCTACTGCTGGACACACACACCGTGTGTCTCCTCTCCTCTTTGAGAGCTGGAGGAATGAAGCTGCAGCCTGCTCAAGCCATGGGCTGCAGCGGAGTTCTGATGAAAGCGAGATGATAATAAAGCTATTAAAAATCCAACGCTGCCTTTTTTATCATCCTCTTAACTGGTGACCCCAAGAACGCACACGTTTTGTGCAAACGCAACCTTCTGGTCTGGACAGCCACGCTGGCGACCCAACGCTGAAGAAAACGAGCTGCCAGCGAACGCAGCACCCGGCAGTGATGCTCCGCCGACGAGCGAACGCAGCAGCCTGACTGATCTGCCCTCCCTGTGGCTTCAGGGAGGCCTCAACGCAGAGCTCACGGCAGGCGAGCTACTCTCCGGACATCGCCCAAGACCGGGTAAACGGCAGTAAACGTCACGCCGCGACCCTCGCCGAGATCGGGGCGTCCATGCGGGACAGCCTGAGGGACAAAGATCGTCTATCTCCCCTCATCGCTCCAACGCACCATGACTAATCTGCAGCCACGGCTCATCTAGATGTTTTTCGGCGCCGACTGCGCCGATCTCCACCAAGTTTCCGACCCTGGTTCCTCTCCAGCGGGCCCACCCACGCAAAGAGCCCCGGCACACGCACCGAGGGTGACGAGGACGGCGCAACACGCACGGAACAAGAATGGCTCAAGAGACCACCATCGTCCTGCGCAGCTGCACGCAGAACCTTCAAGGCTGCGCGCTCACCTGAAGCAAGCACGCGCGCAGCACGCCCACAGGATTCACTGATGGTTTCAGCCACGGCGCACAAAGGATTCAGCCGTCTGCTTTTCCCGAGGGCTTTAGGGCTGCGCACGCACCTAAAGTCAACACGCCAAGTTCCTCTGCTTTTGTTTACGCAACCCCGCCGCTCCTGTTTTTCTTCAAGGCCACGAGAGGAGTCAGAGACTAATTTTTCTTCTGGTGATCTTCACAAGTTCAACGGGACAGCCCCTCGACATCGCGGAGCAGCAAACAATTTTTGGCGCGGCCCGAACGATTTCACCGCGCCCGGTCAGCACGTACTACCCCCCTTCCCCCTCCCCTTCCACCTGCACAGAGCTTTTCCCTGCTCGCTGCCCAAACTGCAACATTGAGGTCTCGGCCCCCTGCCGTGCCCTCTGGGGGGGAGCGGTGTAGCGGGTTGATTCAACCCCTACAACACAGAGACAGAACACAGAGACAGTCAGCTCGCACTCCTGGGTTTTTTCCGCTGCATGCTGCGTTTACAGCTGTGAGGTTAAAGTGTCATCCATGCATTGTGTTCATGCATCCTGTCTGTACCTCTGATATGCAAATGCCCAGATTGACTGCTGTGAATGTCTTTGATGTATTGTCTGAGTTGAGTATATATGCTGCACTGTTCTGTAAATCTGCCTCTCATTCTGATTCTGCAGCTGCTACTGCGGGACACACACACCGTGTGTCTCCTCTCCTCTTTGAGAGCTGGAGGAATGAAGCTGCAGCCTGCTCAAGCCATGGGCTGCAGCGGAGTTCTGATGAAAGCGAGATGATAATAAAGCTATTAAAAATCCAACGCTGCCTTTATTTTATCATCCGCTTTAATTCTATCTTTATTGCATTCTTGATTTAGAAAGTTTAAAATATATACTGTAGTGTACTGTACAGTATTCTGGGGACTGCAACCACAAGGAATGATAGGAAATGCTTAATGTCTAAATATAAGCATGCTCTCTTTAAGGAAATGATTTGAAAACAAGTTAAATGTTCAGTTGCTGTGCTAAAGTTGTTCTGTTGAGATTTTCTTGCATTGTAATTTTTAGGTCAGCACCATCAGTGTGTAAGCGCTGTTGTGGTCTGTTGAACCGCCTGTTAAAAGCTAGTGATGCTACAATATGACAGAAACACAAACAAATAGTATAACAATGTGGACGCACAAATAATTCTTGAATTGTAGGAAAGCTAAGAGTAAGGACTGAAGACCAGCGGGAGATAAGAGAGTGCTGCTCTTTAATTTTCTGTGAGACCTGGCTCTCGGACAAAGTCCCTGAGTGTGCTGTTCAGCTACAGATCCACTCTGTACATCGGGCAGACCGGACATCAGCCACGGGTAAGACAAGAGGTGTGTGTGTGTGTGTGTGTTTATATACGACTCGTGGTGTGGAGATGTACAGACTGTTTACAAGCATTGTTTGCCTGATGTGAAGTTTTGACTGCTGAAATGTCATCTCTATTATTTACCAAGGGAATTCACCTCTGTGTTTTTTTTCCCCCCACAAGGCAACTACACAGCAGCGCTCCGCAAACTCTATGACATCATCAGCGTATTAGAGGCATCCCATCCTGATGCTGTTTTTATTGTTGCTGGTGACTTTAACAAGTGCAATTTACGGACTGTACTTCCCAAATATTGCCAGCATGTAGACATTCCCACCCATGATAAGAACACTGGACCATGTCTACACCAATATATGCAGTGCATACAGAGCAGCACCTCGCCACCACTTTGGACAGACAGATCACATCTCTCTGTTTATGTACCCAGCCTACAGACAAAGACTGAAACAAACAAACCCTGTTATTCAACAAATTAAACGCTGGCGTCCAGAGGCTGAGAGCACCCTGCAAGATTGTTTTGCCCGGACAGACTCGGATGTGTTTAAAGCTGCAGCCACCCGGTGGGACTCTTCTGTAAACATACAGGATTATGCTGAGTATGTGACTGGGTACATTAGTACTTATGTTGATACCATTGTACCCACCATACAAGTCAGGAAGTTCCCCAACCAGAAGCCCTGGATAAACAGTCAGGTACGTCAGACGCTGCATGCTCGCTCTCTTGCATTTAAATCAGGTGCTCTCTTGCATTTAAATCAGGCAATGAGGTTGGGTACAAAGGTGCAAAGTATGGACTGAGGAAGGCTATAACAGCAGCCAAGAGGCAGGCAATACAGGGAAAAGCTGGACAGCCTCTACTCCACTCCCGATCATGGGCACATGTGGCAAGGCCTGCAGCACATTATAGACTACAAGAGAACCAACAGCAACACCACTAGCTCCACAGACAGCCTGCTCCAGCTACAGAACAGAGAGGAGACACACACACACTCACCCTCCCCCTCCACTAAAAGTATCATCAGGCCAGGTAAACAAAGCAGTGAGGAATATCAACCCCCGCAGGGCAGCAGGACCAGACAACACCCCGGGGCGGGCCCTCAGAGCATGTGCTGCCATGCTGACTGATGTTCTCACATCCATCTTTAACCTCTCCCTCAACCAGAACATAGTCCTCTCCTGCTTCAAAACCACATCCATCTTCCCCGTCTTCAAAAGGAGCCCGCCGATCTGCCTGAATGATTACAGACCAGTAGCACTCACTCCAATCATCATGAAGTGCTTCGAGAGAGTGGTGCTGCTCCTCATTCAGGACAGCATACCAGATACCCTGGACCCCCTGCAGTACGCCTACCAGCCCAACAGGTCCACCTCAGATGCCATTGCTGCTGCACTCCATTATTCTCTCTCCCAACTAGAAGATAAAGACTCCTACATCAGGATGCTCTTTGTCAACTACAGCTCTGTCTTCAACACGGTCATCCCCCACAAACTCACCTACAAACTGTTTTTACTTGGCCTGCACCCCACCCTCTGTGACTGGCCACTGGACTTTCTGACTGGCAGGCCTCAGTCTGTCAGGATGGGTAACAGGACCCCAGCCAGCATCATCACAAACACAGGTGTCCCACAGGGTTGTGTTCTCAGCCCCATCCTCTACAGCCTCATCACCCATGACTGTGTCACCTCCCATAAGGACAATATCATCTTAAAGTTTGCGAATGACACAGCAGTGATAGGATGCATCACTGGTGGCGATGAAGCATCCTACAGGAGGGAGGTGGCCAGCCTGGTGTCATGGTGTGAGGACAACAACCTCACCCTCAACATGGACAAGATGAAGGAGATGATAGTGGACATGAGGAAGGGGAGGAGACCTCATCGGCTGCTGTTCATCCAGGAGCTTGAGGTGGAGAGGGTGAGCAGCTTTAAATACTGTACCTGGGCTTTCACATCAGCAAGGACCTTATGTGGGCATTTAATACCACAGAGCTGGTTAAGAGAGCACAACAGCGGCTGCACTTTCTGAGGAGACTGAGGAAGTTTGCCATGTCCCCCAAGATCCTCAACAACTTCTACAGCTGCATCATCGAGAGCATCTTGACCAACTGCATCACTGCATGGTACAGCAGAATTACTGCCTTTGCCCGCAAATGCCTGCAGAGAGTGGTGAAGACATTAGAGAAGATCATTAGAACTCCACTCCCTCTCTGAAGAGCATCTATCACAGCAGAGTCCAAAGGGCAGCTGCCTCCATCCTCCAGGACCCCACCCACCCCCAGCACAGAATGTTCACACTTGTACCCTCAGGCCAGAGGTACAGAAGTGTGACATGCAGGACATCCAGACTAAAAAACTCAGACTCCTGAATAAATAGCAAAACTCCGGACACAGCTTTGCAAATAGGAATTCACACACTGGATGCTAAATTTGCACATTTCTCATTTGCACATTGTATATAGTCTCACCCCGTCTCATGTCCATATCATCTCTGCTGCTAAATTATCATTGTACAGTCTACTGATATTATCAGGGCACACGGTTTTACACAGAGAAATTCTCACACTGGGTGCTAATTTGTACATTGCTCATTTGCACATTGTGCATACTCTCATGTCATCTCAGGTTCATATCCTCTCTGATATTAAATTACTATTGTACAGTCTCTTGGGTATTATCAGATGTGAGTCATGCTCATTCAGTGAACTTTTACTTACTCAGTCATGTTGTAGTCATCCAGTGAATTTTCAATTTTTTATTCTTCTTGTTTCCTCTAGTTTTAACTGTCCTAATTGCTTTTAATGTGTATTTATTAGTATTAGTATTTAGTATTAAGGTGTGTTTATTACCTTTATTAGTATTGATGTTTATTTATGACCTTGGCATTCGTTCGGAGAGCAGAGTAATAATTTCATTGCTCAGGAAATGTTGCATTTCTTAACTGTGCACATGATAATAAAACCTTTGAGTCTTTGAATCTTGAATTTTTAAATAAAAAAGACAAAGAAAGTTAAAAGAAAAAAATGAAAACGTGAATAAATCACATCTTGAATTGAAGAAAATGTATAAAACAATAAAAAATACAGGTTAAAAGTAAATATTCATTTTTATAATAATAATAATAATAATACATTTTATTTGTAACGCACTTCACATTAAAAAAATCAAAGTGCTACATGTAAAAAGCATAAATCTCAAATTCATAAAAGAAAAAAGGGCATAAGAAGATAAAACCAAAAATAAAACGGAGAAGAGGTTAAAACAGCTACTCAATGATCATATTTTTATGTATGTTTTTTCTTCTTTCTTTATCTTTCTTTTTCGTTTTTTACAATTCCAGATTTGTGAGTTGTTTCCATACTTTATTTATCTTTTTGTATTTTTATATATGTTTTCATCTTTCTGTATTTTTTAGATTTTTGATTTATACATTTTCTACAATCCAAGACTTGTGAATTATTCTTGTTTTCACATTTTTGTTCATCGTTTGTCTCTGGTGTGGACAGTAATTGTTTTCACATCATTAACAGTTTCCCAGCATCACCTGTAGTGTCGCCATCAGACCAATAACTGTAGAAACATGCGTACACCAGCCATGAAGTTAGTGTGGGGCTGCACACATTTCCACAATCATTTCATTCTTGATACATCTAAAATTTTGCGTGGAACAGGATGTATGTATGCCATGTTTTTATGAGTAAGTACCCTTTGTATATGAGGGCCTCTGGGCTTTATAAGCTCAGTCTGGAGCTGCTCTGTGGGGGACTGTCACGTTGTGAATCCTGCCCTGTTTGCTGCTACTTGTTATGTCTGTAAATAGACTATGAATAACGAGGCCAGGTGCATGACTGAACTTAGCTATATTGTAGTCCCAAACTCCACACTACAACCGCCAGGCAGGGGTGCTGGCAAAGAGACCCACCTTCTCTGCCTGCTGCTATTTATAGGCATGGTGTAGTGGTGGAAATGGAAGTGGGCGCCACTACACCATACTTCACAAATAAGAGCATCTTGAACTATACAATACTACTCATAAACAGAAACATTTGTGCTCTGATCTTGGAATCTTGCTCACTCTTTGCTCTGCTCCTGTTTCAGGAAAACTCAATCAGTCTGGCAACCTCTCTCCCCTTGGCTACTGCACACTCACCTGTTTGGACCTCCTAGCTCGACTGAAAAATAAGGAACCCAAGTAAGACCCCCCAGTATCTTGCATATAGCCAAGACAGCCTTTTCACCTCTGGGATCTAATCCTCACTGGACTCTGCTGGAAACCTTCCCTGAACCTCAAAACCACCCACTGGCACTCAACTGAGGAACTGTATTATTACTGTATTAATTAGCTCCCCATTGCATCAAACTCATTATCAGCCTCTTTCTGGCCATAAGTGTTGGAGACTCTCATATTAATCAGTACTTTACATCAAGCAATTTCCAGTCACTCACCTTTTCCTTCTCTCCTCTCCTGCAGGAGCCACCCTGTGGTGCAGGCCCAGCCTAACTCTATTTGCTGCCAAAATAAAAACACTATATTTTTTTGGTATATCTGTCTTTGTGTGTTTGTGTCCTGTTGTTGGGTCCTCACCTGGTAAAAATATGACACAGTGAACACTGAACCATTTTTCATAAATAAATAAATATTCCTGAGCAGCTTGCCCCATGTATTAAACTGCTGATGACGTAGTCCTGTTCACTTGGATTGAGTGGCATTACATTTTCAGTGAAGATGCAATACCTCCCAAATGCCTCACGGATGCAGTGTTATGGTCAAGTGAGAACAACTTTGTTCATGTTCCTGAAGTAAGCTCATTTCTTGACAGACCGCTTAGTCATAATTAAGCTTAAATAATGGATTATGGAAACTTTTGCTTATTGTGTTACATTATCTTCACCATTGTTCCAGTTTTACATTTTATTAACAAAATTATTTGTGCCACTGCACATAAAATGAATTATGTATGCTACTTTTGCTGGAAAGAAGACATTGATTGCTGATGTCCATTCACTTAAGTTAACAAAATTACGGGGGGGGGGGGGGGGGGCTGAAAAGTTCATAGTGGTCAAATCTGACCAAATGTGGTTTATTTTTCAACACAGTCTCCCCTTCTGTCCACACACTTCTTCCATCGGTGTTGCAGTGCTTGGATCCCTGTGGTTGAAAAATAAACCACATCTGGTCAAATTTGACCATTATGAACCCCCCCCCCCCCACACACACACACACACACATTGATAAATGCTTACATATTGGATGGTATTTTTCCATATGTTTTGAGAATGAAAAGTTAAAAATTCATTTAAAATGACAGCTGTGTATCAATTTTGGTAAAACCGAATGAACGTTACATTACTTTGTTGTTTAACTCCCAATCATTCACTAAATGAAATAGATTTTAATTTCTGATTTTATGTTGCTGTATAGAAACTTTCATAAATGTACATTTACCTTGTACAGGCATACATCCCCTGAACGATTCCAAACATTTTTCAGACATGCAGGCAGGATAAGGATGCCCAAGCTCTACATTCTCATCCTAAAGTGGAAGTTAAAAAATGCCTCTTACATTTAAGTTTTGTCTAAGACTGGCCAAAGGGGAACAGTTTCAAAAAACATCTTTTGATGTTTTTAATGGTTTTTGTTCTACAACTGACAAAAATGAAGGCACTGTTATATTATTTTGTAATTTATAAAACTTTTTCAGTTCATTAGGTTTGTGACGATCTGTAATCGGTATTTAGTGCTGATCCTATGGCTTGGGTGATGCTTGGCAGTTATCCTGGGTGTTTGTTCATAACAGCGAAAGAACAGGACTGTGAAACAAACTTTCACACATGCTGACCTCATTTTTGCTGAGTATATATGATGTGATACAAGCTTTTAACTGTATAGGTAATGTTTCAGTAACTGTTTCCAGAATTAATAGCTTTGAGCTTTTCTCTTCTAAAATGACCTCAAACAATCCACTCATCTAAGAAAATGACCGAGCTTAATGGGAATGAATGTTCCCATTTTCATCTGCATTAAGCAGTGTTCAATTATGGGTAACTAAAAATGCATACTTGGGGTTATCTGTGCTGAATCTGATGCAAAAAGTTATTAATACAGTCCCTGTAGAATTAATATAATGGCTCCATTGCGTTATTTTGCAATGTTAATAGCATAAAAAAAGACTGGATCAAGGTATGAGATTATATGTTTCTTTGCACTATATTTGCCTATTGTGACAAAGACTAATTCACATTAATTACATTTTGTAGGTTTAAAAAAACACCCAACTTTATTAATTAACAGGGAAATTTGAAATAATCCTGATCTTGCCATTCCTAACAAAACAGAACATACAGCCAGAGACCACTGCAAAATTATCACATTATCTGGTTTTGCTATTTATTGTTTGTGTTTGAGTAAAATGAACAACTGTGTCCTCTAACCTATTCCAAGGCAAGATATCATTATGTAGAGCATTTATTTACAGACAAAACAAAAAAGATGTTGCTTTTTGATGTTCTTTTAGATCAAATAGTGCAAAGAAAACAAGTTCATGTTCATTCTTAAACACTACATTACTTAAGTTTTAACTTAAGAAGAACTCAAAAAATCTGTATTTGCGTAATAACTCAGATTTTTATTCACAGCTTTCATGTGTCTTACCATGTTTAGATGATCACCAAATCAGTACCTCTTTAAGTAGACTGACATGTCCTTGTGTTGGAATTCAACAGATCCTCAAACTGAATGGTTCCCATAAATGTGGAGATGCTAATTCAGGAAAGATTTTGTGGCGGTCTCTTAATTATTATGCAGAGCTGTACCTTGTTCACACATACAGTACATAAAAAGCTGTTAAGCTGGGTTTCAAGTCATGAAACATCAGCCGCCATTAGTCCAAAGCTCTCTTAAAGCTTTTCGTGACAACAGCTCAGAACTGGTCTTGAACACTAGAACTAAAATGTTTAGAAAAACTGCTTATTAGCAGTAATTTTCAAGACACTTACTAACAGAGCTACAGATATGACTCCTTTCATTTCTTCCAAAACAGAGTCATTGTTATTGGGACTGCTTTGTATTAAAATTATTAAGATTTTCCGGGCAATACATTTGATGGATTTCTGTTTTCTGACATGCCATACGTATTTGATTAATCAGTTTGTTCCAGCAGAATCAGTTCCTTGGGTAATCTTTCAGTTTTAATGAAAACCATATACTTAAATTCATCACAGAGGCATGTTTTTAATTGCTCATGTGCACTGAATGTTTTTTAAAGAAGCGCTCAGTTGTTTTGCACCATTTTTGCAATTATGCATTTAATTACCTTCAAATATGAAATTGATATTTCAGCTATTTCTACTGAACTACAAGGACAAAATGGTCATTTCTTAATCTAGCTGTATCTACTTTGTAAAGAAAATTCCTTCCCCTGGAATTTGCAATAGATAAGGCAATACTGTATTATTAAGTTCTATCATCAGATGTATAAAGAATATTTCAATGAATTAAAAAAACTGAAAGCATTTATAATTTACATCACCAGCTGCACTTTACCTCCTTGTCTGGCCATCAATCCTTGGGAAGCAGAGACAACTATAAGGTGTAATGATGTATCCACCCCATTCAGCCACAGCTAAGTTTACCAGGATGCAGATGAGAGGCAATATGAGCTTCCAGGCCTAAAAACAATGAACCTCCCATGATCTGACAAATAAAACTCTAGATATTCAAAAAGACGGCCCGCTTCTTGTGTGGTTTGATGTGAATGTGTGGAAGTTCTTTTTCTTGACACTGTTAAAACCTTGGAATTACCACTTAATTTAATTACTATTTAGGTGAAATAAGCTTCAAGGGTGAGTGAGGTAAAGAGAAATTTGTTAATGTTCTTAACCTCAGATCGTGTTTTAAGTCTTTCTCCTAATTTGTTAGGTGAGGCCTTGTAATGGGGTTACCATCTCAGACACCTTCAGAGTGTGAATGGGTATTATTGGCAGCACATGTTGTACTGTTCAATCATTGGTTTACTGTTCAAACATTCAAAAAAGCACAGCTGTCATGAGCAGAAAAGATGTTATAAAAAAATAGATTACAGAATGTCATCTTTTAAGTCACATAATAATAATTTGTTATCATGTAATGAGGTTACCAATTCAAACACCTTCAGAGTATATTATCTATTATCTACTATATTATCTATAACCGAGTTTGCATTGTTTGTCAAACATTTAACAAAACATTACTGTCACTAACAAATACAGAGTAAAGAAGTAAAAGAACAAACTATATTTGAAGAGAAAAAAAAATCACATTTTGCAGTAAGTAAAAGGAGTAGAAGCTGTCTTCACTAGAATTATTCATCACTGAACTGGGAACCTAACTGCATTAACAACTAACCAAACCAACTTGTTGCTTCAACTGCAGATTCCACATTTTACACCTTTTCCAAATATGGAGAAGATATTTGGACTTTGGGTGTTTGTCTACCATGATGGTGTTTTTGTAGCTTAAGGAAGATAAGCTTAAGGAAGTTGTTAGCTGACATTTTCTTTCCTGTGACAGTAAGCTTTTGCTACATCACAGTCCAGGTTATTGCAGGTGAGACACTGAAGATAATCAGATCAGGATCATAAAACCCAGTCTCCATATGGAGAGAGATGCTAAGGGTGGATAAAAAAGCTTGTTAGTCAGGCCTCAGATGACAGTAAACACAAAACCTAGATAGGTAATAAAAGAATGAATCTAAATTAGACTAAATAATAATATAAAATTTTTTTTAAAAAAGAATGTTTCACAGAATATCACTGCAGTTTTCACACTGCCCATAACACAAGAACAGGACAACAAGAAAAAGACCTGTGTTCTTGCCTCTGATTACAGAATGCAGAACATAAATGCATTACACTGGTCAACACCAAATTTATTGTATAAGTTTTTTTTAGCTGATTTAGAACAATTTTGATGTGCTGAATCCAAAACTCACATTGGTTTTGCTCAATCAGGTCAACTTTTTGAATTATGGCCACATGTTGTTTTATACGTTTTTGTTTCATGTAACGGGTATTTTCGCTTTATATGATGTAAAATTCTTTTTTATGTCTTGAAATTCTCTGAATGTTGAACAATTATGACATAACATTCATTTTACATGTACTTACCTTTATATAAAGGTAAGTACAGGCAAAGTACTAAGTAAGTACAGGTTTTTACTTAGCACCTGATCGAGAGAAACAGATGTTATTTTCAGGTTCAGCAGTGCAAAATTGTCTTAAATCAGTTGAGAAAACACAGACAACTTAGAAAAAAAATATTTTTGTAACCCTGTGTTATCTATCACGAATCATGTATTCTTGGAGATGACTTTGTTCAACACAAAATATATGCACAGTGTGACAATACATTTACACTTTATATGTGCAAATTGATCTCTGGTGATTCCACGTTTGACTTCCTTGTTTTCTCTTCATATTGTCCCTAAAAACTTTAAAAGCTGTTGGAAGTTAATCTCCATTTGTGAGTCTGGATTAAGAGAATATCTCCGGACTTGGGAAGTGGAGCAAATTACTTTCGACCGTGTCCTCACTATCCGGTGTTAAGATTAATTAGTGACCTCTTAACTTCAGCACTACCTCAGAATCCAGTAATCCCATTCTGGCAAACTGACATGAGGGTAAGTGAGGGGTATAAAAATCCCACTGCTCAACTCAGAATCTTGTGTCCCTCCCTCAACACTACTGGACTCAACAGGAACAGTCAACAGGACAATTGACAAGCAGCTATGGCGTGGGATGGAGGAATCGAGCCCAATGGCACTGAGGGCAAGAACTTCTACATTCCCATGTCCAACAGGACTGGGATTGTTAGAAGTCCTTTTGAATACCCGCAGTATTATATGGTGGACCCGATGATCTACAAGGTTTTAGCATTCTACATGTTCTTCCTGATCTGCACTGGAACTCCCATCAACGGCCTGACATTGTTCGTAACAGCTCAGAACAAGAAGCTTCGACAGCCTCTCAACTACATCCTGGTCAACTTGGCTGTAGCTGGTCTTATCATGTGCTGCTTTGGATTCACCATCACCATCACATCTGCTATGAATGGCTACTTCATCCTTGGACCCACGTTCTGTGCTATTGAGGGATTCATGGCCACACTTGGAGGTAAGAAAAAGAAACAAGACGCTTTTAAGGAAGAGAATTATTTATGCTTCCTCTTTCACTTACATTCATTCCGCTTGCATTTTCCCTCTACAGGTGAAGTTGCTCTGTGGTCACTGGTCGTCCTGGCTGTTGAGAGATACATTGTTGTCTGCAAACCCATGGGAAGTTTTAAGTTTTCTGGAACTCATGCTTTTGTTGGTGTCTTTTTTACCTGGATCATGGCTATGGCCTGTGCTGCACCCCCACTTTTTGGCTGGTCAAGGTACTCTATGGATTTTTAAATTACACAATAATTTGTAGATTAAAACCAATTAAGTGAGCTTCATATATTTCTAACCCCCAAATAACAAAGAATAATGTCTTAGTCATGTGAATCTTTAAATCCTGCAGATCTTTTGAACTCTCTTCTCTTAAATATCACACAGGTACCTTCCTGAGGGAATGCAGTGTTCTTGCGGTCCTGACTACTACACTCTGGCTCCAGGATTCAACAATGAGTCTTATGTCATCTACATGTTTGTTGTCCACTTCTTTGTTCCTGTCTTTGTCATTTTCTTCACTTATGGAAGCCTTGTCCTGACAGTCAAAGCTGTAAGTAACGTTAAAACTTGTGAATTATCCATAGTTAACCCAGCCAAGACAACTGTAGAATTTGCTGAATTAACTCAAATGATTTGCTTTACTTTACAAAACCCCATAGGCAGCAGCTCAGCAACAGGACTCAGCTTCTACCCAGAAGGCTGAGAAGGAAGTGACACGTATGTGCGTCTTGATGGTCCTCGGCTTCCTTGTTGCTTGGACACCATATGCCACCTTTGCTGGATGGATCTTCTTGAACAAAGGAGCTGCTTTCACTGCCCTGACAGCAGCTCTCCCTGCTTTCTTTGCAAAGAGCTCAGCCTTATACAACCCTGTAATCTATGTGCTGATGAACAAACAGGTTGGTTGAAAACATTGTTTAGCGTTACCATTTGTTTTTGTTTTCCTGATATATATCATCTGAGATATATCAGCCTTGACCTACATGTTCTAATTTGTCTGAATATGTTTTTCAGTTCCGTAACTGCATGCTAACCACTATTGGGATGGGAGGCATGGTGGAAGATGAGACTTCAGTTTCTACAAGCAAGACAGAAGTGTCCTCGGTGTCTTAATCATGATAGCTTCAGATCTATGGACATTTTATCCACTGACATCTTCCAGATTTTAAAACATCTCACCAAAGCAAATCTTGATTTTTTTTTACCAAATGGATTTGTGAATTTAACAAATGGACTCTGGACCAAAGAATCAAGGAATTCTACTTTATATGCTATTATGTGTAAACTAACAAATGCACAGAAAACCTTTTTTTCTCTGGAGGTTATCTTGTACAGAGATTGTATGTTTGTGAGTGCATATGAGTGAGTGAGTGAATGAATGTACGTGAACCTGAATGCTAAAAACACCTAAGGGCAAACCTGAAAATCTGCTGTAATGACAAAACTTTTGACAGCTGAATGTAAAACAACTTGTGGGGTGTTTTCATGTAATTATGCTTCACTACTCTGCCTGTCATGTTATTTTTATGCATTTCATGAAAAAGAAAAAAAATTAGCACAGAATAGTCAATAAATTCACGCATGAAAAGACTTTACTAGTATGCATTTTTATTCTGAGAGAATGAGCATTTATAATTTGGAGCTGAGAAATGCAAGGCAAGCACATTTTTCTGACATCATTGCTAAAACAACAATAATGCACGCACCTTGTTCACTACTGTTGACAGGCTAACAAATCCCTCTGTGTCAGTAGCTCTTGAACTTCGATCCAACCGTGCCTGCAATGACTTAGCCTTTTTCGACAGTAAGTCAGTGCTCCTATGCCAGGTGCAGGACATGTGCTGCCTCTGTGTACACGTAGAGAAGACATAAACACCATGGCAATTTTTGTTCCAATCAATCATAAAAACTTGGCTGACATTATATGCCACCTGAAATCCATTACTTGCTGCCTTGATACTCTCCCAACAGGGTTTTTTTTTTTTTTTTTTTTAAAGTTTCATATTGTATGGCCTCAGATCTACTACAGGTCATAAATATGTCTCTGCAATCAGGTATCTTCCCTCAATGCCTAAAAACAGCTGTTATCAAGCCACTTCAAAAAAAGAGCAATCTAGAGACCTCACTCAAGAACAGCTATAGGCTCATATCAAACCTCCCCGTTTTTAGTAAAGTAATAGAAAAAGCTGTCTTTCAACAACTGTACAACTTCCTGACATTAAATAACTGTTTTGATGTCTTCCAGTCAGGTTTTCGACCACACTGCAGCACTGAGACAGCTCTAGTTAAGGTTCTTAAAGACATCCGCTCCTATACAAATAGTGGCAACATTTCAGTCTTGGTTCTACAGGTGCATCTCAATAAATCAGAATGTCAACAAAAAGTTGATTTATTTAGGTAATTCAATTTAAAAAATAAACTTCTATATTATATAGAGTCATTACACAGAGAGTGATATATTTCAAATGTTTATTTATTTTAATTTTGATGATTATGGCTTACAGCCCATGAAAACCCCAAATTCTGTCATGAATCCGGGTTTGGAGGCCAAACCCGATTCTGACTCATTGTTATGCTTTGGCCTAGTTTTCCTCCTGACAGCTCTGGCATGTCCCCTCCTTCCGTCAAGTACCGCCAGCTGCACTGTCACCGGTGTTCACACACACACACACACACACACACACACGCACACACACACACACACACGCACACACACACGTACACACACTCCATTCACTCGCATTCACATGCTCTCTCACACACCGGGTGCCAATCAGTTCTGCCCACGCATTCTCACACCGGCAATCTCTTTCCTTGTTAGCTTTAGGAGTATTTGTTGGCCGCTCCTGAAGGAAGAGATTGTCGGGGCATTCGCCTCCATACGTGGCAGCCAGTTGTCCTCGTATGAGAATCACTCCCTGCGCTCAACTTAGCCGGACATTAAAGATAAATTAAATTAAATTATTAAATCACCCTTATTGTCATTCAACCGTACAACCAATCATGTACAGCAGAACGAGATTGTGCCTTACCTATCTACTGTGTTAATCACACACACCCCAAGTGCAGAATCAGAGGACCGCTGCCATGCAAGGCGCCGCCACAGAGTTCCCTTCTCCATTCCATTTATTGCTGAGCACCAAGCTGGACGGCAGGAAGTTCCACTTTTATAAGGTCTTCAGCATGACCCAGCCGGGATTTGAACCCTTGCCTCCCGGGTGTGGGGCGGATGCTCTACCAACTAAGCCACCACTCCGGTGATCCATTCTTTGGTGTTTCAGCTAATCCCGCTTCACTGCCTCCTCCTCCAGACTGCATGTTTCGCCCCAGAATTGCTCCAGCCTTGCAAGTGTCTTGTTTGCCTTTTCTCTTGTGCTAAGCAGCCCTGCAGCACTAGGCTGGTCGCCTTTCCTGTTTTTGTGCGTAACGCAGCCCTATGGCACTAGGCTCTCTATAGACTGGGCTGCTGAGCGTCCCGCTGGCGCCCTGTATGTTTGGTGGTCTAACCAATCATTGCATCTCTCTGCATTTCTGTGGTGGAACTGAACTTGTGGTTTTTGTGAACTTTAATAAATATGACACTCTCTACTCCTGTGACTACTCTCTACTACTTCCATTCTCTCCCTCGTGCACCATGTTATGGTGAATGGGGGTTTGTGACAAATTCAGTTTCTCAAAAAATTAGAATATTACATCAAATTAATTTAAAAAAACAGTTCTTTAATAGAAATGTTGGCCGACTGAAAAATATGACCATGTACACACTCAGTACATGGTCGGGGATCCTTTTGGATTAATTACTGTATCAGTGTGGCGTGGCATGGAGGTGATCAGCCTGTGGCACTGCTGAGGTGTTATGAAGGTCTAGGTTGCTTTGATAGTGACCTTCGGCTCATCTGCATTGTTGGGTCTGGTGTCTCTCATCTTCCTCTTGATAATACTCCATAGATTCTCTATGGGGTTTAGGTCAGGAGAGTTTGCTGGGCAATCAAACAGCGTGATGCCATGGTCATTAAACCAGGTTTTGATACTTTTGGCAGTGTGTGTGTGTGTGTGTGTGTGTGTGTGTGTTTGGGGGGGCGGTACCAACTCTTACTGGAAAATGAAATCAGCTTCTCCATAAAGCTTGTCAGCAGAGGGAAGCATGAAGTGCTCTAAAATTTCCTGGTAGATGACTGCGCTGACTTTGGTCTTGATAAAACACAGAGGAGCAGCACCAGCAGATGACATGGTTCCTCAAATCATCACTGACTGTGGAAACTTCACACTAAACCTCAAGCAGTTTAGATTCTGTGCCTCTCCACTCTTTCTCCAGACTCTGGGACTTTGATTTCCAAATGAAATGCAAAAGTTACTTTTATCTGAACAGCGGTCATCTGATGGTGTTGGTCCACTGTGCTTTATCAAGGCCAAAGTCAGCGTAGTCGTCTACCAGGAAATTTTAGAGCACTTCATGCTTCCCTCTGCTGGTAAGCTTTATGGAGGTGCTGATTTCATTTTCCAGCAGGACCTGGCACCCCCCACCCCACAATGCCAAAATGATCAAAACCTGGTTTAATGACCATGGCATCACTGTGTTTGATTGGACAGCAAACTCTCCTGACCTAAACCCCATAGAGAATCTATGGAGTATTGTCAAGAGGAAGATGAGAGACACCAAACCCAACAATGCAGACGAGCTGAAGGTCGCTATCAATGCAACCTGGACCTTCATAACACCTCAGCAGTTCCACAGGCTGATCACCTCCACGCCATGCCGTATTGATACAGTAATTAATCCAAAAGGAGCATCGACCAAGTATTGAGTGTGTACATGGACATGGTTTTCAGTCGGCCAACATTTCTATTAAAAAACTATTTTTTAAAATTAAATTTTATGCAATATTCTAATTTTTTGAGAAACTGAATTTGGGGTGCCTCTCGCCCAAAGATGCTGGGATAGGCTCCAGCCCCCCTGTGACCTGAACAGGATTAAGCAGAAGAAGATGGATGGATGGATGGATGGATGGATGAATTTGGGGATTTTATGGGCTGTAAGCCATAATCATCAAATTTAAAATAAACACTTGAAATACAGTATATCTGTGTAATGATTCTATATAATATACAAGTTTAATTTTTTTTTAATTGAATTACCTAAATAAATCAACTTTTTGTTGACATTCTAATTTATTGAGATGCACCTGTACTGGACCTTAGCACTGTATTCAAACTGGTCAACCATAACATCTTAATAGACCGGCTGAAAAACTGGGTGGGACTTTCTGGTATGGCACTTAGCTGGTTTAAATCCTATTTAAAGAACAGGGACTATTTTGTGTCTATAGGTAACTACAAATCTGAGCAAACAAAAATAACCTGTGGCGTTCCATAAGGTTTCATTTTGGGACCTTTGCTGTTCAACATCTATATGCTCCTGCTCACTCAAATCATAAAAAAACTACAAAATATATTGCCATAATTATGCAGATGATACAAAATCTACATAACCATCTCACCAGGAGACTATGGTCCAAGTAAAACCCTGATCAAATGCATTGATCAAATTAAAGAGTGGCTGTGCCAGAATTTTCTTCAGCTAAACGAAGACAAAACTGAAATAACAGTTTTTGGAGCCAAAGAAGAAAAGTTAGTACTCAGCTTCAATCAATGATGCTAAAAACCAACAACCATCCAGAAATCTGTGTGTGGTTCTGGACTCAGACCTGAATTTTAACAGCCACATTAAGACAGTAGTGAAGTCAGCCTATTATCACTTAAAGAACATAGCGAGAATTAAAGGTCTGATGTCTTAGCAGGATCTAGGAAAACTTATCCATGCATTTACAGTGGTGTGAAAAAGTGTTTGCCCCCTTCCTGATTTCTAATTGTTTTGTATGTTTGTCACACTTAAATGTTTCAGATCATCAAACAAATTTAAATATTAGACAAAGATAACACAAGTAAACACAAAATGCAGTTTTTAAATGAAGGTATTTATCATTAAGGGTAAAAAAAATCCAAACCTACATGGCCCTGTGCGAAAAAGTGATTGCCCTCCCATTAAAACATAAATTAACTGTGGTTTATCACATCTTTGGAAAGCTGAGTTCAATTTCTTTAGCCACACCCAGGCCTGATTACTGCCACAATTGTTCTCAATCAAAAAAATCACTTAAATAGGACCTTCCTGACAAAGTGAAGTAGACCAAAAGATTGTCAAAAGCTAGACATCATGCTGCGATCCAAAGAAATTCAGGAACAAGTGAGAAACAAAGTAATTGAGATCTATCAGTCTGAAAAAGGTTATAAAGCCATTTCCAAAGCTTTAGGACTCTAGCAAACTACAGTGAGAGCCATTATCCACAAATGGTGAAAACATGGAACAGTGGTGAACCTTCTCAGGATTGGCTGGTCGACCAAAATTGCCCCAAGAGCGCAGCGACAACTCATCCAAAAGGTCACAAAAGACCCCACAACAACATCCAAAGAACTGCAGGCCTCACTTGCCTCATTTAAGGTTAGTGCTCATGACTCCACCAAAAGAAAGAGACTGGGCAAAAATGGCCTGCATGGGAGAGTTCCAAGACGAAAACCCCTGCTAAGCAAAAAGAACAACCAGAAAACATCCTAATAATCCCCAAGACCTTTGGGAAAATACTCTGTGGACTGACGAGACAAAAGTTGAAGTTTTTGGAAGGTGTGTGTCCCATTACATGTAATGTAATGTAATAGGACACACTGTCATGGTGGCCACGGGGCCATCATCAGTCCCGGCTGCTTGCGCACCTGTCTCTAATTCCCTACGGACTATAAGAGCCAGACCTGCCAGCAACTCTGCACGGAGCCGTCTGTCATCGTCACGGAGACACGTCCCACGTTCACAGTCACAGTCTGACTCTACGCCTGACCAACCTCGTCACGCCTTGCCACGTAAGCATTCAACGCTCTTACCTTGCCAAGCTATTCTCCCCTGTGCACAGGTGGATCCTCCAGGCAGCGGATTATCTCTCCCCGGCGGTGGCTCAGCTCCTCCCCGGCACCGGAGTCTTCCCACTGCCTCACGACGCCGAGCAGCACGCTCACCTTCTGGCAGTCACTCGCTGGACCAGCAGAGTCGCAACATCACCATCTGCAAGTAAGCAGCAGTCTTTGTTACATCCCCCGCTGTGGTGCAGTACTAATTCCTCTGCCTCTGTCTCCCTAGGGTTGCCAGGCAGCAGTGAGACCTGCTCAGCTCCAGCACAAGCCCTGCACATCACACTGCTACACATACACACATTCAGACGTCCCACTTGGGTGAATAAAAGGTTAATTGTACAACTCGAGTCTGTCTTCTGTCCCCTGGGTCCAATCATTATGTCACACACACCATTACACCGGATGTAATGGATGTAAAGAACATAGCGAGAATTAAAGGTCTGATGTCTCAGCAGGATCTAGAAAAACTTGTCCATGCATTTATCTTCAGTAAACTGGACTACTGTAATGCTGTCCTCACAAGTCTCCCTAAAAAGTCCATCAGACAGCTGCGGTTAGTTCAGAACGCTGCGGCTGAAGTCCTCACTAAGACTAAGAAAGTAGATCATATAACTCCAGTCCTCAGACCTTTACACTGGCTTCCTGTCTATCAAAGAATAGATTTCAAAATAAAGCTCTAAATGGTTTAGGGCCAAAATACATTTCAGATTTTCTGGTCCATTATGAATCATCCAGAGCCCTCGGGTCGTCAGGGTCAGGCCTACTGTCTGTGCCCAGAGTTAGAACCAAACATGATAAGGCAGCGTTCAGTTTTTATGCTCCTCACATGCAGAACAAACTCCCAGAAAGCATCAGGGCTCCTGAAACTCTCAGCTGTTTTAAATCGAGGTTAAAAACTTTCCTATTTGCCACTGCCTTTCAGTAGAACAGTCTCCCACAATGCACTGTAATTTTTATTTCTTGCACCTTTTGTGTCTTATTCTATTTTGGATTGTTTTCCTTTCTCTTTATTTTATTTTTTAGTTTGCTTTTAAGTTCTTCTGTATTCCTTTTACAACTTGCTGTAATGCTTTAATGTTTTACGTAAAGCACTTTGACTTGTCTTGTAAACAAAATGTGCTATACAAATAAACTTACCTTGCCTTTATTCTAAACTCTTCATGTTAGATTATTTGCTGCCCAAAAGAAAAATGCACTGATATGAGCTTTAGAACAACTATTTATTTTCTGAATTATCCAGGCAAGAATCATGGAGGCAAGAGTGTATTCCATCTTTCATAATGACAAAAGCAATTCCTGAACCTACAGCACTACATCTGAGCCAACAGAAAATCAGAGCACTGGAATTAAATCATGGAAGTACAGGGAGAACATGGTAATTATGCCGTAAAACCTTATTGATCAGGATAATGAAACCCAAAATTTTAGCTTTCTGTAGATAATGCGAAACACGTAGTGACATAAAGGAAATAGAGTCTGGAGCACACTGTCCAGTTCACAGCCTTTATTAGTGCAAGGACTGACGTTTGGACACTATCTGTGCCTTTGCCAGAGTCACATTAAACTGAACAAAATGGCTGCCATTAAATAGAGTAGACCATGGCCGTTTCTCAGAGGCTATGTCTCAATTCAGGTGTTGCAGTCTCATAGACCGCAGCCCTGGAGGCCAGAGCACTCAAAGGTTGGTAGGCTGCATCTAAAGGCTGATTTATGACTTAAATGAGATGGTCTAGTCTTTGGAGGATGTATGTTTGTGTGACCATGCACTACCCCATTTCCTACCAACCCTGACAGCAACAGTTGAGTTTTGTTTTGTTTTTTTGCTGACATTTTTGACAGAGATAGAACTTTTTTTTTTTTAATCATTTTTTATTATTGTATTCTTTACCTTTTACTTGAGAATCTTCACCAGACAGAAAGAGAACCATGACCAGATAAAATAAGACTTTAACTCATGTTAAAGTCAGCAGGTAAAATTCAGGTGTATTGAAACCGCAAAACAGATGAATTAGTTTTTATTATTTTAAATATGTATATCAATTAGATTGAATTCTAAAATATATTCTTAATTACATGACCAGTGGAAAATATGACAGTTTACTGTTATCATTTATGATCATATGTAGCTAAATAATTAGATGTTCTGCCTTGTATCAACTCTGACATTTAGTTTCTAATGTTCTAAAACGGACCACAGTCCTGTGCTGTAGGACGATGACCCTCAATGATGTTCAGCAGCAGTAGAACAGATTCCATCTTCAGCTTCTTCTAAGTTGTACTGGTGCATCTCAGTAAATTAGAAAATCATGATTTGTCATTTAATTTTAAAAACTATAATAATTATCATCAATATTAAATCAGGTTTAAAATGTCTCAGTCTGAGTGTAATAAATATGAAAGTCGCTTTTAGAATTATCTTGCAAAAAATCATCTTTTTCAAAAAACTACTTCACTGAAAGGCAGTTTTTTAAACTCTTAACAGTAGACATGCAATATTTTTAATTAGCTTGTTTCAGTTTGTAAACTGCTAAAAAATCACAATCAATAAAACAATTCATCAAATCTCTTTTATTGTGGTTATTTCAGTCAAATATCAATTTTATAAATCTTGAGTCCAGCCCGTTCTCTCCACAGCTGACCTTCAGTTCCTTCAGGTTCTCAAAAATGAACCTCAGAAACAAACCAGAAAAAAGGAAAAAAAAAAATCTGAGAAATCTGATTATCACTTCAAATGTGATGGACATTTTTAATATCAACATAATAAAATTATTACAAGTGTCCTTTCCCTCCTCAGCTTCATAAAGTGCTCTGTTTTCTCTAAAAATAACCTTAGGTGTTTTTTTTTTAACAACACCACATAAACAAATAAATAACATCAACTTCTTGATGTCTCTACAGGACTTTAAAAGCTATCTAAAAGCAAGTTATTTCAACCACGTCATACCGTATTTTTATATTACTGACATTAGTTAATAAACTGGCCTTCTTCTTCTTCTTCTTCTTCTTCTTCTTCTTCTTCTTCTTCTTCTTCTTCTTCTTCCAGCTGCTCCCTTTAGGGGTTTCCACAGCGGATCATCTGCCTCCATCTCACCCTATCCCATGCATCTTACTCTGTAACACCAACCCTCTCCATGTCCTCCTTCACTACATCTATCAATCTTCTCTGTGGTCTTCCTTTTTTCCTCCTGCCTGGCGGCTCCATCTTCAACATCCCTTGTCCAATATATCCACTATCCCTCCTTGGTATATGTCCAAACCATCTAAGCCTTGCCTCTCTTACTGTGTCTCCAAACCGCTCAACCTAGGCTGTCCCTTTGATATGATAAATGGCGTTCACTTATTTAGCGCTTTTTCTCATCTCTAGATGACCAAAGCACTTTACAGATCCTGCTATCCACCCATTCATACACTGATGGCGGCAGAGCTGCCATGCACCGGTGCTGGCCTAACCCACCAGGAGCAACTGGGGGTTCAGGGTCTTGCTCAGTGACACTTTGACATGCAGACTGCAGACAGAGCAGGAATCGAACCCCTGACCCTCGGATCAGTAGTCGTCCACACTACACCTGCACCACAGCCGCCCCATATACTCATTTATAATCCTTTCCCTTCCCGTCACTCCCAATGAAAATCTTAGCATCTTCAACTCTGCCACCTCCAGCTCCATTTCCTGTCTTTTTGTCAGTGCCACTGTCTCCAAACCATACGTCATTGCAGGTCTCACTACCGTCTTGTAAATCTTCCCTTTCACTCTTGCTGCTACGCTTCTGTCACAAATCACTCGACACTTGTCTCCACCCACTCCACCCTGCCTGCACTCTCTTCTTCACCTCGCTTGTGCATTTTCCATTGCTTTGATGGTTGACCCCGGGTATTTAAACTCATCTACTTTCATTACCTCTACTCCTTCCATCTCACCGTTACACTTGCCTCCCTCTCATTCACACTAATGTATTCTGTCTTGCTTCTAATGACTTTCATTCCTCTTCTCTCCAGAGCATACCTCCACCTCTCCAGGTTCTCTTCCACCTGCTCCTTACTCTCATTACAGATCACAATGTCATCTGCAAACATCATGGTCCACGGAGACTCATGCCTGTCCTCATCTGTCAACCTGTCCATCACCATGGCAAACAAAAAGGGGCTCAGGATTGATCCCTGATGTAACCCCACCAGCAACTTGAACCCATCTGTCACTCCTATAGTACACCTCACCACTGTCTCGCTGTCCTCATACATGTCCTGCACCACCCTCACATACTTCTCTGCCACTCCTGTATTTCTCATACAGTACCACATTTCCTCTCTTGGCACCCTATCATATACTTTCTCTAGATCCACAAAGACACAGTGCAATTCCTTCTGACCTTCTCCATCAGCACTCTTAAGGTGCCTTCACACTAAATGTGAATGGGCGGCGCAAATACATACAAATGGTAAATGGTGTTCACTTATATAGCGCTTTTTCTCATTTGGAGATGACCAAAGCACTTTACAGATCCTGCTATCCACCCATTCATACACACATTCACACAATGATGGCGGCACAGCTGCCATACACAGGTGCTGGCCTGGCCCAACAGGAGCAACTGGGGGTTCAGTGTCTTGCTCAAGGACACTTCGACATGCAGACTGCAGAGAATCGAACCCCTGACCCTCTGATCAGTAGTCGGCCACACTAGACCTGCACCATAGCCGCCCCAGACACAGAAAATCGTGCATTTGTGCATTTACGTCTGAGGGATAGCGCTAGCTCTGAGATTCTGCCATCACTGGAGTAAAAGTATCAACATTGGAGAGTAAACTAGTTTGAAAATGAGACCGACACTCACCTGGAGACAGAAGGACCGGGATCTCTTCAGATGAATCGGGGTGTCAGAGTTATTTACCCACGGATTCCTGCCACGGATGTGCAAACAAGGTTAGCAAGCTAGCAATGGAAACACCCATCTTCTTGTAAAGTTTTGGAGACAGGGACAACTTTTTCAAGTGAGCCCCCCCATCGGATAATGTAAACCTAAGCATGACGTTATTTTGGGGACTTCCACAGTAGGTTGAACTACTGCTGCAGAAGTTATAAAGGCATCTTCGCCTGTCTGCATCTCACTCAGATGGTGAATTCATGTCTCTTTGTGTGTTTACATTGAGTTGTAATGTAATCATGCAGCACAAAAAATTTGCCCATTCGTATTTGGTGTGAAGACACCTTTAGAAGGGTGCACTGTCAGACATACTTTGCAGTACTGGACTAATTACCTTGTAGTCAATGTTGCCAAGTCCGCTTATTATAAGTGACTTTGGGCTTATTTTTCCTCTAAAGTCGCTTGCAAATCTTGTCAGTCGTGGGTTGCAGGTTTTTGGGCTTGCTTTTTAACGTGTAGTTCTTATTTGTGCTTGCTTTACTGTCTGTGTGGCAGCTCTCCCAGCCTAAGTCATGCCCCTTCTACTTCCGCATATGGGACCTTAGAGTACAGCTGCACTCATCAATGTCAAACCTTTCGAAGCAGCCAATCAGAATTAAGGAAGGGTGGGACATAGGTTGCTGTTGTTATGCTGAGAACTACTCGCTTGCCGAGAATTGCATCCCATCGTCGCAGACACACAGGAATGTGCTGGACTGTGTGCGAGAACACCCAGGAATGCCTGGGAACTCGTGCAACTGCCTGCGACAACACTCATCTAAGGGAGAGACGCTGTAATACCATAAACTATAAAATACAAAAAGCACAAAGGTGCTGTGCCTCGGTGCCTTTACTCGACCTCTACTGGCCCGGCATAGTCATTATAGTTCCTGTTTTCGTGGCTGCATTGACAGAAATGGTGAGTTAAATTTGTGTTTATTTTGAAAACAAAGCCTTATCTTGCAAATCTGGCAAAGTCAAGAAAATACGGTGATATAATGATATAAGCCTTTAGTTCCACCTAATTTTGACCAGGCGAGCTGAAACAGAGAGGCAGGCAGACAGACAGATACAGTACACACAAATACACAGCCTCAAACAGATGCACAAACTGATTACTGTATCCCTCTGTTTCACCGAGGCATAATAACACTACAGCCAGGCTTGTAACCATTTGTGCATTTTTAGAAGTATATATTTTTAGAAGTAAAAATTGTTATTATCTCTTGTAAATGGGCTTTAAATTATGTTTATTCGCCAGACATTTTAATGTTTCATAGAGGGTTAGAAATCATATTGATTCAACTCCTCGTTCTACAGTCTTCAAACTCCAGATTTCGTATTTATGGATTGTTGGTAAAAAGGGTTGTCATAAATCGCTCTGGCAGGGGCGGACAGAGGACATCAAATGCTGGACTGTGAGTTGCAAGACGTTTTACACAAAAAACACACAACATAACACAAACACACTACACTTACATAAATGGAGGTAGGTACAGGTTGGCATGCGGAATGCCAGGAGAGACGGGGCTCACATCTAGCGAGAAAATGAGAGAGAAGCCTGGATGGCACCAGGCTGGGAGCATATGGAAGCACCAGAGGAAAAAGGGAATAAAGTGTCCTCAGCTAGACGGCGTCATACCCGTAAAAACACAGAGGGAATCAGTAACCAACACTAGGACATTGCAACAATTTGGCATTGCAGCCGTCCTAAAATAGGGCAAGGAGAATAAAAACAATACAAAACAGGTGTGGTGATTACAAGTGTGGATAACATAAGCAAAAATAATCAAATAATCAGTGAAAGCTGTGATAACCCGTGAACTAGCACTCAAGCGGTGGAAAAGAAATCACGATGTCAAAATAAAAGCACACACCGCAATAAGGAATAACCCATAAACAGAGATACGCAAAGTGACTAAAAATAATTCATGAAACAAAAGTCAAAGACCAAATAACAGTGAATAACAATACTAGTAAATATACTGTACTTCAAAAGGAAACTAAGGTGAGGGCAAAGGAGGCTCCAAAACAACACAGGCAGAAATTATATATAATATAAGACAATCAAAACACACATAACGGTAAAAAGGCCACCCCAAATGAGCAACTCAAATAACATACAAACAAAACTAATACTCACACATAAAATAAAAACAAGATGAGAAAAGTACAGAAAATAATCTCAACAGACTGGAAGTGCCCCCCCCCCCCATGTTCAGCATCATGACAGACCCCCCCCCCATACCCAAGGGGTGGGTACCAGACATCCCAACGTAACACCAAAAAGAAACAGAAAAAAGAAAACACAAAAGAAAACTTCCCAACAGAAATCGAGAAAATAACCTACCCCAACAGGAATAGAACAATAACCCACCCCAACGGGACTAGAAAAATAAGCCATCCTGGGAGGGCGATGGGGGAACCAGTTAGGAGGGACCAAAACAAAAAGCATGCTCATGACCCACAATGCAGAACAGAAAAGGCGACAACAGAAACTTAGGACCACCGGGTGAAAAAATAAGGCAGTTCAGGTGCCCTCCCAGAATTTCCGAGCCCCCTCAGCAGAGGGCATAGTCCATCGAGTGGCCTCCCAGAGTTCAAGACCCACTCAGGCAGATGGCGTAGTCTGCCTGGTGGTCTCCCAGAGTCCATAAACCACCCCGGTGAATTGCACAATCCGTCGGGTGGTCTCCCAACATCCCTGAGCCAACGGGCCACGGGGCACAACAAGCCCCCTCCTGGAGGCGGTAGCTGGAACCCAAGCCCCCAACGGACCACAGGGACTGCAGCATGGATGAGCTGGAACAATAGCTGCGGGAAGTTGACCCCTGACGATGGCTGCTGGCCAACAGTGAAGTCAGACGGCAATGGCGACTGACTAGCGAGGAAACCAGGTGAAGGAGATGACTGATCAGCGGGGAAACCAGACAAAGAAAACAACTGACCAATGAGGGCACCAGGCAGTGAGGACAGCCACTCAGTGGTGACCTCAAGTGAAGGTGGAGGCCCCTCGACAACCTCGGGCAAGGGCAGAAGACCCTTGATGACCTCGGGCGGAGACGGAGGACTCATGGCGACCTCAGGTGGAGATGGAGGACCAATGGTGATCTTAGGCAGAGACGGAAGACCCACGGCAACCTTAGGTGGAGACGGAGGACCCATGGCGACCTCAGGCGGAGAAGGAGGTCCCACGGTGATCTCAGATGAAGATGAAGGACCCTTGGTGACCTCAGGCAAAGGTTGATGACCATCAGTAGACCCACACACAGAGGACTGATGACCATAGGCAAAACAAGACAAGGACTCAGACAGGAAAGAAGAAACAAACAACGGATCAGAATCACCGGCAGCAATCGAGCCCGACGGGGAAAACTCAGGAGCAGTTGGTGGCTGCAACTGGTTCTCCCCATCAAGAGTAAAGCAAGACCTCTCTAAAACTGAAAATGTGGAAACAAAAAAGAGGACTTGCCTTAACTTGATCTCCATTGCTGTCCAGGACTCTGGTGAACCAGGTTGGGATGTCTCGGATCCATTTGTCTGGGGATCTATCCCTGACCCGGCCACCTCAGACCCTGAGGAAGAGACGGGCAACAGAACACAGTTACAGGCAGCAGTGGAGTCCAGCGACGAGAACTCAGGAGCAGAGGGCATCTGCAACTGATTCTCCCCATCATGAGCAAGACAAGATCTCTCTTGAACTGGTAGTGTAGAGACAGAACAGAGTACTTGCCTTGGCTTGAGCTCCACCACTGTCCAGGACTCCGGCGACTCTGCTGTGGTGGCCCCAGCAGCAGGCATGATGGTGGGTGAATCTGACAGGACCCCAGTCATGGCGGCTGGAGAAGGTGGAACCCAAGACATGGTGGCTGATGCTGGGGACCATCTCACCGATGACGCTGGGTCCTGCGATGCTGGAGCCAGGGGACACTTGCTTGTCGGCTCAGGCTCTGAGACACAGGAGACGCTCTTCTCTCTTCCAGGATGTGGCTGTGGGGCTGGAACGGGACCCTCTGGAACCGCAGGCCCCTCCATCGTCTGGCTGCTCCCCCCCAGGACCGGCAAAACAAAGGAGAACATAGGAGAAGCAGGTGAGGATAAGGAAATGGCTGCAGCAGCAGGTGGTGAGGACTCAGCCAAAGTGGGCAACTGATGCTAAGCCCCCCCACCAGGAATAAGGCAAGACAATTCATTAATGGGTGTTAGAGAATGAAAATGTACTTGCCTTAATTCCTGTGGTGTAATTGAAGAGTTCTTTTGCAAAAACAAATAAATCCAGTTGAGTCCAAAATGAGAAAAAAATAAACACTTTTTCATCTGTAGGTTTATAGGTGTTAGTATTTCCAAATCAGCTTCTAAGACATGGTCACTTGAAATATGAGGCAGGATTCAGCTGGGTGGCGGCGAGAGGCTGATGGTGTCTGCACCTGGGGACGCTCTTTCACCGGCTCAGGTACAGATGGAAAACTATGAGGAACGGAAGCTGGAAATGGCTGCACCAGGGGACATTTCTTTGTCAGCTCAGGCAGTTAAGGGAGAGTTTCTTACCAGCCTGCGGAACATGTGTTGGAGGTTGAAAACAAGGGTGAGGTGACCTGTGAGTTCCGGATAACTCCTCAGGCTGGGGGTTGCTTCAATCACCTCCACCGCGCAGTCCAGTCATTTCAGGGCTTTCTCGGGAGTATGGGCAGTGCAGGCGTCTAAGATGAGGTCTTGAATTAATTGTGCTGCCCAGCACTCATCCTCATCCAACCCGAGCAAACTCAAGTCCATGTGTGCTGACATTCCAGCAAAAAACACAAACTTAACAAAAAATATACGGGGGCAGGGAACAAACTCACAGTCCGCTGAGTCCAGACTGGCAGTGTCCTTCTGTCATAAATTGCCCTGGCAGGGGTGGACTGAAGACACCAAACACTGGACTGTGAGTTGCAAGACGCTTAATACAAAAAAACACACAACATAACACAGACACACTACACTTACATGCTGTAAATGGAGGTAGGTACCGGTTGGCGTGCGGAACGCCAGGAGAGACGGGGCTCACGTCTAGTGAGGAAACGGAAGAAAAGCCTGGACGGGACCAGGCTGAGAGTGTACGGAAACACCAGAGGAAAAAAGGGAATAAAGAGTCCTTAGCTAGACGGAGTCACACCCATAAAAACACAGAGGGAGCCAGTAACCAACAGTAGGACGCTGCAACGAGTTGGCGTTGCAGTCGTCCTAAAATAGGGCAAGGAGAATAAACACAATACAAAACAAGTGTGGTGATTACAAGTGTGGGTAACATAAGCAAATGTAATCAAATAATCAGTGACAGCTGTGATTACCCACAAACTAGAACTCAAGTGGTGGAAAACAAATCACGCTGTCAAAATAAAAGCACACACCAGAATAAGGATTAACCCATAAACAGAGATACACAAAGTGACTAATAATAATTCATGAAACAAAAGTCAAAGACCAAATAACAGTGAATAAAAATACTGCTAAATATACTTCAAAAGGAAACTAAGGTGAGGGAAAGGACTTGCCCATGGACTTGGCCAGACCACCCGACAGACTGTTCTCCTTTGTTGAGTGGTCAACGGACTGGGGTCCACCCGACCAACTTTGTTCCCCATTATCCAGCCTTGGACTGTGCACTATTTTTGAAAAATGTGTGGAAAAAAAATAAGAAAAGAGCTGCATAATTGTTTTGTGGTATTTTGTTGTGTTTCATTTTAGTTGTTCCTATTGTGGGGTTATTTTTTTGTGGTGGGTTATTTTTGTTGCGCCCCTTCCTGATCCCTCTTCCCACTCAGGGTTGTGAGGTTCACCTTGAGATGGTCTGCACTCCAGCCCACCTCCGTGTCCTCCCCCTTTCCTTCCGTAGTCAAGAGGTTCACATTAAGATGGGTTGTCTTCAAACCCACCTCCGTGTCCTCTCTCCCCCCTCCCTTACCCCTCTCTTATTTGGCGTTGGGAAGTTCACGCTGAGATGGGTTGTGTTCCAACCCACCTCCGTGTCCTCCCTCTCCCCTCCTTTATCCTTTTTCTTTGGGGGTTGAGAGGTTTATGTTTCCCTTATTCACTTCCTATCCTGCCTCTCTGGTTGGGAGGTGTATGTTTATGATGGCTATGCCCTAGCAACCCTCCATGTCCCCCCCCCCCCACCCTAGTCAGAAGGTTCATGTTGAGGTCAGCTACATTCTATCCCCTTCCATGACCTCCTCTCCTATGTTTTTTTGTTTTACTGTATTTCTTCTTCTCTCTCTTCTAGGGTCGTTTGGCTACCGACCCTTAATTCAATTCAATTCAATTCAATTCAACTTTATTTATATAGCGCCATTTCACAACAACAGTCATCTCATAGCACTATCAACTGTAGGGAGGACCCCCACAGTTGCAGAAAGACCCCAGCAATCAGGCGATCCCCTGTGAGCAAGCACTTGGCGACGGTGGAGAGGAAAAACTCCCTTTTAACAGGAAGAAACCTCCAGCAGAACCAGGCTCAGGGAGGGGCAGTCATCTGCTGCGACTGGCTGGGGGGTGAGGGGATAGAGAAGAAGAAAAGAACAGACATGTAGAGAGCAAACAGCACGATGGGGACTCAATCTATGGGAGAGAACAAACAAATGTTAATGACCAGCAAAAAAAAAAATATTTCATAGAGAGTGAGGAAAGGAGTGAGGCCCAGTGCATTACTGGAGGTCCCCCAGCTGACTAAACCTATTAGCAGCATAACTAAGGGAGGGTTCAGAAAACACATGATCCCTCCCTAATTGTAGGCTATATCAAAAAGGTAGGTTTTAGCCCTATTCTTAAAAACAGAGATCGAGTCTGACTCCCGAATCCAGATTGGCAGCTGATTCCACAGGAGAGGAGCTTGATAACTGAAGGCTCTGCCTCCCATTGTACTTTTGGAGATTCTAGGTATTACAAGTAAACCTGCATTTTGGGAGCGTAGTGCTCTGTTAGGATGATACGGTAGTATCAGATCTTTTAAATAAAAAGGAGCCTGATTGTTTAGAGCTTTGTAAGTAAGAAGAAGGATTTTAAACTTAATTCTAAACTCTATGGGAAGCCAATGAAGGGAGGCCAGAACCGGAGAGATATGATCTCTCTTTCTAGTACCTGTTAAAACTCTTGCTGCAGCATTTTGGATCAGCTGAAGACTTTTTAAAGATGTTTTAGGACAACCTGATAATAAAGAATTACAATAATCTAATCTCGAGCTAACAAAAGCGTGGATCAGCTTCTCAGCATCACTCTGAGACAAGATGCTCCTAATCTTGGCAATATTACGCAAATGATAGAAGGCAGTCTTAGAAACAAATTTAATATGTGAATTGAAGGACAAATCCTGATCAAAAATAACTCCAAGGTTCCTCACAGAGCTATTAAGAGAAAGAGTAACTGCATCCAAACTGAAAGTTTGATTTGGAAAGGAATTTCTAAGGTTTTTTGGACCAACAAGAATGACTTCAGTCTTATCTGAATTTAATAGCAGGAAATTACAAGTCATCCAAACTTTGATTTCCTTAAGAGGAGGTACTGTCATTACCTGGGCAGGGTTAGACCCTGCCCAGGGTTAGACCCTGCCCAGGGTTGGACCCTGTCCATGCCGTATGTTCTTTTTTGGACTCTTTACCAGAGTGGTGACCTAGTTGATAGAGCATCTGCCCCACAACTGGGAGGTTGGGAGTTCAAGTCCCGGCAGGGTCATACCAAAGACCATATAAAAATGGTACTTCCCGTCTTATAGCTTGGTGCGCAGTGTAATAGAGTGGGGGAAGGAGAAGTTGTTTGTGGTGGCGTCCTGCATGGCAGCGACCCTTCTAATTCTACATGTGATTAACATTGTAGATAGGAGAAATGTAATTTTGTTCTACTGTACATAATTGGCTGTATGGACTGAATGACAATAGAGATGGCTTCTTCTGTTATTATCATTAGTAGTATCATTATTGCCATTCATTATTATTGTTTCTGTATGGACTCTTATTTTGATGGTATTCTTTGTTTACTTCCTGTTAGCATAATGCATCTTCCATTTAGCCTCATCCTCTTATGTTGTTAATCATTCACAGCTGTCCCTTGTTTTGCTAATCACTCTTTCCCTATATACTCAGGCATTAATTCCTGCGGGGTCCTTATGTTAACTTAACACGTATCCTCACCTCTTTGTTGGAATTATTATTTGCTTCACTCCCTTGGATTACCACTGCCTTTTGCTACCTGCTGTCGCTGGTTTACCGTTTGTGTTCCCAGCCCTTGAGCTGAGTCTTATTTTTTGCTGTTAATAAATCCAGTATCACAGCTTTTGAGTCCTCTTGTGCAGCCCAGGCACAAACCTTGACAATGATACCATGTTAATATATTCAGTTCAATTGAAACTGATCACTTTGTAATGTAATAAAAGTAAATTGCATTAAAACTAATGTAAATGAACTATTCAACCTAAAGTGTATTTCAAAGAAATAATTATTTATTTTTTCATTCTCCATCCCCCCTTGCCTCCAAATACATTAAACATAAAAATAAATAGGTCTAATTGGTCAGATTTTACCTCTTAAATCTAGAAAATAATGCACGCTATTAATGTTTTTGTCTCCAACATTTCTTGAGCAAAATGCATACAGCTAGTTGTCCATGTACTACTGGTATTAAATAGTTACTAGTACTTATATTGCATGATGTGGGATAAAAACTCGGATTAAAAAAATTGCTTGGCCAGGTTGTATTAAACTGTCATTGCCAGCCTTGCCAGCCAGCAGAAAAGATGGGGGCCCCTTCTATGATCTAACCGTGCAGGTTGTAACAGCAATAGGACACTTCTTTAATTAAACAAAATATCTTCAATGTTTTGACCCCTCATGTGCCATTACGCAGCGCACAGAGGGAGGGATGGAAAACCCAAGAGCAGAAGTAGATTTGTGCACTTTATTGATGATAAACCCCAAATACTGTCCAGCAAAACAGTCATGTGACAAAGCAGAGAGTTGATATGATTGTAAATGAGGCCACCAGGAAAACAAGAACGCCACCTGGACGCTCAGCAGCCCGAGGGAGGGAATGCCTAATGCCGCAGAGCAGCTGTTGGCACAAGGAGAAAGGCAAACATTAACTTACGGGCTGGATTGATCCAAAGCCGTCCGTGCAGTCCGGTGGATGGGGGCGAGGCGGAACCAGCCGCTAACACCAAATAACTAACAACAGCCCAGTGACGTTAGAGAAGACTTAACAAGTCAGGCTGAAAGTAAACGTAGGAGATGGAAGCTTGCATACACAGAGGAACACGCTGCTGTGTATATAGTGCAATGCTCCGGCAATCTCTTTCCACTCAAACAGAGCTTAAGTAATCACAACACTGATGAGGGAAGAGACCGCCGGTGTGGAAGAGCGAGAGCTGGATCAGCTGAAACCGGGTGTGCATGAATGAGTGTCAGAGCATGTGAATGGAAGTGAATGATACATGTGTGCATGTGTGTGAGACACCAACAATGAAAAACAGCTGATGACACTGACAGGAGGAGGGGGCGTGGCCGAGCTGTCAGGGAGTGGAGGATCCAATGGGCTCCCTGAAGCGCCTGATGGAAAATAGCCAATGACAAGATACAAAATAATCCCAGTGTCAGAACTGGGTTTGGAACCATCAAACCCAGGTTCATGACAATCAAATTATACTGCACTATGCTAAAAAAAAAAAAAAAATCTGTACTTTTAAAGTGAATTTTTAAAAACCAAAACAAAAAAGCACAACAAAAAAGTGATTCTCCGGCCCTGGATTTTTCAAAACCCCGGCTGGTTCAACTTCAGCACCTTGGACAATCATACCATCTCTCCCTGCTTCTAACACCTGCTTACACCCCCCCTGAAGAACAGTTCTCCTCCCAACCAACCAAACAATTAAAACCTGGTCTGAAAATGCTCTTCTCCAGCTACAGGACTGCTTTAGCTGCACAGATTGGAACATCTTTGAACAGCAGGACCTGGACTTCTACACTGAGTCTGTCCTCTCCTACATTAAATGCTGTGTAGAAAATATGACAGTCACTAAACACATCCAGGTCTTTCCAAACCAGAAACCCTGGATGACCAGTGAGGTCCAGGCTCTGATCAGAGCCCACAACTCAGCCTTCAGGCAGAGGGACAGCTCTCTGTACAGCACTGCCAGAGCCAACCTGAGAAGAGGCATAAAACATGCTAAGAATGCATACAGGAGGAAGATGGAGGGCTTTCTCACAGACAACAACCCCCGACAGATGTGGAGAGGCATCTAGGCCCTCACCAACTACAGGGGCCAGGGCTTCCCAACATCAGACAGCAGCCTTACACTGGCAGAGGAGCTTAACAGCTTACTTCACCCAGTTTGAGCACACCTCCCCTCCCAATCCGTCCCCCTCCTTCCCTCTCTCCCCTCCTCCCCCCTCTCTCCACCCCCCTCCTCTCTCTCTCTATAGGTGCATGAGGTAAGGAGGCAACTGAGAGCAGTGAACCCCTGCAGAGCTGCTGGTCTTGACGGCATCCTAGGAGTGGTGGTCAAATCATGTGCAGACCAGCTGGCAGAGATCCTCACCAAGCTGTTCAACCTCTCCCAGATGCATGCCACTGTCCCCTCCTGCCTCAAGGCCTCCACCATCATCCTCATCACCAAAAAGTCCACAATTGACAGGCTGAACGACTACAGACCCATAGCACTCACGTCTGTAGTCATGAAGTGTTTTGAGCGACTGGTGCCCCAGCACATCAGGGACTGTCTCCCCCCCCTCCTTCAACCCCCACCAGTTCGCCTACAGGGGAGAACCGGTCTAGGGAAGACACCATCACCACCGCACTCCACAGAGTGCTGAGCCACCAGGAGAATCCAAGGAGCTACATGAGGATGCTCTTTGCGGACTGCAGCTCAGCTTTCAACACTGTCATCCTGGACATCCTGATCAATAAACTGCACTTCCTCAAGACCCCACCCCCACCCCACCTGTTCCTGGATAAAAAACTTTCTCACCAACCTCCCACAGTCAGATTTGGCTCCCACCACTCCTCCACACTGTCTCTCAGCACTGGCTTCCCCCAGAGCTGCATGCTAAGCCCACTACTGTACTCCCTGTACACCTTTGACTGTATTTCAACCCACCCAACCACCGTCATCGTGAAGTACGCAGACGATACCACCTTGGTTGAGCTCATCACTGATGACGGTGAGAAGGCATACAGGGCGAACGTAGAGAATCTGCTGCTGTGGTGCCAAGCAAACAACTTGAAACTGAATGTCCCAAAAAAACAAATAACTTATGCTGGATTTCAGGAAGAACAGACAGGACCACCATTCTGCTTCATAAATGGTGACCGCGTGGAAACCGTCCCCACCTTCAGGTTCCTGGGCACCCACATTTCCTTTGACCTCTCCTGGACTGTCAACACCAAGGCCCTGGTGAAGAAAGCCTAGCAGCGGCTGCACTTCCTCCGTGTGCTGAGGAAGAACAACCTGGACCAGAAGCTGCTGCTGGCCTTCTACCAGTGCTCAGTGGAGAGCGTGCTCACCTATTGTCTGGGTGTGTGGTATCCCAGCTTCACGGCCGAAAACAGGAAGGCTGTGCAGAGGGTCATCAACACCATCTAAAAAATCATTGCCGGCCCTCTGCCCTCCCTGGAGGACATCTCCAGATCCTCCTGTCTCAGAAAGATCAAGGCCATCACAGATGACCCCTCACATCATGCCCACCACCTGTTTGACCTGCTCCCCTCAAGACGACAGTTCAGATCAACCAGGTCCCACACCTCCAGACTGACAGTTTCTTCCCCTGGGCCACTGAACTGCAAACAATTACAGGAAACACCCCCCTCCCTCTGAACACTCACATGCACAGAACTGAGGACCTTTTTAATTATCATAATAACACACCTGTCTTTGCACTCCGCAATTTCATGTTAATTGTCCCATCCATGAAACCATTACATTCCTGGGTATATTTTCCATAATCCTTGGGCCATTTTATTCAGTCATGTGTTTTGCACTCTGCACTCTTATGTACTGTGACGACGGAGTGTCACCACTGTTATGGTTTATTCTATGTTTAATTATATTGTTTGGGTAATATTTGTAAATGTTAATTATTGTTAAGTTTGCACATATTACTTTAAGATCTGCTTTTAACTAATTGGAATGCCTTTGTGAGATAATTGTTATGTTTAATTATTTGGGTAAAACAAGTGGTGATCATTAATCCACATACCTTTGCCAGCATGCTCCCTGATGGTGTCTGGGCAAAAGACTCTTTAGGGGTTGAAGGCTTTTTAAAGGATACCAGCAGGAAGGGAGCATGTGATGGTAAGTTTAGGGGTGATTTAGATTTTGTAAATAGGGGTTTAAATTATTTATTGAATTATTTATGGTGTCTTATTTATTCTGTTATTTATATGTATTTTGTAAATTTGTGGGAAATTGTTATGGACTTTTAGATGCTATTGGGTATGTGTGAAAAATGGAAAATGTTTATTGTTTTACCTGGGGTTATGGTAGGGGCTAATTAGCCCTAACTGTCTCACTCAATATAACAGGTGTTGGTTATTGGGAAGAGTGGTGGAGTGTCGTGTCGGTGTGAAGATTTTGGTATGTACGCTGAAGTTGTTATCTGTGAAGTTCTTTGAAATAAAATGAAAAATTGATGATTGACAGCCTCCTCGCAGCTACGTTACATGTACACAGTTCCATCCGTGAAGCCATTACCATACCTGTGTATATACCTGTACTGTGGGCTATTTTTATTTTTATTTCAGGCGTATGTTTAATCGTGCATTCTGTAACTGTGTTTTATCACATCCTTTTCTCCTATTGTGCAGTAGCCTGGTGGAGCACTCACTGTTTCGCTGTACTGTAACATTGTACAATGGCAATAAAGCCTATTCTATTCTTGACATTGGTCAAATTGAAAAGATGTAGGATAGGCTCAATAGAGCTATACATTTACCTGGAGTGTTATGAAATTTTAAATAAAAACAGCAAATCAGTAATATTTGCTGTTTTGTCATTATAAATATAATATTTAGGTTAGTGCATGCATTACAAATATACGAAACATGCCCACACTGCTTGTTTCATGCTTCAGTTGTTTGTGAGCACTGATAAACACAATATGTGTAATAAATCAACTGCAAGAACAAAATATGTTTTTATCTACATACGTATATACTCCTCAAAAGAAGTAACACCTCAGATGTTCATGAGTTTCTTACCTGCAAGAAGATTATCAGATTTCCGACAAACAAGATATCTACTTTGTAACTGTTTGTTTTTGAAAAATTTCCAAAATTGCGCTTGTTTGATGAATTGATGCAATGAATCATGGGATGCATGCAGCATAACCAAACGTACCGTTTGTTGAGCATCCAACCATGAATCAACGTTAATACAATGTTACTACAACGTTGATTCATCACGTTGCTTAGACGAAACAAATCAATGCTGAAAAATGTTGATTTAATACTGCACAATGTTGTGACATAGATCAACAAGAATTCAATGTTGAATCAACATCTTGTGCCTGCTGGGAAGCTACAGGTTATTATGAAGATCCAAATCACTGTTTACTCCTCCTTGTCATGTTTTCACCTTTGACTACAGTCTGTACCACCAGCTGTGTCCACACAGGCCAGAAAGAAAATGTCTCCTTCTGCTCAGCTACGCAGGTAGACCAACCTATGGACCGAGGGCGAAGCATGTTCACCACACCTGGATCCTGCTCACCTCCTGTTTCCTTTCCAATGAAAGAAGGCTCCAAAGAGGAGAAAAACAACACAACTTTATTCTTGAGGCTGCTGGCAGGAAACCAGCAAAGCCGAGACACTCCATGCTGGAACAAGATAGCTGCTAAAGCTAACCTTAGCTGGAGTTTCCGAACAACTGAAGAAAATGATGGAGTAGTAACCCAAGGCTTGCTATTCTGATGCCAAAATGTCAGAACACCGGCTAATTAGCCTGTGGCTTTGAGGACTATTACAAGTAACTGGGAGTCTGCAAATAAGATAAGATAAGATAAGGCTTTATTAGTCCCACAAAGGGGAAATTCCAGGATTGCAACAGCACAGGGATAGCAACACTCAGAGCAATAATTTAGAAGATAAGAAAATAAGAGCAGTGAATATACATATGTACACATAAATATATAGTGCAGAGCATTGTAGCTAGATGCAGTAAACAGCATAACCGTCTACTTAGTTATCCTACATAGTATGAATATGTACCCATACATATTGTTACCCTCCGTAGCGACTGATATTGTCCTAGTTGTATACTGGAGGGGACCATTTGTGTAAGTCTGTTGCGTCTTTTGCATTCAGTACTATTATGTCGTCACGTTTTTTTTGCTATCTCTGCGAGTAGCCCTGCTTAGGTTATAAAGTCTGACAGCCGTAGGTAGGAAGGACCTGCGAAACCTCTCGGTCACGCACCTAGGATGATGTAGTCTACTGCTAAATGAGCTCCTCAGTGCATTCAGTATGTCCTGCATAGGGTGGGACTCAGACTCCAGCAGAGATGACAGTTTAGCCACCATCCTTCTCTCTCCTATCTCCTCCACTGGGTCAAGGCGTTGCCCCAGGACAGAGCTAGCTTTCTTGATCAGTTTGTTCAGTCTCTTCCTATCGGCTGCTGTAATGCCACTGCCCCAGTAGACCACTCCAAAAATGATGGCTGATGCCACCACCGTGTCGTAGAATGTCTTCAGGAGCACCCCTTGTACACCAAAAGACCTGAGTCTCCTCAGTAGGAACAGCCTGCGCTGTCCCTTCTTGTAGAGTGCATCGGTACTGTGTGACCAGTCTAGTTTATTGTTCAGATGAACACCCAGGTACTTGTAGGATGTCACCATCTCAATGTCTGTTCCCTGTATGTTTACTGGTGCTGTGAGGGTTTGTCCTTGCGTGCGGCAGTCCACCACTAGCTCCTTTGTTTTCCTCGCGTTGATCTGGAGGCAGTTCTGATGGCACCAGTCCACGAAGTCCTGGATAAGTCCTCTGTACTCAGCTTCATCTCCGTTGGAGATGAGGCCGACGATCACAGAGTCGTCAGAGAACTTCTGTAGATATCAACTGCTTTTTGTGAAAAATGAGGGATAATGATTAGATACCAAGACAACGATGTCTAACTTCATCCGAAAGCACCTGGACAGGTGAGTGTGATGAATGAAGCCAGTCTTTAGCTCATGCTAAATCAAATTAGATCACATATAAAAAAAAAAAAAACTGCAAGCAAAAACAGAGAAAAACAAACAGGAGAAATTAAGTTGGGGGCTCTGTGAATAATTTATGGGCTGATGTGGATAAACATGCATGATAAGTGCTATGAAGATCAAGAAATGAAGAGTTTGTTTGCAAAAATGATAACTGCCACTTCCATGAAAATTTCACTCTTTACATCAAACAACTGTTAACATTACCTACTTGTAGAAGTTCAAATCATTTTGTCTCAAAAGCCGATATGTCCTATGTTACAGATGCTACAAATTCATGTTTTTTTTTTTCAAAAGCCGATAAATGCTGGGAGGGTTTTTTTTTTTTTTTACAAAAGCAGATAACTCCACAGGGCAAATCAGCGCTTGGTATTTGGGTCACGTGACTCATCTTAGCTGCTTTCCGGGTCTGCTCGCTCTGATTGATTTTCTTGGCTGTGTTCGGAATGTTCACTCACTCTCTCCCTCCCTACTCACTATATAGGGAATTTAGATATAGTGGACTATACAATAAACTCAATATAACAATAAAATTAACCACTTTCGGACACTACTGGGCTTGTTTTTGCGGCATGGTTAATGACGTCATCACGTGAGAGTAAAATGTAACAGACTAACAGTGGTAAAAAAAATGAATACCTACATGTAATTTGTAGTAAACATGTGTTAAATCAAATCGTTTTTGCTGAATTATTAAATATAAATGCCTTAAGGTAGTTTATGTTGTGATGTGAAGCTCTTCTCTCACTGCTCTGTTCACTACGTATTCACTATTCACCCGTCAAGTGATACAGTTTTGCCGTATTTTAATACGGGGAAAATGCAATTTTAGCAAATACGGGTGTATTACCATTTCTGTACGCCAAAAAGAAAAATATACAGCGAAAAAAAAAATTATTGAGAGAACCTAAAATCAACTGAACAGTAATTCGATGCCTGGCGAAATTGAGCATGTGGTGACCCCCACAACCTACGGGGCTGGCAGAGCGCTCAGCGTGAGCAATTATCAGAACAGTGAGAGGTATGGACTGATCATTATGCAGATGCGCTTCGCACCCTCTTTTGTCTTGCAGCTCCGGAACAGAGAGGAATTCCAGCGCCAGTAATCCTGCGGCTGATATGTGTGACTCTAATGCAAATGCCCATGCTTTAAGATAAGATACGATAAACCTTTATTAGTCCCACAATGGGGAAATTCCAGGATTGCAACAGCACAGGGATAGCAACACTCAGAGCAACAATCAGAAGGCAAGAGAAAAAACAAGAGCAGCAAGTATACATATGTACATATAAATATAAATATATATATATATATAGACATACAGTGCGGAGCATTGTAGCTAGATGGGATAGATATATAAATATATAAACAGTGCGGAGCATTGTAGCTGGATAGAATAAATATATGAGTATGTAAACACACAGTGCGGAGTATTGTAGCTAGATGGAATGAATATGTGAATATATAAACACACAGTGCGGAGTATTGTAGCTAGATGGAATAAATATGTAGATATATAAACACACAGTGCGGAGCATTGTAGCTAGATGGAATAAATATGTAAATATATAAACACACAGTGCGGAGCATTGTAGCTAGATGGAATAATATGTAGATATATAAACACACACAGTGTGGAGCATTGTAGCTAGATGGAATAAATATGTAAATATATAAACACACAGTGCAGAGTATTGTAGCTAGATGGAATAATATGTAGATATATAAACACACACAGTGCGGAGCATTGTAGCTAGATGGAATAAATATGTAAATATATAAACACACAGTGCGGAGCATTGTAGCTAGATGGAATAATATGTAAATATATAAACACACAGTGCGGAGTATTGTAGCTAGATGGAATAAATATGTAGATATATAAACACACAGTGCGGAGCATTGTAGCTAGATGGAATAATATGTAGATATATAAACACACACAGTGTGGAGCATTGTAGCTAGATGGAATAAATATGTAAATATATAAACACACAGTGCAGAGTATTGTAGCTAGATGGAATAATATGTAGATATATAAACACACACAGTGCGGAGCATTGTAGCTAGATGGAATAAATATGTAAATATATAAACACACAGTGCGGAGCATTGTAGCTAGATGGAATAATATGTAGATATATAAACACACACAGTGTGGAGCATTGTAACTAGATGGAATAAATATGTAAATATATAAACACACAGTGCGGAGCATTGTAGCTAGATGGAATAAATATGTAAATATATAAACACACAGTGCGGAGTATTGTAGCTAGATGGAATAAATATGTAGATATATAAACACACACAGTGCGGAGCATTGTAGCTAGATGGAATAAATATGTAAATATATAAACACACAGTGCGGAGCATTGTAGCTAGATGGAATAATATGTAGATATATAAACACACACAGTGTGGAGCATTGTAACTAGATGGAATAAATATGTAAATATATAAACACACAGTGCGGAGCATTGTAGCTAGATGGAATAAATATGTAAATATATAAACACACAGTGCGGAGTATTGTAGCTAGATGGAATAAATATGTAGATATATAAACACACACAGTGCGGAGCATTGTAGCTAGATGGAATAAATATGTAGATATATAAACACACAGTGCGGAGCATTGTAGCTAGATGGAATAATGTGTAGATATATAAACACACACAGTGCGGAGCATTGTAGCTAGATGGAATAAATATGTAAATATATAAACAGTGCGGAGCATTGTAGCTAGATGGAATAAATATGTAAATATATAAACACACAGTGTGGAGCATTGTAGCTAGATGGATTGAAACAGCACAGCCGTCTACTTAGTTATCCTACATGGTATGATTATGCACCCATACATATTCTCACCCTCCATAGCGACCGGTATTTTCCTAGTTGTATACCGGAGGGGACCATTGTGTAAGTCTATTGCGTCTTTTGCATTTAAAATTATTAGGTTGTCACGTCTTTTTGCTATCTCTGCGAGCAGCCCTGCTTAGGTTGTAGCAGTGCATCGGTATTGTGTGACCAGTCTAGTTTATTGTTCAGATGAACACCCAGGTACTTATAGGATGTCACCATCTCGATGTCTGTTCCCTGTATATTTTTTTTTCCACAATATTTTTTATTGAACCTTTTTTTTACAAACATGATACAAACAATCAAACACTAACACTAAAGTAATTTAAAAATTAAAAAAACAAAACAAAACACTAACTACAAAAAAAGAAAAAAGAAAAAAAATGTACTAAAAACACCAACAACCACTAACAAAGGCAAGTCATCAACAATGCTCCTCTGTTTAGTCTAGGTAATCCATTACATAAGTATACATATTATACATTCACCAATTTGGAATTTACAAGGTCCACACACATCATTCACCTTCTTCTTCAGAAGTTATGTTTAATTTCTTTACATAATCAATGAAAGGTCTCCATATATTCTCAAACACATTTTCCTTTGATTTCAGTATATATGTTATTCTTTCTAGTGGAAGGTTTGTTAACATCTGTCTTAACCACTGAGTCACGTCTGGTCTATGAGTCTTTTTCCACAATAGTGCAATACATTTTTTGGCATTAAGCAAACTGAGGTCTATGAATGCTCTTTCACTCTTATTAAAGTTATGCTTTTCTGGATACAGACCCAACAAAAACAGTTTAGGGTTCAATGTGAATTGTTTTGAAATTATTTTTTCAATTGTTACCCTCACCTCTTCCCAAAACATTCTAATTTTTCTACATTCCCATAAACAATGAAATAGGGTTCCTTTACTTTCCATACATTTTGTTCATGTATCTAGTATGTTTTTGTTATATCTATTTAACTCCACCGGTGTAACATACATCTGCATTAACCATTTAAAATGTATCAATTTAAGACGTACATTTATTGATTTGGTTTGAACTTCTGTACAAGCCAATTCCCATTGTTCCTCTGAAATTTCAGTTTGCAGGTCTTCTTTCCAATAATTCAGTCTTTTCTGTGAATTTTCACTTGAGGATAGTGTCAATGAGTTATAAAACTCTGAAATAATACCCTTTCTCTTATTATCTTTCGTCAAAATTTTTTCCAAGGATGAATAAGTAGGTCGGGTGAGAGCATTATTTTGATTTGATCGAATAAAATTCCTAAGCTGAAGATATTTAAAAAAATGTGCTCTATTAAGATTAAATTTGATCCTCAGTTCTTCTTCCCTGTATATTTACTGGTGCTGTGAGGGGTTGTCCTTGCCAGCTCCTTAGTTTTCCTCGCGTTGATCTGCAGGCAGTTCCGATGGCACCGGTCCACAAAGTCCTGGATAAGCCCTCTGTACTCAGCTTCATCTCTGTTGGAGATGAGGCCAACGATCGCAGAGTCATCAGAGAACTTCTGTAGATGGCAATGTGTTGTGTTGTGTGAGAAGTTTGCAGTATAAAGGGTGAACAGGAAGGGAGCCAAAACCGTTCCCTGGGGAGCCCCCGTGCTACCAATGATCGTGTCGGACACACAGTCCCGGGTTCTCACAAACTGAGGCCGGTTTGTGAGGTAGTCCAGGATCCATGATGACAGGTGCTGGTCCCCCCCTGCGCACAGCAGCTTGTCCTTCAGGATCATCGGTTGGATGGTGTTGAAAGCACTGGAGAAGTCAAAGAACATGATCCTCACCGCATTCCCGGGCTTCTCCAGGTGGGACAGAGAACGGTGAAGGAGGAAGATCACCGCATCCTCCACCCCAATGGCATGCTGGTAGGCGAACTGGAGTGGATCCATCGCTGGTCCCACCAGGGGGCGGAGGTGAGCAAGGAGCTGGGAGGTGAGCAAGGAGTGGGCTGCATGGTGGCGCAGTGGTTAGCACTGCGGCAGCACAGTTTACTCTCGGCTGGGGGATCGCGGGGATCATGAGATCGTGGGTTCGATCCCTGCCCTCGGCCAACAGTGATCTGTGTGGAGTTTGCATTTTCTCCCCTTGTTTGCGTGGGTTTACTCCGGGATTTCTCCGGTTTCCTCCCACATGCGAAAAATATGCAGGTTAGGGAGTTAAGGGGCGCTTGCGCACACAGCGACCGGCAGCTGGTGGCTTGTCACCGGACTGCAGAACAAATCTACCTATGGGTACAAAATAAGTACAAAAAAAAAAAAAAAAAAAAAGGAGCAGTCTCTCCAGAGTCTTCATCATGTGGGACGTCAAGGCCACTGGTCTGTAGCTGTTCAGATCTTTGGGGTGGGAAGTCTTTGGTACAGGTACCACACAAGATGTTTTCCACAGCTGTGGTACCCTCCCCAGCTTCAGGCTAAGATTGAAGATGTACTCCACAATCCCACACAGCTGGTCTGCACAGGACTTGAGGAGCTTTGCGCTGATGCCGTCCGGTCCCGACGCCTTCCTCGCCTTGATCTTCCTCAGCTCCGTCCTCACCTGGGTCTTAGTGAGGGTCAGGTTGGGGGGCTGTGTGTTGGGAGTGGGGGGGTGTTGGTGGAGTGGGGAGTGGGCAGCAGGACTTGATGTCTTTAGAGGCAGCAGTGGTTGTTGTGCAGTCAGGGGGGAGGGCGGTTGGTCAAACCTATTGAAAAACAGATTCAGATTGTTCACCCACTCCCTGCCCCCCGTGGCCTGGGGGGAGGTATTCTGGAGCCCAGAGATGGTTTTAAGGTTTCTCCAGACCCCACTGATGTCGCTCTGTTGCAGCTTGTCCTCCATCTTCTTCCTGAAGCTGTCCTTGCCTTCTCTGATCTTCCTCCTCAGCTCCCTCTGTACGGACTTCAGCATCTCCCTGTTCCCCGACCTGAAGATCCTCTTCTTCTCTCTCAGAAGTGTTTTTATCTCAGGGTTGATCCAGGGTTTGTTGTTTGAGCAACACCGTATGGTCTTGGTGGGAACGGTGTTGTCCACACAGAAGCTGATGTAGTCTGTGATGGTGTGAGTGAGGCCATCGATGTCCTCACCATGTGGATTGCAGAGCTGCTCCCAGGCGGTGGCTTCAAAACAGCCCTTTAGAGTGTCCATTGCCTCCTCAGACCATAACTTCACTGTGCGCATGGCCGGAGGTTGTCTGTGCACTAGGGGTTTGTACACCGGCCGGAGATGAACCAAGCTGTGATCCGATCTCCCGAGTGGTGGGAGTTGTGATGAGGTGTACGCCTCCTTAGTGTTTGTGTAGAATAAGTCCAGTGTTTTATTGTCTCTAGTGTGGCATGTGACATACTGGGTAAACGTGGGTAGAATGGGAGACAGTGAAACATGGTTGAAATCGCCTGAGATGAGGAGAAGAGCATCTTGCTGTTCTGTCTGCAGCCTGCCAGTTACTGAATGGATGACGTCACATGCTGTCCCAGCGTTCGCCGTCGGATTTGCATAAACAACAATGCAGATCACGTGTGAGTATTCCATCAGGAGATATGTAGGCCAGATATGTAGGGAGATATGTAGGCTTTCCTGCTGATACTGTGATGCTAATGTGCCATGCATGCATTGTCTGTAGCCGGGTATATAAGTTGACTGCATATCTCTTGCTCTCTCTCTTTTTGATCACTCGCATTGCTTGTTGTTGACTTTGAGACGCTCCAGCGCGCTGCCACAGCGCTGGGCGAGCCTCGTGATGGAGGATGAATAAAGGCAGCACCCTTTTAAACTTCAGTTCGCCGTGTCCGCCTGCACTTATTTCGATCCTCCACAAGCACACCTAAACAGTCTTTTTGTGATTTTCAAAATGGCTTCATACAGCGCGCCGCCGGCGAAAAAAACAAAGCTTGAAGAAAAGGGAAATCGAGGAACTGGACATCACCGAAAAGAATGGGAGAGTCCGAGCTTCGAGAAGGGAAAATACGCTGGATGGATAAAGGCTCCTCCAGAGGGCCCTACACACTACTTCTGTGTTCCATGTAGGAAGAGCATAAAAGTGACTGCAGCGGGGATTTTCGACCTGAAGTCGCACTTCGTTACACAGGGCCACGAAAAACTGTGTAGCCAAATCGAAAACGTATCGATCGATGGATGAACATTTTCAGCCAGTGAGAGAACCGACGCCTTCCAGAACCGACGCCTTCCAAATCCAATGCATCACTAGCAGAAGTGATGTTTTTGCTGACAATTAAAAACTCTTTAATTCCAAGTGTATATATCTAGCTGACAATTAAGAACTATATTCAGAATTATTCTTATTATGTACTTTCAAATTAAGCAATCTCCCTTGTGCTAATGTAAATTTGAAAAATATTGTTTTTTTATTAATTTTTATTTATTTATTATTAATATTATCATTTTTTAAAAATTTATTTATTTTTTATGTTTTTATTTTTTTTTTTTGTGCTACTTGGCTTATTATTTTCACATTACCAAAAAGTTATGGCTCAAGATTATGTCCATATAAGTGTACATTTGAATAAATATGTTTGAAATAGTTCATGTTGCAATTGTTGTTGTTCGTTTGGTTTTTGTTTGTTTTGTTTTTTGCTTCAGTTTTCTTTCATCTGCCGATAAATACAGTTTTTAAGTACTCAGTACAGGTGTTAAAGCCCCCCCAATAAGGGAGGCATGAGGTATGCCTTGACAGGTATGATATAGTCCACTATATGGGGAAGGAGTTTCTTCTTTTCCAGCCGTATTCCTTTTCTTTTTATGCTGTGCACACCAATGAAGAGAGAGAGAAACGCCATTTCAATTCTCCTGTATGTTCTGTACGTATAGTAGTATTGACAATAAAATATTTGAATCTGGAATCTGGAATTATAGCTTTATTATAGCTATATTATACTGTAGAGGCTGGGTTAATCATCTCAGACTGGATGCAGAGGGTAAACAGAGAAGGACAATAGGTATGGAGATGAGACAGATTATGGTGGGGTAGCAGGAAGAAGGAGTTGGGGGAGAAGGGATGAATGCATTTTGATGCGAGATGTCATGCAGATGTGAAATGGGCGGTTGATATAAAGGAGAGCCCCTGGTGTATTGAGACATGCTTTTTCTGTGTATGACTGATGTGAGAGTGAATAAAGTCGTCTGCTGCATAAATCTGCCTCCGTTATTTACACTCTCCACACTGGTGACCCCTTGACGAATTATGGAACACGAGGCAAGAACCCCGGAGTCAGCCCGGACAGGAAGCCCCAGCGACGCGGCAAACATCCCAGAGACGGCCCAGACGGGAACCCCCAGCAACGCGTGCGCTGTTTCGGTCAAACTACCGGACTTTTGGCTGCACGACCCGCGGTCTTGGTTCCACCACACTGAGACTCAGTTCGCCCTCCGGGGAATAACGGCAGACGACACCAGATATTACTAAGTGGTCGCAGCGCTGGACGCTCGCACGTCTCAGCAAGTAGCGAGCCTGCTCCAACAGCCTCCAGCCCACGATAAATACGAGGCTCTCAAGGCCGCGCTGACCCGGCGCTACACTCTCTCGGACTGTGAGAGAGCAGAGAGGCTCCCGAGGCGCTCCGAGTTAGGAGATGGGTCGGCGGTCAAACTGATGGAGAAGATGTTGGCGTTGATGGGCACGGACGACGGGCATTTTCTGTTTGCCCACCTTTTCCTCCGGAACCTCCCAAAAGAGGCAAGAGCGGTTCTTGCCAATTCGCCGTTGCTGGCTGCTCGTGACTACCGAGCGCTAGCCCAGGAGGCAGGTTGGATCATCCTCACCACCAGAGCCCTCACAGTGAACGCGGCGGCGTCGGAACCCAGCGAGACGACCAGCGGAGGTGAGGAGCCGGCGACGGTAGCAGCAGCGGGGGCCAGGAAGCGCCAGAAAGACATGCTCTGCTTCTACTACCGCCGCTTTGGAGAGAACGCACGCAGATTAGATTAGATTAGATTAGATTCAACTTTATTGTCATTACACATGTATGAATACAAGGTAACGAAACACAGTTTAGCATCCAATCAGAAGTGCAAAGGACAGCAGTGCAGTATATACGGTAATTAACAGTATGTGCAATTTAAGCAAATATATGCAAATATATGCAGCAGTGCAGAAAGTTAAGAGTACTGTTATGTGCAAATAATGTGCAATAAGTTAGATGTAGTTATGTAGTTATGCAGTTATGTACAGGTGAGGATGGTAAGAGATGATGGTAAGAGAGTCAGCGGGGAACTAAGTTCAATAACGTGACAGCTGTAGGAAAGAAACTGTTCCTAAACCTGCTGGTTCTAGTCCGAAGGCTTCTGAAACGTCTTCTGGAGGGGAGAAGCTGGAACAGTCCATGAGCAGGATGGTTGGAGTCCCTAAGAATGCTGCGTGCCCGGCGCAGACATCTTTTCCTCTAGACGTCCTCTATAACTGGAAGTGGAGTCCCTGTGATGCGTTGGGCGGTTTTCACCACCCGCTGCAGCGCCTGGCGGTCAGCGACAGAGCAGCTCCCATACCAGACTGTGATACAGTTGGTCAGGGTGCTCTCTATCACGCAGCGGTAAAAGTTGCCCAGGATGTCAGTTGACAGATGGTTCTTCTTCAGTGTCCTCAAGAAGAAGAGGCGCTGATGGGCCTTCTTGATCAGGCTGGTGGTGTTAACTGACCAGGACAGGTCCTCCGAGATGTGGGTCCCCAGGAATTTGAAGCTGGGGACACGTTCAACAGCTATGCCATTGATATGGATGGGGTCATGTGTCTCTTCCCTCTCCTTCCTGTAGTCCACTATGAGCTCCTTGGTTTTGCTGGTGTTAAGGAGCGGGTTATTGTCAGCGCACCAAGTAGCCAAGTGCTCAACCTCTGCCCTGTAATCTGACTCGTCGTTGTCCCTGATGAGTCCAATCACCGTGGTGTCATCTGCGAACTTTATGATGGAATTGGATCCATACATAGGCCTGCAGTCATGGGTGTAGAGGGAGTAGAGGAATGGGCTGAGCACACAGCCCTGTGGTACACCAGTGTTGAGTGTGATGACGGAAGAACGGTTGGGGCCTGACCTAACATGCTGGGGTCTGTTGGTCAGAAAATCCATGATCCAGTTGCAGGTGGAGGTACTGATTCCCAGGTCCCCAAGTTTAGTGATCAACTTGGAGGGGATAACTGTGTTGAATGCTGAGCTGAAGTCAACAAACAACATTCTTGCGTAGGTGTTCTTGTCATCCAGGTGTGAGAGTACATAGTGCAGCGCTGTAGAAACCGCATCCTCTGTACTCCTGTTGCTCCGGTAGGCGAACTGATGAGGGTCCAGTGTAGGGGGCAGGCCTTTTTTGAGCTGTGCCAAGACCAGTCGCTCAAAGCACTTCATGACTATGGGTGTCAGTGCCACAGGGCGATAGTCATTTAGGCACGATGGTGTTGAATGTTTCGGCACTGGTACTATTGAAGTGGTTTTGAAGCACGCTGGTACCACGGCCTGGGCCAGGGACAGATTGAAGATGTCTGTGAAGACCCCTGCCAGCTGCTCAGCGCATGCCCTCAGCACACGCCCAGGAATGCCATCAGGGCCAGCAGCCTTACGTACGTTGACATGGCTCAGTGCGTTATGGACGTCGGTGTGGGTGAGTGTGAGGTGGTGGAGGTCGTCAGAGGGTGGAAAATTGATGTTCTTTTCGTTGTTGTCCTTGTCAAAACGAGCATAGAAGTCATTTAGCTCATTGAGAAAGGGCACAGTCATGGCTATAGGTATGGAGTTGCTGGGCTTATAATCAGAGATAGCTTGAATGCCCTGCCACATACGTCGGGGGTCAGAGTCACATCTCTGTTTTAACCCCACAGAGTTTTAACCCCACAACAGACTAAGGACACTCAGCCCTCTTTTCTCTGTTTTCCTGCTACACTACTGAGATGCAATGTGCCATTCATGTATTTGTGATGCAAACATGCATGTATTGTGATGTAATGCGCCATTCTGTATAGTGTGCATATGGCTTGGCCTTACTGTGCTTTTTCTGAGCATCTTACATATGTAGATGTGCTTTTGGTGTATTAATGTCTACAGGTAGACGAGTTTCTTCTGTCTCACCTATGTGATGTTAATCGTTGCCTTTCATGCATTGTATTCATGCGTCCTGTCCTTACTGTGACCTAGAGACTCAGATCAATATGTAGATGTGCTTGTTAGTCTCTTTGTCTTGCACTTAGAGCGAGGTCTAGCTAATCTGCCCATTGTGATGTATGGCTTACAAATGCAAATACCTCCTGCCTGTTCTGTTGTCCCTTTGATCATTCTAAACTGTGGGGTATGTCTCTTTGATGTATTGTTATGATCAAGTATTTAAGGTGCAACTCTGTAACGCAATCTCTCTCTCTCACTCTGATCCTGCAACTGGTAGACACACACGTGTCCACCTCTCTTCTTCTTCACTGAGAGCCTGAGGAATTCGGTTTCAGCCTGCTCACGCTATGGGCTGGAGCCGAGTTCCCGTGACGGCGGTATGATTAATAAAACCTGCTTAAAACCACAGCATAGCTGCTTATTATTGCATGCCGCCGCACTGGCGGCATGCAGAGTGTTGCCGCCGCACTCCACAGAGTGTTTTAACCCCACTCTGTGGGGTTAAAACAGAGATGTGTGCCACCCTGCCAATTCAAGCGTTCGGGAAACGCTAAGGGCGGCAGTCAGTAGCAGCTGCGACCGCCGGTGAAGAAAAGAAGCTGCTCTACGTGACGGACTCGCGCTCGGGGAGACGGTTCCTCATAGACACCGGCTCCCAAAAGAGCCTCATCCTGCCGTCCTACGCCGACCGGCTAGCTGGAGCTAGCGGCCCCCAGCTGGTAGCAGTAAATGGCTCGGACATTAAGACTTTTGGTGAGAGAACATTGACTTTATCCCTACACAGCCGTATGTACGAGTGGACTTTTGTCATAGCGGCATTGAGTTTCCCAATCCTGGGAGCTGATTTTCTGCGTGCACACGGGTTGCTAGTCGATGTTGCTAACAGACGCTTGGTTAATGCAATGTCTTTTGATTCTCTCCCCTGTACAGCGCGAGGGGCCGGGGCAATAACACAAGCCAACGTCACAGCTCCAGGCGATAAGTTCCACACACTGCTCACTCAGTTCCCAGCACTCACGGTCCCGACGTTTTCGGCGGCCAGCACTAAACACAGGGTGGAACACTTTATCACCACCACTGGGCCGCCCGTTTTTGCACGACCTCGGCACCTGGACGCAGCTAAGCTGGCCTTAGCGCGCGAGGAGTTTGCCAACTTGGAAAGGTTGGGCATCATCAGGCGCTCAAACAGCCCATGGGCATCCCCGCTACACATGGTCCCTAAGGCCAAGGGATCATGGTGACCGTGCGGAGATTTCTGCAGGTTGAATAATGCCACAGCGCACGACCGCTACCCGATTCCCCATATTCAGGATTTTTCCGTTCACCTCGCCGGGGCACGTATTTTTTCTAAAATAGACCTGGTCCGTGGTTACCACCAGTTCCTAGTGCACGCGGAGGACATACCCAAAACAGCGGTAATAACTCCGTTTGGCTTGTTTGAGTTTTTACGCATGCCCTTTGGATTAAAGGAGCGGCACAGGCATTCCAACGCATGATGGATGCGGTGTTGCGTGATCTGCCGTTTGTGTTCGTCTACCTGGATGACATCCTGGTGGCCAGTGCGTCCAAGGATGAACACGTAACCCACCTCAGGACGTCTTTCCGGAGGTTGGAGGAGCATGGGTTAATAATCAACCCGGCGAAATGCCAGTTTGGCGTGATGGAGATTGATTTTTTGGGGCACCGCGTCTCACCGGAGGGAGCGATACCCTTGCCCGACAAAGTGCGCGCCATGGCGAATTTTCCCCGGCCTCAGACGGTCAGGGCGCGGCAAGAGTTTTTGGGGATGGTTAACTTTTATAGCCGGTTCCTCCCTTGTGCAGCTCAACTCATGCAGTCATTGTACGCCGCGCTCAAGAAACGGAAACCCGCGGCGCGGACAGAGTCGAATGGACTCCGGAGCGGGAGCAGGCATTCTCTGAGGTTAAAACAGCCCTGGCAAACGCCGCACTGTTGGCGCACCTGGACCCGGCGGCCCGGATAGCGCTCACTACCGACGCCTCGGACGTGGCCATAGGGGCCGTCGTGGAGCAACGTGTCGCCAGTTCTTGACAACCGCTCACTTTTTTCAGCAGGGCTTTGCAAGACAGTGAGTGTAAATACAGCGCGTTCGACAGAGAGCTGCTGGCTCTCCACCTGGCCATACACCACTTCCAGTTCTGACTGGAAGGGCGCAGCTTCACCGCGTTCATGGACCACAAGCCGCTAACGTTCGCGATGGCCAAGGTTTCGGAACCATGGTCGCGCCAGCAGCAGAGACAGCTGGCCGCGATCTCGGAGTTTACAACCGATATTCAGCATGTGTCGGGTGAACTGAATGTGGTGGCGGACTGCCTGTAGCGCGCAGTAGTGGCCCCGGTCTGCGTGGGGATGGATTATACAGCCATGGCTACAGAGCAGATTGGCGATACGGACATGTGCGCACTCCAGTCTGGACCAACAGGGTTAAGGCTGGAGAGCAGAGTACTGCAAGATGGCAACCCCCCCCCTCCCCAGTCTGCGACGTCTCCACGGGACGCCCGCGCCCGGTGGTCCCAGTTGTTTGGCGCCGCCGAGTGTTTGAGTCAGTTTATGCTCTGGTGCACCCAGGAGTGCGCACGTCAGTCAAAATGGTGGGAGCAAAGTTTGTGTGGCCAGGCCTGCACAAACAAGTGAAAGAGTGGGCTGCAGCCTGCGTAGCGTGCCAACGAGCCAAAGTACACAGACACACAAAGGCTCCTTTGGAGTCATTTCGTATAGCGGCGAAGAGGTTCGACCATGTTCACGTGGACCTCGTGGGCCCCCTCCCGCCATCGCAGGGATGCACGCACCTTCTGACAGTGGTGGACCACACCACATGCTGGCCAGAAGCAGTCCCGCTGGCGGCAACCACGTCCGCTGATGTGGCGCGCGCTTTTTTGACGAAATGGGTGGCACGTTTTGGAATCCCGTTGGACATCACGTCCGATAGGGGCCCTCAGTTTGTTTCCGACCTCTGGTCCACGATGGCCCGTAGCCTGGGTGTTGCAATTCATCACACAACAGCATACAACCCACAGGCCAATGGGTTATGCGAGCGTTTTCATAGGTCACTGAAAGCAGCGCTCAGGGCTTTGCTGACGGATGCAAATTGGGTAGACCGGTTGCCGTGGGTTTTATTGGGGTTGTGTTCCTCACCAAAAGAGGATTTGGAGGCTTCCCCGGAGGAGCTTGTTCTTCCTCAGCCACTACGGCTGCCCGGGGAATTTTTGCCAGATAATCCTACGCCGGTCAACTGCCCGTCTCAGCGTTTGCAGCATAGCGCAGACACAGGCATGCTGCCCGGCCCGGCCCACCACTGTTTTCCACGCGCTTTTGTGCCAAAAACTTTGAAGAACGCGGTGTTCGTGTTTGTCAGGCACAATGCCCACCGCCCTCCATTGCGCCCACCCTACCATGGCCCGTTCAGAGTGCTGGAAACAGGGGACCAGACATTTTTTGTTAGACTTGGGGGGTCGTCGGGAGAAAATATGCATAGACAGACTTAAGCCCGCCTTTGTGGTGGCGGACGAGCAAGTGCTGTTGGCTCGGGCCCCTCGGCATGGAAGACCCCCACTGAGAACTCCCCCAGGAGCCCCCCGCTGGCACAGCAGTGCCGCGGAGGCGGAAAACCCCCGTTACAGCAGATATGGGAGGAGACTGAAGCCAAAAGGACGTGAGGACTGAAACTCGGTCTGAGATTCTGGGGGGGCGGTGTAGAGGCTGGGTTAATCATCTCAGACTGGATGCAGAGGGTAAACAGAGAAGGACAATAGGTATGGAGATGAGAGAGATTATAGTGAGGTAACAGGAAGAAGGAGTTGGGGGAGAAGGGATGAATGTATTGTGATGCGAGATGTTATGCAGATGTGAGATGGGCGGTTGATATAAAAGGAGAGCCCCTGGTGTATTGAGACATGCTTTTTCTGTGTATGACTGATGTGAGAGTGAATAAAGTCGTCTGCTGCATAAACCTGCCTCCGTTATTTACACTCTCCACACTACTATTTTACTGAGCGGGTATGCCTAAATCAGTGTCATACTACAGTGATGCTTATAGACCAGGGGTGTCCAACCATGTGCCATGGAGAGCCAAGACCCTGCAGGTTTTACCTCCAACCAGTGTCTTCAACAGCAGATTTCTGTGAACTTCTTCCCACTGATTGCTGATAAGTGAAAACACCTGCTGAAGAGACTGGGTAGAAGAGAAAACCTGCAGGGTCTTGGCTCTCCATGGCACATGGTTGGACACCCCTGTTATAGACATTCAAGTATGTTCCAGACAAAATAGCATGGCTTTCTGGACTTATCTGTTTTTGAAAAAAAAAAAGGCTAGTGTGTCACGTGCCGAGCCGGCTTGGCTTTCCCCGGCTCGGCCTCTATCTCGTTGTGGGGTTTGCTTTGCTGGTTATGTGTGTTTTGATGTATTCTTGTACTTATGCGATGCCTCTAGCCACTGCCTGACCGGCAGCTGTTAGTCAGCATCTGTCATCTCCTTTCTCTCATGCTGCTGACAGGCTGCCAGCCTAGCCATGCTCCCTCGCTCTCCTTCTGGTGCATCAGCTGTTTCCAGTCCCCGGTAATTATCTGTCCGTGCCTCGCCCAGGTGATTCCTATTTGTCACGCCAGCGGTGTCTGTATTAAAAGAGCTCTTCGCTAGACAGACACCGCTGGATTATTGTACGAGTTGGATGGTCTTTCCCTATCCACCATCATGTCACTAAGGACTGTCTGTGTGCTCGTGATAATCGCTGTGATGACTCGGCCTGCCCCCGCACTGTGAGTATCTGTCTGTGTGCTGTCCGCCGCTGTATATCTCCAGTGTGTGTGTTGGGCGGCCTTGAGAACTCTGCGTTTATCCGAGCTGTTCTGTGTTTGTATGTTTTGTGTTAATAAACGTGCGTGTGGTGTAACCCAGCGTTTAAATCCTTGTCCTTTCTCCTCCTCCATGCGCTGTTGGGGAAGTGCATGGAGAGTTCATGACATTGTGGACTTATCTTAACAACATACTAATAAATTGCCAAAAAGTAACAATGAGTTGATGCTTTGCTTTATTATGTCTGAGATACTCATATTTCAAGTGACCATTGTGGTGTAATCTAAGTATTACATATGTGGAGCCACTAGGGGGCGACACAGACCGGATGTTGTCAGGTGTACAACAGGACGGATGATAATATGGCGGAGTTCGTCTGTTAATGTGTTCCAGCCAGTCAATAAAGGAGGCTCCGTGTTCACCCAAAGCAGCAGTCTTTATTTATAAAAGAACCCAACACAACATGGTGTCAGAAGTTGGTGCGCTTTGAGGTGAGAAAAGTCAGCTTTGCAACCGGCTAACGGCTATGACGGACGAAGTTCAAAGAGCTGCAGCTGCGCCAATTGATCCGGTAATGGCGGCGGCTACTCCAGCGGCAACCTTCACCATTAAACCACCGGAGCCCTTCGACTTTGTGAAGCCCCAGGAGTGGGAAAAGTGGATAAGACGTTTTGAGCGTTTTAGACTGGCAAGTAACCTGAATAATTCATCTGAGGCAAACCAAGTAAATATGCTGGTTTATTGCATGGGAGATGAGGCTGACGACGTGCTAAGAGGGCTCGAGCTAACGAGCGTGCAGCGCCAGCAGTACGAGGCCGTTAAAACAGCCTTTGATAGACATTTCGTTCCCAGAAAGAACGTGATTTACGAACGAGCAAAATTCAACAAGCGAGTGCAACAGCCGGCAGAACCAGTAGACTCGTTCATAACAGCACTGTATGCACTGGCAGAAAACTGTGAGTACGGTGCACTTCACGATGACCTCTTGAGAGACAGGCTTGTAGTGGGTCTGAAAGATTTGTCGCTGTCAGAAAGAATGCAGCTTGACAAAGATCTTACCCTAGCTAAAGCTATAACAATGGCAAGACAATCTGAAGAAATAAAACGACAACAAACTGACCTAAGAGGTGAAACTAGCATTAACAGAACAGCCGTGGATGCGGTACACATCAGAAAAGCCAAGCCAAACAAGTTCATAATCAAGGAACAAAAACAGATTGTGGTAGACTGCAAGTCTAATTTAAAAGATTACTGGCACATGCCTCTAGGGGGAACTACCTGTATTGTTCAGCACTACTATTAAGGGGACACATTAGAACAAGAGTGTGAAAACCCCGCGCAGAATCCATGTTCAGTCTATTATGTGTGTTGCAGAATAAACGGCAGAGTTAGCCAAAGAAATAACTCAAGTGTGATCATTGCTACACGGTAGGATATCACACAATTGGCGACGAGGATTAAAAGAAAAAAAATCAGCGGCGAGAAACAGAGAACATTGCAAGTGTGGCGAACTCAAGTGACTCCAGTAGTTCGAGTGCAAGTTCAGAGGAGGAAAAACGAGGTTTCCCCACCACGACGAGCAATGGCGGCTGTAATCGGAACGGTAACCCCTTTTGATAACTCGACTCAGTCATGGGAAGAATATAGTGAAATGTTGGACTTTTTCTTCCAAGCTAATGACATTGAGGAGCCAGACAAAAGGAAGGCTGTACTGTTGAGTGGAGTTGGTGCAACTACTTACAGCTTGTTGAGAAATTTAATAAGCCCTGCATTACCGAAAGATAAAACGTACGACCAGCTTACTGCTGAGCTTCAGAAGCACTTCAGCCCCAAACCGAGTGAAATCGTGCAACGATTCAAATTTAATTCACGCATAAGGAGGAACACTGAGTCCATAGCAGAGTATGTGGCAGAATTGAGGAAATTAACACTGCACTGTGATTACAAAGACTCATTGGAAGAAATGTTAAGAGACAGACTTGTGTGTGGAGTGAATGATGACCGTATGCAACGGCGACTTTTATTTGAAACAAAACTCACTTTTGTGAAGGCTTTGGAATTATGCCAAGCGATGGAAACAGCATCTAAAGATGTGAGAGAGATGCAAGGGAAGCTAACAGAGGACACAGCAACGCATGTTCGTGTGCCTAAGACCCAAGTAGGTGTCCACAAAGTGTTGACTGACAAAACTCAGCACAAATTCCCCAGTTGTTATCGCTGCAAAGGCCAGCACAATGCCGCCGAGTGCAAATTTGCCACTGAGCTGTGTCATAATTGTGGCAAGCGAGGGCACATTAAGAAAGCATGTAGAATAAAGGTGGACAGCGCACAGGTGCTGAAAGCGACAGTTAATGGGCAAAAGTATGAAAACAAGGGCCCAGAAAAGGAACAGCGAGCGAATCAACTGAGAGGGGAGGGAGAAAGTGATACAGAAGACATGGGTTTTCACACAATTTACAACACGTCAGAGGAGCTGACCAAGGTAGCGCCCATCACGCGTACCATGAATGTTAATGGAATGAAAGTAACATTTGAAGTTGATACAGGCTGTGGAGTAACCATATTAAGTAAACAGCAATATACACAACTGTGGAAGAAAACAGACACAGCAGAATTAAATCCCTGTTCATTAAAATTAAAAACATACACAGGAGAGAAGCTAGACGTGCTAGGCATGGCACAAGTGAAGGTGCAGCACGAAAACAAAGAAAAGGACTTACCTGTAGTAGTAGTTGGGAGCGAAGGACCAAATCTACTAGGGCGAAGTTGGCTACAAGAACTGGCCATGATTGATCAGTTGGTGAATAAAGTGGAATCTCAGCCCAAATTGCAGCTGGAGGAGATCCTCGAAAGACACGCTGAGGTGTTCAAAGAAGGCGTAGGACAGCTAAAAGGTGTCACTGCAAAGATTAATGTGGACAAGGAGGCCCAACCACGATTCTGCAAACCCCGACCGGTACCCTATGCAGTCAAGCCACTGGTTGAAAGCGAGCTACAGAGGCTGCTGGATGACAAGATCATTGAGCCAGTGCAGGTTGCAGAATGGGCGGCGCCCATAGTCCCAGTGAGAAAGCCGGATGGCTCCATTAGAATATGTGGAGATTACAAACTCACTGTCAATCGAGCATCACGGGTGGATCAGTATCCAATTCCTAAAGTGGAGGACCTCTTCGCACAGCTGAACGGCGGCCGACACTTCACGAAATTAGACATGAGTCACGCCTACCAACAAGTAGTCCTGGAAGAAGAATCAAGAAAGTAGTAGTAGTAGATTAGTTTATTTGACAGGGACAGTGCAATAAACATAGACAATTAATCAAAGACAATCAATCTGATGTGTTGCACATAGAGTGTATAGCTATTAGCTAATTTGCAACTCTTGTCCCTGGATGGGCTTTAGAAAAAAGAATCAAGATAAAAAATATACACAATAACCACATACATCAATGCAGAAAAATTATAAATACACAATTATAAATATTATAAATATTATAAATACACAAATATAACAGCCTGACTCACATTTATAAATATTATAAATACACAAATATAACAGCCTGACTCACATTTAACACATATAACATAACTCACATTTGCCTATTTCAGGCCTTCCTCCCTCCGTCACTCACTATAAACAAACACATTTATTCCTTCCCTTCATTCACTCTCACTTTGCAGACAATTAATTCATACATGAGTACATTCTTGTTTATTTTTCAGCCAGTTTTTAACATTTTTAGTGAATGTTTTAAAGTCCGTTATTATTTTAATTTCATTTGGCATTGTGTTCCAGATGTGACTGCCCTTTATAGAGAAAGCTGTTTGTCCAAATGTGGTTCTGCGGTGGAATATTTTACAGTTATTGTTAACAGAACTCCTGGTGGCTCTGCTGCTGTCCTGTCTTTGGACAAAACCAGCAAGTGGCTCGGGTGCTGATTTATGAAAACATTTGAACGTTAATTTCAGAAGACAGAGGTCAATGAAGCTCTCAAAACTCAATAGGTTGTATTTTTTTAAAACATTACAGTGATGCCACCTAATGGGCTTTTTGTCCAAGATTTTTAGGGTTTGATTATATAATGAACCTATATGTCTTATTGTGGAAGGGGCTGCTTGAGCCCAGACTGTCAAACAGTATGATATATGAGAAAAAACCATAGAATGCATATACAGTGCAGCTGCTTCGTAAGGTATGTAATATCTAATTAATTTAAAGCAGTTCAGATTTTTTTTTACTGTTTTTGAAATTTTCTTTATATGAAGATTAAATTTGAGTTGAGGATCTAGTACAATGCCAAGGTATTTGAATTCTGTAACTAAACTGATGTCATGATCATGTATATTAACTTTAAAATGTTGCAGGTTACATTTTTTGATTGAAAAGCACATTGAGACTGTTTTCTGAAGGTTCAGCAATAGATGGTTCTTGAGGAGCCACTCTTGGACATCAACCATACTTGTAGACAGTACATCTGCAGCCTGTGCTGGAGTCTTGGCAGCTGTGTAAATAACTGCATCATCTGCATAAAGTTGGCATGTTGCAGCTGAGCAGTGTAACGGCAGGTCATTAATAAAAATGCTGAAAAGTAAAGGACCAAGAATGGACCCTTGTGGGATACCCATGCGGTTGTTTAAAAATGAGGATTTATCCTGGTGAACTTTTACACACTGTTCTCTATTCTGGAGATAAGATGCAAACCATTCTAATGTATTTGGGGAGAAGTTAAAAGATACCATTTTGGATAAAAGCAAACTGTGGTTTACAGTATCGAAAGCCTTTTTGAGATCTAGAAAAACAGCTCCTACCACATTACCCCTGTCCAAGGACTGTTTGACGTTTTCAATAAGGCAACAATTTGCTGTTTCTGTTGAGTATCCTGGTCTAAAACCAAATTGATGTGGATGAAGAAGTTGATTGTCTTGTAAGTAGTCTATCAGCTGTGTAGCTACAACTTTTTCAAGAACCTTAGATAGGACTGGTAAGATAGAGATTGGGCGGTAATTGCATATATCGTCTTTACTGCCTGATTTATGAACTGGTATGACGACAGCTTTTTTCCAGCCAGATGGAAATGTACTAGACCTAATGGAGAGATTAATGAGATGAGTCAGTGGTTTGATTAATATTTTGCTGTGCATTTTGAGAAAGGAGGTGCTCATATTGTAGATATCATTAGTTTTTGAGTTTGACAGTGTTTTAACAATACCAGCAATTAACTTCTCATTTACCTCATCGATGTGAAAAGTATCTGTTGGAAGTATGGAATTTGTGTTGTTGAGCACATTTGGCAGCACAAAAATTTTTGTTAAGTCTTCCACAGAGCCCACAAAGTGTGAATTAAATTCATTTGCCAAAGTAGCCTTGTCACTGACGGTCTTGCCATTGATTCTAAGTTCCTTTACCCCCTTCTGATCGTTTTTTTTATTAGTTAAGTTATTTAAATGCCTCCATAGGGAACTGTTGTTACCCTTTGCATGATCTATCAGTTTATTGTAATAAGATATTTTTGATTTTCGCAGCTCATGTACCACTTTATTTCTTAAACTTTTGTACACAAGGTGATCATTTTGTAGTTTGGAGGTTAGTGATGTTTTCAGTGCATAGTCTCGCCTCTTCATAAGTTTTCTTATTTCATTATTTAACCATGGTAGGCTAATCTTCTGTTGTCTACTTTTAATTTGCTTTGAAAATTTTTCTATAGACTTTGTGATTGTTGCAGTTATAAAATTACAACAATCATCTACTTCACATGTTGACATGAGCTGCTCCCAATTTTGATTCTCTAAGTAATGTTCAAACTCCTCATTTTTTGATTTGGGGATAATAAAATTTGATTTGTCAATATCGACTCCCCCAAAATACTGTAGTCGCTTTTTAGTAAGTTTCCTGACAGCAAGAACCATGTTATGATCTGAGAGACCAGTTACAAGATTATAGGTTCTGGTTATTCGTTCTGGTTTATTAGTAAATACCATGTCAATAAGTGTTCTGGATTGTTTGGTTATCCTGGTGGGTCCTTTGATGATTTGCTGGTAATTAAATTTAGTCATGAGGCTTTTCAGTTTTTGTTTGTCTTTTTTATCAGACCAGTTGATATTAAAGTCACCATGAATTATTGTTTCTCTGTTCTTCTCAAGTTGTTTAACCAGATCACTTAATTCATTATAAAAGGAAGAATTGTGTGATGGTGGGTTGTACAATACTGCAATGTTGAAATTCATTACCGGAGAGAGACATACATTAACAGCTAAACATTCAAGTGAAGTATTCAAATCAACCAGTTGACATTTATATTTGTCTTTGATGTAAATTAAAACACCTCCTCCCCTCCCTACCTGCCTGTCTTTTCTAAAACACTGGTAGCCCACAATATCGATCATATTAGTGTCTATGTTCCTGTGTAGCCAGCTTTCTGAGAGACAAAGGTAGTCCAGATTTGAGTCCAACAGCAACACCGAAATCTCATCTCTTTTGGGGATTATGCTCCGTATGTTTACATACGGACATGTATGTATGTCCGTATGTAACCATCAATACACACAAAGGCTTATATACCTACACACGCTTACCATTTGGAGTAGCTTCCAGTCCTGCTATATTCCAGAGAACTATGGAGGGCATCCTAGGTGGAATTCCGAATGTTGCCGTTTATTTGGATGACATCCTTTGTACAGGACCAAATGAACAAGAACATCTGAAAACGCTGAAGGAAGTGCTTCAACGGTTGGAGAAAAGCGGTCTGAGGTTGAAAAGAAGCAAGTGTGAGTTCATGGGAAAAGAGGTGTTCCTAGGCCACAAGATCAACGCCAGTGGTCTACACCCTCTAACAGACAAAGTGGAAGCCATTGCGGAGGCGCCTGAGCCACAAAATGTTACTGAGTTAAAAGCCTACCTGGGCTTGTTGAACTATTACCATAGGTTCCTCCCAAAGCTCTCCACGCTGCTGGCACCACTACATACCTTACTTAAGAAGGAAGAAAAATGGTCATGGGGGGTCAAGCAGCAGAAGGCGTTTGAAGAGTCCAAAGCGCTACTTCAGTCCTGTAGTGTGTTAGTGCATTATGATTCAAACAAACCACTCATCCTGGCGTGTGACGCATCACCCTACGGTGTGGGTGCTGTACTCTCTCATCGTATGGAGGATGGCTCAGAGAGACCCATAGGGTTCGTCTCAAGAACTCTTAGTGCAGCTGAGAAAAACTACTCCCAGCTAGACAAGGAGGGCCTTGCAGTAGTATTTGGTGTAAAAAAATTCCACAAATACCTGTACGGGAGACAGTTCGCTATAGTGACTGACCACAAGCCATTAATTTCACTGTTCAGTGAAATGAGAGCCATACCCCAGATGACATCTCAGAGAATTCAGAGATGGGCCGTTACATTAGCAGCGTATGAGTACACCATCGTTTACAAAGCCGGACGGGACCATACAAATGCTGACGCGATGAGTAGGCTACCCTTGGATGGAGGAAGAGACAGCACGCCTGAGGAGGAGGAGAGAGTGCTATTGTTTGAAGATATCGGCGTGCCCCTGGTGAACGCACAACAAATAAAGAAGTGGACAGACAAAGACCCTGTTCTAGCAAGAGTGCGAGAATACATCTTGCGAGGATGGCCGAAGATGAACAGTCCTGAGTTCATTCCCTATGCCCGACGACAGGATGAGCTCAGCACCCAGGAAGGTTGTATCCTGTGGGGAGGACGCGTGGTTGTTCCACCACCTGGTAGGAATGCCTTACTGCAACAACTACACCAAGCACACCCTGGCATCACTCGCATGAAAGCGTTGGCGAGGAGTTGCATGTGGTGGCCCAACATGGATGCAGAGGTGGAGGCGCTTGTGAAGTCATGTGCGGCATGCCAGGAGAACAGGAACAGTCCTCCAGCAGCCCCACTACATCCCTGGGAAGTTCCAGATAAACCATGGAGAAGAATTCACATTGACTACGCAGGTCCATGGATGGGAAGAATGTTCCTGATCATAGTTGACGCATACTCAAAGTGGATCGATGCATATTCTGTGAGTAGCTCTACTTCTACTGTTACCATTGAATGTCTTAGAAAGAGTTTCAGCCAACATGGGCTACCTGAAATCATAGTATCAGATAACGGTACATGTTTTACGAGTGAACAGTTCCAAGAGTTTTCTGAAAAGAATGGCATACGTCACATCACGACTGCGCCATACCATCCTTCTTCTAACGGCTTAGCCGAGAGGGCCGTGCAGACATTCAAGTCACTCATGAAAAAGATGACAGGAGACTCTATTGAAACCCGAATGTCTAGAGCTCTGTTCAGCTATCGAATAACACCCCAATCTACAACTGGCAAGTCACCAGCTGAGCTGTTGTGTGGAAGGAAGTTGAGGTCAACATTTGACTTAATACATCCAGACTTCAGAAACAAAGTGCATGATAAACAAGAGAAACAAAAAGGTTATCATGACATGCATGCTAGAGAGAGAATACTGAGAGAAGGAGACGTGGTCTACACCCGCAACTTTGGCTCAGGACCAGCCTGGGTACCAGGAGAAATAACAGAAAAGACAGGCCCTGTGTCATTCAAGGTGACATTAGGTCATGGACAAGTGGTGAGGCGACACATCGACCAAGTTCGTGGTAGGAGCTCCATTCCCCTGCCGATGGCACCAGAGGTGTTGTCTGACACCCATCCTGAGGAGAGCATCAACGAACCACCACTTCAGGTGAAACCTGAGGTAACCGTCTCTGCAGATTCTACGGGCAGCACTGCAGCAGCCGAAACAGTGGAGCAGTCTGAGTCTTCACCTGCAGTTGGCTCACCCGCCGTGAGAAGATCTCAGCGAGCTAGGAAAGCTCCAGACTACTTGAAGGACTATACTTAGTCAGTAGTGAGTTCCCCAGCCACAGGACAAGAATGCGTCCTGGAACCTCACTGGGATGCGGTAGTGAAACCAAATCCCCAGTTAGACTGTTATGTGTGTTATACATGTAAAAAAAAAAAAAAAAAGAGAAAGAAATTATGTGTATGGCACATGTGTTTAAGAAGTTAAAAGTAACTGTGATTGTTTAGGGTTAAATGGGAGTTCCAGGATGTCTAGCATAATTGGCTAGTGTAATTAAAAGTAGTTTAATCTAGAGGGGAGGGATGTGGTAGACTGCAAGTCTAATTTAAAAGATTACTGGCACATGCCTCTAGGGGGAACTACCTGTATTGTTCAGCACTACTATTAAGGGGACACATTAGAACAAGAGTGTGAAAACCCCGCGCAGAATCCATGTTCAGTCTATTATGTGTGTTGCAGAATAAACGGCAGAGTTAGCCAAAGAAATAACTCAAGTGTGATCATTGCTACACGGTAGGATATCACACAGATTAAGTCCTCAAGGCCTCAGCAGACAAAACAAGACAGTAAAGTTTGTTCCAAGTGTGGCAAAGCACCAGCACATGCAGCAGTACAGTGCCCAGCTAAAAACGCGGAATGCCATAACTGTAAAAAACGTGGACACTATATTAGAGTCTGTAGGTCCAACCCAACTGTGAATGAGGTCACTGACAATGCAGACGGACTTTTTCTGGGTGAAGTGGATCTAGGGGAGGATCCATGGCTGGCAGACATAAACGTGAGAGGAAATAAAGTGACTTTTAAGTTAGATTCCGGAGCGGACGTCACAGCGGTTTCTGACCAAACATTTGAAATCTTCAAGAAGAAAAATGAACAGTTGGAAAAGGCACAAAAACCACTCTATGGACCGGGTGGAACTGCACTAACCGTGTTAGGGTCTATGACAGAGACTATTACATACGGTGACAAGAGCGCTACTGAGAAAATCTATGTTGTCAAAAATCTGCGCATGGCACTACTGAGTAGAACAGCTTCCGTGAGACTGAAACTAATTGCCAGAGTTGACACTATAGACCAAGAGACAGTGAGAAAAGCGTACCCCAAGTTATGCGATGGACTTGGGCTTGTTCAAAAGCCATACACAATTAAACTGAAACCTGATGCTAAGCCCTTTTCACTCAAGGTGCCAAGGCGTGTGCCACTGCCGCTCATGGGTAAAGTGAAAGAGGAGCTCGAGAGGATGGAAAAGTTGGGAGTCATCAGTCGCGTGGAGCAGCCAACAGATTGGTGCTGTGGCATGGTTGTAGCTCCCAAAAAGGACAAAGAAAAGGTGCGTATCTGTGTGGACATGACACCTTTAAACGAGTCAGTGTGTCGCGAAAGATACATCCTCCCGTCTGTGGACCAAACGCTAGGCATGCTCACAGGTGCTCAGTATTTTTCAAAGCTTGATGCAAATATGGGATTTTGGCAAATACCACTGTCTAAAGAGTCGGCCTTTCTCACCACATTTATTACGCCATTTGGCAGATACCACTTCAACCGTTTGCCATTTGGTATTTCCAGTGCTCCTGAACATTTCCAAAACATGATGGTGACAGAGGTTACATCGGGTCTCGACGGAGTCGTCTGTCACATGGACAATATCCTGGTCTGGGGATCCACCAAGGAGCAGCACGACGCAAGACTGCACGCTGTCTTGAAGCGCGCGGAGAAAGCCGGCGTTACATTGAATATGTCAAAATGTGAGTTTGGCAAAAGAGAGGTCAAATTTCTTGGGTTTATTGTTTCAGCAGAAGGAATGAGGCCAGATCCAGACAAAACCCAAGCTGTTCAGGGCATGAAAGAGCCAAGCAACGTGAGTGAGCTCAGGAGCTTTCTCGGAATGGTGAACCAGCTGGGGAAGTTCATTCCGAACCTTTCTGAAAAGGACAAACCACTGAGAGACTTGCTTTCAACAAAGAACATGTGGTACTGGGGGCATGAACAACAAAATGCGTTTTGTAACCTCAAACAAGAACTGTCCTCTGCTCCTGTATTGCAGCTCTATGACCCAAACAAACCACAGAAAATATCTGCAGATGCCTCTTCATACGGATTGGGGGCAGTCATGCTACAGAAGGAGAGAGACGTGTGGTCACCAGTTGCTTACGCTTCCCGATCATTGACACCTACAGAGCAGCGCTACGCACAGCTGGAAAAAGAAGCGCTGGCTCTCACGTGGGCCTGCGAAAGATTCAATGACTTTATCCTGGGTCTGCACTTTGAACTAGAAACTGATCATAAGCCACTAGTGAGTCTACTGGGAGGATAAGCTTTGGATGCGCTTCCACCACGTATACAGAGATTTCGTATGTGCCTAATGAGGTACTCATACACTATAAAGCACATCCCGGGCAAAAGTCTCACCACTGCCGACACGCTCTCACGCTTACCGCTCACAAACAGTGTTACTCACACAGACACAGATCTTATGGAGGACACTAACATTTATGTTGACTCTGTGCTAGAGGGACTCCCTACAAGCAGCAAATATCTTGCAGATCTCCAAGAGCAACTGCAGTCCGACAGTGTCTGTTCACAAGTCATGAAATACTGCACAGAAGGCTGGCCGGATCGTAACCAGCTACAGGGAGCGGTGAAGCACTACTGGTCTGAGAGAGCCGTTTTGAGTGTGCATAACGGACTACTACTGAGAGGCACGAGGTTAGTTATCCCTGCTAACATGAGAAATGCAGTTTTGGATAAGATACATGAGGGCCACCAGGGGGTGGTTAAATGCAGAGAGCGTGCCCGTCAGGCTGTATGGTGGCCAGGTTTAAGCAACCAGATCAGTGAAGTTGTACTCAAATGTAGACAGTGCATACAGGAAAGAGTTAATGTGAGAGAGCCTTTAATGCCCACAGATTTACCAGAAAGGCCATGGCAGAAGTTGGGAGCTGATCTGTTCATGCTACAAGACAAAAACTACCTGTTATTAGTGGACTACTTCTCTAGGTATATAGAGATTGCCCAGCTCAGCCCAACTCGCTCTGCCAATGTCATTGTGCATTTAAAATCAATGTTTGCACGTCACGGAATACCGGAGATACTGATCACGGATAACGGCCCGCAGTTCGCAAGTCAGGAAATGGAAGACTTTGCAAAGGAGTACTGTTTTGAGCACGTGACCAGTAGTCCCAGGTACCCCCAAAGTAACGGTGAGGCAGAAAGAGCTGTCCAAACAGTCAAAAATCTTATCAAGAAAGCCAGTGATCCATACCGAGCACTGTTAGCCTACAGAACCACACCGTTGGCAAATGGCTACAGCCCAGCACAGCTTCTCATGGGGCGTAGACTTCGTACCACCCTGCCAATGCTTCCAGAGGCCTTGCAGCCATGCGTGCCGAATCTGCAACAAATTCGTCACATGGAAAAGGAGAGACGGATGAGACAAACAGAATGTTTCAACAAAAGACACAGAACGAGAGATTTGGATAAACTGTTACCCGGAAACTCTGTTTGGATTACAGATGCAAAAGCACAGGGCACAGTGACATCTGTCCACAAAACTCCACGGTCCTATGTCATCAGTGGACCACAAGGGACAATCAGGACTCATCTTGTGCCTATGTCGATACCAGAGACTGAGATGGAACCACAACGGACCCAGTCAAATGGAAAAGACACTCCTACAGAAACTGCTTCTGAGCCCAATGCACAGGGAACACCAGGTGTTGTTAGAACCAGGTCTGGTAGAGAAGTGATTAAACCAAAGAGACTGGATCTGTAGAGTTGCATGCTAATATTTGTGAAAACAGAGTTGAGTTCTGAAAATGCCTTCTTTAAATAGAAAATAAGAGGCCTTTGCATAATATGTCCTTACATGGCAACAGTGTTGAAAAAAAAAAAAGAAATGTTATAGATTTGTAAAAGGGGGTGATGTGTTAAATTTATGCTGTCATAGTTAGCTGACAAAAGGGAACGGAAATAAGAATGTATTTTGTGTTTTCAGCTAAAAGGGGTCAACTTGGCTTCAGTAAGGGGGATGTGGTGTAATCTAAGTATTACATATGTGGAGCCACTAGGGGGCGACACAGACCGGATGTTGTCAGGTGTACAACAGGACGGATGATAATATGGCAGAGTTCGTGTGTTAATGTGTTCCAGCCAGTCAATAAAGGAGGCTCCGTGTTCACCCAAAGCAGCAGTCTTTATTTATAAAAGAACCCAACACAACAACCATGTCTTAGAAGCTGATTTGGAAATACTAACACCTATAAACTTACAGATGAAAAAGTGGTTTTTCTCACTTTTGAACTTTTCTCTTTGAACTCAACTGGACTTACCTGTTTTTGCAAAAGAACTCTTCAAATATATTTAGCTTTGTACATGTCTGGATAGGTGATTCTAGCCCACTGCTGCGTGTCTTTTGGCCAGTTTTGCTTTGGAATGAGATAAGGGGCCTGCTTCTCATTTAACATTCAACTAATTTGTTGTCATACTGCTGTCTGTCATTATCAAGAGTTTCATAATAAATTTTGGACGTTTTCACATTTTTTGTTCCCTTGTTTTGCTTTGTGATTATCCCCCTCCCAACATGGCCAGCAATCTTATTCGTCCCCGCCGGAAGTCACGTGGTTGAAAACTATGAATACAAGTGTAGTCACCAAAAAGTTATCTGAGTAAGAGTAAGACATTATCTACTAAAAAAGTTAAAGTAGTAACAACAGTTAGCAGTTTGCAAGGTGTTTCTCCTAAAGTTGTTACTCTCTTATAATTGTGCAACTTTTTCTCGAACATTTAGACCCTTTTCTTATGAATGTGCATATTCTTCCTCATAAATCTGATATTTTGTCTAAATAAATTTGTGATTTTCACCACTCAAATTAGCTTTTTTCAAAAATTTTTGGCTTTTTGCTTATACATTTGAGACCATATTCTCATAAATCGGGTGATTTTTTTTTTTTTTTTTTTTACATTTGAGGAAAAGATGTTTTCATTTCACAAGTTTTTCTTATAAATCTGCAACTTTTTGATAACACTGTGAGGTAAATTCTCATAAATTTGCGATTTTTTTGCAGAAAGCTGCAGCTTTTTTTTCGCCTCAAATTGTGACAGATTTTTTTAATTTAATTTTTTCATGTTTTTTTTGCTTATAAATTTATATTTTTTTCTCATAAATTTCATACATTTTTGAGTTTTTTTCTCATACATTTTGGACACAGTATTTTTTCCTGATGTTATTTTTTTCTCATTAATTTGTGACTGAGCTAAAATAGAAGAACAATATGTACACAATGACATAAGACTATAAATTTACTAAAATGACCAAGGCTGCAGTAATTTCTGGTGAGAATAAATTGCTATAGTAGGAACAAAGCCATTTTCACTAGTTTTAAAATCAGTGAAATCAAAAGTAATTTAAAGAGTAAGCTTAATGTAATTCAGTAAAAGTAAAGGTTTTACTTCAAAACTGTATTCAAGTAAAAGCAAAAAGTGTCCTTCAATAAACTGACTAATGTAATCACAACTTGGTGAAAAAGTTAATCGAGTACAGTTACTTAGAGCACACTATGTAGGATTTTCACCTCAAAATAATGTTTCAGAAATTATTTTAATGGTACATCAAACTGAGTGAATGTTATTTCTCCCATCTATCTGGACCCACTTTGCCTGCAACGGCTTTGTTCTTGGTAGGAACACTGAAAGGATTACAGCTATGGTGACTATGACCTCAGTCCCAACAGCCAGTCACAAGGCACAACTTTAGACATCAACAGCTAAGCACACTGTGATTGGCTGTAGGGATCTGAGGTCATAATCACCATAGTTGTAATCTTTTCAGTGTTCGTACCTGAAACAAGAAAGTTACATTGTGCTGAATGTAACTAGTCATTACTGACCTCTAATGTTAAGATATGAGTGGACTGTAACATTTATAGCTGTAATTTCCAGGAAATGTTGGTGTCAGAAATGCAGACGTCAGAGGAAGAGTGTCAGAACAGGCTCAGTCTTTGGTAGGTCCCACTGTAATCATTTCATTTGGATGAAATACATACACAAGTAGCATGTTATGAAAATTTAAGTGTACTCATTAAAAATGTAAGGTATTCTTACTTTACTTGAGTCTTTCCATGCCACTTTGTTCTTCTTCTCTATAACATCTTAGAGGAAATACTGTATTTTGTACTCATCACATTTACAGATGTAGTTAGTTTACAAATTTAAATTTTATGATTGATTTGCAGAACTTGTAGAATTGGATGTTTTGTTAAACAAGAGCACTTTGAGGCGAGTGCAATATCCCCCGCCTCCATTTTCTTTGAAGATCCCAATATTTACTGATGGAGAGCAGTTTTCAGCTTTTCAATATAATTACAGCGGCAGAACAAAATTATGATAAACCCATCATCCATGAATATACAACAAAATATACAACCCATATTTGTACGTAGGTAAGGCTCCCGAGGTGAACCTGTGTAGCAAGTTTGGTGACCCTAGAGAGCTTTACACGTTGTATAGTAAGAGGGCATATGGAGTGCTAACCCTGACCCAATTTTACCTTTTGACCTCAAACCTGTAGTCAGAGGTCATGGTGTCAGAGTGAATCTGTGTACCAGGTTTGTGACCCAAGCTTTCTTTGTTGTTGAGATATCATTTATATGCAGTTTTGATGGTGACCTTTAACCTTGCGATACCAAATCCATAGCCACCCTTCAAGGTCACAGGATCAACCTATGTACCAAGCTTGGTGACCCTAGCTTTACTCATTGTATAGTAATAGGGCATAGGGAATGTTAACTTTGACCGTTTGATCCCAAACCCATAGTCAGGTTAGGGTGTAAGTCGCCCAAGATGCGTCTTAGATACAACTACTGTATTGATTTGAAAAGCCTCGTCATTTCTTTCAGTAGTTATTGCATTTACAAGATTTGGGGAAAAACTGACCTCCGACCTTGACCTTAAGGTTATCCAATTAGAGCCAAATTGCAATATATGCATCATCAATGTATACCAAACCCTGGTATCAAGTTTCAATACAATCAGAACAGAACTGTAGGAGGAGTTGATTTCATATAAGTGGGACAGAGGGATGGATGAATGGACTGCCCCATAACATAATCCCCCTTTGATCTTCGACTGGCAGGGGATAAAAATTGGTTAATAGAGTACAGCACTGTTTTGTTAGTCACAGGGAGAGTCACAGAGTAAGTTCTGCCTTTTCATCTATAGATCCACGGCAAAAACTAAAAAGGAATTTCTCTTCAATTTCCAAGCTCCTCCAAACATACGTTACATGCCTACAACCATATTAAGGATTTTTCTATTCCACTGACATCTTTACTAATTTTTATTTGCTTTTGCTTCCAGAATGTCACAGCATGGCTACAAATATATTAACCAAGCAGAAATTTTGTGGAACCAACCAGCAACTGGACTCCACTCCAAAAAATTTAGAAAGAGCTTGGCAGTCCTGTAAGAGGGAAATATCAGCAACCAAAAATGCTTGAAGATGCCTCACTGCTTCATTGATTGGACTTACTGGCTGGGCAGAAGGCAAACATAATGGGATGCTTGCGTCAGGGTCTGGGAGAAATGACCCCAGGGTCATTCCCACTCTTTGTTATTTCTGTTTTTTTGTTTTTTGCTATTTGTATTTTGGTTCAAGTCTTGTGATCATTTTTGTTATTGTTATTATTTTTGTCCTTATGAGTTCTGTTGTGATCTGAGGTCAGTCATTATTCACATTATGTTTATCATGGTCATGTCTTCCCTGTGATCCTGTTTCATGTCTGTCTCTCTGTCTGTGATTGTGTATGTGTGTATGCAGCCCCGCCCCGTCCTGTCATCTGTTTTTCCTCATGTGTCAGCTGTTAGTCATTATTGGTTTTCAGTGTTCCTGATTGTGCTCACTTGTCCCGTATTGTCCTAACTGCACGGACAACTGCTAACCACTGCACGGTGGTGCAGTGGTTAGCACTGTTGCCTTACAGCTAGAAGGTTCCTGGTTCGAATCCCCAGGCTGGCAGGGGTTGGAACTTTTCTGTGTGGAGTTTGCATGTTCTCCCTGTGCTGCTTGGGTTTACTCCGGGGGCTCCGGTTTCCTCCCACAATCCAAAGACATGCGTGTTAGGTTAATTGGCTGTTCTAAATTGTCCCTAGATATGTTTCCTATAGGCCCTTAGAATAGAGGGTTAGTACTAGTGAAAGCGCTTTGAGTGGTCTTTGTGACTAGAAAAGCGCTATATAAGTGTTAGTTAGTAGTAGTAATTAGTCACCCTGTCTATATATTGTGTGTGTTTTCCCTTGTCTGACGTGGTGTCATTTTGTGTCTTCTTGTCGGTCCTGCCTGAAGGTAATTCATGTCAGTATTCTAGTCCAGTCCTGTTGGTCGGTTTTGTTATCTTTATGTTATCATTTGCAGCCCTCGCGCTGCCATTTATTTGTGTTTAAGTTTGGTTCATAAATTGTTGTTTCTGCATCGTATCTCTGTCTGCACCTGAGTCCTGTGCCCACACACCTTTGACACCTTGGAAGACATTTTAAAAAACTAAGGCTTTGTGTCATAACTGAAAGCTTGTTGCTGTGTTTTTTTCTAAACACTCTTTTGAAACATGGTGCAGATATATGGGCATGTCAAATCTATGTGTGAAGAAATAAGAAGTTAATGATGACATTGTTTTTCTTCTGTGTGTGTAATTTTTCATAGAGGTACCAAGAGTGTCAGCTAGTTTTCACTTTACTTGGGTAGTCCAAATGAAAATGTACAGATTGTTTACTGTTTATGCAAGCAATGATCTACCTCTTATTTATATATAGACAACTACTGTATATTTGTAGATTTTCAACTAGTTTTCACTTTACTTAGATAGTCCAAATGAAATTCTGTAGATGCTTAATGGTTATGCAAGTGATAGTCTTCATGTGTCACGAATCGAGCCTGTGTTTTCCTGTAGGCTCGGTTCTGACCGTTCTATGTGGCTCAGGTGTTGGGTTTAATACCTCCGCCAAGGAGGTTATGTTTTTATTATGTATTATTATCTTTTGAGTTTTTGTTGTTTGTCTGTGTTCTGTTTCTTTTCCACACATGTAGCTGCCACTCTGGCTGGCGGTTGTTGGGCAGCCGTTTGACCCACTTTCTGGTGGGCGCTGTCTAACATTCGCTGGTCCGACTTTGCCGGTCTACACTTTGGCTCTGTAGCCCAGTTTCATTCTCCCTGTCAGTCAAGCCTCCTAGAGGACACTTAGTTCACTCGAGCCATAGTGTTATTTGTACTTAGTCTCGTGGCTACTGTGCACTATGGTCAGCCCACTGCACGTTATCGTGTGATGCCCTTTGGTGCACCCTGTTGCCTTTTTGTATGTTGTTATTTTTGGAACTGTTGTCCTTTGTGTAAATAAATGTGTTTGTGGTGTAACCCGCGTCTAAATCCATTCTTTTTTCTCCTCCTCCGTGCGCTGCATAATAGCGCACGAGGAGGCTTATGACAGAATGGTCCAGCCAGCCAGGATTTAGCGGTTACACCCACACATTACCTTTTTCTTTTTGAACATTTTCCGCACCCACCTGCGTTGCCCAACGATGCCTTCGGCGCGCCGTTCTCACACTGGCCGGGGCAGACGATCGTCAGGGCATCCCACGTTGGAAGAAGAATGGGTGGTGACCTTCATCCAGGATTTCATGGATGAGGCCAACAGAGCCCACGGACGGAAGGCTAAATGGAGCTGCCTGGATTCCACCGTTATTATCCTGGAGGCACATCCAGGGCTCTGGAGCTATCCTCAGTATGAGGGGCTGCTTTCTTCAGTCTGTGCATTGGATGATGAGTTTACCAATATGAGGAGGGGGGCACTCGCCACGAAGCCTGGACGGAGACGGTCTCCCCAGCCGTCACCGCTTCCTCAGCTCCGTTGTCAGCTTCTGCCACCCGTAAGCAGCTTCATCCTGCGGGGAGACATCAGACGAGGCCCTCGTCATCTTTGGCAACCGTCATGCCTCCAGCTGCTGAGAGGGATCCCCCAGTAACGTCCACCTCTTCGTTTCCCAAGTCGGCTCCTCTATCATTCAGAGAGGGAGCCAGTGTTATCATGGACACGGAGAGGGATGACTGTCTGCCACCTGCAGCTATGAACATCAACGACCGGGATGACAGGCAAGTATTTTTTCATTTTAAACCATTCATTGACACTAAATCTTGCCCGTCTCCCGAGGGAGAGGCCCAGTCTCAGCAGTCTGCTGGTCCTCTCCTTCAGCTGCAAATAATAATTCTTCTCTTCCCCTCTCCATGTCTCCTCCAATTATCCATGAGTGCTCGTCGGTCCTGAAACCGAGCCGCCAGACACTGGAGGAGTTTGGGGCCCTGGATGATCCTGCCCAGGGGCCCGCACGGAGGTGTCTTCCTGCAGCCACGCCGGTGGAATCCCCAGCGTTGGAGCCGCTGCAGGAGTTTAAAGAGACTGCAATGACCATCTCGCCTGCTGTGGAGGCCTCTGCAGCAGAGTGGGAGCCAGAGATGGACTTCCTCAAGACCGGACCAGAGATGTCAATGCTAAGTTCAATGGAGTCCTGGACGACAGTGGAGCTCCAGCTCAGGCAAGTTCTCTCTGTTATATTTCTCATGTCCGTATTAGAGAGATCTTGCCTGGCTCTTGGGGAGGAGAGTCACATGCAGCCCTCGGCTGCATCTGAACTCACTTTGCCGGGTTCCGCCACTGCTGGCAACTCGAACCACCTTTCTTCTCCTACTTCCTCTGAGCCTTTGTCTAGGGTCGCCGGAGAGGATGCGCCGTCGCCAAAGGTCTCCGAGGGTCCGGTCCAACTGGAGGAGGATGCCGCCGTTTCAGCTCCTCCGGCCGAGGTTGTCAGGGTTACCCCCATCGATCGCCTCCTCAGTCTGGTGCTCCTGTGGATTGACCTGCTCGCTGCTACATGGCTTCAGCCGGAGCGCACTGCGGGTGCTACATGGCTTCAGCCGGAGCCCACAGTGGGTGCTACATGGCTTCAGCCGGAGTCCACTGCAGGTGCTACATAGCTTTAGCCGGAGTCCACCACGGGTGCAGCAAGGCTCCTTCCAGAGTCCACCGCGGATGCAGCTCTGGTCAAGCCGGGCCCCGCTGCGAGTGCTACGAGGCCCCGGGTCGGGACCACCGCAGGTGCTACTCCCTCCCGGGTCAAGGTCGTCGGGGGCACGGCCAGCCATCACAGTCAGCAGTGATTCTTCTCTATGGAGGGACAAGACCTTCTCAGCCCCACTTCAATCAAGCAGCCACACCCATCATTCAAGGCTTCAGGACGAGGACTGCTTTGATTTGACAGGGATGTTTCACTGATCCAAAAAAAAGTGTTTATATATGTTTTCCCAGAATGTTTATTTTGTTATCTGTATATTTGCAAGTAATTGTTACAACTCGCCGCTCATCAGCGGTGCCAGCTGCGCGCACACCTGCACCTCGTCAGCAGCCTGGGATTTAAGCCCCTCTGGCCTGGGCTTCGGCCTGAAGCCGTCTGATTCCCTTGGCTGACTTGCTGCAGAGGAACCCCCTCGTCTCCCAGCAAAATCTACAGCGTAAGCATACCTTACCATTGTTCTTCCCAGTCTCTCCCCTGTGCACAGGTGGATTTTCCGGCGGCGGACCTCGCTCCTGCATCGCCGCCTTCCTGCTACTGCCACAGGAGGATTTCCCCTGGCGGCGGACCTCGCCTCAACATCGCCGTCTTCCCGCTGCTGTCAGGTGCTTCAGGTTACTGTCTCCCGGGCTCGCCCTTGTGCACGCCTGCCACCTGCCCTGCCAAGTAAGCAAACAAACCCCATTTATTCCCTGTACTGGTTTGGTGCGCGTTACTTTTTCCCTGTGCTCTCTTCCCAGGGTTGTCCGGCTGTACAGTCTCCTGCCCCCGTGCCTGACGCAGACGTCCACCACCAGTACATCTACATATCACAGCCACGCAGCCACATATCCCTGTTGTTGAATAAAGCTGCTAAATTTACCCTGAGCCTGCGTGTGTGTCTCCTGAGCCGTGCATTATGTCAGTAATGTTTTGTCTTCTTCCAAAGAAAAAAAAAAAAAAATAAGGGTCTAGTCATGTGCCTATAACTTTGGTTTTCTTTGCATTTTTTTTTCATACAGTGTATTGCTCCTGCCATGACATCTATGTATCGATAAGTGGCTAGGTATAACACAATTTCTACCCAGCTGTGTACGGGTGAGGTCAGCCTTTATTTACCAGGGGGAAATCTGTAACACTAAACACTCTAACAGTGTATTTACATGTATGTAGTACTGCATCTCAGTGCTAGTGGCGCACTGTGTGTCAACAGCTCTGTCAGCCCAACCCTCCTTTTTTTTCCCTCTCTTCTTTTTAGGTGACCGTGACGAGTCGGATATACAAAGATGACTTTCCCGCATGGATGATATTTTTAATGTATTAAGAAGAAGTTATGCAAGGAGATTGTAACTCCCATGTGCTTGATTAATTAAATTGGCACTATTGGGAACCCAAAATCATTTGTATCTGATGGTCTTTTCCCCAGCTGGCCGAACCAGCCTACTCCACATGTTACACAGTGCATTTCAGTAAATTAGAAAATCAGGATTTGTCATTTAATTCATCCATCCATCCATCTTCTACTGCTTTTCCGGAGGTCCGGGTCACGGAGGCAGCAGTTCAAGCAGAGAAGCCCAGACTTCCCTCTCCCCAGCCACCTGCTCCAGCTCTTCAGCGAGGATACCAAGGCGTTCCCAGACCAGCTGGGAGACATAAGGCGCTTTTCCACTAGCCTCACTTAGCCCTACACCGCACCACTCAGCCCGCGTTTGAGCATTTTCCATTAGCCCCAGCACCGGTTAGCAGGTACTTTTTTCGTACCTGATCCAGGGCAGGGTCTAACCGAGCTGAGTAGGGCTGAGTATGGCTGTGATATGACTTTAAGAGACTGGTCGCCGGTGATTGGTCAGGTCGTAACGTCACAAAAGCGACTTTTTCTGCTGAATTTACTCTACGACCGCCATTTGTAATTGTTCAGCCAGTGAACACAGTGCGCCCCTTTAATACAGTATATTATATTAATATACTGTATAATATACTTATATAATAATATACTCCTAATATATAATATTAGGAGGTGCGCAATTTTCTTTCTATATTAGGCGACGATCGCATCCAGCGCGAGTTGGACGGATCTACTCGAAATGCAGGTGTCCGAGCAGATGGCTTCCCAAGGGCACATCCGTACTGCCAAACAGTGTCGGGAGAAGCTGAAAAAGCTGAAAAGCGATTACCGAGCAGTGAAGGACCACATTGCTCGAAGTGCAGCGGATTGGAAGGAGTGGAAGTGGTTCGCTGAGATACATTGGGCTCGACACGGCCACTGTCACGGTCACGGCCTTGGAAACCGTGGATGGTGAGTGTTGTTTTGATATTGCGCATCTTTTCGCCACTTTATCCTTTCTGTGCCAAGCTCACTGTTTTTAAGAAATAGGAAGGTTGTTAGATTGTGGGTAATGGTTGTTACTGAGGCTTGCCTATTGTTTTGCAGCCAACTGCAGATTCACGCTTGCTTTGTGTTAAGTATTAGCGCGAACAAAACGCTGAATTACGCTTATTGTATTCCAGTTAAAAACTTGAGAGTGTTGTGTACATGTTGCACTTTGGTGTTAAGTTTTAAATTGCATGCATTTTCTTTCTAGAATCGCAGTTCATATCACAGGGGTCCACCTCAGTGGACATGTGGACACACCGGACTCTCCTGCGTCTGGCGGAGTGCCAGCTGGATCGGCTCCAATGTCAGCCACATCACCAGCTCCATCTGGATCATGTTCAAGTACCGGTAAGGCACAATAACCACGATTGTTTTTGGTTGAAACAGGTCCAGTGGAAACCAGGGTCGAAAATCCATCCATCCATCCATCCATCTTCTACTGCTTAATCCTTTACAGGTCGCGGGGGGGCTGGAGCCTAACAAGTTATGTACCAAATTGATTAATGCAATTTCCTGTAGTTGCATATTAATTGATTGAAAATGCCTTTTTAAATGTACAAAAAGGTTATTCTTTGGTCTTCACTTATCGGTGTTCCACAACCATTTTTAGGTGTGGTGACTGAAGTACTGTTGTAACTCCTCTTTTAGAAAAACAAATAAAGCGCATGAACTGCCATTGAAATCAACATGCTTCATTGAAATGCTTCGCGTCAGATGACTGTATTAACCCATTCAGATTTCTGCGGCCACACTACAAGCAACTAGTTTAAACATTACCCATCCATCCATCCATAATCTTAATCCTTTTTAGTTTTGCAGGGGGGCTGCAGCCGAAGACAGCACCCTGCGTGTTGCAAAATCTGCTCTACTGAGGGGCAGCAACATGACAGTTCAGCTTATAGCAGTGAAGCATAATATAATAGTGACATTCCACCACAGACTTTCACCAGTGTAATTCCATAATATATGTAGTGATCCAGCTTTAACAACCATGCCTTTCTGTCTTTCCATCTACATTAGCAATGGTCAACATGCATGACGAAGAGATGCGGCTCTTGGAACGGCAACATGACCAGCGGCAAGAACACCATCAGGAGTACATGCAGCATTTGCAACAGGTGGCCGCAGATGTGCGGGCAGATGCGCGTGAAGCCTTGGAGCAGGACGCTGTGTTACGAAGGGAAGAGCTCGCAGAGATGTCAGCATTCAACAGAGATTTCCTGACCCTATTTGGCAGGCTTGTGGACGCATTTAGCAGTCGGTGTGTCTAACCATGTCTCCCCACGCCCAGTCTGTTTTTTTGTTTGTAAATTTTGCTTCTGGAATAAAATTGTATTGTTTGCATCAAAAGTCTGGTTTATCTGTTATGACACCGTATGAGAAAAGCCAATAATTACATACACATTCCATTCTCTGTTCACTCCACATGCTGCTGTTCATCAGGTCAGGTGTATAGCCTTCTAATGGTAATTTAATTTTTAACAACACAACGAAACGTGATGTCTTGGTAGGTTTTATTTTTTATTTTAAACAAATTTGCAATGCTGAATCCATTTCTCTTGAACGGGTACATTTTTTATGTTATAAGCAGTTGTACAGGTGTGCTTGAACTTGTAGACACTGCTAAAGGTAAGTATGTGTAAGTTGAATGTTGCATCACCAGTCAAAATTTAATAAATTAAGAAGGAATCTACCAAAAATTTGGCACTAATAACAGTAGACAAATCGGACAAGGATACACAACTGTGTTTTTGTTGCACACAACTGTTGTTACCAACAAGTGCAAAATTTATATTCCCTTTTCCCAAAAATTAAAAATCAATTTGTAAGTAAAAGTGGGAGACCTTTACATATGTATCAGCACATGATTTATAGTTCAATTTGCATTTCCACCTAAGCAAAAGTGGCTTGTCGAGCTGGATTTTTGTGAAGATGGCCTGTGCGGTGTTTCTGCATGTAATTACATACCTGTCAAGTGATACGGTTTCGCCGTATTTTAATACGGGGAAAATGCAATTTTAGCAAATACGGGCGTATTGCCATTTCTGTACGCCAAAGAGAAAAATATACGGGAAAAAAAAAATGATTGAGAGTGTGGGGAGGAACACGTCATGTGTGACCCCCACAGCGGGGCTGGCAGAGCGCTCAGCGTGAGCAATTATCACAACAGTGAGAAGTGTGGACTCATCATTAGGTTGATGGCTTCACACCTTCTGTTGTCCTGTGGCTCCTGCAAATAAGCTAATAGCTATACACTCTTTGTGCAACACATCAGATTGATTGTCATTGATTAATTGTCTATGTTTATTGCACTGTCCCTGTCAAATAAACAAATCTAATCTAATCTAATTACCCGTACCTTAACAGATAAGCGTTATGAACAACAGAGCACAGGTAGATGAAACATGCATAACATTTTATTTACAAAAAACATTTTTGAAATATGTATGCACATAAATGTGGATGAAATAGACAAGTACTGGATCACAGCATCTCGTATATCGGCACCCTGCTCCTCTGCTCCCTGGGTCGCTGCCACCACTGGTTCATCTACTGCATCATCCAATGTAGTGTCAAACGTCTCTCCATGACTCTCACTCAGATTGTGCAGAGCACAAGAAGTCAGCACCATAGATTTCACCAGTTTCATGTCACAGTCATTCCTCTCTCCTTCCTCCTTCCTTCTTTCCTCGTCATCAGCCATTTTCTTTGTTGTGGAGGATTCGGTCGCGTGTTTGACGTCACGAGAGTGTGGCGCCGCCTGCTGTTCAGGAAATCCCACCCACCGCAGGTGTGCCAGCAGGTGTGCCAGCAGTAATGTTGAAACACAACCGAGGCTGAACCGAACCGAAGTGAGTAGAGTCGGGTTTTCAATCGGGGCTGGGCGGTGCTAGTGGAAAAGCGCCTATAGTCTCTTCACCGAGTCCTGGGTCTGCCCGGGGTCTCCTCCCAGTGGGACGTGCCTGAAACACCTCAAGTGGGAGGCGTCCAGGAGGCATCCTAGGACCTGAGGATTGAAACTCTCTCTGAGATTCTGGGGGGGGGGGGGGGGACGGTGTCGAGATTGGGTTAATCATCTCAGACTGGATGCAGAGGGTAAACAGAGGAGAACAATAGCTCGGGAGATCATGATGAGATAGCAGGAAGAAGGAGTTGGGGGGAGAAAGAATGAATGTATTGTGATGTGAAATGTCATGCAAATGTGAGATCTGCTGTTGATATAAAAGGAGAACCCATGGTGTATTGAGACATGCTTTTTCTGTGTATGACTGATGAGAGAGTGAATAAAGTCGTCTGCTACATGAATCAGTCTCGTTATTTACACTCTCCACACAATAGTCGGCCTATTTAAAGGGTGACAAGTAGTCACTGTGCTGTTTGTTGACATGGTGTGTACCACACTAAACATGGACCAGAGGAAACAAAGGAGAGAGTTGTCTCAGGAGATTAGAAAGAAAATTATAGACAAGCCTGTTAAAGGTAAAGGCTATAAAACCACCTCCAAGCAGCTTGATGTTCCTGTGACTACAGTTGCACATATTATTCAGAAATTTAAGATCCACGGGACTGTAGCCAACCTCCATGGATGTGGCCGCAGGAGAAGACGGATAATACGAATGGTAACAAAAGAGCCCAGAGCAACCTCTAAACACATTCATGGTGAACTCCAAGGTCAAGGTACATCAGTGTCAGATCGTACCATCCGTCGCTGTTTGAGCCAAAGTGAACTTCATGGGAGACGACCAAGGAGGACACCACTGTTGAAGACAAATCATAAAAAAGCCAGACTAGAATCTTCCAAACTGCATGTTGACAAGCCACAAAGCTTCTGGGAGAATGTCCTATGGACAGACGAGACAAAACTGCAAATATTTGGCAAGGCACATCAGCTCTATGTTCACAGATGCAAAAATGAAGCATACCAAGAAAAGAACACTGTCCTTACTGTGAAACATGGAGGAGGTTCTGTTACGTTCTGGGGCTGCTTTGCTGCATCTGGCACAGGGTGTCTTGAATCTGTGCAGGGTACAGTGAAATCTCAAGACTATCAAGGTATTCTAGAGAGAAATGTGCTGCCCAGTGTCACACAGCTTGGTCTCAGTCACAGGTCATGGGTCTTGCAACAGGATAATGACCCAAAACACACAGCTAAAAACACCCAAGAATGGCTAAGAGCGAAACACTGGACTATTCTAAAGTGGCCTTCTACGAGCCCTGATCTAAATCCTATTGAACATTTGAGGAAGGAGCTGAAACATGCCGTCTGGAGAAGGCACCCTTCAAACCTGAGAAAAGTGGAGCAGTTTGCTCATGAGGAGTGGCCAAAATACCTGCTGAGAGGTGCAGAGTCTCATTGACAGTTACAGAAATTGTTTGATTGCAGTGATTGCCTCAAAAGGTTGTGCAACAAAATATTAGTTAAGGGTACCATCATTTTGTGTCCAGGCCTGTTTGATGAGTTTTGTTTTTTAAAATAATTCTGTTGAACCACAATTCAAAAGCATTGTCTGATTTTCATTGGTTAATTTTCATAGAATTTTTCTTTATTACCACTTTTGTCAGATTCAAGTTATTTCTGTAACCATTGTGGGTTTTTCTTTCATTAACAGAGGGGTACCAACAATTTTGTCCATGGCTGTATATTTATACAGTATCTACATGTATATATACGGTAAATTCCTGTATTTCTCCATGTAACCTTGTGACTGCATTATTTTAATCCTAAATCAAGTTTGTTTTGGGTTAAAAATGCATCATAATTTTTTTAAATATATCTTATTATACCTAACTCAGTACTGTTTACCTGTTGAAATATATATTTTATGGCTAATATAACCCCATAACTATGGCATCTGGTGATAAATTTTTGGCAGCTGAATCACTTTATGCCACGAGACCACCACACCCTCAAGTGCTGCTGGAGTAGGTACATCCCATGACGTCTCAACAGTCTCTCCATGATTTTCACACAGATCAGAGCAATTTGTTGCTCAGGAAGCTAAAGGTTTCTTCAGATATTCTGAAGTTCTGCAACCACTGCACTTTTGTGAAGCTGGGGTGACATCCCACCACTGGAAGGCTCGGTTGAACACCCACACCAATGGCTTGAAATGATAATTTTGCCAGAAGAGAGCCATCTAAAACACATACACACAGCATACATATTTTAATACCTAATAGCGATAACTTGCCGCCATTACAATGTAGTATGGGGGACTTATTAATGACTGTAGTAAACTAGCATTAGCAATCACTAGCTTACTTTCATATGTGATCTAGTTTGTATCCTCATGTCTTCAGCTTTATACTGCTCTATGGCCTCCTAAACTCTCCAGTACTTTTCCAGAGTGTTTCATCTCGCCGCCTGTAGCCTTCTCTGGCTCTCCTTTTTTGCCTTTACTCTGACAAAAAGCCACATAGAGCAAGTAGCAAGTCTTCCATTGCTTTAATATCCTCCATCTTGTGTTTTGCTTGTGTCACATACAAATGATGTCATGGGAGTGTCGGGCAGCCTTTCCATAAAGATCCCACCTACTTGAGGTTTCTTTCAATCATAATAGAAAACCAACCACACCGTGTTGAGCCGAGTAGAGTTGAGTAGAGTCAAGACGAGTTGGGCTTAGTAGGTACTAGTGGGAGGGAGGGGTTAAGGCAGGTACGTGTATGGCCAGAGGAGGCCTCTGATGCTCTGAAAGACTGCTTCAGCACTACAGACTGGAATATTTTAAAGCATGCAGCCACTCACAATGAACACACAAATACAGAAGAGTACACTGAGGTGGTTGTAGCATACACAGCTAAATGCACTGATAATGTCACTCACTGCAAAACCATCACTGTTCGTGCTAACCAGAAACCATGGATGACAGCAGAGGTTCACAGGCTCCTGAGGGATCGGGACGCAGCCTTCAGGGTCAGTGACAACGCAGGACTAACAACAGCTAGAGCCAACCTGTTCCGTGGCATCAAGGAGGGAAAACGACAGTACAGCAAGAAAATATCCGGACACTTCAGCAACACCAGAGATGCACGTTCTCTCTGGTGTGGCATACAGAGCCTCACCAACTACAAACCTCCATCTCAGACCTATGCAAGTGACATCATACTGCTGAACAATCTAAATGACTTCTCTCGGCCCGCTCTTGAAGCATAAAACAGCACATCAGCACAGAAGACCACTCCTCCTCCAGACTAGCAGGCTATAAGTCTGGATCTGGCTAGCATGAAGAGGACCCTCTCCAGGATCAACCCACGCAAAGCAGCTGGACTAAACAACATACCAGGTTGCATTCTGAAGGACTGTGTGGAGGAGCTCAAGAATGTCCTGGCTGACATCTTCAACATCTCCCTGAATCAAGCTGTTGTCCCCACGTGTTTCAAAACTGCTACCATAACATCAGTCCCAAAGAAGCCTGGCCCATCCAGCTACAATGATTACCAGCCAGTAGCACTGACCTCCATCATAGTGAAGTGCTTCGGTCAGCTGGTTATGCAGAACATCAAATCCACCCTCTTCCCTCCCACAACCCATCTCAGTTCGCATACAGGTCCAACAGATCTACAGAAGATGCCATCTCTGCTGCTTTCCATCCAGCCTTCACCCAACTGGACTCAAAGAACTCTTATGTGCGAATGCTGTTCTTGGACTTCAGCTTGGCATTCAACACAATCATCCCCCAGCACCTAATACAGAAACTCAGACACTTGGGACTTAAAACCTCTCTCTGTACCTGGATGCTAGACTTTTTCACAGGGAGGCCATATAATGTGCTGATTGGCAGCAACATCTCCCAGACCATCACACTGAGCACAGGGGCCCCACAAGGGTGCGTGCTGAGCTGCTGCTCTTCACCCTGTTGACCAATGACTGTGTGCCAGCCTACAGCACCAACCACATCATCAAGTCTGTGGACAACATGACGGTGGTGGACCTCAGCACCAACAATGAAGAGACCAACTACAGAAATGAGATGAGCCAACTGGTCCAGTGGTGTAAAGACAACAATCGCTTCCTGAACGTGGGGAAAACCAAGGAGATTGTGGTCGACTTCAGGTGAGGACACAGACAGCATCCCCCTCTGATCATCGATGGAGCAGTTGTGGAGAGGGTGAGCAGCACCAAGTTCTTGGGGATGCACATGTCCGAGAACCTCTCCTGGTCTAACAACACCACATCACTGGCCAAGAAGGCTCAAACTTACCTCTATTTCCTCCACAAACTGAGCACGAGTCCCATCCCCCATCATGTGCTCATTCTACCGGGGCACCATTGAGAGCATCCTCATCAGCTGCATCACGGTGTGGTACGGAAGCTGCACTACCTCCTGTCGGAAGACTCTCCAACACACAATGAAAGCAGCTAGCAAGCTCATTGGTGCCCCTCTGCCCTCCCTCTCAGACATCTACCACACCCGCCTCACCATCAACATCACAGGCAACACCTCCCACCCCTCACACTCCCTCTTCAGCCCCCTGCCCTTGGGGAGAAGGTACCATAGCCTCTGGGCCCGCTCCACAAGACTGCTAGATATGGCCCTTGTACTATGCAAAACATAGAAACATAGAAAGACTTGGCACACCAACAGTAATACATCTGCTGCTGTACATCTCTGCACCTTATTGTCACGACCCGCCGCTCATCAGCGGCTTCAGCTGCGTGGACACCTGCGCCTCGTCAGCAGCGAGCTATTTAGCCCACTCTGCCCTCTGCTGCAGTCTGGAGCCGTCTGTTCTCATCAGCGTTTCCAAGGCTCGTGATTCTACCTCAGATCACCAGCAAAGATTCAACGACACGTAAGAACTCCTTACCTTGTCTTCCAAGTTCTCACCCCTGTGCACAGGTGGACCCTCCTGGTGGCGGATTCCCACCGTCATCGCCATAGTATCTCCATCTTCTGCGCAGACCCAGCAGGACGCTGTCTCCCGGGCTCATCGCCTGCCGACGCCAGCCGCCTGTCCCTGCAAGTAAGCAACACTGTCACTTATATCCCCTGTCTCGGTGTGGTGCCCGTTACCCTTGTCCTTTGTTCTTGTCTCCATAGGGTTGTCCGACTGTACGGCGTGCTGCTCTGCTGCCTGCACATCGGCGTTCACCCCAGCACATTCCCATACCGCATACATCCATCCATACACACCTGCTTGTTGAATAAAGCTGTTAAATCTATCCTGAGCCTGCGTGCGTGTTTCCTGGGCCTGTGTGCTACATTATGTCAGTACGGGTCCAGCAGGGAAGCCGGTCAGCAGCGGACTAAGCTATCGACTTCCGGGTTGCAGCGGAGGAGGTGGGCTGGGGCGAAGCCGCTCTCTGTGGCATCTTCCTCCGCAGCCTCAGCTTGGGTCTGAGGGATGAACTGGCTGGTCGGGATCTTCCGGAGACATTGGCGGAGTTAATCTCCACCGCCATTAGTTTGGATAATAGGCTGCGTCCACCGAGCGGAAGTTTAGCAGCCGCTCGCGTGGAAGCTCCGTCCGCACGCCTCAAGACCGCCCCCTGGCGACACCTCCACCGGAGGCCTCCGAGGAGTCGGAGGCGATGGTGGTGGGCTGGTCAAAGCTCCCTCTAGCAGAGAAACAGCGCCTCCAAGTTGGGTCTCTGCATGTATTGGGGAGGAGGCCAACATTCTGTGGAGCATTGCCTGGAGAGGCCAAACGGGGAGGTCCGCGAGTCACTGTAGGGGGCCTCGCGGACTCTAACCGGTCAAATCCCCTCACAAGCCTATCCTTGCCCATCCGATTTTGTCACAATGCCACGGGGCATCTCACACATGCACTGGTGGACTCAGGAGCAGAGCAGAGCTTCATTTCCAAGAGCCTGGCAACCCGATTGGGCATTCCCTGCCAACCTCTGCCCGCTCCTCTGAGCCTGATCACCCTCTCCCGTGCTCCCCTTGGCCAAGTGACTCATCGCACACAGTCCGTCCCAGTCATTATTTCGGGCAATCACCGAGAGGAACTCTCCTTCTACGTCTTGTCCTCCTCTGTGACTCCTGTTATCCTTGGGTACCCCTGGCTGCGCCTGCACAACCCGGTCCTGGATTGGCAGACTGGGAAGATCGCCGCCTGGAGTGCATTCTGTATGAGCACCTGTTTACAATCCGCAGCCTGCGCCCCGTCTGCTCCTCCCCCGGTCAAGGACGCCGCGCCTCCGGACCTCACCTTGGTGCCCTCGGAATTCCACAATCTGGGCTTGGTCTTCAGCAAATCCAGGGCGATGTCTCTCCCTCCTCATCGGCCCTATGATTGTGCCATCAACCTCCGCCCAGGGGCTCCCCTGCCGTCAGGTCGTCTGTATAGCCTGTCAGCACCGGAGCGGGAGGCGATGGACAGTTATATAAAGGAGTCTCTCAGCGCAGGTATCATCCGGCCCTCCTTGTCCCCGCTCGGAGCCGGTTTCTTCTTCGTATCAAAGAAGGACGGGTCCCTCTGCCCTTGTATCAACTTCCGGGCGTTGAATGATATCACTGAGAAGGACCGGTACACTCTGCCGCTGATGGACACTGCCTTCCATTCCCTGCAGGGGGCGACTTGGTTTACCAAATTGGATCTCCGCAGCGCTTACCATCTCGTCCGGATCAGGGAGGGGGATGAGTGGAAAACTGCATTCAGAACGCCGAGTGGGCATTTTGAATACCTCGTAATGCCCTTTGGTCTGACCAGCGCCCCAGCCGTCTTTCAGCGCCTAATAAATGACGTCCTGTGTGATTTCCTGGGTCTCTTTGTGTTCGTGTATCTAGATGATATCCTCATCTTCTCCAGGACACGTGAAGAACACCAGGTGCATGTGAGACGGGTCTTACAGCAGCTGCTGGAGAACAGGTTATATGTGAAGGCAGAAAAATGTGAGTTTTACGCCAAGACCACCTCCTTTTTAGGGTTTGTGATCTCACATAATCAGGTTCTGCCTGACCCAGCTAAAGTCAAAGCGGTGGTGGACTGGCCAACGCCGACCTCCAGGAAGCAGGTCCAACAATTCCTTGGGTTCGCTAATTTCTACCGCCGTTTTGTACCCAACTTTGGTGCCATCGCTGCCCCGCTGACCCGTCTCACGTCACCAAGAACGCCTTTCGCTGGACTGAAGAGGCCGCTGCGGCGTTTTCAGGCGCTGAAGACGGAGTTCTCCTCCTCCCAGGTCCTGACCCAGGTCAACCCCGCACTGCAGTGCTTGGTTGAGGTCGACGCATCTGACACGGGGGTAGGGGCGGTGCTGTCCCAGCGATCACCCACTGACGGGACCAAACGACCCTGTGCCTTCTTCTCACGGCGTCTGTCTCCGGCCGAGCGGAATTATGACGTCGGGGACAGGGAGCTTCTTGCCATCAAGCTCGCCCTGCAGGAGTGGCGCCACTGGCTGGAGGGGGCAGCGCTACCATTCGTGGTGATGACGGACCACAAGAACTTGGAGTATCTTCGATCTGCTAGACGCCTGAATGCTCGCCAGGCGCGCTGGTCTCTATTCTTTGCCCGGTTCCACTTCACCATTACCTATCGCCCTGGCTCTAAGAACATCCTACCCGATGCCCTCTCCAGGCAGTTCGCCCCTGAGACATCGGAGGAGTCGGGCCACCCCATCCTGCCCAGTTCGTGCGTGGTAGGTGCCATCTCCTGGTCCATCAGAGACAAGATCCAGAGGGCGCAGGAGGCTGAACTGGATCCCGGCGGCGGACCGGAGGGAAGGTTGTTTGTTCCATCTTCTGTCCGGGGGGAGGTCATTCATTGGGTCCACACCTCCAAGCTCGCCTGTCACCCGGGGGTATCTCGGCTAGTGGATCTCCTCCAACGCTCCTTCTGGTGGCCGGGTCTGCAGAAGGATGCTTCCAACTATGTCCGGGCTTGCCCTGTGTGCGCCTCTGCCAAGTCGGGTAATTCTCCTCCCGCCGGTCTACTCCAGTCTCTGCCGACCCCTGGCAGACCCTGGTCCCATATTGCCCTCGACTTTGTCACTGGTCTCCCCACTTCCAACTCCTATAACGCCGTGCTGACCATTGTGGACCGTTTCTCCAAGGCCGCCCACTTCGTGCCACTGCGGGGTCTTCCAACGGCGCAGGAGAAGGCGGATCTCCTGGTCCAGCACGTGGTCAGGTTACACGGGATACCAGTAGATGTCGTCTTGGATCGGGGTCCCCAGTTTGTCTCAGAGGTCTGGAGGTGCTTTTGCAACGCCCTGGGGGCCACAGTTAGCCTCTCATCTGGCCATCACCCACAATCCAACTGGCAGTGTGAGAGGGCCAACCAGGAGTTGGAGGCTGCCCTGCGCTGCGTCACGTCATCTGACCCGTCCTCCTGGAGTTCACATCTGGCCTGGGTTGAATACGCCCACAACACCGCCCGGTCTTCTGCTACAGGTATGTCTCCCTTTAAGGCGTCCCTGGGCTATGATCCACCCTTGTTTCCAGACCAGGAGGCGGAGCTTGCTGTTCCTTCCGTCCAGGCGCACCTGAGACGTTGTCGGGCTCTGTGGTCCAGGACACGGGACGTGCTTTTATGCACGGCTGCGCGTAATAGCATCACTGCCAACCGCCGCAGGAGACCGGCCCCTGCCTACCAGGTGGGTCAACGAGTCTGGTTGGCCACTCAGGATTTCCACCTTAAGGGGGAGAAGAAGAAGTTGGCACCATGCTTCGTTGGTCCTCACACCATTTCCAGGATTATCAACCCAGTGGCTGTGCGTCTGGCCCTCCCCCCTCCCTTCGCATTTGTCCTACTTTCCACATTTCCAGGATCAAGCCCTATGTGTCTGACCTCCTCTGCCCCCCGCCCGCAGCGCCACCCGCGCCTATGATGATCGACGGCCACCCGGCCTGGAGAGTCGCCTCCTTCCTGGACTCCCGGCGCCGAGGGCGCGGGTTGCAGTATCTGGTGGACTGGGAGGGGTTTGGTCCGGAGTTTAGATCCTGGGTGCCCTCCTCTTGGGTGTTAGACAAGAGCCTCATCAGGGAGTTCCATTGGGCACATCTGGACAAACCAGCGCCAGGAGGCGCTGCTAGAGGGGGGAGTACTGTCACGACCCGCCGCTCATCAGCGGCTTCAGCTGCGCGCACACCTGCGCCTCATCAGCAGCGGGCTATTTAGCCCACTCTGCCCTCTGCTGCAGTCTGGAGCCGTCTGTTCTCATCAGCGTTTCCAAGGCTCGTGATTCTACCTCAGATCACCAGCAAAGATTCAACGACATGTAAGAACTCCTTACCTTGTCTTCCAAGTTCTCACCCCTGTGCACAGGTGGACCCTCCTGGCGGTGGATTCCCCCCGTCATCGCCATAGTATCTCCATCTTCTGCGCAGACCCAGCAGGACGCTGTCTCCCGGGCTCATCGCCTGCCGACGCCAGCCACCTGTCCCTGAAAATAAGCAACACTGTCACTTATATCCCCTGTCTCGGTGTGGTGCCGTTACCCCTGTCCTTTGTTCTTGTCTCCATAAGGTTGTCCGGCTGTACGGCGTGCTGCTCTGCTGCCTGCGCATCGGCGTTCACCCCAGCACATTCCCATACCGCATGCATCCATCCATACACACCTTCTTGTTGAATAAAGCTGTTAAATCTATCCTGAGCCTGCGTGCGTGTTTCCTGGGCCTGTGTGCTACATTATGTCACTTATTGCAACCATTTGCACAAATGCTATACCTGCTACTGTCTGTTTTTGCAATTACTGACCATGTGCAGTCCAATTTGTCACTGTCTGCATCTCCACTACAGCATTGAACTTGCAATGCACTGAACTATGGCCTCTACTTTTTTCTGTACATAGGATTGCGGGTTTTATCTTTTATATTTTGTTACACTACGGGTAGCATCAGTACATAGGATTGCTGGATTTTTATCTTATTTGCACTATAGGTATCATTACTGTACATACGTAGACTGCTGTTGTTTTTCACCTTATTCCTTCTTTTCTTATATATTGCGCACACCACTAAGAGAGAGAGAAAGACTGTACATATAGAAGTACTGACAAATAAAAATCTTTGAATCTTCAAATCTTTAAATCTTGACTGTCATTAAAAAAAATTCTGAAAAGTTGCATGTTAATTGACACTATGTGAACATGTATATCTTGTCATTTAGAACAGAATAAGACTTTATTGTCATTGCAAAACACACAATTGTACTTTTTTTTTTTTTTTTTTTTTTTTTTTCCTTTGAAAGGACAAAGTAAATAGAAAGATGTCTTTACCTTCTTTACATGTTTCAACTGCACGCAGCCTTCATCAGAAGAGTCAGCTGATTGCTGCCAGGTGACATTTATCAGCTGATTTTCGTAGGCGGGGCCAGCTCATGCAGATCTGTCAGATCCGCCGAGCCGGCCCCGCCTCCCGCCGTCAGATGGTCTCTGGAGAATGTGGTCCCCAGGTGTGAAAAGCATAAAGGCCCCCTCATCTCGGTTCTTGGTGTCTTTTCCCGCTTTTCTGATCTCTATTGCCTCCTTGATCCAACGTTTGTGTCTGTTGCTCTCCGATCCAATAATTTTTGTGTTGTCCCAGTCCATGATGTGATTATTTCTTTTGCAGTGTCACACCTGGGACCACATTCTCCAGAGACCATCTGACGGCGGGAGGCGGGGCCGGCTCGGCGGATCTGACAGATCTGCTGAGCTGGCCCCGCCTACGAAAATCAGCTGATAAATGTCACCTGGCAGCAATCAGCTGACTCTTCTGATGAAGGCTGCAGTGCAGTTGAAACATGTAAAGAAGGTAAAGACATCTTTCTATTTTACTTTTGTCTTTCAAAGGAAAAAAAAAAAAAAAAAAAAAAAAAAAAGGATAAATAATTGAAGAAGACAAAATGAACCTGTTTGACGTACACAATTGTACTGTGCAACAAAATCTGTTTTGCTCTGTAAGGTGCTCAATATTTACAATAGAGGAAGTAATATAAGTTAAAATCTTATCAAATTTAGCTAGAGAAGCTCTAACAAATTAGGTATATCAATATGATATACCTACATTGCCTGGCCAAAAAAAAAAAAAAAAAAAATCACCACCTGGATTTAACTAAGCAAATATTAGCTAAGAGCCCTGAATCTGTGAGCACTGAATCTGCAGCAGATTCAGTGCTCAAATCCATGAAGGATTTGAGCACTGAATCTGTAAGAGAATATAAAGTTTTTTCTCCGAAGTCCGTGCTATTCGACCTGTTTGACCGCCCCTCAGCTACAGTCCTCCAGATTATCTTCAGTTTTACTTGTTTTCATAACATGGCGGGCAGCATTTTGACTCTCAAGGACAGCCAGCTGTCTGGCAAACCACTCCATCTGCCGTGCCAAGGACACGCGCCCTTGCCCAGACAGTAGACAAAACATCTGCTGCTGAAGAGACTTTGTTGTCCTTAACTGATATCAACACCCTCACTCAATATCTTCACTCACACTGACTCACTATACTGATGAGAAGATTACTCATTCACTGCTCTCTTTGTGTTATTGTATGGTTTCTATTGTCTGCTACTTGTGCATTGAGAGTTTTTTTTCTTGTAATCATAATATTGATCATAAATATGATCAGTATTCTGACAAACAATGCTTTTTTTCTCTCTCCTATTGTGTTTATCCTTTTCTCCCCCATTGCTTCCTGTTCCCATTCTGCTGACAGGCGCGTCACTGACGCTGCCGCGTCACTGAAAATGTCAACTATGTCGTTCTCAGTGTCAAGTCAAATCCCTCGTATATTTATCAGTTATTTACTGTGAATGTACTTGGCAATAAATCTTTTCTGAGTTCTGAGTTCTGAGTTCTGAGCCTCCCATTGGCCAGGTCTAATTTCAGCAACTTATGTGCCCAAAGAATGAGGTCAAGTGACTACCTGAATATATTGAATGACTATTCCATCAATGGATTTTTTCTTCCCTGATGGCACAGGTATATTCCAAGATTACAATACCAAGACGAGATTCGCCCTGAGTACCTCAAGGCCCTGGATGTTGTGGTTACTGGACACTCCGTACCCTTGCCACTCTGTCCCAAGACACTCCGTACCAAAATCACAACATACCCTAACCACTCCATACCCACTTCCATACCTGCATGCCCGGTGCCTTCACACCAAACGTGAATGGGCGAATTTATAACTTCTGCAGCAGAGTTCAACCTGCTTTGGAAATCCCCAAAATAACATCATGCTTAGGTTTACATTAACCGACGTGTGTGTGTGTGTGTGTGTGTGTGTGTGTGTGTGTGTGTGTGTGTGTGTGTGTGTGTGTAACCCAGCTAAGAAAATGACCCCCCTTTTTTTTCCTCAGATGTCAATTGTATTAATACAATTGTGTTTATTTTGAAAAAACGATTATTTTGGGAAGAGGAAGTGTGATCCTTGTTATCCAACTTTTAAATTTCCGTTTCATGGTCACGTTGGGCGATTGTGGTCTTTTCATTCGTTAAGAGCGATATTCCTTCCGAGCAGAGGCAGCAGGCGCGCACTCGGGTTTCGGTCTTTTACGATCTGAGAGCGGACGAGAGAGGCTGTGGATGGTCTGGTTCACACTGATACCTCTTCTTGGTGAGTTTAATTTAGAAAGATGCTGTAAATGGATCTAATCATTGTCCAAACGCTAATTTGAAACCCTTATTATCCTAAGCTGACGGGAGCAGGAGCTTGAGAGGCATGGTGGATGTGTCCTTTGCTGTGTTCACGCTGATATCTCATCTTGGTGAGTGGAAACCAAGTGTGTGATAAAGAGAAGCATGCTAGCGTTATGCTAATGCTAATCGCGAGTGGATTTTTTCCTGTTTAAAAGCAATGGAAAAGGCTATTTTTGTGTCCGTATGGGTTTCCTAAATGTGATTTCAGTTCCCAACAGTATGCTGAAGTACTTTTAGTTCTTATGCACTATTTCTGTCGAATGTAATGTGTAGTTTGATGCTAAAAGCACATGGTGTTGGTCTCCTATGTAAATTCATAGGTTATGCTAAACCCAGTAGCTCAGACAGGGCTTTACCGATTTAAAAGGGAATATTGGAAGTAATGGGACAGTATATTCCCTGGTTATGTGATAGATTAATTGTATTTCATTTCATGATTTACAAAGACAAGGTTAAAAGGGATTAATCATAATTTCATGGTTAAATGATGTAGAGATAAAAAGAGAAATTCATTTAATTGGTTACATGAGAAAAAAAAAGTATTTCATGTGCTACCAGAGAGATTGTGAGAAAAGAACACATGCATGTAAGATGTAAGATGTGAAATGTGAATTGTAAGATATTACTATATTACTGGATTGTAACAATAGTAATATGAGGGAAGAATTTAAACACTAAGCTATACTGTTATATAAGAAGAGATTGGAAAACGAATTACTCTAGCTGTAAACAATAATATCATTATTGTTGTGCAGGCTAGATTTTTTTGGTTGCCGATCAAGAACCTTCTGGATCCTGGATTCTCTCCGAATGGAGATGGCGAGCCTGACCCGAGACTGACCCGAGATCTGACCAAGATCTCGATTGAAGGACATCCTTCCTCTCTCCAGTGCACAACATTCGAAGTGGTAACAACTCAAGATGCCGCTTTAAAAGAGGAAAAGAAACCTGAGTCTGGAGATACAAGATATCTTGACTGGTCAAACGACTAAACCAAAAGGACAAACAAACACTGAGCTCAGTAGGACATTTTTGGGGTTTTATTTCATGCCGGCCGTTGTTATATTTGTATAGTAGTAAATTGTTTGTATATATTGTTCACTTTATCTCTGCAAATAACAACCATTATTGCTCATTTCTTGCCTCCAGCTGTTTCATTCCACACTCATTTTAATTCCCTATTGTAACCCTTACGAACCTAGCAACTGGTCTACACTTAATATTTTCCCTTACCTAATTAACATAAGGCAAGGGTTACATGTGTGTGGGGGTGGGTGGGGGGGCTCACCTGAAAAAGTTGTCTTTACCTTCAAAACTTCACAAGATGGGTGTTTACATTGCTAGCTTGCTAGCACGTCCGTGGCAGGAGGAATCCATGGTTAAACAACGACATCCGGTTCTTCTACCTTTTCAAACTAGTTTACTTTTCAATGTTGATACTTTTACTCCAGTTACGCTAACGTTCTTTTCTTCTGTTTTGAATCATGTTTTAATATCAAAATAAACCACAATATTTTGGTTCCAAACAAACGTATGTTGCAGCCTTATATGGTGTGATCAGAAATTTGTATTGTTGTATTTGTTGTTGTTAATTCTTTTTTCTGTTTTGCATCACATTTTGATATCAAAAATAAGCCACAACAATATTTTGGTTCCAAACAAATGTTAGAGTAACCAGAGTAAAAGTATCAACATTGAAACATAAACTAGTTTGAAAAGGTAGAAGGACTGGATGTCATTGTTTACCCACAGATAGCTAGCTATTTAGCTACCGTTTAGCTAGCAATGTAAACACCCATCTCGTGAAGTTTTGGAGGTAAAGACGACTTTTTCAGGTGAGCCCCCCCGTCGGTTAATGTAAACCTAAGCATGATGCTGTTTTGGGGATTTCCACAGCAAGTTGAACACTGATGCAGAAGTTTTAAATTCACCCATTCGTGTTTGGTCCGGAAGTGGGTACAGAGTGGCTAGGGTATGTTGCGATTTGGGTACGGAGTGACTTGGGACAGAGCGGCAAGGGTACGGAGTGACCTGATACTGATGTTATAGGGCTTAGGAATGGGTGTATCGATACTCAAGTATCGATACTTTGATACCAACTGGCCGATACTTTGGAGTCGATACTTTTTAAAATATCGCAATACCACCGTGTTAATACAAAACGTGCCACTTGTTTTCACTTCTGAGAATTTTAGGCATTAAATTTATGTGTGAAAACTGGTGAAAAACCAGCCCAGGCATATTTTAAAGATGGTCTGCCATCCGTCCATCCATCCATCTTCTTCCGCTTAATCCTTTTTGGGTCCCGGGGGGGGGGGAGGTGGGCTGGAGCCTATTCCAGCATCTCTGGGCGAGAGGCAGGGTACACCCTGGACAGATCACCAGTCCATCGCAGGGCCAACACAGAGAGACAGACAACCAGACAACCATTCTGTCACAATCTGAGTGCGGGGGAATTCCGCCAGGCTCAGTCTTTTTACCTTTTTTCATATTTGAATGGTGTTGTATTTTAGAGTTCTTATTCCTGTTATTTTATCTTTGGCTAATTTTCAGTTATCCTGTATTGTTTCTTACCATGAATTATTTTCCCGTTGTGTTCATTGTAGTGTTGTTGTTTATATGTTTGGGTTTATTTGTCTTTGTTATCTCATTGTATTTATATTCTGTTGTATCTTCTTCTCTTCCTGGGGCTGCAGCTCACAGCTGCACTTCTGGCTTTTTTGCTCCATGTGGGCAGTGCTCCTGTCAGCTGTCAGTCCTGGCTCTCCCTCTCATTGCTCCCAGCTGATCCCAGTTGTAATCTTGGTTACCTCCTGCCCGCTCATGTGACCCACACCTGTCATCATTTGTTTCTGACCATATTTAAGGGCTGTTATTTTCATTTCTCTTTGCTGGTGTCTCATGAAGAAACACTGTGTCAGAACCCTGCCCCCGTTCTGGCATTTACTTTGTTTCTGTGTTCTCTGTTGTGTTCGTAAGTTTTGCTCTATGCACCTTTTGGATTTTTGTGTTTGTACAGTGTTTGGATTTTTGTTTTTTTGTTAATAAATTTCATCAACTGCAGTCCAGCACGTGGGTCTCTCTTCTCTGCCCCAAGGGGCAATTCATGACACATTCACTCTCACATTCATACCTAAGGACAATTTAGACTCCCCAGTTTGATGCCAATTAACCGAATTTGCATGTTTTTGGCATGTGGGAGGAAACCGGAGAAATCCCAGAGTAAACACAGGGAGAACATGCAAACTCCACACAGATAACTGTTGGTCGGGGGCTGGGATCGAACCCAGGATCCCCCGGCCAAGGGTGAGTTGCTGTGCTGTCGCAGTGCTAACCACTCCACCACCGCGCTGCCCATGGTCTGCCGTGTCACATGATAATGGCAGCCTATCAGATGTCAGAGCTAAAGACTGCATTGCGAAGCCTCAGTCAAGCACTCACTGACTCCCGCACAGAGTGAGCTCAGCAGCATCGCAGGCGACAGAAGTATTACTTCTGAAATGTTACACCATTCATCCAAATTCTATAGTGATACCAAGCAGCATAATTTTGAAAAATAAACAAAATAAGTACTATTTAAGTTTGTAATAATAGTGTAAAAATAAAATAAATAAATAAATATTAAAAGAGAATAAAATAAAAACACTGTATTGTGAAAAAAATTACACATATATGCTATTTGGTATTACCATAGAGTTTGGATGAATGGTGAAACATTTCTGAAGTAAAAGATACTTGAATCCAGTTGACTTGACTGAGCTTTCATACAGTATACTTACCTGCCTGGATGACTGAGAATCTTCACCAAATTAAGAAATTGAATTAATTTTGCATTCATTTTGAGTCTTAATTATTTTTTTTGTATTGAAAAAAAAATCATTTTATTTTTATTTACTTTACTCATTGTTCTATTTTATTATCATAAGCATTTCTTTCAAGTATGTATGTTCATGAGTTTTATTCATATTTCATATTGCCCTTGCAATAAAGTTGTTAAAGTGTCTGTGACACAATTTAGGAACTATGGATCATATTCAGTGTGAATTTAGTTGGTTCTTTTGACTTAGAACGCTAAATAAGTGGAAAAATATTTCCAAGTGAATTCAAATTTAGTGCCATGTTGCACAAACGCGATCGAGGCTCGCCTCGTTTCCAGATATGACGTCATGAGGTGAAATTCCTCTCGGCTGATCCGTGTGCTATCAATGTTAAGCTGTTTAGCTTCTATATCAGCGAAGACCCCCTCATGGATCGTCACCTTATCGTGGTGGGGGGGGTTTGCGTGCTCCAGTGATCCCAGGAGCTATGTTGTCCAGGGCAATTTGCCTCTGATAGGGTCTCCCAAGACAAACTGGTCCTGGGTGAAGGGCCAGACTAAGAACAATTCAACAGACTCTCATGATAAATTGTATATCAAGGATTCAGTGTACCCCGCACGGTATGGGGTTACCGGGGCCCCACCCTGGAGCCAGGCCTGGGGGAGGGGCTCGAAGGCTAGCGTCTGGTGGCCGGGTTTCCACCCATGGGACCTGGCCGGGCTCAGCCCGAAGGAGTTACATGGGTCCGCCCTCCAGTGGGCTCACCACCTGCAGGAGGGATCATGGGGGTCCGGTGCTATGTGGATTAGGTGGCGGTCAAAGGCAGAGACCTTGGCGGACTGATCCCAAGCTTTCTAAACTGGCTTTTGGTACATGGAATGTCACCTCTCTGGTGGGGAAGGAGCCTGAGCTGGTGTATGAGGTTGAGAGATACTGGCTAGATATAGTCGGCCTCACCTCAACACACAGCTCTGGTTCCGGAACCAGTCTCCTGGAGAGGGGCTGGAGCTTGGCCTTTTCTGGAGTTGCCCCGGGCGAGAGGCGACGAGCAGGGGTGGGTATTCTTGTATCGCCCCACCTTGCTGCCTCTATATTGGAGTTTTCCCCGGTGGACGAAAGGGTTGCTTCCCTGCGCCTTCGGGTTGGGAAACGGGTCTTGACCATCATTTGTGCCTATGCACCAAATGATGTTTCAGAGTACCCACCCTTTTTGGAGTCTGTGACTGGGGTGCTGGAGGGTGCTCCTCTTGGAGACTCCATTGTCCTACTGGGGGACTTCAATGCGCACATGGGCAACGACAGTGAAACCTGGAGGGGGGTGATTGGGAGGAACGGCCTGCCCGATCTGAACCCGAGTGGTGTTCAGTTATTGGACTTCTGTGCTAACCACAGTCTGTCCATAACGAACACCATGTTCAAGCACAAGGGTGTCCATATGTGCACCTGGCACCAGGACACCCTAGGTCGCAGGTCGATGATCGATTCTGTTATCGTATCATCAGACCTGTGACCGTATGTCTTGGACACCCGAGTAAAGAGAGGTGCAGAGCTGTCAACTGATCACCACCTGGTGGTGAGTTGGATCCGATGGCAGGGGAGGAAGCCATTCAGACCTGGTAGACCCAAACGTATAGTGAGGGTGTGCTGGGAGCATCTGGCTGAGGCCCCTGTCTGGGAGGCCTTCAACTCCCACCTCTGGAAGAACTTCAACCACATTCCGAGGGAGTCTGGAGACATGGAGTCTGAATGGGCCATGTTCTCCACCTCTGTTGTTGAAGCGGCGGCCCAGAGCTGCGGCCGCAAGGTGGTCGGTGCATCTCGTGGTGGCAACCCTCGAACCAAGTGGTGGACACCAGTGGTGAGGGGGGCCATTAAGCTGAAGAAGGAGTCCTATCAAGCTTGGTTGGCTTGTGGGACTCCCGAAGCAGCTGAGGTGTACCGGCAGGCCAAGCGGAGTGCAGCTCGGGTGGTTGCTGAAGCAAAAACCCGGGTACGGGAGGAGTTCGGTGAGGCCATGGAACAAGACTTTCGGTCGGCCTCAAAGAGATTCTGGCAAACTGTCCGGCGGCTCAGGAGGGGAAAGCAGCTCCCCGTCCACACTGTGTATGGTGCGGATGGGACACTGTTGACTTCGACTGGGGATATCGTCGGGCGGTGGAAGGAATACTTCGAGGATCTCCTCAATCCCACTGATACGCCTTCCACAGAGGAAGCAGGGTTTGGGGACGGGGGGGATGACTCGCCTATCACAGGGGCTGAGGTCGCCAAGGTGGTTAAAAATCTCCTTGGTGGCCGGGCCCTGGGGGTGGACAAGATTCGCCCTGAGTACCTCAAGGCCCTGGATGTTGTTGGGTTGTCATGGTTGACACGCCTCTGCAACATTGCGTGGAGGTCGGGGGCAGTGCCTTTGGCATGGCAAACCGGAGGGATCACACTCCTCAGCCTCCCTGGGAAGGTTTATGCCAAGGTACTGGAGAGGAGAGTCCAGCCGTTGGTCGAACCTCGGATTCAGGAGGAGCAATGTGGTTTTCGTCCTGGCCGTGACACATCGGACCAGCTCTTTACCCTCTCGAGAATTCTTGAGGGTTCGTGGGAGTTTGCCCAACCAGTTTACATGTGTTTTGTGGACTTGGAGAAGGCATTTGACCGCGTCCCTCGTGGATTTTTGTGGGGGGTGCTTCGGGAGTATGGGGTATCGGGCTTGTTGTTACGAGCTATTCGGTCTCTGTACGACCGTTGTGAGAGTTTGGTTCGTATTGCCAACACTCGGTCGGAGTCATTCCCAGTGAGAGTTGGACTCCGCCAGGGCTGCCCTTTGTCACCGATCCTGTTCATAATTTTTATGGACAGGATTTCTAGGCGCAGCCAGGGAATGGAGGGTGTCATGCTTGGTGACCACAGGATCTCATCTCTGTTGTTTGCAGATGATGTTGTCCTGTTGGCTTCATCCAGCAATGACGGTTTGCCGCTGAGTGTGAAGTGGCTGGGATGAGAATCAGCACCTCCAAGTCCGAGTCCATGGTCCTCAGCCGGAAAAAGGTGGATTGTCCTCTCCGGGTTGGGGACAGGCTCCTGCCCCAAGTGGAAGAGTTTAAGTATCTTGGGGTCTTGTTCACGAGCGAGGGGAAAATGGAGCGAGAGATCGGCAGACGGATTGGAGCAGCATCTGCAGTGATGCGGACGTTGTACCGGTCTGTTGTGGTGAAGAGGGAGCTTAGTTCTAAGGCAAAGCTGTCGATTTACCAGTCAGTCTACGTTCCTACTCTCACCTATGGTCACGAGCTTTGGGTAATGACCGAAAGAACGAGATCGCGGATACAAGTGGCTGAAATGAGCTTTCTCCATAGGATTGCTGGACTCACCCTCAGAGATAGGGTGAGGAGCTCAGTCATCCGGGAGAGGCTCAGAGTAGAACCGCTGCTCCTCCACATTGAAAGGAGTCAGTTGAGGTGGTATGGGCATCTGATTAGGATGCCTCCTGGACGCCTCCCACTTGAGGTGTTTCAGGCACGTCCCACTGGGAGGAGACCCCGGGGCAGACCCAGGACTCGGTGGAGAGACTATGTCTCCCAGCTGGTCTGGGAACGCCTTGGTATCCCCTCTGAAGAACTGGAGCAGGTGGCTGGGGAGAGGGAAGTCTGGGCTTCTCTGCTTGAACTGCTGCCTCCGTGACCCGGACCTCCGGAAAAGTGGTAGAAGATGGATGGATGGATGGATGGATGGATGGATCAGCGAAGAAATGCCGAAACTTTGCGTGGCGGCTGGGTGTTCTAATTGCTCCAGTGAACGTATAAGCCTGTTCTCATTCCCAAAAGATCCCGATTGACATGTTTCAGGACCCAGGAGACAGACACTGACACGGGTAGGGAGTGACAATAATCCCTTTATTGTAGAGTGAGAGTGTGTAGTGCGTGAGTGAGTGCAAGTATGGAATTCTGGTCGCTGGAACTGAGCAGTCCGGATGGAGACCTGGCAACCCTGTAACACACAAGCAGATACAATTACCGCTGTTCAGCACTCGTGAGTAATTGTAGATGAAGGGGCTTACTTGGGTGATCCACAGGTAGCGTCCTGCTGACTTCCAGCGGCCGTGCAGCGTGGAGGTGAATGTGCTCGTGGCCGTGATAGTGAATCCACCTGTTGCTGTGACGATGGCAGTTCCTGTGATGGTGACGGCAGTGATTCCACAGACCGTGACGAAGACAGTTCCGATAGCGGTGATGACAGTGATTCCACTGATCGTGACGATGATAGTTCCGATGGTGGTGATGGCAGTGATTCCACTGATCGTGACGATGACAGTTCCTGTAACTGAGACAGTAACAGCTCTTGCAGCTGTGGAGTTAGACGTACCCGTAGCAGAGGTGGTAGCGAGGAGCTACGTGGCTGAGATGGCAACGCCCCGTCGGCTGGGGAAGTTGGTCCGCCGCCTGGGAGGTCCACCTGTGCACAGGGGTAAAGGCAAGGAGTTGAGTAACAAACAGTTCTCTTACGTGGCAGTTCCTGACGAGACGTTCTTGACGAAGCTTGGGAACGAAGCTCTGGTTCATGCTCCGATGAGGAGGACAGACGACTCCGTGACGGGCTGTCAGCAACACTGGCTTTTAACAGCCGCTGATTGGCACCTGTTGGTCTGTGTGCAGCTGGGACTGATGAAGCCAATGACGGCCCAGAGGCCGCCATGACACCGATCTTCTTAAAAAATGGGCGAAGCAAGTACAGAGAACAAGGGACAAATGGCAACCAACACCATCTTCTGTACTCTGTAGCGATCATTTCACTGCAGACAGTTTTGAGGAGGCGCCTGCTATAAAGGAATCTTTAAGCTTGAAAGTTCATTACAAACGGGTTATAAAACCGACTGCCATACCTACAGTTTTCAAACGAAAACCCACAACTCAAGACGATATCAACATTTCAAAACAGTGCAGAGAAGCAACAGTGTCAAAACTCGCCCGGAAAAGAGTTTGTGCAATTGATTTTTTTTTTCCACATAAGGCGATCGTGATTTTATTATATTTTTTCCGCCAAAAGTAAAATCCTCCTCTATGAATTTTGAAGCCGAGTGTTGACTTTACTCCAAATGGAATGACTTTGTGTTAAAAAACGTTATATTACTTTTTTTTCCAGTTTTCATTTTTATAAATCTCATTGCCTACCGAAACTAAATATCTGAGCTCTTTTTTTTTATTTCCCCAAACACCCGATCGGGGAAAAAAAAAAAAAAATTGAAGCCAAAATTTCTGTAAACCAAATGATAAAATAACGATTGCCTTATGTGGAAAAAAAAATCAATTACACAAACTCTTTTCCGGGCAAGTTTTGACACTGTTGCTTCTCTGTGCTGTTTTGATATGCAATCGCCCATATCAAAACAGCGCAGCGATACAGATGATTGTTGCGCAGAGATATGGACAATCACCCATATCAAAACAGCGCAGAGATACAGACAATCATCCATATCAAAATAGAGCAGAGATATGGACGATTGTTGCGCAGAGCTACGGACGATCGCCCATATCAAAACAGCGCAGAGATACGGACGATTGCCCATATCAAAACAGCGCAGAGAAGCAGCAGTGGCAAAACTCGCCTGAAAAGGAGTTTGTGTAATTGATTTTTTTTTCCACATTAGGCGATTGTGATTTTATTATATTTTTTTCGCTGAAAGTAAAATCCTCCCCTATGAATTTTGAAGCCGAGTGTTTACTCCAAATGGAATGACTTTGTGTTAAAAAACATTATATTACTTTTTTCAGTTTTCATTTTTATAAATCTCATTGCGTACTGAAACTGAATATCTGAGCTTTTTTTTTTAATTTCCCCGAACACCCGATCGGGGAAATTTAGATCTATCTGTATATTACCATTCAGTGTTTTGGAGGCGACCAATGTCCATCTCTAACCCTTCACCATGGGACCCTTCATCCTCTGAAACGTGCGAGTCATCTTCACTTCCTGAATGATATGGTTCAAATAAATCGGGTTGCAGTCCTTTATTAGAACCAACTCGCTCTTCTTCATCACTCAATCCTGCTTCTTCCTCAAAAACTATTGACAAATCGCTCAAATCTTTACTGAAATCGCTCACAACTTCCTCCACTTCAGTGTACTCAGCCATGCTTGTTTACATCTTTGGTTGACCTCATTACGTCACAAAATGGCGGCGGCGTTAGACCCAGTTTCGACAAATGAATACCGCAATAGTCTGCATCATGATGTAATTTATGGTAGTATATGGAAACAAAATTTTATTGAATTTTTTTGTCTACACAGAATAAAAACACAGTAGTTCTTCTTTCTAATGATGTCTTGGTTGAATTATGTCACAGACTCTTTAATGAAACTGCAATCATGTGATTTTCCTTTAAGGGGCGAAAGGTATCGGTATCAGTATTGAAGAAAAAGCCTCATAAATTAATGGTATTGTATCAAAAGAAAAAATGCTGGTATCACCCAACCCTAGCATGGTTGACATGCCTCTGCAACATTGTGTGGAAGTCGGGGACTATTCTGCCAGCACTGCTTCCCCAGATGCAGTTATGCAGATAGCTAACTCTTCCATTGACAACACCAGTGTAGTTCTCTTCTGCAAACTTTATTAATGGCCAACAGATAGAGTGAAAACTGCAACAGAGGCAAAGGTAGCATCAATAACAAGCAAACAGCCCTTTTCCACTAGTACCTGTTTGGACATACTCACTTTGACTCAGCACACTTTGTAGGCTTTTCCATTAGGTACTGATACGATTTTCGTGCTGAAATTTCGGGACCGCTCCAGGGTGGTTCAAAACATACCGTGTCAAGCTGAAAATGTGACGTCAAAAGACTGCAGGCCACTGATTGGTCTGGGTGTAACGTCATGAGAGCGACATTTTAAACAGAATCTCGAGCTGCCATTTGCAAAGATTCATCTGTGAGCCAGCAAGCAAGCATTAGTATAAACAACAACGATAGAATGGCTTCAACACTGTGGTCCAGCAGACTTTTCTGTGCCTTTTGACTGATGAGAGAATCCAGAGGGAACTAGACGGAGCCAACCGAAATGAATTTACGGCCACCGACCAGCAAATAATGGGAGGACCCGACCATGGCAGTTGAAAGCCATGATATTAGGATATAGAGGATGGTGAGTGATGTGATATGATGTGATATTATCTGTATCTGCCAAGAATGTGCCGCTAGCCCAGCAAAAGCTAGCAGTACTCAAATACTTTGCAAGCAGTTTCATGAAATGGTCAGTCAGAAAGCAACTCATACCGGCTCGAACGTTACCCGGGTTAACAAGGTCAGGAGTTCCTGGCAGCGGAAGGCGAAGGACAGAGCTGCGTGGAGGAATCTGATCAGACCTAAATGAAACAGTCATTGTCGCCCCCGATAGACTGCTATGATGATGATGATGATGATGATATGCATCTTTTACGTTATTTATCCCAGTGGTGGAAAGCTCACTTTGAACAAACAACAACATTGTCTTCTGTATGCAGACAATGAGCTAGCTAGTTAGCCATCAATGCTAACTCCATGCTCTACTTGTATTTTTCGCTTGTGTCAACAACACCTGATGAAATAAGCTAGTGTTAATTCTAATTAAAAAGTTGTTTTTGTACATGTTGCACTTTCGTGCTGTGCGTGTACTTAAATTGTGTGTATTTTCGTTCTAGAGTCCGACCAGCATCTGCTTTGACACTGGCAATATTTAGCACTAGACAGCAATGTGTTTTGACTGGTAAGTTGCACACCCCATTGTTTTTTAGTAGTGGTGCACAAAGTACTCAAATCCTTTGCTTTTTAGGTTAAAGTATAGATAAACTGCCAAAACTAAAGTAGCACAATTTCCACTTAATATGAAAGGGACTGAACTGAGATTTATTTGATTGTGTGAATATTAATTACAGAGTAATTAAAAATGAATGGGACATCCAATATTAGCCACTGTTAAGAACTGCTTGTTTATTTGTTTGAGACTTATTTGTGTGATCTTTTATGAGTTATTGTGGCAACCCCCACAACAGTTTGGGACAGACAGCTCACTACTTCTGGTTTTTTCCGCTGCACTGCTGTGAAGTAATGTGCCATTCATGCATTGTTTCACTTCTGTGATGCTAATGTGCCATTCATGCATTGTGTTCATGCATCCTGTACTGTCTGTGCCTCTCACAATGCATGAATGGCACATTACTTCACAGCAGTGCAGCGGAAAAAACCAGAAGTAGCGAGCTGTCTGTCCCAAACTGTTGTGGGGGTTGCCACACCATATTCATAAGTGTTGTATCTTGCACTTTGGGGAATGGAAGTTGTTCAGTCACCATTATAATTTTTTTATATGTGTAGTTTATAGTCTATCGTCAATAAACTCATGTAGTACTATAACAGGACACATTACAAATATTTGAGACCCATTGTAGTGCATCCTTTTACATTTTAGCAATACAAGTACAAAACACTGCCCACACTTGAAGCCAGGGCAAGAAGAGACACAGCGGCGACAGAGCGGTGGCTAAACTTTTATTGATAAAAATTACATATTTTGACTGAGCGACTCCATACTTGGGGATGCACACCTCAGTTAAAGTACTAGATAAGATAAGATAAGATAAGATAAGCCTTTATTAGTTCCACAATGGGGAAATTCCAGGATTGCAACAGCACAGGGATAGCAACACTCAGAGCAACAATCAGAGGGCAAGAAAAAAAAAAAAAAGAAGCAAGCAAGCAAGAGCAGCTAATATACATATGTACATATTACTATAAATATATATATATATATATATATATATATATATATATATATATATATATATATATATACACACAGACACACAGTGTAGAGCATTGTAGCTGGATGGGATAAATATATGAGTATATAAACACACAGTACGGAGCATTGCAGCTAGATGGAATAAATATGTAAATATATAAACACAGTGCGGAGCAATGTAGCTAAATGGAATAATATGTAGATATACAGTATAAACACACAGTACAGAGCATTGCAGCTAGGTGGAAAAAATATGTAAATATATAAACACACAGTGCGGAGCAATGTAGCTAGATGGAATAATATGTAGATATATAAACACACAGTGCGGAGCATTGTAGCTAGATGGAATGAATATATAGATATATAAATATAAACATAAACATAAACACACCCAGTGCAGAGCATTGTAGCTAGATGGAATAAATATGTAAATGTATAAACACACACAGTGCAGAGCATTGTTGCTAGATGGGATGAAACACCGCAACCGTCTACTTAGTTATCCTACATGGTATGATTATGTGCCCATACATATTCTCACCCTCCGTAGCTACCGGTATTTTCCTAGTTGTATGCCGGAGGGGACCATTGTGTAAGTCTATTGTATCTTTTGCATTTAAAAAAAAACTATTAGGTTGTTACGTCTTTTTGCTATCTCTGCGAGCAGCCCTGCTTAGGTTGTACAGTCTGACAGCCGTTGGTAGGAAGGACCTGCGAAACCTCTCAGTTGTGCACCTGGGATGATGTAGTCTGCTGCTAAATGAGCTCCTCAGTGCATTCAGTATGTCCTGCATAGGGTGGAACCCGGACTCCAGCAAAGATGACAGTTTAGCCACCGTCCTTCTCTCTCCTATCTCCTCCACCGGATCAAGGCGCTGCCCCAGGACGGAGCTAGCTTTCTTGATCAGTTTGTTCAGTCTCTTCCTATCGGCTGCAGTAATGCCACTGCCCCAGCAGACCACTCCAAAAGTGATGGCTGATGCCACCACCGTGTCATAGAATGTCTTCAGCAGCGCCCCTTGTACACCAAAAGACCTGAGTCTCCTCAGTAGGAACAGCCTGCGCTGTCCCTTCTTGTAGAGTGCATCAGTATTGTGTGACCAGTCTAGTTTATTGTTCAGATGAACACCCAGGTACTTGTAGGATGTCACCATCTCAATGTCTGTTCCCTGTATATTTACTGGTGCTGTGAGGGGTTGTCCTTGCCTGCGGCAGTCCACCACCAGCTCCTTAGTTTTCCTTGCGTTGATCTGGAGGCAGTTCCGATGGCACCAGTCCACGAAGTCCTGGATAAGCCCTATGTACTCAGCTTCATCTCCATTGGAGATGAGGCCAACGATCGCAGAGTCATCAGAGAACTTCTGTAGATGGCAGTGTATTGTGTTGTGTGAGAAGTCCGCAGTATAAAGAGTGAACAGGAAGGGAGCCAACACCGTTCCCTGGGGGGCCCCCGTGTTACTGATGATCGTGTCGGACACACAGTCCCGGGTTCTCACAAACTGAGGCCGGTTCGTGAGGTAGTCCAGGATCCATGATGACAGGTGCTGGTCCACCCCTGCGTGCAGCAGCTTGTCCTTCAGGATCATCGGTTGGATGGTGTTGAAAGCACTGGAGAAGTCAAAGAACATGATCCTCACCACATTCCCGGGCTTCTCCAGGTGGGACAGAGAACGGTGAAGGAGGAAGATCACCGCATCCTCCACCCCAATGGCATGCTGGTAGGCGAACTGGAGTGGATCCATCGCTGGTTCCACCAGGGGGCGGAGGTGAGCAAGGAGCAGTCTCTCCAGGGTCTTCATCAAGTGGGACGTCAAGGCCACCGGTCTGTAGCTGTTCAGGTCTTTGGGGTGGGAAGTTTTTGGTACAGGTACCACACAAGATGTTTTCCACAGCTGTGGTACCCTCCCCAGCTTCAGGCTCAGGTTGAAGATGTACGTCACAATCCCACACAGCTTCCATTCAGCTGAAGGTATTAACTCATTCTGATTGCTGAGGCCACAGTAAAAAAATATTTTAACGTAACCCAGCCTATATAACATCCACTTTACTGAAACACAGCTACATGAAAACTGTGGTTAAATAAAACAACAAAGTACTTTTTTGTCACATTCCACCACTGGCTTTTAGCAACAAGTGTATTTCCCAAATATGTTTTAAACTTGCTTTAATTAACCACCACCTGACATGATGTTTGACCCAGGAGACAGACGACAGACACGAGTAGTTCAGCTTACAATTATTTATTAACACAGTGTGTAGTATTGGTGTGTAAATGTGAGGGTGAGTGTGATGCTGGTAGTGTGCTGGAGCTGAGCGAGTCCCACTGCGACCTAGCAACCCTAGGAACACAAAGCACAAGGATTAATACTGTTCGCAACAAGGAGGTGTAATAATGATTGCTGCTTACTTGCAGGTGTCTCCGGGAGACCCTTGCTTGCTCCGGGAGCGGGTGTTGGGAGGTGAGCGGGGAACTTGACATCGTGACGAGGAGGAGAGGATCCGAGGAGGAGGAGAAGAAGCCCCGCTGCTACGGGGGACAGGTCCGTTGCTACGGGGGACAGGTCCGCCGCCAAGGAGATCCACCTGTGCACAGGGGAGAATACTTTGACCAGGTGACGAGGCTTGATGAGCTGGTTTGAACGAGGCACTGATCTGAGATCGTGGGCGTGGAGCGTTGCGCCGTGGTGGACAGACGACTCCGTGCTGAGCTGTCAGTGGATCTGGCTTTCATGGCTTGCTGGGGATTGGAAACAGGTATGCACGCAGCCGGGGCTGATGACGGCCCAGCGGCCGCCATGACACCACCCATTTCTCTCTTTTGTCTAGGCAAGAGGAAAACAATCCACCCCAAACCGGACCTTGCATCACTATTTACAGAGATGCAGGCTGAAGATCTACTGAACCGGGACCGGTGTGAGCGGCACATGCAGTTGCTTCTCAGTGAGGCAGCGTGGCCGGTGTGTGTGACCCATTCTAAGTTGTTTTTTTTTTAAAGTTTGAATTTTTCACATTCTAAATAATCTGGAATTTGCTGAGTGTGGAGAGTGTGGGAAATGAGGAGGCAGGTTTATGAACAGACAAAGTTTATTAACCCTCTCACATCAGTCATACGCAGAAAAAGCATGATACAGCCAAGCACAGTTTCTCCTTATATCCCAACAGATCATCTCACCCCTGCATGACATTTCACATCAGAATTGCCAGAAAGCACTGTATACACTTTCACTGTTACGCAGAAAAAGTGTGCCACCAATGACTATGGCATCACTGTGCATAATTGGCCAGCAAACTCTCCTGACCTAAACCCCATAGAGAATCTATGGATGTCAAGAGGAAGATGAGAGACTCCAGACCCAACAATGCAGACGAGCTGAAGGTCACTATCAAAGCAACCTGGACCTTCATAACACCTCAGCAGTACCACAGGCTGATCACCTCCATGCCACGCCACATTGATACAGTAATTAATCCAAAAGGAGCCCCGACCAAGTGTGTACATGGACATACTTTTCAGTCGGCCAACATTTCTATTAAAAAACTATTTTTTAAAATTAATTTTATTTAATATTTTAATTTTTTTAGAAACTGAATTTGGGGTTTTCATGGGCTGTAAGCCATAATCATCAAAATTAAAATAAATAAACACTTTGAAATATATCACTCTATGTGTAATGAATCTATATAATATATGGGTTTAACTTTCTGAAATGAGTGACAAAAAATATTGAACTTTTTCATGATATTCTAATTTTTTGAGATGTACTTGTATGTGAACTACTAGACAGTTTTAGGACTACAGCAGTGCTGCAAAGAGTTTGCATGGTCTACATAATGTGAATGACAATATACTGTAGGAGAAGGAAAGAGCAGTTACAGAAATGGAATTACTTTTTATGTGTGTGTTGTGGAAGGAGGGAGGAGACCCCGGGGCAGACCCAGGACACGTTAGAGAGACTATGTCTCCCAGCTGGTCTGAGAATGTCTTGGTGTCCTCTCTGAAGCTCTGGAGGAGGTGGCTGGGGAGAGGGAATTCTGGGCTTCTCTGATCAGACTGCTGCCTCCACAACCTGGACCCCCACAAAAGCCATAGAAGATGGATGGATGGCTATGTTGTATATTCATTCCTGCTGCAAGACTGGACCTGATTAAAGAAGAGGAACAACATTTTTTCTAATTCCACATTCTTGGAACACCAAGTGAACAGGCTGGTTGTGGTTTTAATAAAAATGAAAAGTCAAAGACATTTTAGTTGCCAAATTTTGACTATTGAGAAGTTATTCAAAAAAGAAAGAAACAAATATCTGTTGCATCTACTTTTGGCAAAATAATCCATAAATATGATTGGTTTGACCAGGTTACTCAATGTCTATAATACGATAAATCCATCGCTCTCACCTCAATGGCTGGGTAACCTCCCAACCATGTTCTTGAGGATGATGGCCAGCACTTATGCTTTGCAAGTAGAATGACTGAGCCTTGTGGCATGGGCCCATGGTGCTTTCTTAGGGTCATCAGGTGGGTAACCTCCTTCATCGGTGTTTCGTCAATTAGCTCACAACACCTTCAAAGGGCTTGACAGCTAGCCCCAGCGTCCTAAGGCAGCCCCCTCGGCCCCATGGGTTCCACCACCACTGCTCTAAGGTAAAAATAAATATATATATATATATATATATATATATATATATATATATATATATATATATATATAAAACACTCCTTAACATTTCAAAAGCAGTTTAAAAAAATTCCTAAACAAACACATTTAAAAATTCAAAATAAAGGATTTGGCTTTATACATTACTGTGTGTAAAATGTTTTGATAAGACTAAACTTACATTGGTGTGCCGCCAACTGTCTTCCTCACTAGATGATCCCTCTGGTGATTGTTGTCCTGAGCTGCTAATGGAGTCCAGGCCTCATACACAGGTGGGGTGGCGGAGAAGCTTCTGCTGACATCATCAGAATGTGGTTTTTAAATGTTGATCTATGAGAACACATAGATCATATTTATAGTCCTTTTCGTGACTTTTTACATGTAAAACTTATCATCATAGTCACTTTAAGGTCAGATATTGATGTTCTGTCCTTAACCACCACTGGTCCATCACATCAGTGAAGGCTTCAGAAGCTGTTGACCTTCTCTCCAGGCACTGTTTGGTGGAACTCTTCTCTGCTGCATCATGATGACATTGTCCAAACACCCATCTCTGCTTATCACCTCATGATGGAGGAAGTCCTTACAGAGGGTGAAAAAATGTTGCGGTTTATTACTTGATAGTCAAAAATCTGACATAAATTTTTACATATACATAATTACAGCTACTTTAAGTACTCAAGAAATCCCATGGCTAATGCTGAGCAGTAACATTAGTAAGAAAATAAACCTGTTTTTTATCCACCTTATTCCTAGGCCTCATGATGCCTTGCATTATGGTAGCAACTTCCGGTACTAGTTTAGAATGTATGGTTGTCACTGAAACGGGACACTTTTCCTTTTAAAAAAAACAATGACTTTGGCATCAGAAATGCGGAAACACGGCTTTTTGCACCTCAAAAACAGTAATATAATCATACCGCTTCCCACAACTATCTAGGGATAGGAAGATAACCTTAAAAAGTGGCCTGGCAGACAGTAGCTCTGTTTCTTAGCGCCGCTGCTAAGATGCTAATACTGTAAACAAAAGCTCTGAGATAATTATATCAATGTCTCCACCACAGTAAAGTCAGCTGCATTTTGTTAAAATATGTTGGACGTAATCAGATTTACCTCAGAGCAGACGTAGAATCCAGTCAGAGCCACAAAGAAGGCTCCATTTATACAGTCTATGACACAACCACAAACACCAGCAACAAGTACCAGAACTATGCCAAAACATTCAAAAAATACAAAAACTACAAGTGCTGAAATTAAATGAAACTTGAGTGCAAAACACATATGTGGACTATACATTAAAATGAATATGAAATTTTTTTTAAAAACGCTATTTTAAATGCCCCTGGTACTCCACTCTTGCTGACTGATCAAACCATACCTCAGCTGAAACCGGAAGTCCCGCCCATAATCGTTCCTACTGCGGCACCTCCAAGAATAAGGTGGATATTATTATTATTATTATTATTATTATTGTTATTATTATTATTATTATTATTATTATTTATTAAGACCTGTTTATTCTACTATTAGAACTTGAACTATTTTTAACCTCAATTCCCACCATGGTGATCAATAAAGTTTTACATTATTATCTTAATCTGTAACAACAACAAACAGCTGTAACTTTTTTCACTGTACACCAAATTATTAGACTGAGCAGCTGCACATCAAAGCTGATAATTTAAAAAAAAAATCTTTATGTAAAACATGACTGCTGCACAATTAGTATGTGCGGTTACATTCATAGATGCAAATGTTGATCATATCATGAACCTGTCATGCATGTCAGCTTGGTAAGGAGCAGCTAGTGGGGTATGTTCCACATCATATACTGTATTGACTGATATTATCATGCACTCATAATAATTTGAACATGTCAGAAATAAAATGTAGTTGGTTACATAGACTTTAGACTGCTACCCCCCCCCCCCCATCCATCCATCCATCTTCTTCCGCTTAATCCTTTTCGGGTCGCGGGGGGCTGGAGCCTATCCCAGCATCTTTGAGCGAGAGGCAGGGTACACCCTGGCCAGATTGCCAGACCATCACAGGGCCAACACAGAGAGAAAGACAACCCCCCCACCCCCCCACCCCTAATCACCAGATTAGCAGCAGAAGATGAATGAGCTAGTTAACATCATAGCTAGCACTGGTTGGTTTACCTGTCAGAAGAAAAGTGGTCACCTCTGTGTGACTTTTCAGCCCTTTGAGACTCTTCAGCAGACATCAGCCATCAAAAGCAGAACCCATATTTATCTTGCTTCTTTGTTGTGCCATACTTGAGAATGATTGGGAAACTGGCGTTTGCCTTAAGACTCGAGTATTTAGTTGAATAATTCACTACCTGGCAACCCAACAACCCAAAACGAGATATGGCACTAACATCAAGCTAGTGATGTTATTGGTTGTGACATCCTCACTGGACTTCCGTGTTTGTCTCACTCCAGCTGCTGGATGTAAATATTTATATTATTGTTGACCCGTCAAAAATGACAAAAAAAATTTTCATCAATATACTAATATTTAGAAGAATATTAAGACTTACATTGTGCACATTTCTAAACACTTTGTTGATGTATTATTTAAAAAAAAATCTTTGTTTTCATGAAAAAGTAATATGTTGCACCTTTAAGTATCTTGGGGTCTCATTCGTGAGTGAGGGGAGAATGGCGCGAGAGACTGACAGATGGATCGGAGCAGCATCTGCAGTAATGTGGATGTTGTACTGGTCTGTTGTGGTGAAGACGGAGCTGAGCTCTAAAGCAAAGCTATCAATCTACGTTCCTACGCTCACCTATGTTCATGAGCTTTGGGTAATGACCGAAAGAATGAGATAGCGGATACAAGCGGCTGAAATGAGCTTTTTCCGTAGGATTGCTGGACTCACCCTTAGAGATAGGGTGAGGAGCTCAGTGTGACGATCAGGTGAGCGTGCTCCCCCTCCCTTCTGTTTCTCCTCCTGCCTTCCTCTTGGATCCTGGAGTTGATTGCACACATCTGCTGCTGCCTCATCTGCCAGCTTTAAGATTTAATCACCCTTTATTGTCATTCAACCATACAACCAATCATGTACAGCAAAACGAAATTGTGCTTTTCCTATCTACAGTGTTAATCACACACACCCCATGTGTAGAATCAGAGGGCCTCTGCCATGCAAGGCGCCGCCACAGATTTCCCTCCTCCATTCCATTATTGCTGAGCACCATGCTGGACAGCAGGAAGTTCCTCTTTTAAGATAAGATAAGATAAGCCTTTATTAGTCCCACAATGGGGAAATTCCAGGATTGCAACAGCACAGGGATAGCAACACTCACAGCAATAATTAAGAAGATAAGAAAAATAAAAATAATAATAAGAGCAGTGAATATACATATGTACACATAAATATATAGATATACATATATACACAGTGCGGAGCATTGTAGCAAGATGGAGTAAACAGCATAACCGTCTACTTAGTTATCCTACATAGTATGAATATGTACCCATACATATTGTCACCCTCCGTAGCGACTGATATTGTCCTAGTTGTATACTGGAGGGGACCATTTGTGTAAGTCTGTTGCGTCTTTTGCATTCAATACTATTAGGTCGTCACGTTTTTTTTGCTATCTCTGCGAGCAGCCCTGCTTAGGTTATACAGTCTGACAGCCGTAGGTAGGAAGGACCTGCGAAACCTCTCGGTTGCACACCTAGGATGATGTAGTCTACTGCTAAATGAGCTCCTCAGTGCGTTCAGTATGTCCTGCATAGGGTGGGACTCGGACTCCAGCAGAGATGACAGTTTAGCCACCGTCCTTCTCTCTCTTATCTCCTCCACTGGGTCAAGGCGTTGCCCCAGGACAGATCTAGCTTTCTTGATTAGTTTGTTCAGTCTCTTCCTATCGGCTGCTGTAATGCCGTTGCCCCAGCAGACCACTCCAAAAGTGATGGCCGATGCCACCACCGTGTCGTAGAATGTCTTCAGCAGCATCCCTTGTACACCAAAAGACCTGAGCCTCCTCAGTAGGAACAGCCTGCGCTGTCCCTTCTTGTAGAGTGCGTCGGTATTGTGTGACCAGTCTAGTTTATTGTTCAGATGAACACCCAGGTACTTGTAGGATGTCACCATCTCAATGTCTGTTCCCTGTATGTTTACTGGTGCTGTGAGGGGTTGTCTTTGTGTGCGGCAGTCCACCACCAGCTCCTTAGTTTTCCTTGCATTGTTCTGGAGGCAGTTCCGATGGCACCAGTCCACGAAGTCCTGGATAAGTCCTCTGTACTCAGCTTCATCTCCGTTGGAGATGAGGCCGACGATCGCAGAGTTGTCAGAGAACTTCTGTAGATGACAGTGTGTTGTGTTGTGTGAGAAGTCCGCAGTATAAAGGGTGAACAGGAAGGGAGCCAAGACCGTTCCCTGGGGGGCCCCGTGCTACCGATGATCATGTCGGACACACAACCTCGGGTTCTCACAAACTGTGGCCGGTTAGTGAGGTAGTCCAGGATCCATGATGACAGGTGTTGATCCACCCCTGCGCACAGCAGCTTGTCCTTCAGGATCAGCATCCTCCACCCCAATGCCATGCTGGTAGGCGAACTGGAGTGGATCCATCGCTGGTCCCACCAGGGGGCGGATGTGAGCAAGGAGCAGTCTCTCCAGGGTCTTCATCAAGTGAGACGTCAGGGCCACCGGTCTGTAGCTGTTCAGATCTTTGGGGTGGGAAGTCTTTGGTACAGGTACCACACAAGATATTTTCCACAACTGTGGTACCCTCCCCAGCTTCAGGCTCAGGTTGAAGATGTGCTCCAAAATCCCACACAGCTGGTCTGCACAGGACTTGAGGAGCTTCGCGCTGATGCCGTCCGGTCCCGAGGCCTTCCTCGCCTTGATCTTCCTCAGCTCCGTCCTCACCTGGGTCTTAGTGAAGGTCAGGTTGGGGGGCAGTGTGCTAGGAGTGGGTGGGGGGGGTGTTGGTGGAGTGGGGTGTGGACAGCAGGTCTCGATGACTTTAGAGGCAGCAGTGGTTATTGTGCAGTCAGGGGAGAGGGCGGTTGGTCAAACCTATTAAAAAACAGGTTCAGATTGTCCACCCACTCCCTGCCCCCCGTAGCCTGAGGGGAGGTATTCTGGAGTCCAGAGATGGTTTTAAGGTTTCTCCAGACCCCGCCAATGTCGCTCTGTTGCAGCTTCTCCTCCATCTTCTTCCTGAAGCTGTCCTTGCCTTCTCGTATCTTCCTCTTCAGCTCCCTCTGTACGGACTTCAGCATCTCACTGTTCTCTGACCTGAAGATCCTCTTCTTCTCTCTCAGAAGTGTTTTTATCTCAAGGTTGATCCAGGGTTTGTTGTTTGAGCAACACCGTATGGTCTTGGTTGGTACAGTGTTGTCCACACAGAAGCTGATGTAGTCTGTGGTGGTGTGAGTGAGGCCATCGATGTCCTCACCATGTGGATCGCAGAGCTGCTCCCAGGCAGTGGTTTCAAAACAGTCCTTTAGAGCGTCCATTGCCTCCTCAGACCATAACTTTATTGTGCGCATGACCGGAGGTTGTCTGTGAACTAGGGGTTTGTACACCAGCATGAGATGAACCAAGTTGTGATCCGATCTCCCGAGTGGGGGGAGAGGTGATGAGATGTACGCCTCCTTAGTGTTTGCATAGAATAAGTCCAGTGTTTTATTGTCTCTAGTGTGGCATGTGATATACTAGGTGAGCGTGGGTAGAATGGGGGACAGTGAAATATGATTGAAATCACTTGAGATGAGGAGAAGAGCATCTGGGTGTTCTGTCAGCAGCCTGCCAGTTACTGAGTGGATGACGTCACGCGCTGTCCCAGCGTTCGCCGTCGGATTTGCATAAATAACAATGCAGATCACGTGTGAGTATTCCCTCGGGAGATAGGTAGGCCGCATGCTATCAGCTAGCAACTCGATGTCTTTGCTGCAGTACTGTTCCTTAACCGTGATATGTCCAGGTCTGCACCAGTAGTTGTTGACATACATTAGATTAGATTAGATTAGATTAGATTCAACTTTATTGTCATTACACATGTATGAATACAAGGTAACGAAACACAGTTTAGCATCCAATCAGAAGTGCAAAGGACAGCAGTGCAGTATATACGGTAATTAACAGTATGTGCAATTTAAGCAAATAAATTGCACATACTGTGAAGGCTTCTCCCCGCCTTCTGGAGGGGAGAAGCTGGAACAGTCCATGAGCAGGATGGTTGGAGTCCCTAAGAATGCTGCATGCCCGGCGCAGACATCTTTTCCTGTAGACGTCCTCTATAACTGGAAGTGGAGTCCCTGTGATGCGTTGGGCGGTTTTCACCACCCGCTGCAGCGCCTTATGGTCAGCGACAGAGCAGCTCCTATACCAGACTGTGACACAGTTGGTCAGGGTACTCTCTATCACGCAGCGGTAGAAGTTGCCCAGGATGTCAGTTGACAGATGGTTCTTCTTCAGTGTCCTCAAGAAGAAGAGGCGCTGATGGGCCTTCTTGATCAGGCTGGTGGTGTTAACTGACCAGGACAGGTCCTCCGAGATGTGGGTCCCCAGGAATTTGAAGCTGGGGACACGTTCAACAGCTATGCCATTGATATGGATGGGGTCATGTGTCTCTCCCCTCTCCTTCCTGTAGTCCACTATGAGCTCCTTGGTTTTGCTGGTGTTAAGGAGCAGGTTATTGTCATCACACCAAGTAGCCAAGTGCTCAACCTCTGCCCTGTAATCTGACTCATCGTTGTCCTTGTTGAGTCCAATCACCATGGTGTCATCTGCGAACTTTATGATGGAATTGGATCCATACATAGGCCTGCAGTCATGGGTAAAGAGGGGGTAGAGGAATGGGCTGAGCACACAGCCCTGTGGTACACCAGTGTTGAGTGTGATGACGGAAGAACGGTTGGGGCCTGACCTAACATGCTGGGGTCTGTTGGTCAGAAAATCCATGATCCAGTTGCAGGTGGAGGTACTGATTCCCAGGTCCCCAAGTTTAGTGATCAACTTGGAGGGGATAACTGTGTTGAAGGCTGAGCTGAAGTCAACAAACAGCATTCTTGCGTAGGTGTTCTTGTCATCCAGGTGTGAGAGTACATAGTGCAGCGCTGTAGAAACCGCATCCTCTGTACTCCTGTTGCTCCGGTAGGCAAACTGGTGAGGGTCCAGTGTAGGGGGCAGGCATTTTTTGAGCTGTGCCAAGACCAGTCGCTTAAAGCACTTCATGACTATGGGCGTCAGTGCCACAGGGCGATAGTCATTTAGGCACAATGGTATTGAATGTTTCGGCACTGGTACTATTGAAGTGGTCTTGAAGCACGCTGGTACCACGGCCTGGGCCAGGGACAGGTTGAAGATGTCTGTGAAGACCCCTGCCAGCTGCTCAGCGCATGCCCTCAGCACACGCCCAGGAATGCCGTCAGGGCCAGCAGCCTTACGTACGTTGACATGACTCAGTGCGTTATGGACGTCGGTGTGGGTGAGTGTGAGATGGTGGAGGTCGTCTGACAAAATACTTTTTTGCCCCACTGTATGTGGACTATACATTAAAATGAATTTGAAAATTTTTTAAAACGCTATTTTAAATAAGATAAGATAAGATAAGATAAGATAAGCCTTTATTAGTCCCACAACGGGGAAATTCCAGGATTGCAACAGCACAGGGATAGCAACACTCAGAGCAACAATCAGAAGGCAAGAAAAAAAACAAGCAAGCAAGAGCAGCTAATATACATATGTACATATTACTATAAAATATATATATATACACACACACACACAGACACACAGTGCAGAGCATTGTAGCTGGATGGAATAAATATATGAATATATGAACACACAGTGCAGAGCATTGTAGCTAGATGGAATAAATATGTAAATATATAAACACCCACAGTACGGAGCATTGCAGCTAGGTGGAATAAATATGCAAGTATATAAACACACACAGTGCGGAGCAATGTAGCTAGATGGAATAATATGTAGATTAATAAAAACACAGTGCGGAGCATTGTAGCTAGATGGAATAAATATATAGATATATAAATATAAACACACCCAGTGCTGAGCATTGTAGCTAGATGGAATAAATATATAGATATATAAATATAAACACACCCAGTGCAGAGCATTGTAGCTAGATGGAATAAATATGTAAATATATAAACACACACAGTGCAGAGCATTGTTGCTAGGTGGGATGAAACAGCATAACCGTCTATTTAGTTATCCTACATGGTATGATTATGTGCCCATACATATTCTCACCCTCCATAGCGACCGGTATGTTCCTAGTTGTATGCCGGAGAGGACCATTGTGTAATGCCCCTGCTACTCTTACTGACTGATTTAACACTACCTCAGCTGGAACTGGAAGCTCTGCCCATAATCGTTCCTACAGTGGCACCCCCAGGCATAAGGTGGATAGAGATTAGTGGTCACCTCCCAATGCATCCCCCGTAAAATGGGCACAGCGAGAACACACCCTGGCATTTGGACCAAACTTGGCTTGATGTAACCTTTGAAATGGAACAGGACTCGGGCTGTGACTGATGGTGTTTCACAAAAACACAAGTCAACACAAGTACTCACTGAGAAATGGGTTTAGCTTTTGGCAGGTAGACAAAGGTGCCTTGGCTGATAAAGCAACATATTTTAGACTATATGGACACTATGCTTTTTATTGTTGCTTTAATCTATTATAATCTTTAGTGTTGAATGAGCAAACTGCTGAATAAAGTTGAGGAACATCTGACCTACTTCACTATCGGTCAAAAGCACTGCTAAGGACTCTAGATCTGCACTTTCTTTAAATTTAAATGTACTAGTACATACCCGTGCATACCCGTCCATGTCCGTAGAAACCAAGTATAAGCAAGTATTTGTGCATGCCCGTGACTGAAGGGTGTCCTCCTGTCTCAGACGGCTGTGTTGTTCAGTCATGCCTGCGATGTACTGCTGGAACCTGAGGTGTTTCATGTTCATGGCATCTTTTCTGACATGCAGCAGTTCTCCTCATTCTATTGCTCTCCGTCTGATGGGTCTTCTTTTTCTTCATTTAGACCACTGGTTGAGGGATAGGTGGGTCGTAATTCCAGCGTTGGTGGCCAGCCGATGATTCCGCATCTCCTCAGTCTCAGCTTCTCTGTGCCTTGAATGGAATTCACTGTCTCTGGCCAGCTGACTATTCCACATCTCCTCGGTCTCAGCTTGTCTGTGCCTTGCCTGGTGTGCAGGCAAGGCATTTGCAGGCATTTCGGGCTTCAAGTGACTCAGCACGTGCATGGCGCACTGCCACATGTTTCCTGTCTGTTTGTGCATCCCTTGTCTGTCGTACCCTATGCTGGTGAAGGGTCTCCTCCTGTCTCAGACGGGTGCGATGTACTGCTGGAACCTCAGGTGTTTCATCTTCATGGCATCTTTTCTGACGTGCAGCAGTTGTCCTCATTCTATTGCTGTCCATCTGGTGGGTCTTCTTCTTGTTCGTTGAGACCACCGGTTGAGTGATAGGTGCGTCGTAATTCCAGTTCATGGACAGGATCATGAAAATAGATCTGAGCAAAAAGAGGCTTTTGGGCACATAGACAAATGTGTCTATGTGCTGTCATATAGCCATTGCAAGTCCTATGATGCCTGAGTTCATAGGACATTCTATGATGTTCAGGCAGAGATCATAGGCCGTCCTATGATATCCTATAAACGTCACACACACACACACACACACATCAATTTCTTGCTTTAATAGAGTGATATAAATATATAAAATGTGTGTTTTCAGCTGTGTAAATGATATCAATATAACTTTTTTCATGAAAAAAACTAGCACAGATGCAATATTGAATGACTGTATTCTGTGGACTTAAATAATAATTAAAAAAAAAATCATGTCCTTGATGGTCTAAGCCAGGGGTGGGCAATCATGTGCCATGGAGGGCCATTCCACTGCAGGTTTTCTATTCCACCCAGTCTCATCAGCAGGTGCTTTCACTGGATTAACAGTCCTTGAAGGGGATCAGAGCAAACACCTGCTGAAGAGACTGGGTGGAACAGAAAATCTGCAGTGGATGGCCCCCGCTGCCCACCCCTGGTCTAAGCTGACTAAATGCTCCAGGTCTCAAACAAAAGCCTGGATTTGAAATGCAGACAGTAGAGGGCATTGTCTCCTTCCAGAAGTCCCTTAGTATATCCAGCCTGGGTTTACACAAAGGGGTATGATATAGCTAGATCAGGTTAATCCAATTTTGAAAGAAAGGCATCGGGGTTAAGTACAGTAAAGCCATGAGTCTTAGTGGCTTCTACATAGTAATAGTGAGCTGATGTCAAATGAAGAAATCATTCTAGGGAAATGAAAAATCAAATGGACTTAATAGGTGAAGGGAAATGACTGAGAACAATTTATGGGATATATATGTAAATTACAGAGAGATGATTTTTTTTAAGAATAAATGATTTTTTTTCTTAACAAGTAATTTCAAGTGTATAGATACTGTTTTGTTTAAATAATTCTCTGCATCAGTTCTCATAATTTCTGTTCATTTCCTGTACAAAAAAATATTCTTTTCATGACATATGTAAAACAGAATTATCCCTCCCAAAATCACCATATTTGAGCTGTAAATGTATGTTTATTTTTTTCTATATAGGTCCATTTAATTTCTGTTTAAATTAAAGCTATCCTACATTCAGGGGCATTATAATCTTGCTCTGAGACAAAAATAGATAAATTATGAATTATAAATTTGTGAGAACAATATTTATATCTTCATAATGCTACTGAAACAGAATTGGGATTTAGACCAATACCAAATTCAAAAGGCACGTTCATTTATCAGAAAATATGATTAAATGGCTAATTTTCACTGAAATCATTCTGTTTAGTGCAGATTTTGTCACATAACATTGTATCAGACACAGTGTTTGGGTATGTGTGTTTGAATGGATGAAAACTTCTGTACAAGTATAAGCTAGTCAACTGACAAGGAAACTTTTAGGAGCTATTATTATTTAAAAAAAAAATCAGGACACACTAGAACAGTCCTTAAGTCATTTATCCCTACATTTTTTTTAGTCAGTACAATGGAAATCAGGGTTTTCTCTATAATACTTTAAGTATTCCCTTAAATATTACTCAGGAAAAATATTGTGCTTATTGTCTAACTCAACAGTGATGTGAAATGTCCACCCATGATACTTAAGAACTGGTCACATCTTCCTTAGAAGGCTGTTATTCCCACTTCATAATTTTGGAATTTTGTACCCACTACTATTACCCTTCATATTAAATGCAAGCTTACCCATACAAGAAGACAACACTTGCCATTCAATACAAGGTACACACACTATAGAATTAAATTATATTTTCCTTATCTTTCACAGGCACGATCTTCAGGAGCCAGACAAGCGAGACTTGCTGTTTTCTTCCTCTTACAATGACACAGATTACTCTCAGCTTAGGAGCACCAGTCAGTGACTGTTACATCAGGGCTGTGTGCCAGCAATTGCTTGAATTGGGATTGAAGACAGCCCTGAGTGAGGTTTTAATAGGTGAACCTAAGTGTCAGAGGATTAGGGGAAAGACATTTAGGGGCCACTATATGAGGCTCCCTAATTTTTGGTGACCTCTTCACTTGAATTTGAAGGTCATAGATCATTCTGGTTGATTTCACTGCTTTATTTATTATAGCAGACAACCAGGGCTGGATACCTCAACCAACATTTTGCAATGTTAAAGAAAGAGGAAAAATTGATCCAGAATCTGCAGCCTGACTCAGATCCCCTATAAAATCTAACGGGTTCATCCATAGTACAAGGGCCACGTCTGAGGAATTTTTTTTATCAAATTATGTGCAATAGTTTTTACATAATCCTGGTAACAACCAAACAGCACAAACACATAAACAAACCAAAATGAAAGCATTTTCTCCTTAGCAGCAGTAATAAAAGCACTATAGCGCTTCAATGATCATGATGCCTTGTTTTCTTTATGGGCTTTTTGAAAGGTCTTCAATCAGATATACTTGTCTCAAAATGTCAGAGAAGATGGGCAACATACTGATTTTAAATTGAAATTATAATTTTTTTGGTTTAGGCACTGAAGAAAAAAATAATGAAAATTGATTTTACCATTGACAGGAGTAAATATACAGTGGTGTGAAAAAATGTTTGCCCCTTCCTGATTTCTCGGGGTTTTTTTGTATGTTTGTCACACTTAAATATTTCAGATCATCAAACAAATTTAAACATTAGACAAAGATAATACAAGTAAACACAAAATGCACTTTTTAAATCAAGGTGTTTATTATTAAGGGAAAAAAAATCCAAACCTGCATAGCCCTGTGTGAAAAAGTGATTGCCCCCTAAACCTAATAACTGGTTGGGCCACCCTTAGCAGCAACAACTGCAATCAAGCGTTTGCGATAACTGGCAATGAGTCTTTTACAGTGCTGTGGAGGAATTTTTCCCCACTCGTCTTTTCAGAATTGTTGTAATTCAGCCACATTGGAGGGTTTTTGAGCATGAACCGAATTTTTAAGGTCATGCCACAGCATCTCAATTGGATTCGAGTCAGGACTTTGACTAGCCACTCCAAAGTCTTCATTTTGTTTTTCTTAAGCCATTCAGAGGTGGACTTACTGGTGTGTTTTGGATCATTGTGTTATGTCCACAAACATGATAATGAGGAGACGGACGAGGAGGTTGCATTAGAATGGGACTTTATTATATTATAGGTTGCAATACAGCAGGTGCTTCACAGTGTGGGGCGTCCAGGCATGAGAGCCCCAAATGGTGGACGCCCCCTATTATAAGGTGGTATGATGACACGACCGACAGGCGGCGTCATCACACTGCACTTCACAATAAAACCCCCATGTAACACCCCCTCCCCTTTACAAAGTAGAAAAACACACCAAATTAAACCCACCTGAATTTGGAAACAAAAAGCAAAACACAATCAAAATCTTGGTTTCGTAAGGCTGTTACAGCCGGGAAGCAGGTTGTAAGGCTGGGCTCTCACAACCTCTTGAAATGCTTCCTATGGCGTGTGACTCAAATAGCCTCTGACAGCCAAAGTCCAACTCCCAGCCTTCCTGTGACAAAACTGTTATCACTTACAGAAGAAAGGGCGAAGGCGAGCCACTGGCGCCTTAAAACCAGTTGCCCAGGGTAGATGGAGCTCTCAGCCTGGGAAGGCAGTCCATCTAGGGGAAGGAAAACCCTGATTCTAAACCTCCGCTGCCTTGTGGCTATACCTGATTGCAGGAAAGGCTTGGGGAGTAAACTCCGAGGACAAATCCGGAGTGGAGCCCTGAGGCGGACAGTAGTCGCTCTGCACTACTTTCCGGCAGCTCCTGCAGTGAATCTGGCCCCAAATTGTACTGGTTCATCCTTTCCTTTGGACTCTGCCAGTGATGCCAAGAGGGGGACACTGATGTATGGGCAGCCCAATGTCTTCATATTCACTTGTCCAGGCCTGAAGTGCAACCTGGAGAGGCCACTCCAGCAGCATTGCAAGATTCCGGCACAACACGGGACGAGGCAGTCTACCAGTTAAACACTCCAACCGACTGGTGTAGGAAGGCTCGCCTAGGGTCTCGTTCGACAGTGGGAGAAGTCATCCCAGCTTCACTGGGCTGCTACCACCCATCTCAAGCTGGGCAGCTCCAAGCCAGTAAGGTGTTGCCCCACCATAGCTTGCCTGCTCTACTGGGTGCATAGAGCTTAGGGAACCTTCCTGACAAGCAAGCATCAATCCGCACCAGGCAGTTCAAAAGAAAGAACAATAAAGATTTGCAAGCTGGAACGTATGCAAAATGTGCCCTGGACTCTCTGATGATCTCCAACAAATGGACGACTCACATAAGATAGCCATCAACGACAAGGAGCTTGCATGACTCAACATCGACGTCGCTTGTCTCCAAGAAACTCACCTAGCCGACAATGGTTCACTTAGAGAAACAGACTACACCTTCTACTGGCAGGGTCTGTCTCAGAACGAGCCTAGGCAGCACGGTGTAGGACTTGCCATGAGGAACTCGCTGATCGCTTCCATGGAAACTCCCACAGGAGGTTCTGAGAGGTCACTCGCTCTCCACATGAGGACAGCATCAGGATTTGTGAACATTATTTCTGTATATGCTCCAATCCTTTCATCCGCTCCAGAGGTCAAAGATCAATTTTATGAGGCTCTCGAGGAAGAAATATCTAAAATCCCCAGCTCAAAAGGCAAATACAGCCGTGTGTAGAAGAGCTCGGAATGATGAGGCGATGTGACTTATAAACCAAAGTTTATTATCAGCTTTGCTCCTCTAACAAGTCTCATCTAGTGCAGCAGCAGAAGAAGTAAGAGAGCGAACACATTCGGCTCTGTGTACTTATACTCACATACAACAAAAGACATGCATACAAAGCTGACATCCCCCATTAACTTAATTATCGTCCTTTGTCTCCGTACCCCTCCACCTGGCCCTGGGAGGTCAGGGCGACCTATCTGGTCTCCACCGCAGTGCCTCGGATGCTCTTTGATCTTCACTGGCGGTTGAGACCCTTTGTCCTGTTCTGAGGTGTGAAGTCGCTTTACATATGTAATCACCAAACATTCTCACATGCTTACACATATGTAGGTTATGGGATATATGATTAATATAGACCACAGCCCCCCCAAAACGACTAAGAAAAGGACAATAGGAAAATTCACAGTTTAAGATAATTATTATGACATACTAACTGCTACACCTCTTGACAAGGAAGAAACTTTCCAGCAGCTATGCTCCTGTAGAGAATTCAGTGGTAATCATAACAGCATAGTAATATCACAAGTCAGTCCTAAACTGTTACAGCACAATAGTGAACAACTTTTGAGTAGTTTGCATCAGTCTCTGTGCCGTCTGGGCTTTAATCTTCTTCCGAATCTGCTGTGGGTCCGTTCGGGCATCCTGGTGGGACCCTCCTGTAAGGAATCTGCAGCTTGGGAAGGAGTGTGATTATTTGTTCCCTGCAGGGGGGCTGAGTCTTTTCTCTTGGGGGGTCTACCCCGCCGAGGTGCTCTCGCCAACCGTGCAGGCTCGTCTCTCAACAAGAAGGCAGGTTTAAGTCTGTCAATGCTGACTGTTTCTTTTCTGTCCCCAAAATCAAGCACAAAATGCTTATCACCAGGTTCCAGCACTCTGAATGGTCCATCGTATGGTGGGCGGAAGGTTGGTTTTAAAGCTTCATGCCTAACAAAAACGAATTCAGCGTTTTTTAAAGCTTGGGGGACAAAAACCCGTGGAAAAGAGTGATGTGCCGGCCCGGGGAGAGAGTCCGGTCCGTTGCTGCCTAAAAACCTCGGGGCTGGAAGATGCCCTGGCTCTGGGTTCTCTGGTAAAAATTCACCTGGGAGCCTGAGAGGTTGTGCAAAAACTAATTCTGCTGGGGAGGCGTCTAGATCCTCTTTAGGTGCAGCACGCAACCCCAATAAAACCCAAGGAAGTTTATTTACCCAATTTGTATCCGTTAGTGAGGCTCTGAGGGCGGCCTTTAAAGACCTGTGAAAACGCTCACATAACCCATTAGCCTGAGGGTGATAAGCGGTGGTGCGGTGAATTGTCGCTCCTAAGCTGCTGGCCATGGCTGACCAAAGTTCCGAGACAAATTGAGGCCCCCTATCGGACGTGATGTCCGATGGGACGCCGAAAACGTGCCACCCAGTTTGTCAAAAAAACGCGAGCGACTTCCTCCGCTGTGGTTGACGCCAGAGGGACCGCCTCCGGTCAGCGCGTGGTACGGTCTATCATTGTTAACAGATGTGTGAAACCTTGGGAGGAAGGTAGTGGTCCCACGAGGTCGACATGAACGTGGTCGAACCTTCTAGCAGGGATTCGAAAAGGCTCTAGAGGGGCTTTTGTGTGTTTGTGTATTTTGGCGCGCTGACAAGAAATGCAAGTCTTTGCCCATTCTTTTACGTTTTTGCGCAGGCCAGGCCACACAAACTTTTCGGCGACCATTTTAACCGAAGCGCGCACACCTGGGTGCGCGAGGGAGTGAATTGAGTGGAAAATACGGTGGCGCCATGCAGCTGGGACTACCGGGCGAGGTCGGCCGGTTGAGATATCGCATATTAGGGGGGGCACACCATCGCGTAAACCCCTTTCCTCCAGCCTTAACCCTGTTGGTCCAGAAAGGAGTGCGCGCACGTCCGCGTCACTACTTTGCTCCTCCGCCATGGCTGCATAATCTATCCCTACGTGGATTGGGGCTGCGTATGTGTCCGCATTGGTGAAGAGTTCTGCGGCTGAGGTAGTATAATCTGTCTCCTCGCGCTCTGGCGATGTCACAGCGCGAGAGAGGCAGTCTGCTACCACGTTAAGTTTGCCTGCCACATGTGTTCATGTGCTGAACTCTGAAATCGCAGCTAGCTGTCTTTGTTGCCTGCCTGACCACGGTTCAGAAATTTTAGCCATCGCAAAGGTGAGCGGTTTGTGGTCTACAAAAGCCGTGAAACGCTGCCCCTCCAACCAGAACTGGAAGTGGCGGATGGATAAATGAAGCGCTAGCAGCTCCCTGTCAAAGGTGCTGTATTTATGCTCAGTTTGGTTTAGCGATTTGCTGAAAAATGCCAAAGGTTGCCAGGTTCCGCCGACGTGTTGTTCTACAACCACCCCTATGGCCAGGTCTGAAGCATCTGTGGTTAGCGCAATGCGGGCTGAGGGATCAGGGTGAACCAACAATGTGGCATTAGCTAGGGCACTTTTTACTTCCGCGAAGGCGCGTTCGCGCTCCGGGGTCCATTCGACCGCGTTGGAAGGTTTTTGTTTTCTGAGCGCGTCATATAGGGGCTGCATGAGCTGAGCTGCGCGGGGGAAGAAACGGTTGTAAAAATTAACCGTTCCCAAAAATTCTTGCAGCGATTTGACCGTTTGTGGCCGTGGGAAACTTTTTACTGCGTGAACTTTGTCTGGCAGTGGGACTGCTCCCTTCGGTGAAACTCTGTGTCCCAAAAAATCAATTTGTGACACGCCGAATTTGCATTTGGCTGGATTGATTATTAACCCGTGCTTTTCTAGTCTCTGAAAAACCATAGTGAGATGCTGTTCGAGTTCCTCCTCAGATGAGCTGGCTACCAGCATATCGTCGAGGTAGACGAACACGAAAGGGAGGTCGCGTAATACTGCATCCATCATCCGCTGAAAGGTTTGAGTGGCGCCTTTGAGGCCAAAAGGCATCCGCAAAAATTCAAAAAGACCGAAGGGGGTTATTACAGCTGTTTTAGGATTGTCTTCCGCTCTAACGGGGACTTCATGATAGCCGCGGACCAGGTCTATTTTTGAAAAAATGCGCGCACCCGCCAGATGTAGTGAAAAATCTTGGATGTGAGGAATAGGGTAGCGGTCATGCACTGTCGCATTGTTTAATCTGCGGTAATCGCCGCACGGTCTCCAAGAACCGTCGGATTTCGGGACCATGTGAAGTGGTGACGCCCAGGGGCTTTTTGATCGCCTGATAATGCCTAGTTTTTCAAGGGTGGTAAACTCGTCCCGAGCTATGGCGAGCTTGGTCGCGTCTAAGCGCCGAGCTTTGGCGAATACGGGCGGGCACATTGTGGGAATAAAGTGTTTGACCCCATGCTTAGCCACTGTAGCTGAGAATTTGGGAATTGTGAGTGCTGGAAATTGGGTGAGGAGTTGATCAAACTTACCTCCTGTTATAGTGACGCTGGCCTGCACGGGTGGTGGAGAAACTCGAGCTGAACAGGGAATGGAAGCAAAGGACAATGCATTAACCAAGCGTCTGTTCGCTAGATCGACCAATAACCCATGTGCACACAAAAAGTCTGCGCCCAACAAGTTAAAACTCACCGCCGCTACAACAAATGTCCATCTGTAGTTGCGGCCATGGATGCGGAGGGGCAGGTTCCTTTCGCCAAAAGTGTCGATGATGGAGCCGTTGGCTGCCACCGCTCCATTGCCCCGGGGGCCCATGGCCCGGTCTGCTTGGGAGGGCATGATAAAACTCAGTTGAGCTCCCGTGTCAATGAGGAACTGCTTGCCGGTGTGTCCGTCCGTCACATATAGAAGCTTGCTTTTTTCACCGAGAACTGTCGCTGTTAACGGTTCTCGGCTTTGGCGTTTTCCCAAAATCGTGAATCTGCAGGGGGGGAAGGCATTTGTAAGCCTTCTCGGCGAAGCGGTGGTGGTAATAACAGACGTCGCTCTGTCTGCTACGTCTTGGCCGTGTCGCTGCCATGGCGGGCGGATTCTGCTCAGTGGTTTGTGGCTCCCCGTCGCTCCGGACATCGGCGTTGAGGCCTACGGATGCTGTTGTGGGTGTCTGTTCCCTGCAGGCGTTGACGAGTCGCTGCTCTTCGCGAGCCAGCGTGCGGAAGTCTTGCTGGGTGTTGCATCGCATGTTGGCAAGCGTCCCTCTCATGTGTGGTGGCAGAGTACTGAGGAATATAAATTGGAAGAGGAAATTGTCATTGTCCTCTTCTTTGAGTTGCAGCAAGTCCTCCATGAGGGCTTTGGGTCTGCATCCTCTGTGGCCGTAGACCGCCAGGATCCTCTCGGCTCTCTCCTCGGCAGAGGGGATGAAATTCGCCACGATGGTCGCTTTTAGTTCTCTGTATTTGTCCTGGGCCGGCGGCCGCTGGATTATGCTCCGCGCACATCTCGAAGTGGCGGCGTCGAGTTTGGCGACGATGTGGTAGAACTTTGTATCGTCAGCCGTGATGCCCGCAAGTGCAAACTGGGCTTCAGCTTGCTGAAACCACGAGGTGGGGGCTTCCTGCCAGAAGTCCGGCAGGTTGACGGTGACGGCGTTTGTGTGGACCGTCACTGATGTGTCCGCAGGGTGAGAGTGTCTTCCTTCGGCTCTCACAGCGGCGCTGGTGCTCGGTTGAACCCTCTCTATCACTTCTGCTGTGGGGGAACGTCGTCCATCTGTTCCCCTGTCTGCATGGGCACCGGCGTCTGCCTGGGTCGCCACAGATGAGTCGATCGCTGGGGAACGCCTCTGGTCCATCCTCGCGTCAGGGTCACCAGTGTAGAAGAGCTCGGAATGACGAGGCGATGTGACTTATTAACCAAAGTTTATTATCAGCTTTGCTCCTCTAACAAGTCTCATCTAGTGCAGCAGAAGAAGAAGTAAGAGAGCGAACACATTCGGCTCTGTGTACTTATACTCACACACAACAAAAGACATGCATACAAAGCTGACATCCCCCATTAACTTAATTATCCTCCTTTGTCTCCGTACCCCTCCACCTGGCCCTGGGAGGTCAGGGCGACCAATCTGGTCTCCACCGCAGTGCCTCGGATGCTCTTTGATCTTCACTGGCGGTTGAGACCCTTTGTCCTGTTCTGAGGTGTGAAGTCGCTTTATATATGTAATCACCAAACATTCTCACATGCTTATACATATGTAGGTTATGGGATATATGATTAATATAGACCACACCGTGGACAAAATTGTTGGTACCCCTCCGTTAATGAAAGAAAAACCCACAATGGTCACAGAAATAACTTGAATCTGACAAAAGTGGTAATAAATAAAAATTCTATGAAAATTAACCAATGAAAATCAGACAATGCTTTTGACTTGTGGTTCGACGGAATTATTTTAAAAAACAAACTCATCAAACAGGCCTGGACAAAAATGATGGTACCCTTAACTTAATATTTTGTTGCACAACCTTTTGAGGCAATCACTGCAATCAAACGATTTCTGTAACTGTCAGTGAGACTTCTGCACTTCTCAGCAGGTATTTTGGCCCACTCCTCATGAGCAAACTGCTCCAGTTGTCTCAGGTTTGAAGGGTGCTTTCTCCAGACGCCATGTTTCAGCTCCTTCCACAGATGTTCAATAGGATTTAGATCGGGGCTCATAGAAGGCCATTTTAGAATAGTCCAATGTTTCACTCTTAGCCATTCTTGGGTGTTTTTAGCTGTGTGTTTTGGGTCATTATCCTGTTGCATGACCCATGACCTGCGACTGAGACCAAGCTGTCTGACACTGGGCAGCACATTTCTCTCTAGAATACCTTGATAGTCTTGAGATTTCATGGTACCCTGCACAGATTCGAGACACCCTGTGCCAGATGCAGCAAAGCAGCCCCAGAATATAACAGAACCTCCTCCATGTTTCACAGTAGGGACAGTGTTCTTTTCTTGGTATGCTTCATTTTTGCATCTGTGAGCATAGCACTGATGTGCCTTGCCAAAAAGTTCCAGTTTTGTCTCGTCTGTCCATAGGACATTCTCCCAGAAGCTTTGTGGCTTGTCAACATGCAGTTTGGCAAATTCCAGTCTGGCTTTTTTATCATTTGTTTTCAACAGTGGTGTCCTCCTTGGTCGTCTCCCATGAAGTCCACTTTGGCTCAAACAACGACGGATGGTGCGATCTGACACTGATGTACCTTGACCTTGGAGTTCACCATGAATGTGTTTAGAGGTTGTTCTGGGCTCTTTTGTTACCATTTGTATTATCCGTCTCCTCCTGCGGCCACGTCCAGGGAGGTTGGCTACAGTCCCGTGGATCTTAAATTTCTGAATAATATGTGCAACTGTAGTCACAGGAACATCAAGCTGCTTGGAGATGGTCTTATAGCCTTTACCTTTAACATGCTTGTCTATAATTTTCTTTCTAATCTACTGAGACAACTCTCTCCTTTGCTTTCTCTGGTCCATGTTTAGTGTGGCACACACTATGTCACCAAACAGCACAGTGACTACTTGTCACCCTTTAAATAGGCTGACTGACTGATTACAAGTGTGTAGACACCTGTGATGTTAATTAGAGGACACACTCTTGGTTGAACATGTCCTTATGTGACATGAGTTCAGGCCCAGGGAACACGCACACAGGCTCGAGTCAATTGCAACAATGATTTATTAAATATTAAGCGTGTGTGGATGCGTGAGAGTGAATGTGGATGTGATGCTGGAAGACAGGATGTGCCGAGGGTGAAGCAGCGTGCCGTGCAGCCAGGCAACCCTAGGGCAGAGCAGAAAAGTGGTTAGCTGCGGAGTCTGACCCAGTGGATTAATATTAGGGTTGTGGCTTACTTGCAGATGTTCTTGGTGGCTGACGTCGGCAAGCCGCAGGACTCCAGCCTGGAAGACAGCGCTCCCACGCGCGCTCGGTGCAGAGGGTGAGGGTTGGATGATGACGAGGGGAGAATCCGCTGCCAGGAAATCCACCTGTGCACAGGGGAGAAAGACTGGAGACAAGGTGAGGCGAGTGATGATGGCTTACGTGAAAAGGCATGGTTGGTAGTCTAGAGGCGTCGGAGAAGAGAAGGCGAGTGCAGGTAGCACGGTCGTTGGTGAGCAGACGGCTCCAGGCCGAGGCTCTAGGCGGAGCAGGCTAAATAGCCTGAGCTTGATGAGGTGCAGGTGTGCTCGCAGCTGGAGAGGGAGACAGGCGAGAGCGGGCTGTGACAGTACCCCCCCCCTGAGCAGCGCCTCCCGGCACTGGCTTACCTGGGTGCTCCAGGTGGAACTCCGTGACGAGGCGCTCGTCCAGCACGAACGATGGGCGCACCCAGGACCTCCACTCGGGGCCATACCCCTCCCAATCCACCAGGTATTGTAGTCCGCGACCTCGGCGGCGGGAGTCCAGGATGGAAGAGACCCTCCATGCCGGGTCGCCGTCGATCATCACGTGAGAGGGTGGAGCCCTAGGAGGAGGACAGAGAGGATGAGACACCACAGGTTTAATGTGGGAGACATGAAACGTCGGACAGACGCGGAGGGAGGGGGGGAGAGCCAGACGCACAGCCACCGGATTGATGACCTTCGTGATGGGGAATGGGCCAATGAAACGCTGGGCCAGCTTCTTCTTCTTGGCCTTCAGGTTGATGTCCCGCATAGACAGCCAGACCTGCTGACCCACCTGATAATGCGGTGCGGCCCTCCTGTGGTGATTAGCCACCCTGGTGTTGCGCTCAACCGTGCGTAAAAGCGTACGGCGCACAGCTGTCCAAATGTGCCTACAGCGCCTGAGATGGGTCTGGATGGATGGCACCGCCACCTCCCCCTCTTCTTCAGGAAACAACGGGGGGTCATATCCAAGCGATGCCCGGAAGGGAGACATCCCAATGGCTGATGACAAGGTGGAGTTATGCGCATATTCTATCCAGGGCAGATGGGCACTCCAGGAGGAAGGGTTGGAGGAGGTGACGCAGCGCAGCACAGCTTCCAGCTCCTGGTTTGTCCGCTCACACTGCCCGTTGGACTGGGGGTGGTGACCGGAAGACAAAGTCACCGTGGCCCCCAAGGCCTTGCAGAAGCACGACCAGACTCTGGACACAAACTGGGGACCCTGGTCAGAGACGATGTCCACTGGAATCCCATGTAGCCTCACAACATGTTGGACCAGTAAATCCGCCGTCTCCCGCGCCGTTGGGAGACCGTGGAGCGGCACGAAGTGGGCGGCCTTAGAGAACCGGTCCACGAACGTCAGGATGGTAGTGAAGGAGTTGGACGTCGGGAGACCGGTGACGAAATCTAAGGCTACATGGGACCAGGGTCTGCTGGGGGTCGGCAGAGGGTGGAGGAGACCAGCTGGAGGAGAGGAAGATGTCTTGCCAGTCGCACACTGGGGGCAGGCGCGGACGTAATTAGCAACGTCGCCCCGGAGGCCCGGCCACCAAAAGGACCTCTGAAGGAGCTCAATCAGTTGGGAGATCCCAGGGTGACAGGCGAGCTTGGTGGTGTGGGCCCAGTGGATGACGTCACTCCGGACCGACGAAGGAACGAACAGCCTTCCTGCTGGGCCGCCGCCAGGATCAGGTTTGGTTTCCTGTGCCCTCCGGACCTTGTCCCTGATGAACCAGGAGACGGCGCCCACGACACACGAGGCCAGCAGGATGGTGTGGTCCCGGTCCTCGGGGGCTTCTGGGGCAAACTGCCTGGACAGAGCGTCCGGTTTACTGTTCTTCGAGCCTGGACAGAAGGTGATGGTGAACCTGAAGCGGCCAAAGAACAGAGACCAGCGCGCCTGGTGGGCATTCAGGTGCTTGGCCGTCCTCAGGTACTCCAGGTTCTTGTGGTCTGTCCAAACCACGAAAGGCTGAGCCGCCCCCTCGAGCCAGTGACGCTACTCCTGGAACGCGAGCTTGACTGCCAGGAGCTCTCTGTCGCTGACATCATAATTCCTCTCTGCAGCAGATAAGCGCCGGGAGAAAAAGGCGTGGGGTGAACCACCCAGTCCACAGGTGAACGCTGAGACAACACCACCCCCACCCCCGTATCAGAGGCGTCCACTTCCACAAGGCACTGCAGAGAGGGGTCCACCTGGGTCAGGACCTGGGAGGAGGAGAACTCCGTCTTCAGCGCAGCAAAGGCAGCCTCAGCATCCTCAGCATCCTCAGTCCACTGAAAAGGCACCTTGGGGGAGGTGAGGTGGGTCAAGGGAGAAGCGATGGCGCCGAATTTAGGGACAAAACGCCGGTAAAAATTGGCGAAGCCGAGGAACTGCTGGACTTGCTTCCTAGACGAGGGGGTGGGCCACTCGACGACCACCTTGACCTTGGCAGGGTCGGGGATGATCTGATTGTGAGAAATAATAAAGCCCAGGAAGGAGGTCTTGTCAGCATAGAACTCGCACTTCTCCGCTTTTACATAGAGTCTGTTCTCCAAAAGGCGCTGGAGGACCCGCCTCACGTGAACCTGGTGCTCCTCCCGCGACCGGGAGAAGATCAAGATGTCGTCCAGGTACACAAAGACAAACACCCCCAGGAAATCGCGGAGGACGTCATTAATTAGGCACTGGAAGACGGCCATCGTGTTCGTGAGCCCAAACGGCATGACAAGGTATTCAAAATGACCGCTGTGCGTCCGGAACCCCGTCTTCCATTCGTCGTCCTCCCGGATCTGGACGAGATGATATGCGCTGCGGAGGTCCAGCTTCGTAAACCAGGTGGCCACCTGCAGAGAATCGAAAGCTGAGACCATTAATGGCAGCGTATACCTGTCCTTTACTGTTATATCATTCAGCGCCCGGTAGTTGATGCATGGCCGAAGGGACCCATCCTTCTTGGCAACGAAGAAGAAACCTGCTCCGACTGGAGATGAAGAAGGACGAATAATGCCGGAGCTGAGCGATTCCTTGATATAGGAGTCCATGGCTTCATGCTCCGGTGCTGACAGGTTGTACAATCGACTGGAGGGTAAGGGCGCCCCCGGGCAGAGGTTGATGGCGCAGTCATAGGGGCGGTGGGGAGGGAGGGACAGTGCTTTGGACTTGCTGAAGACTATTCCAAGGTCATGAAACTCCGGAGGCACTAAGGAGAGGTCCGGAGGAGGCACGTCGGAGGGAGAGGGAGGAAGTGAAGGGGGACAGGCGGCGGACTGGAGGCAGGCGCCCAAACAAAAGGTTCTCCAGGAGAGGATGCTACCCGACTGCCAATCAAAAGTTGGGCCGTGCAGGCGCAGCCAGGGGTAGCCCAAGATGACGGAGGCGGCCGAGGTGGGTAGCACGAAGAAGCTAAGGTCCTCCCGGTGATTACCAGAAATAATGACCGTGACTGGGACTGTCCGGTGTGTAACTTTCTCCAGGGGAGCGGCAGAGAGGGAGACAAGACTCAAAGGGGCCAGCAGCGGTTGGCAGGGGATGCCCAGATGGGTTGCCAGGCCCTTAGAAATGAAGCTCTGCTCCGCCCCCGAATCCACCAGTGCGTGAGTGAGGTGTTCTATGGGGTTATGACAGAACCTAATTGGTAATATGCACTTGGATAGGGTGTTAGGCTGGGATGCTCCGCGAGGCCCCCTATAGTGACTCGCGGAGTCCCCCTTTTGGCCTTACCAGGCAAGACTCCAAGGCATGCTGGTCGTCTCCGCAGTACATGCAGAGACCCAGCTCCCTATGGCGCTGTTTTTCTGCCTGTGGGAGCTTAGCCTGGCCAATCAGCATCGCCTCCAGCTCGTTGGCGGACTCAGGCGCGGGCAACACCAGGGGGCAAGGTTGAGAGGAGAGGGGGAGAGCACCGCTCGAGCGGCTGGAGGACTTCCGTTCGGCAGCCCACTCTCTCAACCTGTTATCCAGGTTAATAGTAAGGGAAATCAGCTCGGATAGCCGCTCCGGCGGATCCCTACAGGCCAGTTCGTCCCAAAGGCTAGAGCTCAGGCTATGGACGAAAATGCTACAGAGAGCAGCATCCCCCCACCCAACTTCCGCTGCCACAACCCGGAAGTCGACAGCGTAGTCAGCAGCCAACCGGCTACCCTGGCGAAGGTTTAGCAACCGGGTTGTTAGCACGTTATCACGGTCCGAATGGTCAAAAACCTCATTAAAGTCTTGGATGAACTGAGCATAAGTCAGGTTCGCGTAGCTGGGTCACGCCATGACGGCATAGGCCCAGGCTAACGCTCGCCCTTCCAAGAGGTTGGCGATGTAACCAATTCGGCTGTGATCCGTCAGGAAGTCCCCGGAGACACGCTGGAACACCGACTCACATTGGAGAAGGAACCCACGCGCCTCACCGAGTTTGCTGCCGAAGCGCGTGGGTGTAGGAATGGGAGTGAGCTGGGTTGGTGGCCCCGGGTTAGCCTGGCCAGCTGGAGGAGCGGCAGGAGCTAGCCCACCTTGAGGAGCCGGAGGGAACACCTGCGGGGGATCCAGACGGCGGGTGATTACGGTGAGCTGGTTTAAAATCACCTGTTGCTGATGCATGAGCTGATCAACTGGAGCCTCCAAGTTGGTTAACCGGTGTGCGAGCCCGCTGTCCACTGGGCCGTGCTGCTGGAGCCTTACTGACATGAGTTCAGGCCCAGGGAACACACACACAGGCTTGAGTCAATTGCAACAATGATTTATTAAATATTAAGCATGTGTGGATGCGTGAGAGTGAGTGTGGATGTGATGCTGGAAGACAGGATGCGCCAAGGGTGAAGCAGCGCGCCATGCAGCCAGGCAACCCTAGGGCAGAGCAGAAAAGTGGTTAGCTGCGGAGTCTGACCCAGTGGATTAATATTAGGGTTGTGGCTTACTTGCAGATGTTCTTGGTGGCTGACGTCGGCAAGCCGCAGGACTCCAGCCTGGAAGACAGCGCTCCCACGCGTGCTCGGCACAGAGGGTGAGGGTTGGATGACGACGAGGGGAGAATCCGCCGCCAGGAAATCCACCTGTGCACAGGGGAGAAAGACTGGAGACAAGCTGAGGCGAGTGATGATGGCTTACGTGAGAAGGGATGGTTGGTAGTCTAGAGGCATCGGAGAAGAGAAGGCGAGTGCGGGTAGCACGGTCTTTGGTGAGCAGACAGCTCCAGGCCGAGGCTCTAGGCGGAGCGGGCTAAATAGCCCGAGCTTGATGAGGCGCAGGTGTGCTCGCAGCTGGAGAGGGAGACAGGCGAGAGCGGGCTGTGACACTATGGTCACATTATTTTCAGTCTTTTCTAGGGGTACCATCATTTTTGTCCAGGCCTGTTTGATGAGTTTGTTTTTTAAAATAATTCTATTGAACCACAATTCAAAAGCACTGTCTGATTTTCATTGGTTAATTTTCATAGAATTTTTCTTTATTACCACTTTTGTCAGATTCAAGTTATTTCTGTGACCATTGTGGGTTTTTCTTTCATTAACAGAGGGGTACCAACAATTTTGTCCACACCTGTATGTACAGGTTTGAGCTGAATACATGGCTGCTCTCCGGCTCTGACAAAGCTGATGTTTTCTCACTGGCAGACCGGCTTGTTGTTAGCCATGGTGTTTGAGATGGTTTCTGGGGTACCAACAATTTTGTCCACGTGTGCACATGCTAGGTGACTTCAGCACTCATGTTGGAGCTGACTAGCAGGCCTGGCCATCCTGTCTCAGCCACTTTGACATTGGCAGGATGAACGAGAAAGGACAGAGGTTGTTGGAAGTCTGTTGTCATCACAGCCTGTGCATTACCAACACTTCCTTCAAGTGTAAAGATCTGCAGAAAGTGTCCTGGAGACACCCCCAGTCCCGCCACTGGCACCAGCTAGACCTCGTCATCACCAGAAGAGCCGACCTCCGCAGCATCCTCCACACGAGAGGCTATCATAGTGCCGACTGTGATACCAGCCACTCACTTGTTGCCAGCAAAGTCAGACTGATTCCCAAGAAAATCTACCATGCAAAAACAAAGGGCCGCACACGCATTAACACCTGCACCACTTCTGAAACTGAAAGGGTCCAAACTTTTGGAGACATCCTTCAATGAAAACTTGAAGATTATTCAAACAGCAACAACCAAGCAGATGCAGATGTGAAATGGTCCTACCTCCGCAACGCCATATACGACTCCACTGTGACCGCATATGGGAAAAAAGTACACAGAAACGCAGACTGGTTCGAGGCACACTGGAATGAAAAGCAACCAGTCACAGAGGCCAAACAGAAAGCACTGCTAGCTTATAAGCAGAACCCTTGTCCTAGCACATGCGACGCCCTGAAAGCAGCAAGGAGCAAGGCCCAGCAGATTGCCCGCTGTTGTGCGATTGAGTACTGGCTGAATCTGTGTGCCAATATACAATTAGCTGCAGACTGTGGCCATGCCAAAGGGGTGTACAAGGGCATCAAAACAGCAACTGGTCCCACCAGCATCAAAACAGCACCCATCAAATCCAAGTCAGGCGAAGTCATCACGGACCAGAGCAAACAGCTTCAGCGTTGGGTTGAACACTGCCGAGAGCTTTACTCGACCCAGAACATCGTGACAGATGCTGCACTTGAAGCCTTACCCAGCTTGCCAGTCATGGAGGAGCTAGACAAAATGCCCAGCCTGGAAGAGCTCAGCAAAGCCATCGACTGTCTTAGCAGTGGTAAAGACGGCATCCCCCCGAAGTCTTAAAAAGTGGTAAAGTAGCACTCCTACAGCCTCTACACAAACTTATCTGCCTCTGCTGGGAGCAAGGACATGTAACTCAAGATATGCATGACACAAACATAGTCATATTGTACAAGAACAAAGGGGATCGCAGTGACTATAAAAACTATTGTGGAATTTCATTACTCAGCATTGTTGGCAAAGTCTTCACCCGTGTCACTCTGTCCTGCCTGCAGAGTCTACCCTGAGTCACAATGTGGCTTTAGAGCCGAAAGGTCCACAGTGGACACGATCTTCCCCCTCCATCAGCTGCAGAAGAAGTGTCGAGAGCAGCAGCAGCCACTATTCATTGCGTTTGTGGACCTGACAAAAACCTTTGACTTAGTTAGTCGAAGCAGGTTCTTTCAGCTTTTGCAGAAAATAAGCTGTCCTCCAAAACTTCTGGGGATAATCATCTCATTTCACAAAGACATGCATAACACTGTCCTCTTCGATGGGGCAACTTCAGACGCCTTCCCAGTCAGCGGTGGAGTGAAACAGGACTACGTCCTGGCACCAACCCTGTTTGGAATCTTCTCAGTGCTCCTCCATTATGCTTTTGATGATTGCCCTGAAGGTGTATACATTTGCACAAGATCGGACAGAAAACTTTTCAACATTGCGTGACTGCGTGCAAGAACCAGAGTGACAGAGGTCCTAATCAGAGAGCTACTCTCTGTGGACGATGCAGCCTTTACATCACACAGTGAAGATGGCCTCCAGTGCATGACTGACCGGCTATCCCACGCATGCAAAGAGTTTGGGCTCACCATCAGCATAAAGAAAAACAAACATCATGGCACAAGACGCTCACGCCCCCCCGTCATCACCATCGGCAATACTCAGCTTGCTGTGGTTGACAGATTCATCTACTTGGGGTCCACAGTAACCAACTCCCTCTCCCTAGATGCTGAAATTAATTCCAGAATAGCCAAAGCAGTTGCTGTGATGGTGAAGCTCAACAAACGAGTGTGGAACAATGATCTGTTGAGCGAGAGGATCAAACTTTGTGTCTACCAAGCCTGTGTCCTGTCAACTCTCCTGTACAGCAGTGAGTCCTGGACAACCTATGCCAGACAGGAGAAACAGCGCAATGGATTCTATCTGCACTGCCTCCGACACCTCCTACGCATCAAAGGGCAAGATAGAGTCACCAACATGGAGGTACTTGAGTGCGTTGGCCTACCCAGTATGCCCACACTTCTCAGCCAAAGGCGTCTTCAATGGCTTGGCCATGTGCACCGCATGAAGGCAAACCACCTGCCCAGAGAAATCATGTATGGTGAACTACGGGAAGGCGTTTTTCCGGTAGGACGACCCCTGTTGAGGTACAAAGACATCTGCAAACGCGATCTCCAATACATAGAAATAAACCCCGACCACTGGGAGGAGGTGGCCAAGGAGCGTGACGTTTGGTGCCACTGTGTAAGAGGAGGAATGAGCAGGGCTGAAGCAAGTTGGAGGGAAAAACAGGAGAGGAGGCGTACTGCAAGACACAAGTGTGCAGGGGCAGAACAACATCTATCAGCCTTCATCTGTACCGACTGCAACAAAGACTGCCACTCAAGGAATGGTCTACACAGCCACTCCAGACACTGCCTTAATCCTTGACAAGACATGCTTCACCATCGCCTCTTTGAGACGAGGATGCTAGAAAACAAAACACTAGGCTAGAGCCAGTGGGTAGGAATTTTGCCCCACTTATCTTTGCAGAGTTGTTGTACTTCAGCCACATTGGAGGGTTTTCAAGCATGAACTGCCTTTTAGACACTAGCTTAGCTTAAAGTCTTTTGGTGCCATTAGTCTCTCAACCCACAGCTTCATGCTACACGTGTGTTCAGCAAAGTAGCTAGCAAGCAGCCCGACATCATCTGCATATGACTCTGTCTCCCCTAACGTGTGGAAAATTCTGACTAGCTAAGCTTAGCTAGAAAATATCAAAAAAGTTTTTAATTCAGTTTTTAATTGTTTAGTTGTCTTACATGAATTTCCCAATATTTTTAACATTGATATTAAATATCCATTTGTCCAAATATGTAAAAAAAAAAAAAACAACCCACAGGATTATACAGGGTGTCCTAATTTTTATTTTTATATATACACACACACACACACACAACGCGGGGAAAATAAGTTTTGAACATGTCAAAATTTTTCTCATTAAACATATTTCTGATGGAGCCATTGACCTGACATTTTCACCAGATATCAGTAACAACCCAAGTAATCCATACATATGAAGAATTCAAGGCAACTGTTCACAAAACAAGTTATATTTAATAAAGTGGAATGACACAGGGAACAAGTATTGAACACTCACAAAGAAGATAACAAATACTCTTTGTTTTTTCCTTTTACCGTTTTTTTGTTAGGTTGAAAAAAACAAATTATCCAGAGGTACCCAGATGTATTTCATGAGTTTGTTCAAAAATGAAAGTGGAGAAAACAAATTGGTAAAAACAGAAAAACAGAGCAGATTTGATTGGGTTTTCAATCTTTTATTTGAAGCGAAACAATGAATTTTGGAAACAAAATAATAAATGCTCTGTTTTTTCCTTTTGACATTTTTTCATATGGTTGAAAAACCAGATTATCCAAAGGTACCCAGGCCCTTGATCCCAGCACTGTAGTGATTTCTTTCATACAATAAAACTACTTTTACTTGAATTCAATTACTTTTTTCCACAACTTCCATGTTTACATCTCAAAACTTCTCCTGATCAAACTTTAAGCAGCTCTTAGCTTCCCATTATTTTCCTCATTATAGGCTGCCATTTTACAGTACACACCACACGTGTGCGCGCGCGCGCGCGCGCACACACACACACACGCACACAAAGCATTTGTTTACTCACCAAAGTCTGTGTTCTCGCAAGAGAAAATTTGCTCATCGACTTTTGCTTCTGGCTATCTGCTTCTGCTGCAGTAGTAGCTCCTCCCCCAGTGGTGCCATACAGCCCAAACAGTCAGAGGAATGACTCCAGATGTCTATTAACATTTTTATATATGTTGTGGAAATGTGAAAATGACGAGGCAGAGTTTATCTCACGAGTCAGGTTTATTCACATCTTCCAACATCAGCAAAGCAGAAAGAGGAAAAACACAGAAGCCTTCGTCCTTTATATACCAGGAACTCTCCCAGTTCACAGTCACATTGCATTTCAATCACAAGTAACAATGCATCTACTCTTTGATCCTATCAGAACTCAGAACTCAGAAAGGATTTATTGCCAAGTACATTAACAGATATGAAAACTGATAACATACGAGGGATTTGACTTGACACAGAAAACGACCTGCATTTCCGGTGACACGGCAGCATCTGTGAACGCGCCTGTCATCAGATGGGTACAGGATGCATAGGGAAGAAAAGGATAATACAATGGGAAGGAGCAAAAAACCATTGATTGTCAGAATACTGGTCATATATGATCAATATTATGATTACAAGAAAAAAAGCCCTCAATGCACAGTTAGCAGACAAAAAAGTACACAAGGACACAAAGAGAGCAGTGAGTGAGTGATCTTTTTCATCAGTTTTTTGAGTCAGTGTGGGTGTAGTGTTGAATGTAGGTGTTTGTATCAGTTAAGAACAACAAGGTCTCTTTGGCAGGAGATGTTTTGTCTAGCTGCTGGCATTGTCCTTGGGCCATGCAGCTGGCTGTCCGTGAAGGCCGTGAAGCTCAAATGTTTTGAAAACAAAAAACTGCAGATAATCTGGAGGACTTGTGTGAGGGGAGTCAGATTAGTCAAATAGTACTGATCCCAGAGAAAGAAACTTTATATCCTCTTATATCCTCTGGCTGCACGGTGGCGCAGTGGTTAGCACTGCGGCAGCACAGTTTACCCTTGGCCGGGGGATTGTGGGGATCATGGGATCGTGGGTTCGATCCCAGACCCCGACCAACAGTGATCTGTGTGGAGTTTGCATGTTCTCCCCGTGTTGCGTGGGTTTACTCCGGGATTTCTCCGGTTTCCTCCCACATGCCAAAAACATGCATGTTAGGTTAATTGGCTGTTCTAAATTGTCCCTAGATATTTGTTTCCTATAGGCCCTTAGAATAGAGGGTTAGTATTAATGAAAGCGCTTTGAGTGGTCTTTGTGACTAGAAAAGCGCTATATAAGTGCAGGTTAGTTAGTTAGTTAGTTAGTCTTACAGATTCAGTACTTAATCCTTCATTGCTGGACGTTGAATCCTTCATGGACGGCTCTCAGCGTGATCATGATGTAATCCATTTTCCTAGACAGTTCTCCATTTGCCGCTGTCAGAGTCCTCTCCATTTTTTCAATTTGATGGTTAAACCTCGCTTGGCCAGCATTTTGATAGGTTATGTCCATCTTCATCAATTTACGGTACACCAGGACAATCCCAGATTCAATCAGAACGATCCCGATGACCATTACTACGAAGACGTACAAATCTTCGACATCTTCGATGGAAAGATCAGACAGGCACAAGAGTTTCCAATTACTTGTGTCCCTCAAATAGCCCACAGCAGCCGTTCCTGCGGGGCAAACAACCTCCCCCGGGGCACTTTTCCTCGTTGAAAAAATAGTGTCAATTGCGTTCAAAGCCCAGCTTATTAATTCCATAATTTCTTTCGATAATCAGCAGTAGAGACACGCAGACAGACGATAGCAAGCTGGGATCCAGTTAGTTAGGGGAGGAAGGAGCTAAGTCAGGCAGGAGAGAAGAAAAAGGTGTCTGCTCTCTTTGGAGGGCGGAAGTGAATGCACTGATCCTATAACCCCCTTTTCATAGTCTTCGGCCAACCGGAAATCCCACAAGGCCGTCTCTTGCATACCAAAGGCTAAACTTTCACATCCTCCTGTTATCTCCATGGGGACTCAGTTCTTTGTTTTAATCTGAGATGTGAGGTCTAAAGCGATACATATGTGTCCCACAATGTAATACAACTTTCATTAAAATACTGTAATATTTTACTTTTGGTTAAAAAGCAAACTCATAGAGCTACAAACAGCTTGCAGAGAATTAATATTGACATTGTGGGGGACATAGGTGTTACATTCTCCACCCAGAGATGATGGCCCAGGAGAAGAGAGGCTGACGGGGGATCCAGACAGAACAGCAGAGGTGGAAACGCTGACTGCCAGGAGAAGGAAGAAGCACGGCACCAGCAGACTGTTATGCTAATGCACCATGCGGGCTTTGTCTGTAACGTGTATTGAGGTGTGAGCCCCCAGGCCGCTAGGCAAGGCATTCTGATTCTGATTCTGATTAAAGGTACATAAAAAAGGGAGATGCCCTGCGGCCTGGGAGCTATTCTTGTCAATTCAACTATTAAAGAGAAATAAAGTCTGTGCTGATCCAGCTCATCGTCTCGCTTGTTCTATTCTCTCTACACTGGTGACCCTTGGCGTGCAATGGAAGACGAGGCGAACACCTCGGAGACATCCCAGACTGGAAGCGCCAGCACCACGTGTGCCATTTTGGTCAAGCTCTCAGACTTTTGGCTGCACGACCCGACAGTGTGGTTCCTCCACAAAGAGGCCCAGTTCATGCTCCGTGGGGTAACGGCAGACGACACCAGATATTACCCACCAAGACCATACGGTGTTGCTCAAACAACAAACCCTAGATCAACCCTGAGATAAAAACACTTCTGAGAGAGAAGAAGTGGATCTTCAGGTCGGGGAACAGGGAGATGCTGAAGTCCGTACAGAGGGAGCTGAGGAGGAAGATCAGAGAAGGCAAGGACAGCTTCAGGAAGAAGATGGAGGACAAGCTGCAACAGAGCGACATCGACGGGGTCTGGAGAAACCTTAAAACCATCTCTGCACTCCAGAATACCTCCCCTCAGGCTACAGGGGGCAGGGAGTGGGCGAACAATCTGAACCTGTTTTTTAATAGGTTTGACCTACCGCCCTTCCCCCCGACTGCACAACAACCACTGCTGCCTCGAAAGTCATCGAGACCTGCTGTCCAGATGCCACTCCACCAACACCCCCCTCCCCACTCCTAGCACACTGCCCCCCAACCTGACCCTCACTAAGACCCAAGTGAGGACGGAGATGAGGAAGATCAAGGCGAGGAAGGCCTCGGGACCGGATGGCATCAGCACGAAGTTCCTCAAGTCCTGTGCAGACCAGCTGTGTGGGATTGTGGAGCACATCTTCAACCTGAGCCTGAAGCTGGGGAGGGTACCACAGTTGTGGAAAACATCTTGTGTGGTACCTGTACCAAAGACTTCCCACCCCAAAGATCTGAAAAGCTACAGACCAGTGGCCCTGATGTCTCACTTGATGAAGACCCTGGAGAGACTGCTCCTTGCTCACATCCGCCCCCTGGTGGGACCAGCAATGGATCCACTCCAGTTCGCCTACCAGCATGGCATTGGGGTGGAGGATGCAGTGATCTTCCTCCTTCACCGTACCTGGAGAAGCCCGGGAATGTGGTGAGGATCATGTTCTTTGACTTCTCCAGTGCTTTCAACACCATCCAACCAATGATCCTGAAGGACAAGCTGCTGTGTGCAGGGGTGGACTAACACCTGTCATCATGGATCCTGGACTACCTCACTAACAGGCCACAGTTTGTGGAAACCCGAGATTGTGTGTCCGACACGATCATCGGTAGCACGGGGGCCCCCCAGGGAACGGTCTTAGCCGGTATACGAAACGGCTCCAAAGGGGCCTTCGTGTGTCTGTGCACTTTGGCTCGTTGGCACACTACGCAGGCTGCAGCCCACTCTTTCACTTGTTTGCGCAGGCCTGCCCATACGAACTTCGCTCCCACCATTTTCACTGACGCGCGCACTCCTGGGTACGCCAGAGCGTGAACTGAGTCAAACACTCGGCGGCACCAAGCAACTGGGACCACCGGGTGCGGGCGTCCCGTGGAGATGTCACAGATTGGGGGGGCTGCCATCTTGCAGTACTCTGCTCTCCAGCCTTAACCCTGTTGGTCTGGACTGGAGCGCGCACATGTCCACGTTGCCAAACTGCTCTGCGGCCATGGCTGTATAATCTATCCCCACGCAGACTGGGACCACTACTGCGTGCGAGAGGCAGTCCACCACCACATTCAGTTTACCGGCCACATGCTGAATATTGGTTGTAAACTCCGAGATCGCGGCCAGCTGTCTCTGCTGCCGGCCCGACCATGGTTCTGAAACTTTGGCCATCGCATACGTTAGCGGCTTGTGGTCCACGAATGCAGTAAAGCTTTGCCCTTCCAGCCAGAACTGGAAGTGGTGTATGGCCAGGTGGAGAGCCAGCAACTCTCTGTCGAACGCGCTGTATTTATGCTCACTGTCGCGCAAAGCCCTGCTGAAAAAAGCGAGCGGCTGCCAAGAACTGGCGACACGTTGCTCCATGACGGCCCCTCTGGCCACGTCCAAGCCATCGGTAGTGAGCGCTATCTGGGCTGCCGGGTCCGGGTGCGCCAACAGTGCGGCGTTTGCCAGGGCTGTTTTAACCTCAGAGAATGCCTGCTCCCGCTTCGGAGTCCATTTGACTCTGTCCACGGGTTTCCGTTTCTTGAGCGTGGCGTACATTGACTGCATGAGCTGAGCTGCGCGGGGGAGGAACCGGTTATAAAAGTTAACCATCCCCAAAAACTCTTGCAGTGCCCTGACTGTCTGAGGCCGGAGAAAATTCACCACGGCGCACATCTTGTCCGGCAAGGGTATCGCTCCCTCCGGTGAGATGTGGTGCCCCAAAAAGTCAATCCCCGTCACGCCGAACTGGCATTTCGCCGGGTTGATAATTAACCCATACTCTTCCAACCTCCGGAAAACCGTCCTGAGGTGGGTTACGTATTCGTGTTCGGACGCGCTGGCCACCAGGATATCATCCAGGTAGACAAACACAAACGGCAGATCAAGCAACACCGCATCCATCATGCATTGGAATGTCTGTGCCGCGCCTTTTAATCCGAAGGGCATGCGTAAAAACTCAAACAAGCCAAACGAAGTTATTACTGCTGTTTTGAGTAAGTCCTCCACGTGCACCGGGACCTGGTGGTAACCGCGGACCAGGTCGATTTTAGAAAAAATACGTGCCCCAGCGAAGTGAACGGAAAAATCCTGAATATGGGGAATCGGGTAGCGGTCATGCGCTGTGGCGTTTTTCAATCTGCGGAAATCTCCGCACAGTCACCACGATCCCTCGGCCTTAGGAACCATATGTAGCGGAGATGCCCATGGGCTGTTTGAGCGCCTGATGATGCCCAACCTTTCCAAGTTGGCAAACTCCTCACGCGCTATGGCCAGTTTAGTTGCGTCCAAGCACCGAGGTCATGTGAAAACGGGCGGCCCAGTGGTGGCGATAAAGTGTTCCACCCCGTGTTTAGTGATGGCCGCCGAAAACATCGGGACCGTGAGTGCTGGGAACTGAGTGAGCAGTGTGTGGAACTTACCGCCTGGAGCTGTGACGTAGGTTAGTGTTGTTGGCCCGGCTCCTCAAGCTGTACAGGGGAGAGAACCAAAAGACAATGCATTAACCAGGCATCTGTTAGCAACATAGACTAGCAACCCATGTGCATACAGAAAATCAGCTCCCAAGATCAGGAAACTGTATGCCGCTATGACGAATGTCCACTTGTACATACGGCCGTGTAGGGATACAGCCAGTGTCCTCTCACCAAAAGTCCTAATGTCCGAGCTGTTTGCGGCTCGGGGCCACTAGCTCCCACTAGCCGGTCGGCGTAGGACGGCAGGATGAGGCTCTTTTGGGAGCCGGTGTCTACGAGGAACCGTCTCCCCGAGCACGAGTCCATCACTTAGAGCAGCTTGTTTTCTTCACCGGCGGTCGCAGCTGCTACTAACTGCAGGCCTTAGCGTTTCCCGAACGCTTGAATTGGCACGGTGACACACATCTGCTTGCGTTTTCTCCAAAGCGGCGGTGGTAGAAGAAGAGCGTGTTTCTCTGGCGCCTTCTGGCCCCCGCTGCTGCTACCGACACTGGCTCCTCGCCTCCGCTGGTCGTCTCGCTGGGTTCCGACGCCACCGTGTTCACTGTGAGGGCTCTGGTGGTGAGGATGAACCGATCTGCCTCCTGGGCTAGCGCACGGTAGTCATGTGCAGCCAGCAATGGTGAGTTGGCCAGGACCGCTCTTGCCTCTGTTGGGAGGTTCCGGAGGAAAAGGTGGACAAACAGAAAATGCCCGTCGTCCGTGCCCATCAACGCCAACATCTTCTCCATCAGTTCGACCGCCGACCCATCTCCTAACTCGGAGCGCCTCAGGAGCCTCTCTGCTTTCTCACAGTCCGAGAGTGTGTAGCGCCAGGTCAGTGCAGCCTTGAGATCCCTGTATTTATCGTGGGCTGGAGGCTGTTCGAGCAGGCTCGCTACTTGCTGAGACGTGCGAGCGTCCAGCGCTGCGACCACATAGTAATATCTGGTGCTATCTGCTGTTATTCCCCGGAGGGCAAACTGAGCCTCGGTGTGGTGGAACCAAGACCGCAGGTCGTGCAGCCAAAAGTCCAGTAGTTTGACCGAAACATTGCACGCGTTGCTGGGGCTTCCCATCCGGGCCGTCTCTGGGATGCTTGCCGCGTTGCTGGGACTTCCCGTCCGGGCCGACTCCGGGGTTCTTGCCTCGTGTTCCATAATTTGTCTAGGGTCGCCAGTGTGGAGAGTGCAAATAAAGGAACCAGATCTACATGACAGACGACCTTATTTCTCTCTCACACTGCATTCATACACAGAAAAAGACTTCCCTCAATACACCAGGGTCTCTCCTTTTATATCACTCCATTTCTTCCCCTTGTTGCCTGAAATCTTACATTACAATACGTACTGTCCTCCATTTAATCCCCCACTCTCTACCAGCAGAGGGGATATTCCCCTCCCCTCTGCTTCCAGTCTGAGATGAGTATCCCAGCGTGGGTTCCCTACAATGTCATGTTTCTCCTCAGCTTAATAAATTGCTTGGTTGAGTGAGTGAATCATTTTAAAGTGAGTGAATAAAGCATGTCACACCATGGTGTTTTTAAATGACTGAAATTAGTATTAAGACTTAAAAAATCACCCGAACTTTAGAGAAAACTATTTAGAAAACAGGTTAAATTACAGTAATGGAACCAAGCAGTCCCCATATGGAGAAAAAAAATCAGACATTGGAAAAAAAATGTAACTTAAGCTTTAAGAATCAAATATTGCAGTTGTAGGAGTTATTGGCATTTTAATATTGAAATCGCTGCATAATTTAAACCCAAACCTTACTCCACGCAGGTGTCCGCTGCAATGGTCTGGTGTGGAGGGACAGCGAGATTGAAAGGTGGCTAATGGTAGGGCGGTCTCGGCAGAATGGCAAATGCCAGTTCTCCACCGGCAAATACCACTTTTCCACCGGTTGGCCACTTTAGTCCAGTGGTTGAATACAGTTACAATACAGTTGTTGAATACAGTAATACAGTCGTTACTCCCTGAGTAACTGTATGAGAAACAAATATAAATAATTACAACACAAACGTTTGTCAGAGACTTTATTTACATTTGCTTAATTTTGGACAGGCATCAGCACGGTCACTTAACCAACCCCGTGAATGTTTTTGAGGCAAGGAATGTTGGGACTTGTAGTTTTTAGTGAACTGAAAACTCCAGGAAGAAAATACTTCGTCCTTCCTCGGCAAAACTTTGAAAACATTCAAAGTGATGATTAAATGGTGTAGTTGCTAAATACGTGGGGGGGTTTTTCAGTAACTGCTAATTATCTCTCAGCTAGAGGCCGACTGTGACAGGAAGTCATCCATGTGCTGTAAAAAATGTCACACTGCCGCCTCTAGTGGAACAGCATAGTTATTACAATACCGTTTTCTCGGCTTCATTGACGGTAAAGGTGAGTTAAATTTGTGTGTATTTTGGAAAACAAAACCTTATCTCAAAGTTCTAGCAAAATAAAAGTCAAGAAAATATGGTCATACAATGATACAAGCCTTTAGTTGCATTAAATTTTGACCGGGCGAGCTGAAACTTAGAGGCGGACAGACAGACAGATACGTACACACACCCACACAACCACAAACAGATGCACTGGTGGTTACTGTCTCTGTTTCACCGAGGCATAATAAAATGAGCAAAGTTAAAAAAAAAGGGTTTTTTTCGATTATAATAAAATAATTAAGACTAAAAATAAATGCAAAATTAATTCAATTTCTTAATTTGATGAAGATTCTCAGTCATCCAGGTGAGAAAATGTGCTGTATGAAAGCTCAGTCAAGTCAACTGGACTCAAATATTTTTACTTCTGAAATGTTTCACCATTCATCCAAATTCTATGGGAATACCAAGCAACATGTACTATGTGTAATTTTTTCACAATGCAATGGTTTTTTTTATTTTATTTTATTATGTATTTATTTATTTTACTTTTACACTATTAGTTTAAAAACTTAAATAGTGCTTATTTTTTCAAAATTATGTTGCTTGGTATCACCATAGATGAATGATGTAACATTTCACAAGTAATACTTCTTCTGCCACCCGCAACGCTGCTGAGCTCACTCTGTGTGGGAGTCACAGTATGTGTCTACTGGTTCCGTTGTTTTTCCGCTTCCCATTCATTGTGTATTGGAAACGCAGCGGAAAGCATTTGGGTGCAGACTATGGCTGTGTTGTGAGACATGTATATGTTGGACACTGCATATGTGATTTAACCACGATGAAGGAGAGCCAGCCCCCTGCGGTGCGGAGCCACAGAGCCTGGACCCCCTGCGGAGGACAGGGGACAGAAGACTTCCTGACCACTGAGGCTCGAGAGGAGAGAAGGGGGAGTTATGTAAATAAAAGGCTAATGAATGTGAATAAAGAGACTTTGATATAGATGTGTGATTTCCCCCGCGAGGGAAATGGTTTGATGTGAGAATGTTTAAATGAGAGAATTTTGGTGTGTTCGCTCTCTTGGTTCGCTGCTCAGGAATGAGAGCAGACAGTGGAATGGTTACTTGAAATAAACTGAAATTAAAGGCAATTCGGTTTCGTTATTCAAGTCTCCCCACATTGGTGACTGACGACGTTGAGAATGAACGAAGAAATTCTCAGGGTCCCGGACTCACAGCGCTCAGAGCTGGCGAGCGCAGTGGCCGTTAAGCTGCCTGATTTCTGGCAGGATAACCCACGGTCGTGGTTTCTGCAAGCAGAGTCGCAGTTCGCGCTCGCAGGAGTAACGGTGGATGACACTAAGTTCCACCATGTCATCGCTAAACTGGACAACAGCACAGCTCGGTGCGTGCAAAGCTTGGTGGAGCAGCCACCCGCGACCGACAGGTACGGCAAGCTGAAATCCACCCTCATCAAGTTTTTCACCCCCTCGGCTGAAGTGAGGGCGAGGAGGATCCTGTCTTTGCTAGACCAAGGTGGACACAGGCCGAGCGCCCTGATGGAGGAGATGATACAGCTGAGAGGGTTGGACAACGATGATTTCATTTTTCAGTTCATCTTCCTCTCCAACCTCCCGGCGCATGCGAGAAGCACGCTGGCCGGCAAAAAGTGTCACACCCTGGAGGAGTTCCGGGAGCTGGCCCAGGAGGCAGATGGGATCCTGGACGCCTGCGGCGGGCAAGCAACCGCAGCGGCGACCCGAGACAGCGGGGAGCCAGAGGCGGCAGAACCAGACTGGCCGACGACGGCGGCAACACGGCCGCGACGAGGTGGAGCCAATAGCCCGGCGGCAGAGGCGCGGGCACGACACAGCGGAGGAGAAGATCTCTGCTTTTACCATCGGAGGTTCGCAGAGAAGGCACGCAGGTGTGTGCCGCCCTGCATCTTCAGGAGTTCGGGAAACGGCAAGACCGGGGGTCGCTAGCAGCTTCGACCCTCGGAGAACGCAACAAGCTGCTCTACATCACGGATGCGCGCTCCGGACGAGAGTTCCTCATCGACACCGGCGCACAAGTGAGCTTCATCACCCCAACATACGCGGACCGGGTGGCTGGACCCCACGGTAGCGGAGCTACAGCAGCAAATGGCTCGAACATCAACACCTACGGGAGAAGAACCTTGCCTTTGTGCTTACATGGCCGCACATATGAATGGACTTTTGTAATAGCGGCGGTGAGTTTCAACATGTTGGGCGCGGATTTTTTGTGTTCACACAATCTGTTAGTTGATCTTGCTAATAGACGGCTGGTAAATGCACTCTCTTTTTACTCTCTCCCCTGTTCAGCTCAAGTGTCCCCGCCACCAGTACAGACCCACGTCGCTACAGCAGGTGGTAAGTTTCACACACTCCTCACCCAATTTCCAGCGCTCACTGTGCCCACTTTTTCAGCGACGGTCGCGAAGCACGGGGTGAAACACTTTATCCCCACGTCCGGTCCTCCCGTGTTTGCAAAAGCTCGGCGCTTGGATGCAGTTAAGTTCGCCATTGCGCGCGAGGAGTTCGCCAGCCTGGAGAGGCTGGGCATCGTTCGTAGGTCGAAGAGCCCGTGGGCTTCGCCGCTGCACATGGTACCGAAAGCCGATGGCTCCTGGAGACCGTGCGGGGATTACCGCAGGCTAAACAACGCTACGGCGCACGATCGTTATCCCATCCCGCACATTCAGGATTTTTTGGTGCACCTGGCGGGGGCGCGCATTTTTTCAAAGATTGATCTAGTTCGCGGCTATCACCAAGTCCCGGTCCAACCGGAGGACATTCCTAAAACAGCGGTAATAACCCCGTTCGGACTTTTCGAATTTTTACGCATGCCGTTTGGTCTCAAAGGGGCGGCGCAAACATTTCAGCGGATGATGGATGCCGTGTTACGCGATCTCCCTTTCGTGTTTGTGTACCTCGACTACATTTTGGTCGCGAGTACTTCAGAGGACGAACACGAAACGCACCTCACAGCAGTTTTTAGGAGGCTGGGAGAGCACGGCTTAATAGTTAACCCAGCCAAGTGCCAGTTCGGCGTCGAGCGGATCGATTTTTTGGGTCACCGCGTCTCCCCGGAGGGAGCGGTTCCGTTACCAGAGAAAGTACGCGCAGTAGCGGATTTTCCCCGTCCACGAACGGTCAAATCACTACAGGAATTCTTGGGGATGGTGAATTTTTATAACCGATTCCTGCCCCACACAGCTCAAATCATGCAACCGTTATATGCCGCGCTCAAAAAACAAAAACCGACCCAGGCGGTCGAATGGTCCCCGGAGCGGGAGTGCGCGTTCACAGAGGTTAAAAAAGCCTTGGCTGACGCTGCGCTCCTGGCCCACCCAGACCCTGCAGCACGTATCACGCTGATGACAGACGCTTCAGATTTAGCCATAGGGGCCGTTATTGAGCAACAGGTAGCCGGAGTTTGGCAGCCTTTGGCTTTCTTTAGCAAATCTTTAAGCGCGGCTGAACGAAAATACAACGCGTTTGACAGAGAACTGTTGCCGCTGCATTTGGCTATTCGTCATTTCCAGTTCTGGCTGGAAGGACGGTGCTTCACCGCTTATGTGGACCACAAGCCGCTCACATACGCCATGGCCAAAATTTCAGATCCGTGGTCCGGCAGGCAGCAGAGGCAGCTGGCCGCAATCTCGGAATTTACCACTGACATTAGGCACGTCGCGGGCAAATTCAATGTAGTAGCGAATTGTCTCTCACGCGCGTTCACGACCCCAACACGCGCAGAGGCAGAACGGGCCACCGTGACCGCGCCGCAGGAGAGCGGCACGGTGGCGCGCGCAGCCCCGGTGCACGTGGGTACAGATTACGCAGCCATGGCAGCGGACCAGGGGGCGGACGCAGACGTGCGCGCGCTCCAGTCTGGACCAACAGGGTTGAGGCTAGAGAGCAAGTGTTTACAAACCGGTATGCCCCCCCTGATCTGCGACATGTCAACGGGGCGCCCGCGTCCGGTGGTTCCGGCCACGTGGCGCCGCCGTGTTTTTCACTCGGTCCACTCACTGGCGCACCCGGGGGTGCGCGCGTCGGTGAAACTAGTGGCGGAAAAGTTTGTTTGGCCGTGCCTGCGCAAGCACGTGAAGGAATGGGCAAAAACCTGCATTTCCTGTCAACGGGCCAAAATTCACAGGCACACAAGAGCCCCGTTAGAACCGTTCCGCATTCCGGCCAGAAGGTTCGACCATGTGCACGTCGACCTTGTGGGCCCCCTACCGGCATCACAGGGGTTCACGTAGCTTTTGACAATGGTGGACCGCACCACACGTTGGCCGGAAGTGGTCCCACTTGCGACGACCACGGCCGTGGAGGTGGCTCGCGTTTTTTTAACGGCTTGGGTGGCGCGCTTCGGGGTTCCGTCGGACATTACGTCCGATAGAGGACCGCAATTCATCTCTGAGCTGTGGTCAGCGATGGCCAACGGCTTAGGAGCCAAAATTCACCGCACTACGGCTTACCACCCTCAGGCCAATGGTTTATGCGAGCGTTTTCATAGGTCTTTGAAGGCAGCACTCAGAGCGTCGCTCACGGATGCAGATTGGGTAAATAAACTTCCATGGGTTTTATTAGGGTTGCGTTCTGCGCCTAAAGAGGACTTAGACGCCTCCCCAGCGGAGCTGGTATTCGCACAAACTCTGAGGCTGCCGGGCGAGTTTTTACCAGAGCACCCAGAGCCCCTACCTCTCTCGGCTCTGGGACCGTTAGTCGGCACGGGGGCAGACACGCTCCCGGGTCCGGTTCATCACGCTTTTCCACGAGTTTTCGTCCCCAAGGCTTTGAAAAATGCCGATTTCGTTTTTGTCAGGCGCAAAGCCCTTAAAGCAACGCTCAAACCACCTTACGAAGGGCCATTTCGAGTGCTGGAGGCAGGTGATAAGCAATTTGTGCTAGATTTTGGAGACAGAAAAGAGACAGTCAGTATTGACAGACTAAAACCTGCTTTTGTCATGAAGGACGTGTCTGTACCGGTCGCAGTGGCGCCTCGACGAGGCAGGCCCCCGCAGGGGGCAATTAATCACTCTCTTCCTCAGTCAACAGAGCCGAAGCAGAAAAGCACCGCAGACAAGGCGGGGCCAACTCACAGCAGATTCGGCAGACGGCTGAAGCCCAAGCGGCGCACAGACTGAATGTTGGTGTTGATTATTCAGTAGTGAGTAAGGTGCTATTAAATTTTAGGAATTAGTCTGTTCTTCATCGTTTGGGGGGGGTTATATGGCTGTGTTGTGAGACATGTATATGTTGGACACTGCATATGTGATTTAACCACGATGAAGGAGAGCCAGCCCCCTGCGGTGCGGAGCCACAGAGCCTGGACCCCCTGCGGAGGACAGGGGACAGAAGACTTCCTGACCACTGAGGCTCGAGAGGAGAGAAGGGGGAGTTATGTAAATAAAAGGCTAATGAATGTGAATAAAGAGACTTTGATATAGATGTGTGATTTCCCCCGCGAGGGAAATGGTTTGATGTGAGAATGTTTAAATGAGAGAACTTTGGTGTGTTCGCTCTCTTGGTTCGCTGCTCAGGAATGAGAGCAGACAGTGGAATGGTTACTTGAAATAAACTGAAATTAAAGGCAATTCGGTTTCGTTATTCAAGTCTCCCCACACAGACCGGTGAAAACCAGACTGTAGTGCGCAGAATCTCCCGTGGGTCTCCTATAGCTCATTTGCATAGTCAGGACGATCAGCTGTGTTTTTTGTATGGTCATGAACCGGAGGCAGCACTCTCATCCTGAATTTTTAAACCGGCAGTTTTTGATGTCAAATAATGACAGATTCATTAACTAAACCGACTATTTCTCGCACGAAGTGATGTTAGAAACACTTTTTGTTGGTTTGTTTTAAAGATATGGGGACGAAGGACACCATATTGTTTGGTAGCAGCGGAGAGCTGAAGACCACCCATGGACGGACCCATCGACCAATCCAGTGAACCATCAAGCTGGAGGAGAAGACGAGAGGGGAGGGGGTGGGGAGAAGCAGATCTATACGTTACCTGTTGTGAAGACATTAAGGAGAAATTAATAACCGCTGTTTCTGGAAACCCAATACTATATGACCAGTCCTTACTGTCATATACAAACAACATACAAAGGAACAAGGCATAGAGAGCAGTGGAACATGGGCTCATCCAGTTGAAGCTCACGAACCAGGCAGTCAAATTCGCCATGCATTGTGCGGGTCTGTAGGACTGGGTGAAGCTAAAACCGGTGGCAACAACGACAAAGTCGCCTTTTGTAGCACAAATATACCAACACAATTAAAAACAGACTTATCAATCTCCATCCATCCATCCATCTTCTTCCGGGTCAAGGAGGCAGCAGTTCAAGCAGAGAAGCCCAGACTTCCCTCTCCCCAGCCACCTGCTCCAGCTTTTCAGAGAGGATACCAAGACGTTCCCAGGCCAGCTGGGAGATGTTGTCTCTCCAGCAAGTCCTGGGTCTGCCCCGGGGTCTCCTCCCAACGGGATGTACCCGAAATTCCTCAAGTGGGAGCCGACCAGGAGGCATCCTGATCAGATGCCCAAACTACCTCAACTGGTTCCTTTCAGTGTGTAGGAGCAGCGGTTACACTCTGAGCCTCTCCCGGATGACTGAGCTCCTCACCCTATCTCTAAGGGTGAGTCCAGCAATCCTACAAAGAAAGCTCATTTCACCCACTTGTATCCGCGATCTCATTCTTTTGGTCATTACTCAAAGCTCATGACCATAGGTGAGGGTAGGAACGTAAATTGACAGCGTTGCCTTAGAGCTTAGCTCCCTCTTCACCACGACAGACCGGTACAATGTCTGCATCACTGCAGAAGCTGCTCCGATCCATCTGTCAATCTCTCGCTCCATTCTCTCTCACTCCATGCTTTCCGGTCTGGAGGTCCACGGATGCTGGCTGCCCCCCCGCCCCCTCTTGTCCTCTGGTCTGGGGACCCATGAACTTTGGGAGGCCCTCTGACCCACCTTGCCTTACCATCTGGCATCCTAGGGACATTGGTAGGCAGCCCGATCCACCCTGCACTCCAGTCTGGGGACCAATGAACTTGGGTAGGCCCTCCAATCCATCCGGTACTCCGGTCTGGGGGCCCATGGACTTGGGTCAGCCCCCTGACCCACTTTGTTCTCCAGTCCAGTGGGCCTGTGAACTTTGGGAGGCCACCTGACCCGCCTGCTTTTTTGTTTGGGGGCTTGAACTCTGTTTTGCTCCCACAAAGTGCTTTTTTTGTTTGTTTGTTTTTGAACTTTGTGGGGAGGAAAAAGAATTTGTTTTGGCCCGCCTGACCTTCTGCCCCCACCACTCACCCTGGGAAGGTGATTTTTTTTTCTTTCTTAGTGTTGTCATGGGGTGTCTGGAATCCACCCCTTAAAGGGGGAGCTATATCAAGGTCTGGGCATGGTAGGATGGTAGGCATGTAGGATTCTCTGTTTATTATCTTTGTCTTGTATTTATCCCTACCTTTTCCTAGTTCTTGGTTGTCACTATTATTATTATTACCTCTGCCAGGCCGAAAAGGCCAGGAGGAGGTTATGTTTTTGCCAGGGTTTGTGTGTTTGTCTGTCTGTTTGTCTGTCTGTTTGTCTGTTGGTTAGCAAGATAGCTCAAAAAGTCTTGGACGGATTTGCATGAAACTTTCAGGCGTTGTTGGAAATGGTACAAGGAAGAACTGATTAAATTTTGGGGGTAATCCGGTTCACCGTCTGGATACAGGAATTTTTTTAAAACATTTTTCAACACTGTGACATACGGCCATTTTCAACATGTGCGCAGGCGCAATGGAGGCCGCTGGGCGTCGTGTCTGACCAACACAAACTCCGCCTTCTTCAGCGTTTTAGCCACAAAAGCATGAGGAAAACACTGCTGGCCTCGGACCCCCAGCGTGCCTGTGCCAGCCATAGGCGCTGCGCACATTGCGCTGGTCGTCGTGTCTGACCAACACAAACTCCGCGTTCTTCAACGTTTTAGGCACAAAAGCACGCGGAAAACACTGCTGCCCTGGGCCCGCCAGCGTGCCTGCTTTTGCGCCACGCTGCAAAACCTGACACGGACACCTGTCCGCCGCCCCATTATTTGCCACAAATTCCCCGCCCAGCTATAGGTGCTGCGTAAAAACGACCTCTCTGCCAGGGAAGACTCTAAATTCTGTTTTGCCGCGGAGCGCAACCCCAATATAATATAAAACCCACGGCAACCTGTCTAACCAATCTGCATCCGTCAGTGGAGGAGATGGACACACCAACACTTCAGTTTATTACCTCCGCCAAGGAGGCAATGCTTTTACAACCGTAAGGGACGGCGGGGTAATATGGGACACTTTTCTAAATGTAATTCTGCTTTTTTAATTTTGCTTCCGCCTAGATTTGATGAAGGATTCCTGGATATTTGACAATAACAACACAACTCAGCGTCCTGCTCAAAATAAAAAAAGCAGAATTACATTTAAAACATTTCCCACAAAAGTGTCCCTTATTAACCCTCCGTCCCTTATAGCCCCATTTTACACTACTGAACCACTAATCCTATCACTATCACATTGATTGTCATTCATTAATTGTCTGTTTATTGCACTGTCCATGTCAAATAAACAAATAATCATTGTGAATCCAATTGCTACTCATATCTTTTCATGCTCAGGGAATCTGAAAACGTACACACAAACACTCTATGGGGGGAACTGTGCTGCTTGGCGGAGGTCTGCGCTCTCCGAGTGCTTTTCTAGTTATTATTGTTATCCCGGTCATTGTCTTTAGTTCTGATCTGGTTTTTATGTTGACCGTGTTTTCTGTTTCTTATTGCTGTCATGGGCAGTGAGAGCACCCCCCTCCCATCCTGCCGCACATTCACAAACTCATCACTGCACCTGCGGCAGAGGACACACCTGCGCCCGCTCATCAGCCAGTGTATTTAAGGAGGCCTCCTCCGTGCGTTCAACGCTGGCTTGTCTGGGTTGCTGCCATCGTGCAGGTGTGTCTCAGGGCTGCGTGCGCTCTCCTGCCACCTCACCCCTTCCACAGCAACAAAATCTTCACCCTGTCAGGCACTACTAGCTCATTCCCCCTACCCTACTGGTTCGTCTATTCCCCACTGGAGTCCTGCTGGTCCATCCTCGGAATCCTGAGCAAGTGGCAATTTTTTTTGCCCATTTTCCCCTACTCTGTTCCTCTGCTGACAGCTCTCGCTTTCTCTCCGCATTTGGATTGAATCTTCTGGCAAGTGGCTGTTTATTTAACTGTGCACTGTTTTCTACATTTATTAAACTGTTGAACGTTTCCCCCCATGTGGTTCCGTCCTGTGCTTGCATCGTGCACGTGAGCTGTCAGCTTAATCATGACAATTTCTGGTTTATTTATTTCCTTGATTGCCCTCACCTGTTGATTATTTTCCCGATTAATCCAGCTTTATTTAAGGAGCGCTGCCTGGATCAGAACCTGGGTGTGACATCCTTGCTTTCTTTGACAGCGTGTCACACACGCTTCAGTCCTAGCCTGTATTTACCATCTCCTGTTCTGCCCAAGCCCGAGTATACTGAGTCCTGCTTTTCCTTGTCTGCACGTTTTCCTTGCCAAGTCAGTGTTTTTCAGCCCACAAGCTGCTTTATTTTCTGTTAGTTTCCAAAATAAATAATGTACAAACTTCGCCTTGCATTTGGGTTTTGCTTCCTTGTCCTGGAGGGGCAACTGTGACAAATTAAAGCTCCTACAAACACTACATTTATGACATACACAGAGCTGTCACCAGGAATGCACATCTTGCACAAGCTCTAACCAGGCTGTGAAGGACTGCACAATCCTTCTGAGGCTATGTTTGTTACTGCTTCACCTGGCCTCTCTCCCTTGTATTTGAAAAGGAAATGTGCAGATTAAGTGATTTTAAATATATGAATATATTTGAAATGATTGGAATCATTCAGAAATTACATTTAGACCAACAAAACAAATTGGTGAACAAATAATAATATATTTATAATTCCTTATTTTTTCATAACAGATGAGGCTCTGCCTTCCCTGCCTCCCCTGACCACAAGTCACTGATTCAAGCACATCACCCTTTCAGCTGAGTAAACTGAGGTATATAAAAAGAGCATATTTTTCACACTAAATTACCATTCAAATTTACTGTGAGTCACTGGTATTATTTTCTGTAGGTTTACATTGCTTGAGTCAACTAGATATTTTTAATCTGAATTTTAGATCAAAAAATCTAGCCTGTTTTCTTCTTAAAGTGTACCAGATTGATGCCCTGCCATGAACCATCTTGATCTGCTTTACAAAAACAGGGGTCCCCAAACACAATCTTGCATAAGACCCCCAAAAAGCAGGAAACTGTCATTTCCTGATTAAGTGTTTGGTTTTCAAAACATTAGAATACAGTAATTAAAAAAAAAAAAACAGTGGTCACTTTAGTACTCATGGAGATCCTATCAAATGTTATGTCCCCCATAATAAAAAAAAATAAAATTTACTTTAATTATAACATCAAAGTGGTTGATTAATTTATGTGTCTTTACTAAACAGGATTATAAGACTGCAGCTCTTTGACATTGTTAACTTGGTGATGTCAGTTTAAATGAATATAAAACTATCTGGATTATTGGTCTACTGGAGCACAGCGTCATGATTTCAAACACTGAATAAAAAACAAATGTCAGCAATCATTTTTGTAGCAATATTTTTTTTTTTTTTTTTTTTTTTTTTGTCAGCAATGTCAAAATGCTGACAAATGCTGTCAAAATGTCAGCAATCATTTTTGTAGCAATATTGAAGTGATATCTCATGATAATAGAAGACAACATCAACCAATACCTCTTTTCATGCATGCATTTAATATATTATTTCTATACTTGTTTCTTTATAAAATATTTACAGAATATTAAGATCGAGGCTTTTGTATTTGCAAACTCTTCATGTCACATATATAAAAGGGTGATTTTTTTTTAACCCACTCACCATCCAAACATTTCTCAAAGTAATTTTGGAGTCCAGTTTTTATCCCAGACTCACAACAACCAAAAATTTGCACAGTTAGATGCAGTCAGTGGTTGAGATGTTGAAATAAAGCCCACTTCTTGCAGTCAGAGTGAATATGTTTGCTTATTCCCAGGTCAAAACAGTCATTCAGAATCCAGAAAACACAAAGAAGAAATGTGGTTGAGGATACGTAGTAATAATTATTAAGCAGCAGTGGAGACTTCTGTCTTGCTGGTTGACACTGAGGTTTCATCTTCAACCATACCTCCCATTCCAATTGTTGAAAGCATGCAGTTACGGAACTGAAATGAAAATGGAAAAAGACTTGTTAAATCAGAGGAAATAATATTTGAAGAAATAATGTATAACATTAATCCAGATGGGTTTTCTGATCATGATGGCAATTTGCAGTTATTAAATGAAAATCTAACTCTAGATCTGCTGACCTGTTTGTTCATCAGGATGTAGATGATAGGGTTGAACAATGCTGAACTCTTTGAGAAGAAGGCGGGGATAGCCATGGCTGTAGCAGAGAAGGCAGCACCCTTGTTGAAGAAGATCCATGCAGCAAAGGAGGCATATGGGGTCCAGGCAAAAAGGAAGCCCAAAACCATCAGGATGCACATACGTGTCACTTCCTTCTCAGCTTTCTGGGTGGAAGCTGAGTCCTGCTGCTGGGCTGCAGCCTGAAATTAGATTCTCACTTATGTTTGTGTTGACTGTATTCTGCATGTTGAAAATAACAGTAGATGACTGATGTTTTTAAGTGCCCCAAAAGCTTTGCAATAGATTTAAGTAACTGTCACTTACAGCCTTCACTGTGAGCACCAAGCTGCCATAGGTGAAGAAGATGGTGAAGACAGGAAAACAGAAGTGGCAGGAGAACATGTACATGACGTATGATTCATTGTTGTAGCCTGGGGCCAGAGTGTAGTAGTCAGGTCCACAGGACACCTGAATACCCTCGGGAATATACCTGTAAATATATAAGTTAATATGAGATGATTACTTATACTGCATACTTCATTATCTCCGCTTAACATTTCATAGACTCTAAAGTGCATGGCCCTAGGTGTAAATGTGTGTGTGTGTGTGTGTGTGAATGGTGAAGGGATTGGCGCCGCACCATGGCTGTGTCATCCATCCAGGTGGGTGCCCTGTAATTTCCCCATTGTGGGACTAATAAAGGATTATAAAATTAAACACACACACACACACACACACACACACACACACACATATATATATATATATATATATATATATATATATATATATATATATATATATATATATATATATATACACTGTATATACAGTATATATATAGTATATATATATATATATATATATATATATACTGTATATATATATATATATACTGTATATGCAGTATATATACGTATATATATATATATATATATATATATATATATATATATATATATATATATATATATATATATATATATATATATGTGTGTGTGTGTGTGTGTGTGTGTGTGTGTGTGTGTATGTTGTGATCAGTGTGTCTGATCCTGAATGGTTGTTTCTTCATGTTGGCCAAGATTCAAAAGTGGCATGAATTAACATGTCCATTTTTTGTAAGTAAAATTGGGGCAGTAAATCAACAGATTAGCATAAACTTCATGGATGCAATCCTAAAAAGCAAAGGCTGTGGACATAGTTTGCCAGTCAGTACATCATCATCATCATCATCATCATCATAGCAGTCTGTCGTGGGCGACAATGACTGTTTCATTTACGTCTGATCAGATTCCTCCACACAGCTCTGTCCTTAGCCTTCTGCTACCAGGAACTCCTGTCTATGTCCAACTTCTCCAAGTTTCTTTTTACAGTGTCTTTAAATCTGAGCCTTGGTCTACCCTGATTGTGTTTGCCCTCACATAACTGTGAGTAGAGTAACTGCCGAGGGAGACGCTGGTGATCCATCCTCTCAACATATCTGAGCCATCTCAGGTTCATCTGTATTAGCATGTCCTCCATTGATGGTAGACCAGCTCGTTTCAACACTTCTATGTTGGTTATCTTGTCTTTCCATGAGATGTTCATTATGGCTCAAAGGTGTCTCATCATGTACGCGTGGAGTTTCTTCACCTGCACTCTGTAAACAGTCCAAGTTTCAGCACCATACAATAGAGTAGCCAGTACTATCGCTCTGTACACTTTGCATTTCACACAGATAAACACATGTCGATTGTTCCACAGTTTCTCCCTCAAGTTTCCAAACACAGCGCTCGCTCTTCCCATTCTGAGAGATAGTTCATCCTCCAGCCTAGCATTCTCTGAAACAGTACTCCCTAGGTACTTGAAAGTCTTGCACTTGGCTAGTGGCTCTGTACCAATGCTGATCTCTTCTGGTAGTGATGTTGATAACTGGAACTTTGGTGGTTGATAAAGGCACTCTGTCTTCTTGATGTTGATTTGGAGGCTGAATTGGCTAGCTGCTCTTGCAAATTTCTCCACTAAAGATTGCATATCTTCCACACTGTGTGCAACTAGAGCACTGTCGTCGGCAAAGAGCATTTCTCTTACTATCATATTTACTTGTAAATGGCACTTGAGACTCAAGTAGATTCAGTGTTGCAAATCATAAATTTGGTAATCATGCAAATAAATCAGTGATTTTATGTCAGGCTTCATCAGTTAACTACAGTTGCATATGAGACAAAAGTTAAACTTATTTCTGTAATATTTTGCGGTGGCAATATCTGACCTGTCAGTTTGAAAGTTGTGAAATATCTGCATTTACTTTACTAGCTTATTGGTTTTTTGTGAATCAAACAACTCTATCAGTAGTGTGTTAGAGGTCATCCAAACAACACCATCTAATATGACAGACTGAAAGTATGACCTCCATTAGTGGTCATTTTTGCTGCCTAACTGAATTTTAGCAGTGTCATCATAATCCTTCAACTGAGCACACCGCCCAAACTGAACACATTCCAGTCACTGTTTGATGCATTCACATGACAATTGCTCGTCATGGTTTCTTTGTTTTGCCCTTCTGTCAAGTCAGTTGTATTTCATCCATCTATCCATATTCAACCACTTATTTGGGGGTTAAGGTCACAGGGGCAGCAGTCCAAGCAGAGAAGCCCAGCCTGCTGCCTGGTTCACATAACATCATGATCCCCATGATCCTTCCTGCAGGTGTTGAGTCCACTGAAGGGTGGACCCACATGCCTCCTTCGGGGCCACATATTGGGCTGGGTACAGTTGGTCCTTGCAACATTTTAATGGGGATCCACTGCACTACTCTAGGTCTGGCTCTTCACCCAGAACCAATCTGTTTTGGGAGACCCTGCCAGGGTCAAGTTGCTCCTGACAGCATAGCTCCCAGGATTATTAAGGCATGAAAACCCCTCCACCACGATAAGGTGGTGATCCACAGAAAGGAGTTAATTGTATTTGCTCAGTAAAATTTTTTAGCTCTGGAGGCTGTTCCATCCCTTTAAACCAATTAAACACCCTTAAAACCAACTTTATATCAATGTTTTAGACTCTACCTGGATTGCAGGATAAAAGATAGATTAGCATCCCTGTTTTGTTGTGCTTTTCTCCCATTCTGACACACCATCACTTCTATTGTTCTAAGATAGTTTGTAAAAAGTTTTGCACAGAAAGATAATCAGTATCAAGCCTAGTTAAATATAGCATCTAGGGGACCTGTCTTACATTTTTGGGGATCTGAAAAGGTCAGTTTAAATAAGAATCGCATTACCTGGACCAGCCAACCAATGGGGGAACAGCACAGGAGGCAGCCATGATCCAGGTGAATGCACATCCTGCTCCAGCATGCGAGGCTGTGAATTTGAAGCTGCCCATGGGTTTACAGACCACAATGTACCTCTCAACAGCCAGAACCACAAGTGACCACAGAGCCACTTGACCTGTTAAGAGAAAAGAGACGGCATATTGTGATGACTTTGTCATCTTCACAAGCTCACTTCTTTTATCTACACTTAGCTTATTCAGTTTAACATCTCAGTAGCGCTTTTGTTTGTTGATGTTGTTAGCAGTACATAATCACAATGACAAAAATGTAAAGTTGTCACAGATGGCTTTTCCTAAAGTTTACCTCCAATGGTAGCCATGAATCCTTCAACAGCACAGCCCATGGGTCCCAAGTTGAAATAACCCACGAGTGAAGAATAAATGGTGACTGTGAATCCAAACATGACCATGATCAGTCCAGCCACGGCTAAGTTAACCAGAATAAAGTTGAGAGGTTGTCGCAGCTTCTTGTTCTGAGCAGTGACCAGCAGTGTCAGAAAGTTGATGGGGAATCCAGTGATGATCAGGAAAAACATATAGGCAGCAAGTAGTCTGAAGAACCATGGATCTGCCAGATAATACTGCGGATATTCAAAAGGACTCCTCACAACTCCTGTCTTGTTGCTCATGGGGATGTAAAAGTTTTTGCCCTCTGTGCCATTGGACTCATTCCCTCCATCCCAAGCCATCTCTGCTGATCAGTTGTTCTTGTTAAGCTTCTTGGAGCACTCTTAATGCAGCAGAGTCTGCTCTCTAACTTCTTAAATGCCACTCATTGGCCATGGTTATATAGCCCCCAGGGCCCAAAGACAGTCTAAGAGGATCTGCAAATTCTGCCCATAATCTCTGTGTATAATCACCTGTTACTCAGTGATCTTACTCCTCTTTTCTTTTTTTTAGGCCACATTTACTTCACTGAACTATGACTGTTACAGAATGATGTAGGGCATAGTAGGTTCTCCAGGCTACACTTTTGTTAGAGCTACAGTCCATCTTTTCATTTTGTCCAACATAAAAATTGTTGAACATCGTTCTTTTACACCAAAGATAAGGTGTACAAACAATTAAGATGGATACGGCAGTGATTTCCTAATAGCATGGTTAGGGGTTTTATACAGCATGTTTTTAAATAGACATTACACATTTTTATAAACTAAAAGAAAGATGACTGTTTAAAAAATGGTAAGAGTAATAGTCTGTACAATAGTGAATAAATATTGCTATAAAATTATTAAGTTACTTTAATTTCCTATTTGTTTATCGGGAACGCATGACATTATGACTATTATGAGGATAATATGAAACTCAGCAGTTTCATTTAGTCATTGCATATTCAGATCTGTATCTTATAGTGCATGCCCCCCAAAAATCTTAATTTTTTGAAATTGCTTTTTTGTAATAACATAGAATAAGTAAAAAAAAAAAAAATTAAATTAAATTATTTTTTTTTTATTCACAATATTTTCTTGAGTTGTACTTGTATATGTTTGTGTACAGACACCATCCTATCAGTGCTATGAGATTACTGTTGTTGTGACCTGGTGCTGTATAAATAAAATTGACTAATCAATATTCAAGAGTGTCATGGGCCAGTTTTTCCAGTGCTCAGATCTTATTCCTCCTCAGCCCAGCTCTTACTTTGGCAGCGTCTCAGCGGGCTTCCAGCTGTCAAGCTCTATGGACGGCTGGAGGCCAATTACCTCTCATCAGCTGAGGCGCTGTCAACCACCTTAACAGGGAGCAGCCCTGTTTTCCCGGCGCTGTGACCTCGCCCTGGTTCCCCACGCTCTTCCCAGTGTGGGTAAGGCTGGAGCCCCCATGTCCGGCTTCTGCCCACTTCTCATCCCTTTCATCATTATTCGTAAGTGCTCTCCCGTATTGTTTGGGTTTTGCCCCTCGAGGCTATCTTTCCTTTGTTCCTTTCTGTTATCGTTAATAAACTATGCAAACTCACTGGTCAGTCCTTGGCTCTTATTTATGGCTCGCAGAGCCATTCGTGACAAAGAGTGTTGCAATGTTAAAATAATGACCCACAAATCTTGGCTGTCAGACATTCAGTTCCACAGTAAACCTTTGTGTATATCTAGAAACTGGAAAGACCACAGATTTAACCACATTTTATGTCTGCAGCTTATTCCCCTACCTAGCCTCTCCATTTTTTACATCTTTATTTCTAACCCAATGGCTACCAAAAAGCAACTAACAATGATTAATGATTATGATGAGGAAAAAAAATAAATGTAGACATAATCAGTTTAAGGTGATTTGGAAGTGGGGCAGAGAGCCACAAACTGTAATTTCCCAGGTGGGGATCAATAAAGTACATCTGTCTATCTAAACCTCAGCAGAACCCTGCATGAGATGGGGGAGACGCTCGGTTGGCGAAAGCAACAGGAGAAGGAGCCCTCCATCTCCCCACGGGCCAGAAGCAACTTCCACACCACCGTTAATGATCCTTCTAGTTTATGAAAGTTTGCACAGGCATCATCCTCTTTTCCAGAAGTTTCAAACCCATTCATGTCTGCGTGTTGCATCCATGCACACTACATTAAACCATTCAGCTCGATTTTATAGGTCACAGTTCCAGATCCGGCGCAGCATCTCATCCGCTGCTGACCCCCGCCACAAAGCGAGCCCGATCTCGGCAACCCCTCCTGGAGGTTGACGGGTGGAAGTCGGCTGCAGCTCGAGAATCCCAACCATAGGAGTGCGGTGTGGGTGGCCTCGGCTCACCTGAAAACCCGGAGGAACGTGGCCCCAGGTAGATGTGGACACATGTCCTGTCTCTCTGGGGAGTTACAGTGAAAAGTAAAACCCTGTTCATTTATTCCTTCAGTCCCCTAAAAATAAAAACATTAATGCCTAATAAGTTTGTGTTGAAAATGAAAATGTGGATGGAATAAAAAGCTTCAGACTGGCACGCCTCTCCCCACATCTACACCAGAACATACACATGCTCCCTGTTCATTCATTCCCCTAAAAAAGTCATCCATTAATGCCTAATCTATAGACTCCAATGGCAAGTCACCAATTAAAATGAGAATGTGGATGGAATTAAAAAGAATATTTAGTGTATCATCATATAAATAAAATGACGGGCGATTATATTATGGCTGTTACAACTCTCTTTATTAAAATAACAAACAATCCCAGCATGTGCTGTTTCCTCATGAGCTCCGGAGCTGTGCAATTTCAAAACATGACATTGAAGTAGCATTAAACAATGCACTTCTGATGACAGACCTCCTTTTTCCTGATCAAAAGTGCATTGTCATCACATACACCATAATACCGGTGTGCATGAAATTGCATGCTGCCCCACTTCTTTGAAATGGCTCTCCACCTCCCAGCGCAAAGTAGGCGCACTGTCTGCTGGTAATTAGATGGCATGACCAAAGTGTAAAAGACAGACAATGCACTGACTGGCTGCACGGTGGCACAGTGGTTAGCACTGCGGCAGCACAGTTTACCCTTGGCCGGGGGATCGTGGGATCGTGGGTTCGATCCCAGCCCCCGACTAACAGGGATCTGTGTGGAGTTTGCATGTTCTCCCCGTGTATGCATGGGTTTACCCCGGGATTTTCTCCAGTTTCCTCCCACATCCCAAAAACATGCAGGTTAGGTTAATTGGAGACTCTAAAGTGGCCCTTTGTGTGAATGTGTGTGTGTGAATAGTTAAAAAGGGATGGCGCCGTATTGTGGCTGCTTCATCCATCCAGGTGGTGGATGACCCTTAATTTCTGTAAAGCGTCTTTGAGTGTCTATGATAAAGCGCTATATAAATCTGATGCATTGATTCATTGATTAACAAACAAAAACACTGGCATATGGCGGGAAGTCTGGTGCAAAAGTCCGCTGATAACCATCAAATTAGGGCCCTATGTGTCAGTAATTTTTTGTGGCTCCTCAGGTTACACCCCATACATGTGAGCCCCAAGTCCAATTTTGGGAAATGGTGCAATCCATTTTAAAAAAAAGACTCAGGTGAACATATACCATATGTGTGACATGTAAAAATGAATTTTAGTTACCAGACAAATCAGGCTGTAAAGTATTATGTGGCCAATACCTGGATACGGGGCGCTTGCGCACGCAGCGACCGGCAGCTGGTGGCTTGTCACCAGACTGCAAAACAAATCTACCTACGGGTACAAAATAAGTAATAAAAAAATATATATATATATATATATATACAGTATATATATATATATATATATATATCAGAATCAGAATCAGAATCAGCTTTATTGGCCAAGTATGCACAACACATACAAGGAATTTGACTTTGGCTAAAAACTTGCTCTCTTGCCTCAATATATATATATTTAAAGTTGACTACAGTCAGCTTTTACAAATGAGCACGGTTAAGTAGAAGAAATAAGTATGCTGTGCAAAACCTCTAAACTAGCAACTGCTGATGTCACATCAAAACAGATTAAGCAACAAAATGAATTATTTCTTGCCTCAAATGTTTTCAGAAACACTTTTTACAGCTTTGTTTGGAAGATATCAGAGAAAGTTTAGTGCTAGCTCACCATATCTTTTCAGAAATGTGAGTGCACCCACCCTTGGCTACATGTTTTTGTAGGACCCTGTAGTAATAGGAGGGCTGTTGCTCATTTTTACAAGATTCCAAAATTATGGCTAACCAAATGGATCCACATCAATTTTCAAGAATGTCACTTAACAAACAACAATATGGACAACATTGAAGCTCTCCAAAAGTCAAGTCAGCCTTATCTCTATTGCTCTCTACTGGCTGGTTGCAAAACAAGATTTATTCCTGTCTTCCCCCATTGTGGTGTGCCGCATTTGATCAAACTGAAATCTAAAACAATTTTTCTTCAGGGTATGGTTTCTGTCCTTGATCGTGAGTTCTTGGATTAGTTTTTATCCCCTGTCAGACTAAGCCCAAAGGGGGATTATGTTATAGGTCTGTCCATCTGTCTGTCCGTCCATCTGTCACACTTTTGTGACATCAACTCTTCCTACAGTTTTGTTCCTATTGCTTTGAAACTTGGTACCATGGTTTGATATACACTGTTGATTCACATATTGCAGTTTGGTTCTGATTGGATGATTTTTGCAGAACTTGTAGCCCCTGACCTATGACCTCTTATTTCACCTCACTTCATAGACAGTAATTGTCTTCTGAAATCAACTCCTACAGTTTTGTTCTGATTGCTCTGAAACTTGATACAATGATCAGAGGTCAAATTATCCCAAAATCTTCTAAACACAATAACTACTGAAAGAAATGATGAAGGCTTTTCAAATCGATACAGTAGTTGTATCTAATACACGTCTTGGATGATTTACATTCTGACCTAACTATTGGGTTGGGGTCAAGGGGTCAAAGTTCAAAGTTAACATTGCAGTTCAATGTTACCAGTATGGTAAATGCCACATTTGCTATTACTACTATAAAATGAGTAAAGCTAGGCCTGCCAAACCTGGCATCCAGGTTCACCTTGGGATCCTGACCTCTGACTATGGGTTTGGGGTCAAAAGGTCAAAGGTTAATGTTAACATTCCCTATGTCTTATTACTGTACACTGAGTAAAGCTAGGGTTACCAAACTTGCTACACAGGTTCACCCTGTGACCCTGAAGCGTGACTATGGTTTTGGCGATCACAAGGTCAAAGGTCAACATCATAATGGCTTATAAACTATATCTTAACAATGAAGAAAGCTAGGGTCACCAAACTTGCTACATAGGTTCACCTTGGGATCCTGACCTCTGACTATGGGTTTGGGGTCAAAAGGTCAGAATTTGGACTTTGCATGAGGCTTTAAGTCTGTGACTACCATAAGCTAGAACAATAGAAATAAGAATATATAGAGAGAGACTGTGGACTAGATAGTACAATCCTTCTTTCTTTCTTTCTTTCTTTCTTTCTTTCTTTCTTTCTTTCTTTCTTTCTTTCTTTCACATTTCTTGCCCATTTATTTTATTAATTTTTTTCTTCAAAAACAGATGGTTAACAGTGTAAATGACCTGAAATTGTATGATCTTACCTCTGATTTTTTATCATGATTTTTTTATCATTGACCAGGCTTTGCATTCTCTATTTAATGAAAGATACTCCTATATGTATTTATTTGCCATTGAATTCTACCCCAGAGCACGTCTGTTTATGAATTTTTAGATGCTCTATCATCATAATTATGCAAGGAATGTAAATTCGGCATCAGCGGTAGAGTGTGAAACCACACAAAAGTAAAAAAAAAAACAAAAAAAACACTATGCCAAACAACACATGTTTTCATGCATGCATTTATTACTTCTATGCTTGTTACCTCCGCCAGGAGGTTATGTTTTTGCCGGGGTTTGTCTGTCTGTCTGTTGGTTAGCAAGATAACTCAAAAAGTTTTGGACAGATTTCGATGAAACTTTCAGGCGTTGTTGGAAATGGTACAAGGAAGAACTGATTAAATTTTGGGGATGATCCGGATCAAACTGCTATTACGGGAAATGCCATTTTCGTGAATAACTACTGAACCACTAATCCTATCATTGTCAATCCACTTGCTAGTCATATGTTTTCATGGTCAAGGAATCTGAAAACGTACACACAAACACTGTATGGGGGGAACTGTGGCCGCCATTACGGAAAATGCCATTTTCGTGAATAACTACTGAACCACTAATCCTATCATTGTCAATCCAATTGCTAGTCATATGTTTTCATGGTCAAGGAATCTGAAAACGTACACACAAACACTGTATGCGGGAACTGTGGCGCTTGGCGGAGGTCTGCACTCTCCGAGTGCTTTTCTAGTTCTTTCTTTTCTTTTATAAAATATTTACAGAATATTATGATAGAGGCTAACACGTTTGCCAACCTCTCCATGTCAGAAATAGACAAAGGTGATTTCTCCCACTCACCATCCAAACAATTTACAAAGTGTATATGGAGTCCTTTTTTTTTTTATCCCAGACTGATACAACAGCCAAAAATGTTGACAGTGAAAGAGTGTCACTCATTTGTTGCAGTGCAGGTTTGAGTGAATGTGTTTGCTTAATTTCATGTCAAAACATTCAGAATCCGGAAAACACAAGGAAGAAAGGTAACTGAGGATATGGAGTAACTCTTAAGCAGCAGTGGAGACTTCTGTCTTGCTGGTTGACACTGAGGTATCATCTTCAACCATACCTCCCATTCCAATTGTTGAAAGCATGCAGTTACGGAACTGAAATGAAAATGGAAAAATACTCGTCAATGCAGTAGAATTAACAATTTTTGAGATTATCCCAAAACAGTTTCTGTTCTCTTATGTTTATAAATTCCCAACAACTGTATGAAGTTTATTGCAAATCACTAAATGCTGATCGCTACCCTCATCTGTTTTAAGTAATTAATTTTGTTTTAAGTAAAATTTTGTGCCAATGGAACAAGGACATTTTACTTATAAAATTGCTTAAAACAAGTAAAAATTTCATGGCAAAAAATATACTTGTTTTAAACAATTTGAGAAGTAAAATTTTTTTGCTCTGTTGGCAGAAAATTTTACTTAAAGCAAGGTTAAAGTGCTTAAAACAAGTAAAAATATTGTATAACAAGTAAAAATTTCTTACAGAAAACTGCACAAGAAAAAATATCTTGTTCGACAAAAAAACAAGCATTATATCCTTAATGTAAAATATTTTATCTTACTAAGATTTAATTTTTTCCTAATAAATGTTACAGAGCATCAACCTTTCTCAAACATTTGTCTACACATAATGTAGCTTAATTACTATATAACAATCTGACCTGTTTGTTCATCAGGATGTAGATGATAGGGTTAAATAATGCTGAACTCTTTGAGAAGAAGGCAAGGATAGCCATGGCTGTAGCAGAGAAGGCACCACCCTTGTTGAAGAAGATCCATGCAGCAAAGGAGGCATATGGGGTCCAAGCAAGAAGGAAGCCCAAAACCATCAGGATGCACATACATGTCATTTCCTTCTCAGCTTTCTGGGTGGAAGCTGAGTCCTGCTGCTGGGCTGCAGCCTGAAATTAGATTTTCACTGATGTTTGTGTTGACTGTATCCTGCATGTTGAAAATAACAGTAGATGACCAATGGTGCTCAAAAGCTTTGCAATAGATTTAAGTAACTGTCACTTACAGCCTTCACTGTGAACACCAAGTTGCCATAGGTGAAGGAGATGGTGAAGATGGGAAGACAGAAGTGGCAGGTGAACATGTACATGACAAATGATACAGAGATGTTGTAAGATAACTGACAGTTTATGCAACATGTGGAACAGTCTGCTCAACTGATTGATGGACAATATTGTATCAGTAGACCTTTTAAAGACAGGTCTGTGAAGATGCCCAATAATCACCATCTGTCAGAGCAGACAGCGTTCAACCTCAAAAGTAACTGTAAATATTGTAAAAGTAACTGTAATATTGTAAAAGTAACTGTAAATAACTGTAAAAGTAACTGTAAATATTCCACAATTGTTATTCACGCCGGCATTAATGACATCCGTCTCCGGCAGTCAGAAGTCACGAAACTTAATATAGAATCGGTGTGTGACTTTGCAAAAACGATGTCTGCCACTGTAGTATTCTCTGGGCCCCTCCCCAATCTGACTAGTGATGACATGTTTAGCCGCTCGTCATCCTTGAACCGCTGGCTGTCTGTGTGGTGTCCTAAAAATGACGTGGGCTACATTGACAATTGGAGCTCTTTTTGGGGAAAACCTGGTCTTATGAGACGAGACAGCATTCATCCCACTTTGGATGGTGCTTCTCATTTATCTAACAATCTGGCATCTTTTTTATCCAAATTTCCAAAATCTTGACTACTCAGAGTTGGGACCAGGAAGCAGAGTCGCAGTCTTACACGCCTCTCTGCAGCTCCTCTTCATCCGCCACCCCTCAACTTAGTCCCTGTCTTCCCCATCAGAGAATCGTTGTCTGCTCCCTCCAAAGTAAATAAAAATATAATGTATAAGTATCCCAAAGTGATAAAGCAAAATATTGGTAAAACTCAAATTAAACATAAAGCCTCTAAAGTGAATGATTTGGCCTCTGTTCCTCCTCATTATTTAAAAATTAAATGTGGTTTATTAAATATTAGGTCTCTAACTCCCAAGTCTCTGTTAGTCCATGATCTGTTAATTGATCATCAGATTGATTTAATTTCCTTTACAGAGACTTGGTTAGGGCAAGAGGATTATGTTGGTTTAAATGAATCAACTCCCTCTGGTTATTTAAACTGTCAAAATCCCAGAAGTTTTGGTCGTGGAGGAGGAGTAGCAACAATTTACCATTCCAAATTACTAGTTAATGTAAAGCAAAAAACATGTTATAATTCCTTTGAGGGCCTGGTCCTCAGTATTGGGCACTTTAGCAATTTTAGGTTAAACCCAATTTTATTTGCCATAGTTTATCGTCCCCCATCAACCTACTCAGAATTTTTATCCGAATTTGCTGATTTCTTAGCTGATTTAGTGCTGAAATCTGATAGAATAATTATAGTAGGGGACTTTAATATACATGTGGATGTAGATAGTGACTGCCTTAATGTGGCATTTAATTCAATATTAGACTCGATTGGGTTTTCTCAGAAAGTAGGAAATTCTACTCATTACCTCCACCATACATTGGACCTTGTTCTGACATATGGCATATATATAGAAAATCTTGCAGTGTCTCCTCATAACCCTGTACTGTCAGACCATTGTCTGTTTACCTTTGATTTTACTATTTCTGACTATTTGGCTCCTAAAGAAAAATATTATTACAGTAGATGCCTCTCAGATGATGATGTTACCAAATTTATGCAGATTGTTTCCTCTATGCCATGTGTCAACACAATGGAAATAAGCTATAGACAGCTTGCTCCTTCTGTAATTGATAACATGGTGGATAGTGTTTCAGCTTCTCTGCATCAGACTCTAGACTTGGTGGCCCCCTTAAAAAAGAAAAAGTCTAATCAGAGATTTCTAACTCCTTGGTTCAACACAGAAACTCGTAGCTTAAAACAGAAGACTCGTCAATTAGAAAGAAAATGGCGCTCCACTAATTTAGATGAAATCTATTTAGCTTGGAGAAATCATCTTTTAATTTATAAAAAAAACTCTTTGAAAAGCTAGAACGAGTTATTACTCTGTAATTCAATTCCTACTTACAAAGCTCTAAACAATCAGGCTCCTTTTTATTTAAAAGATCTGATGCTACCATATTATCCTAACAGAGCACTACACTCCCAAAATGCAGGATTACTTGTAATACCTAGAATCTCCAAAAGTACAATGGGAGGCAGAGCCTTCAGTTATCAAGCTCCTCTCCTGTGGAATCAGCTGCCAATCTGGATTCGGGAGTCAGACTCGATCTCTGTTTTTAAGAATAGGGCTAAAACCTACCTTTTTGATATAGCCTACAATTAGGGAGGGATCATGTGTTTCTGAACCCTCCCTTAGTTATGCTGCTAATAGGTTTAGTCAGCCGGGGAACCTCCAGTAATGCACTGGGCCTCACTCCTTTCCTCACTCTCAATGAAATATTTTTTTTGCTGGTCATTAACATTTGTTTGTTGTCTCCCATAGATTGAGTCCCCATCGTGCTGTTTGCTCTCTACATGTCTGTTCTTTTCTTCTTCTCTATCCCCTCACCCCCTAGCCAGTCGCAGCAGATGACTGCCCCTCCCTGAGCCTGGTTCTGCTGGAGGTTTCTTCCTGTTAAAAGGGAGTTTTTCCTCTCCACCGTCGCCAAATGCTTGCTCACAGGGGATCGCCTGATTGCTGGGGTCTTTCTGCAACTGTGGGGGTTCCCTCTACAGTTGATAGTGCTATGAGATGACTGTTGTTGTGAAATGGCGCTATATAAATAAAGTTGAATTGAATTGAATTGAAAAGAAAGTTCATCAAGAACCCAGAATTCCACAATGACTCCAAGGCCTTCATGCATGACATCATAGCAAAGGGCTACGCAGAGAAGGTGCCTGTGGAAAGTTACCAGTGCAAGGAGGGAGAGGTTTGGTATATCCCACACCATGGGGTGTGCTGTGTCCATAGCTGGGTGAAAGCAAACACACAATTAATGTAGTTCACGAAGCTTTATTACAAAGTGCGTCATATACATAAAAAGGCTTACGGCACTTCGCCTGCAAGCCAGGTGGCTCCACGATGGAAGAGGCAAAGCCTCTTCCACCCACCTCCTTTATACCTCAGGCGGCGTCACCACCGGAAACCGGTAGTTATCCACCCCGGTCTAGCCCAGTGTCCAACCCGGCCGCCATCTTGGTAATACAGCCTATTTACATACACAACATTTCCGCCCCCTTCAAAAAAATGCCAAGCGCACAGATAGCCCTCCCCAATGGTGGCCAGGTAGACTACCAGCACCCCCACACGCTGGGCAGATTATTCCGACGCCAAACATGCAAAACAAAGCTGTGCATCTAAAATAATCCCGGAACAGCTCCACATAAAAGACATACAAAACTACAAAATACATAACGACTTCTGGCGGCCACCCCCCCAACACTCACCCCCTCAATGGGTACATCTTATTACACTTCAAGCATTGGGTATGTAAATTAACACAAATAAACATCTTAAACAGAGTAAACACACCCCACCACCCCAAACTCTGGCATAAAATTAGTACATTAGCAAAATTCAATTCCAATATATCCATTAAATTACTGACATTGAGCCAATAAAATCCCACATTCACAATTCAGGCCCCTTAAAACAAAATTTAACTCCCAGGTATCACAACTTACTTCTTACTTTTCATTTTCTCCTTTCTTCTCTCTTTTTTTTTTTTTTTTTTGAATTTAGATCAGAGTACCATACCAGCAGTAAAATAACACCTACAGGACTAGGGTAAACACCATAGACAAACAAAACCAAAAAACCCCCAGTCCTTGGATGGATCCCTCTCAAGGCGTCTCTGTCTCTTCACCACAAGGCCCCTGCTGCGCTGTCTCCTCTCCACCACTGGCAGCCACAGATCCCTCGGGTGTCTCCAGATGTGAATAGACCCACACCGATCTGCTTCCATCCAGCCGGGCTCCACCTGGAACCGCCTCTGGTTGTCCCGCTGCTCGCGTGGACTGTGATCTCGTCGTACTCAAGCATCAACCTTGGTCTCCGAGGGAGCCCTCTTCCTTTCATCCAGATCACCAATCCTGCGACAGGCCTCCGTCACCAATCACTCTGGCTCGTGGGCTCGTCTCGGTCTCCTCTTGGCAAGCCGTTGCTGGGAGCATTTTACAATCACCATGTTGGCGCCTCATCCTCACAAGCCTCATCGGGTGTCCCGTCATGCTGTCTGGCACCCCCGTCCAGTGCAGCCCACGTGACGGCATCGGGTCCAGCCCGAGACGGCTCTGTGTAGCGCAGCGTGTACTCTCCCTCTGTCACTTTGTCCAACCAGTCTGAATCCCACACCTCAGTACCCTCCATGACTGGAACAGGTCAGCCCCACAGTCCACATCCAGATCATTCTTCACCCGAAACGCTAGCAACGGAGAACCCAAGACTGTAAAATAAGTTACAACCCATAACGTTAACTCCGGATGCTGAAACGTTGATGCAAACACTGGGTGCCACACTGTCCTCAACCGTAGCCCAAAATAGCCAACCTCCATCCATCCATCTTCTACCGCTTTTCCGGAGGTCCGGGTCGCGGAGGCAGCAGTTCAAGCAGAGAAGCCCAGACTTCCCTCTCCCCAGCCACCTGCTCCAGCTCTTCAGAGGGGATACCAAGGCGTTCCCAGACTAGCTGGGAGACATAGTCTCTCCACCGAGTCCTGGGTCTGCCCCGGGGTCTCCTCCCAGTGGGACGTGCCTGAAACACCTCAAGTGGGAGGCGTCCAGGAGGCATCCTAATCAGATGCCCATACCACCTCAACTGACTCCTTTCAATGTGGAGGAGCAGCGGTTCTACTCTGAGCCTCTCCCGAATGACTGAGCTCCTCACCCTATCTCTGAGGGTGAGTCCAGCAATCCTACGGAGAAAGCTCATTTCAGCCGCTTGTATCCGCGATCTCGTTCTTTCGGTCATTACCCAAAGCTCGTGACCATAGGTGAGAGTAGGAACGTAGATTGACTGGTAAATCGACAGCTTTGCCTTAGAACTAAGCTCCCTCTTCACCACAACAGACCGGTACAACGTCCGCATCACTGCAGATGCTGCTCCAATCCGTCTGTCGACCTCTCGCTCCATTTTCCCCTCACTCGTGAACAAGACCCCAAGATACTTAAACTCCTCCACTTGGGGCAGGAGCCTGTCCCCAACCCGGAGAGGACAATCCACCTTTTTCCGGCTGAGGACCATGGACTCGGACTTGGAGGTGCTGATTCTCATCCCAGCCGCTTCACACTCAGCGGCAAACCGTCCCAGCAAGAGCTGTAGGTCATTGCTGGATGAAGCCAACAGGACAACATCATCTGCAAACAACAGAGATGAGATCCTGTGGTCACCAAGCATGACGCCCTCCATTCCTTGGCTGCGCCTAGAAATCCTGTCCATAAAAATTATGAACAGGACCGGTGACAAAGGGCAGCCCTGGCGGAGTCCAACTCTCACTGGGAATGACTCCGACCGAGTGTTGGCAATGCGAACTAAACTCTCACAACGGTCGTACAGAGACCGAATAGCTCGTAACAACAAGCCCGATACCCCATACTCCCGAAGCACCCCCCACAAAAATCCACGAGGGACGCGGTCAAATGCCTTCTCCAAGTCCACAAAACACATGTAAACTGGTTGGGCAAACTCCCACGAACCCTCAAGAATTCTCGAGAGGGTAAAGAGCTGGTCCGATGTGCCACGGCCAGGACGAAAACCACATTGCTCCTCCTGAATCCGAGGTTCGACCAACGGCCGGACTCTCCTCTCCAGTACCTTGGCATAGACCTTCCCAGGGAGGCTGAGGAGTGTGATCCCTCTAAAGTTGGAGCACACCCTCCGGTCCCCTTTTTTGAAGAGAGGAACCACCACCCCGGTTTGCCATGCCAAAGGCACTGCCCCCGACCTCCACGCAATGTTGCAGAGGCGTGTCAACCATGACAACCCAACAACATCCAGGGCCTTGAGGTACTCGGGGCGAATCTCGTCCACCCCCGGGGCCCGGCCACCAAGGAGATTTTTAACCACCTTGGCGACCTCAGCCCCTGTGATAGGCGAGTCATCCCCCTCGTCCCCAAACCCTGCTTCCTCTGTGGAAGGCGTATCAGTGGGATTGAGGAGATCCTCGAAGTATTCCTTCCACCGCCCGACGATATCCCCAGTTGAAGTCAACAGTGTCCCATCCGCACCATACACAGTGTGGACGGGGAGCTGCTTTCCCCTCCTGAGCCGCCGAACAGTTTGCCAGAATCTCTTTGAAGCCGACCGAAAGTCTTGTTCCATGGCCTCACCGAACTCCTCCCATACCCGGGTTTTTGCTTCAGCAACCACCCGAGCTGCACTCCGCTTGGCCTGCCGGTACACCTCAGCTGCTTCGGGAGTCCCACAAGCCAACCAAGCTTGATAGGACTCCTTCTTCAGCTTAATGGCCCCCCTCACCACTGGTGTCCACCACTTGGTTCGGGGGTTGCCACCACGAGATGCACCGACCACCTTGCGGCCGCAGCTCTGGGCTGCCGCTTCAACAACAGAGGTGGAGAACATGGCCCATTCAGACTCCATGTCTCCAGACTCCCTCGGAATGTGGTTGAAGTTCTTCCGGAGGTGGGAGTTGAAGACCTCCCGGACAGGGGCCTCAGCCAGACGCTCCCAGCACACCCTCACTATACGTTTGGGTCTACCAGGTCTGAATGGCTTCCTCCCCTGCCATCGGATCCAACTCACCACCAGGTGGTGATCAGTAGCCAACCTGTTCCATCTATACCCATAGCACTCGTCATACTGCTTTCTAATCTGCCGGTGGGGAAACAGTCTCTCCATGGTTGTTAAGTCCAGGATGGAAATCGCCGCTCCAGTATCCACCAAAAGCGGGATCTCGACGCCGTCTAGCGTGACGGTGCAGCCAATCCTCCCTGTCGTCTCTGGGGAGACGGTATGCACCACTGTCGGAGTCTTCTGCGCAGCACCTGGTTCACCCCTACGGCTCCTGCAAATTTTCGCACACCCTGGCAAAATGGTTCAAAACACCGCACTTGCCACAATGCTTTCCTTTCGCCAGGCACACACTGGCCTTATAGCGGTGAACAGTGGACCCACACCCATAACACTTTGGGCTAACTGGGACAGACCTTATCCTGACCACGGAGGCAAAATCTTCCTCTTCGCATTCGCCATCAGAAGGGTCCCAAAACAGTGCCTTAGCGCAAGACTCATCCTCACCCAGAAAAGCCCCTTCAGGAAGGCCTCTCACGTTGGTCTCTGCTGCCTCGAACACGCTGGGCGAGCTCGAGAGCTGTGGCTAATGTCAACACTCCTGGAAACTCCACAGCACCAACGAAGCTATCAGCCCCCACCCCCCAGGCTCTCCAACACTCTCCGCTCTTTGGTACCCAACTTATGGACTAACACAGCCCTAACTAACCTGACTAACGAAGCCTCTCATGCTCGCCAAGGTTGAAAACCACGAGGTAGTTGGTAAAAGCAGTGAACCAACGAGGCCACGGGCCACGGGCGGTCTGCCCGGGGCCTCCAGAAACGGCCGAAACTCAGCAATAAACTTATCCATTCCCGCTTTTACCTCATCGCCAAATGTTGTGTCCATAGTTGGGTGAAAGCAAACACACACTTAATGTAGTTTATGGAGCTTTATTACAAAGTGCGTTATATACATAAAAAGGCTTACGGCACTCGCCTGCATGCCAGGTGGCTCCACGACGAAAGAGCAGAGCCTCCTCTGCCCACCTCCTTTATACCTCGGGTGGCGTCACCACCGGAAACTGGTAGTTAGCCACCCCGGTCTAGCCCATGTCCAACCCGGCCGCCATCTTGGTAATGCAGCCTATTTACATACACAGCAGGGTGTACCATCCCAAATAGAACAAAATCAGGGTCGTCTTTAATTGCACTGTGACATATCAGGGAGTTTCACTGAACAATCAGTTGCTCCAGGGCCCAGATCTCACAAATACCTTGATTGGAGTGTTGACAGGGTTTAGAGAGGAGCCAATTGCTATGATGGCCGATAAAGATGCAATGTTTTATCAGGTCAGGGTACCACCCAGGGACTCTGACTTCCTCCGTTTCCTCTGGTGGCTGGAAGGAGACTTGACAGGAGATCTAAAGGAGTATAGAATGACTACACATTTGGGGGCTACTTCTTCCCCAAGCTGTGCTTGTTTTGCCCTGAGAAAGACAGCAGAAGACAAGAGGAAAGAGACAACAGCTGATGCTGCTAAGGCAATAGAGAGAAATTTCTACATGGACGACTGTTTAGCAGCTGTGACAGCTGTGACATCCTTGCTCAGGTCACCAAGACCTGAGCAAGGATGCTCTGCCTACAGGAAGAGCTTTAGGAGTGCAGTGGTACCCAGAAACTGACACTTTAAAGTTCAGTGTGAATGTACCTGAAAGACCCACCACATGAAGAGGAATACTCTCAATGGTGAGCTCATTCTATGATCCTCTGGGCCTATTTGCTCCAGGTATCCTCTGAGTGAAGCTGATTTTAAGAGAGCTGTGTCAAGAGAAACTGAGCTGGGATGAAGATGTCGGTGAAAGGCATTCAAGAAAATGGTTTCAATGGCTTTCTGAGCTCCAGGAGCTGTCCAGCTTCAAGGTGAAGGGATGCATCAAGCCAGACAACTTTGGTGCCATTTTGACAGCTCAGATACACAATTTTTCAGATGCAAGTGAGAATGGTTATGAAACAACTTCCTACATCATACTCACTAATTAAAATGGGCAGAAGAGCTGCACATTGCTCATGGCCAAATCAAGAGTAGCACCTGTGAAAAAAGTCACAATCCCCAGGCTGGAGCTGACAGCTGCAGTCATAACAGTGAAAGTGGACAGACTGTTAAGACAGGAATTGGAGACCAAGCTGGAAGAGTCTGTTTTCTGGACAGTCTGACTGTACTTTGGTACATAGAGAATGACACTTCACGATTTAAGACTTTTGTGGCCAATCAGGTTTCATTCATCTAAGAAGCTACTTTACCATTTCAGGGGAGATAATGTGAATAGTTCACTCAACCCAGCTGCTGTAGCCTTGTGAGGTGTGAAGTTTACCAGCCTCATTAAGAATGACAGTTGGATTCATGGTTCACATTTCCTTTGCAAAAATGAGTGTGAGTGGCCTATAAGACCTGACCTACCAAGCACCATGAATGATGATGATGATGGTGAAGTCAGAAAGACAGCACTAGTCAGTCTCCACAGCACACCCCAGGTTGAAGCCATGAAGAAATTAGTGGAATCCTACTCTGATTGGCACAGGCTGAAGAAAGTTGTTGCATGGATGCTGCACCTCAAAGACTTGCTCCATCACCTTGCTGTTAAAAAAAAAAAAGGAATGTGAAGTTAATGTTGCTAAGGCAGAAATGGATAAAGACAAGTCTAACTTGAAGGTGCAAGAAGAAATGAGGAAACTGAGACAGTCAGTGAAAGGGAAGGCTTTGTCTGTGCAAGATCTGGACAAGGCAGAACTTGTGCTGATAGTTGAGAGTTCTGCCCCAAGAAATACGTGGATGACTGGAAGAATCAGGAAGATCTTTCCAGATTCAAGAGCAGTTGTCTGGAGGGTTCAAGTTCACACTCAGTCCAGCCTACTGGACAGACCCACTAACAAACTTTGCTACAAGAAGCTGAATGAATCAAGAAAGGACTGCTGAGGAGCTGGACTTATAGAAAGAGATCTTTGATAGACAGATTTCTTAAGTTAATATGTTCTAAAGATGTTGAGTTGATATGTATGGCTCTGTTTATGTTTGCAATTGTTATGCACCCTGCCTATACAATTAGTGTTAGAACCATAAATAAGATTTTACATTTGTTTTATTGTGAATTGACATTATTTCTCTATTTTCTTATCATTACATACAAAAGAAATTAGGTCAGTTTAAGTCTGTATTCATGAAAAGTAGAGACTCATTTTGAAACCTATTTGACCACGGAAAAAGGAAACGTGGCATTAGTTTTGGAGAGAAGCAAGGAGGCCCACAGTTTTTTGACCGTGTTAGCTTAATTATAAAGGAACGTTTGGAAGCTGCTTAGAATCTTTTCTGTTTGATGATGACCATAGATAATGGAATTTTAACCTTTTTGAGATAAAGATTTTTTGAACTTTTAAGTTTTGCATGAGTCCATTACTTTCCCCAAATGCTTCAAAGAATGACACAGATAGTGAATCTGCTGGCATAACAAGCATCTTTGGGCAAGACTACAGTATACTTAAACATATTAAACATATTTTTGTTTTGCATATAAAGATTTTTCAATTAGTGTGTGTGCACAAACAGGGGTAGAGTGGCGGGCCCCAATATTCTTGGACACAACAAAGACGGGGGAAAAAGGTTGGGAACCCTTGTCCTAAGTAATGCAAATTCTACGTTAGTGTTAGGTAGGGAATCCAGCTAACTGTTTTACTGAAAGCCATGATATTAGTAGTATGTAGTGAGACAAAACTCCTAGCAACTAATCTTAACTCTTAGCAATTGGAGTCTTGTTAATGATAGAGTGGGTTCTAATCATCCTGCCACAAACCTCACAAAGGTTTCACATCTTTCCCTGAGTGTTGAAACTGACAGGTAGATGGAGTGGAGTTCTGTCTGAGGATCTGAGGACGTGGCCCTTACTGCTGCAGATGTCCTGCATCATGTTAATTGACAAAACTACAAATCGGCCATACACCACTGAACTCACTCACTCAAGTGGAAACATTCATTGTTAAATGCCAGGTGAATGAGTGATCTGAATATTTTATACTGAAACACATCATTTGTACTAACAAAACTAATTTGCATTTTTTTTTTTTGAAAGACTCTGGTTCCCCCATGGATTGTCACCTTATTGTGGTGGGGGATTTTGTGTGCCTAAAGATCCCAGAAGCTGTCAGGGGCAGTTTACCCCCTCATAGGATCTCCCAGTGTAAATTGGTCCTGGACGAATGGCCAGACCAAAAGTGATTTAGTAGACTCCAATGAAAATTCAAAAAAAGGAAGCAGAGGCCCAACCCTTGAGTCAGGGCTGTTGGAAGAGCTTGATATGGAGTGCCTGGTGTCTCGCCCGATCCCACTCTTCCTGAACTGGCTATTGGGATGAGGTTGGACATCTAATCAGGATATCTCCTAGATGCCTCCCACTGGAGGTGTTTCGGGCATGTCTGACTGGTAGAACATGGATGAATGGATGGAAAGATTCTGGTTCATTATTTTAAGCTAAGTTAATAATAACACATACTGTATGTAAGTTCTTCATGTAGTTTCACATGGATATGTGCCTGAATTGATAATATTGATCATACATCTTCATAAACACTTTAAATTTCCATTACTTTGCAGATAACACAGGGGTTTTTTTGTGTGTGTGTGTGTGAAGCCAGATAAACCAAATCAGCCAAAAAGACTAAAATCCTGTAATTTCTTCTATTACATTCAGACAACTTATACCCCCCCTTCCCCCCAAATGTCATCACATCTATGCTTATGGCCAGAAAATGTTGTTATCCCTGCATTTTTGTCAGATACCACACCACTTATCCCAGAAATTTGTTGTCATTATGTATTGGTATGTATTGGAAGTATGGGTGCCAGTAATTCTGGCCATGGCTGTAGTAGTAAAGGGTAACAAGATAGTACCAGTATGTCGAGAAATTTAGTGCCATATTAAGATATTCTGTGCCATATTAAGATAAAATAAGATAAGATAAGATAAGACGAGATAAGACAAGATAAGATAAGCCCTTATTAGTCCCACAATGGGGAAATTCCAGGATTACAGCAGCAAAGGGATAGCAGCACTCAAAGCAATAGTAAGTAGTAAATAAGATAATAAGAACTGGTTAGCCAAAGCAGTAAATGAATATACATATGTACACAGTTATGCACACAGAGCAGGAATATTCCAGCTTGATGGTATAAACAGCATTACAGTTTGTTAAATTACCCTGCAGAATATGAATATGTACCCAGACAGTATATTTCACATTTTAATCAACAGTGTTGTTGCCACCTTCAATAATGATTGTTATTGTCCTAGTTGTGTATTGCAGGGGACGATCTCTATTGTGCAAAGTTGTGACATTTAGTAGATTTAATATGACCTGTACGAGTAGCATCAGTTAGATTATAAAGTCTGACAGATGTAGGTAGGAAGGTCCTGCGGAACCTCTCCATCGTGCACCTAGGTTGGCACAGCCTACCACTAAATGAGTTCCTCAGTGCATTCAGTGTGTCCCGCATGGGGTGGGACTTGGACTCCAGCAGAGATGACAGCTTAGCCACCATCCTCCTCTCTTCTAGCTTCTCCACTGGGTCGAGGCATTGCCCCAGAACAGAGCTAGCTTTTTTGATCAGTCTCTTCCTGTCGGCTGCCGTGATGCCACTGCCCCAGCAGACCACTCCAAATGTGATGGCTGATGCCACCACCGAATCATAGAAGGTCTTCAGGAATGCCCCTTGCACTCCAAAAGACCTGAGTCTCCTCAGGAGGAACAGCCTGTGCTGCTCCTTCTTGTAGAGTGCATTGGTGTTGTGTGACCAGTCCAGTTTATTGTTCAGGTGAACACCCAGGTACGAGATGTCACCATCTCACAACAACTCCTTGTAACTCCTTCTTTTTTCTTTTTTTTTTTCCGGTTCCAGTTCCGCTGGACTGGCGGCGCCACACGAGTTGGCTGCCTTTTCCAACTGCCTTTTTCTTATCTTCCTTCTTCTTTCTACACCTTTCACTCTATATATATATCACGGACACACAGATCGCCCCAAGGGTCTCCCGAGTCGGCGGACGGAGCCACTGTTTGCAGCGGGGGATGATACAGCAGGGAAGAGCTAGCTAGCTGGCTAGCTAGCTCCAACCGCCACCCGGTGCTAACGGAGAAGCTCGACATGCCGAGGAACTGTGGCGAAAACGACGCGGGTGCCGGGCTGGAGTTTAGGCGGCGTGCAAGAAATATAAGACAGAATAATAAAGAGCGATGGCAAGAACCAAGCAGACCGCCCGTAAATCTACTGGAGGAAAAAGCCCCCCAGGAAGCAGCTAGCCACCAAGGCTGCTCGAAAAAAGCGCTCCGGCCACCGGCAGAGTGAAGAAGCCTCACCGTTACAGGCCCGGTACCGTGGCTCTGAGAGAGATCCGTCGCTACCAGAAATCCACGGAGCTGCTCATCCGTAGGCTGCCCTTCCAGCGCCTGGTGAGGGAGATCGCTCAGGACTTCAAGACCGACCTGCGCTTCCAGAGCTCCGCCGTCATGGCTCTGCAGGAGGCCAGCGAGGCCTACCTGGTGGGTCTCTTCGTGGACACCAACCTGTGCGCCATCCACGTCAAGAGGGTCACCATCATGCCCAGAGACATCCAGTTGGCCCGCCGCACCCGCCGAGAGAGAGTTTAGACTTTCTGCTGCACATCCACCAACCACAATGCTCCGCACTGTGTGTCTATATATACTATATACAGTATATATATATATATATATTTATAGTAATATGTACATATGTATACTAGCTGTTCTTGTTTTTTTCTTGCCTTCTGATTGTTGCTCTGAGTGTTGCTATCCCTGTGCTGTTGCAATCCTGGAATTTCCCCATTGTGGGACTAATAAAGGCTTATCTTATCTTATCTTATCTTATTCTTGAAGTGTTCTCAGTGCCACATTGACTCAAAGATGACTCTACTCTCACATTGTATCAGTTTAAACTTCTAGAAACTCTAAATCTACTATGGGAGGTATGTGGAGTGTGTAAATGACGAGGCGGATTTGACTTGGACAGTTTATTACACATTCTCACACAGAAGCATAGTAGAAAGAGGGCATCTCAAACAAGACTCTTCTCTTATATACTCAGGCCTTCCTTCAGCAGCTTCAACACAACAAAGGTTACATTGCATTCACTTCCTTAATCCTTTCACATCCTCCAAGCAGTCTCTGATACACAAAAGATCACACTGCATTTTTTAACATCCCCCCTGACACACAAAAGATCATACCACATTTGCTCTTCACACCTCCCTGTTAACTCCAAGGAAAACTCTGCTCTTTGTTGTAGCCTAAGATGCTACACCATTCTGTCTCTCTAAACGACCCCCCCCAAGCGTCTTGGATAGAACAATAGAATGACAGTACATATGCTGTGGTAAAATCATTAAACATCAATCCACATGCTGCTTGGGCTTCAGTCTTCTCCCGTATCTGCTGTAACCAGGATTCACCGCCTCCGCGGCGCTGTCATGCTGGGGGGCTGATGAATGAGTGGTAAAAGTCTGTGCATGTGGGTGTTCTGGGGAATCTTTTCTCTGGGAAACTCCCCGCGGGGGTCTTCCACGCCAAGGGGCCCTCGCCAACAGCACTTGCTCGTCCGCCACAACAAAAGCGGGCTTGAGTCTGTCTATGCCAATCCTTTCCTTCCTACCCCCCAAATCTAGCAAAAAATGCTTGTCCCCTGTTTCCAGCACTCTGAACGGTCCATCATAAGGTGGGCGCAGTGGGTGGCGATGTGCATCGTTTCTGACAAAAACGAACTCCGCGTTTTTCAAAGTTTTAGGCACAAAAACGCGCGGAAAACTGTAGTGAACAGGGCCCGGCAGCGTGCCTGTGTCTATGCTACGCTATAACAGCTGAGACGGGGAGCTGCCCGGCACGGGATTATCTGGGAGAAACTCTCCGGGCAGCCGAAGTGGCTGCGCAAAAACGAGTTCAGCCGGGGAAGCTTCCAAATCCTCTTTAGGCACAGAACATAACTCCAATAAAACCCACGGTAGCTTGTCTACCCAATTTGCATCCGTCAGTGACGCCCTGAGAGCCGCTTTCAATGACCTATGAAAACGTTCGCATAACCCATTAGCCTGTGGATTGTACGCGGTAGTGCGGTGAATTGTGACACCCAGGCTACGGGCCATTGTTGACCAAAGTTCGGAAACAAATTGAGGGCCTCTGTCGGATGTAATGTCCGACGGGACTCCAAAACGCGCCACCCATGCTGTTAAAAACGCGTGCGCCACCTCTTCGGCTGTGGTTGCCGCCAGTGGAACAACTTCCGGCCAGCACGTGGTGCGGTCTACCATTGTCAGCAGGTGCGTGCACCCCTGTGATGGCGGGAGGGGGCCCACGAGGTCCACGTGAACATGGTCGAACCTCTTAGCCAGAATGCGAAACGGCTCCAAGGGGGCTTTCATGTGTCTGTGTACTTTGGCTCGTTGGCACGCCATGCAGGCTGCCGCCCACTCTTTCACTTGTTTGCGAAGGCTCGGCCACACAAATTTCTCTCCTACCATTTTGATCGACGCACGCACTCCCGGGTGCGCCATCGCCCCGTGGAAACATCACAGATTAGGGGGGCATACCGTCTTGCAGCACCCTGCTCTCCAGCCTTAACTCTGTTGGTCCAGACTGGAGCGCGCGCACATCCGCGTCACTAACCTGCTCCACGGCCATGGCTGTGTAATCTATCCCCACGCAGACCGGGGCAGCCACGGCGCGCGAGAGGCAGTCTGCCACTACATTCGGTTTACCCGACACATGCTGAATATCGGTAGTAAACTCTGAGATCGCGGCCAGCTGTCTCTGCTGCCGGCCCGACCACGATTCTGAAACCTTGGCCATCGCGAAAGTTAGTGGCTTGTGGTCAACGAACGCGGTGAAACAGCACCCTTCCAGCCAGAACTGGAAGTGGCGAATGGCCAAATGGAGAGCCAGCAACCCTCTGTCGAACGTGCTGTATTTACGTTCACTATCGCGCAAAGTCCTGCTGAAAAAGGTGAGCGGCTGCCAAGCCCCGGCTACATGCTGCTCCACGACCGCCCCTATGGCCACATCTGACGCGTCAGTGGTGAGCGCTATGCGGGCCGTTGGGTCTGGATGTGCTAACAACGCAGCATTTGTCAGGGCTGCTTTGACTTCCGAGAACGCCCGCTCTCGCTCCGGGGACCATTCGATCTTATTCGCGGGTTTCTGTTTTTTGAGCGCGGCGTACAGTGGTTGCATGAGCTGTGCTGCGCGGGGAAGGAAATGGTTATAAAAATTCACCATTCCCAAAAACTCCTGTAACGCCCTGACAGTTTGCGGCCGGGGAAAATCTGCTACCGCGCGCACTTTGTCAGGCAGCGGAACCGCTCCTTCGAGGGAGACGCGGTGCCCCAAAAAATCAATCTGTGTCACCCCGAACTGACACTTCGCTGGGTTGATTATTAAACCGTGCTCTCCCAACCTCCGGAAAACAGTCGTGAGGTGGGTTTCGTGTTCGTCTTCAGACGCGCTGGCTGCCAAGATATCGTCCAGGTAGACGAATACGAAAGGGAGATCGCGCAGCACTGCGTCCATCATGCGTTGAAACATCTGTGCAGCCCCTTTAAGCCCGAATGGCATGCGCAAAAACTCGAATAAACCAAACGGAGTTATCACCGCTGTTTTGGGTATGTCCTCAGCGCGCACTGGGACTTGGTGGTAACCGCGGACCAAGTCTACTTTAGAAAAAATGCGTGCTCCTGCCAAGTGAACGGAAAAATCCTGGATGTGAGGAATTGGGTAGCGGTCGTGCGCTGTGGCATTGTTCAACCTGCCGAAATCCCCGCAAGGTCGCCACGAACCGTCAGCTTTAGGGACCATGTGTAGCGGGGAAGCCCATGGGCTGTTTGAACGCCTGGTGATACCCAACCTCTCCAGGTTGGCGAACTCCTCGCGCGCTATGGCCAGTTTAGCTGCATCCAAGCGCCGAGGTTTTGCAAAAACGGGCGGCCCGGTGGTGGTGATAAAATGCTCCACCCCATGTTTAGCGACAGCTGCAGAAAATGTCGGGACCGTGAGTGCTGGGAACTGAGTGAGCAGTGTGTGGAACTTACCGCCTGCAGCTGTGACGTTGGCTTGTGCTGTAGGCCGGGACGCTCGAGCTGTACAGGGGATAGAATCAAAGGACAGTGCATTAACCAGGCGCCTGTTAGCGACATCAACCAACAAACCATGTGAGCACAAAAAATCAGCCCCCAATATATTGAAATTCAATGCTGCTATGACAAAAGTCCACTCAAATGCACGGCCGTGAAAAAACAGAAGTAGAGTCCTCTCACCAAAGGTCTTAATCTCTGAGCCGTTTGCTGCTGCCATCTCAGGGCCGCTGGATCCTGCCAGCCGGTCGGCGTAGGACGGCATGATGAAACTCAACTGGGCGCCGGTGTCCACGAGGAAATGCCTCCCCGAGCGTGCGTCCATCAAGTAGAGCAGCTTGTTCTCCTCCCCAAGGGCCACAGCTGCTACCGACTCCCGGTCTTGGTGTTTCCCGAGCGCTGTGAACTGGCACGGTGGTATACATTTGCGTGCCTTCTCTGCAAAGCGGCGGTGGTAGAAACAAAGGATGTCTCCTCCACGTTCTTTGGCCCCCGCCGCCGCTGTCGTCGGTGGCTCTGCTACCGCCGTTGATGGCTCCTCGCCTCCTCCGGCCGTCCCGCCGCGCCCCGTCGCTGCCGCCGTGGTCGTGAGCTCTCTGCTGGCCATGATGATCCGGTGTGCTTCTCGGGCCAGCGCATGATAGTCCCGCTCAGCCAGCAACGGCGAATTGGCCAGGGTTGCTCTCGTCGCTGACGGAAGGTTCCGGAGGAAGAGGTGTGTGAAAATGAAGTGGTCGTCGTCCGAACCCTTCAATCTCAGCATCTTCTCCATCAGGTCAATAGCCGTCAAATCTCCTAACCCGGTCCGCCTCAGGAGTCCCTCTGCTCTCTCCTCAACCGAGAGTGTGTAGTGCTGGATGAGTGCAGCCTTCAACGCGCCGTATTTGTCACTGGTTGGTGACTGATCCAGCAGGCTCTCCACATGCTGAGCCGTGTGGGCGTCAAGCTTTGCAACCACATGGTAGAATCTCGTGTCATCTGCCGATATCCCCCGGAGGGCGAACTGCGCCTCGACTAAGTGGAACCAGGAGCACGGGTTGTGCTGCCAAAAATCCGGTAGCTGGATAGCAACAGCACCTGCGTGGCTGGGGGCTCCCGTCGAGGTTGGCTCCGGGGATCTCTCGTTGTGTTCCATGAATCGTCTTGGGTCACCAGTGTGGAGTGTGTAAATGATGAGGCGGATTTGACTTGGACAGTTTATTACACATTCTCACACAGAAGCATAGTAGAAAGAGGGCATCTCAAACAAGACTCTTCTCTTATATACTCAGGCCTTCCTTCAGCAGCTTCAACACAACAAAGGTTACATTGCATTCACTTCCTTAATCCTTTCACATCCTCCAAGCAGTCTCTGATACACAAAAGATCACACTGCATCTTTTAACATCCCCCCTGACACACAAAAGATCATACCACATTCGCCCTTCACACCTCCCTGTTATCTCCAAGGAAAACTCTGCTCTTTGTTCTAGCCTAAGATGCTACACCATTCTGTCTCTCTAAAGGTAAAACTTTCAGTGAACATGCTCATTTCCAATGAAAGTAGCTGCCCCTTGAATTCAGGAGATGGACATCATCTCTAAAATTAGGCTGAAACTCTGAATTTTCTTAAAGCTTGTGCAATAGTTTACCACGAACAGTTCCTTATGCTGGTGTGCTGGGGGACTTCCCATGATGGACTGAGAGCCAACTTATTTTTTTTACCCTCAGTGCTTGACTTTACCACCTTTATAAAGCTATGTTTGTGTCCTGTCTACTAATTTTGTAGGCAAGACCACATCAAGATCAGACTGAGACAAGCATATACAATGACCAAGACAAGACCAAAACTTGGTGTCTTTCTGTCTTGGTGTTGGTCTTGATTTCTTAAAGTTTTGGTCTCAGTACACTCTAGTCTTGATCTGATTTTGGTGTAATCTTGACGATGACGCTACTCTCTGTATTCTTTCCTTCTTTTCTCCCCTTGCCCAAAACCGGTGCCTCATTGAGCCTTGTTCTGCCCAGATGTTTCTTCCTTTTAAATTAAACTTTTCTTCCTTGCTCACAGGGAAAGTCTTCATTGTTGTTGTTCTCTTTCAAATATTGTGGTTTGAAATTTTGAAATACTTGAAGATGTGATTTGGTGCTACTGAGATTTAATAAAATTGAATATATTTTACTCATTAAAAACACTTAAAATGTTTTGATTTACCATGGAAAATGTAAATTTGAATTAAATTTTATTTTAGCTCAATGCATTTTTTTCTACTTCAGATGAAATGTTAAAAATGCAGAGCAATGTTTGGAGCAGTTAATGAACTTTATCTTGCTTTATCTCACACACCTTTGACTGTTTAGCAGAACCTTGCTGCTGCTGATTGTCCGGTGCTGTGGGCACTGTTTAATAAGCTAATGAATTTCAACAATCCACTTTAGGTGGCTTTTAATACCATTTTAAATAGCCAGATGAGATTCATCCATTACGTTAATTACAAGTAACTGTATTTGCAACTAATCCATTTACAAGCACAGCCTACAAAAAAATGTGATTTAGCATCTACCCATCCACTACTGTATAAAACAAACTACACTGGACCTTCAAATACAGAAATTATTTCAGAGTTAAATTTGCTGCTTGAAGGTAAAAACAAAACAAAACAAAAAAGGAGATTCTTTCCTCTCCTAGTTTTAGTGGATCCTTCATCTTACAGACCCTACACTGTTAGCATTGTACCCCTAAAACCAATTTGAATAACTAGATTACAGGCTGCAGTCAGTGTAACAGACACAGTTTGGGGGCAACTCAGGTAATCCCTTTACAGTATTTGATGAGAAAAGTGAGCTTATGTCTTTAGGGTGTCAAAAGTACATGACCTCGTTAAAATTTGAGGATAAACACTTTAATGCTGTTTGAACCACTTGGTTTCACTACCTTATTGCGGGTGATGCTTTTCTAAATTGCTAATTTGCAAATATAATTAAGAAATGTGCACACTCATTATTTAATGAAGTCAGTGTTTTTCTATCTACCTAATATTACTGCACTTACTGTGTAAAATTTAAAAAGTAAATGTTTTTATCATCTAAGAAACTCTGGGATCAAAAAATTAATTTTGACCTACAATTCTCCCACCTGGAGTCTTCTAGAGAAGATCATGAGTTGATGGTTACTACTTTAGTTGTCGGGGGTTACATAATCAAACAATACCCAGAGGCTAAATTTAGTAGAACAATAAAACATACAGGAGACTGTTAGATTTAAGGTGCCTTTTCAATAATTAAAAAAATATATCAACAATTCAATTCAAAGTGACAAATCATTTGGATTAACTAATCATCAGCCTAATAAAATTTGTAACTGTGTTTTGTTATTGAGACACTTTTGAGACCATTTTTATCAGCTGCTTGGTTGAATAAAAACTGATTTGAAATTAATGTTCATGAACAATTTCTGATGTATGAAGACAAACTGTGAGCTTTAATAGTACATTCATTTTATTTTTAAGTGGAGAGTTTTTAAAGTGACACGCCACCAAAAATCAATTTTTTTTTCTTGTTAACATGTCTGTCACGTTTTTTATGACTTACAAGACATATCATGAGCAAAATCACTCAAATGTCTCATGTTCCTGTTGTTTTGCCCCTGAAAAAAGACGAATTTCGAAGAACGTTTTTGGTGACATAGATATGTACAGCCGCTGGCACATGAGTAGTGTTGAGCCAATCAGGGCTCTCTGGCCTAGCTGAAGTTAGCCTCTGGCCAGTTAGCGTTTTTGGGCTAGCTGCTTTGAAAACTTCATCCAAGTGGACTATTTGCACAAAGACTTATGTGTTATATGAATTCCAGCTCTGTCATATCCGGTGTTTATGTTCTAAAACATAGACACCGGATATGACAGTCTATGTTAACTATCATTGTTGTATTATTTCTATTGCATAATTTAATTATAAGATGCATTATATACTATGATATTGTATAATGAATGTAATTATGGGATGGATAATGACTAGAATGATATTATAATTTATTGGGTATGGAGAAGGGGTGGGACTATATAAACGCTGGCTTCTTCCCACCCCTTTTGAACAAGGACATTTTTTTATGGTTGTTTTTTGGGGTGAGATGAGATGAGATCCTGGATTAGATCCAGATGAGATGAGATGAGATGAGACCACAGGATCTCATCTCTGTTGTTTGCAGATGATGTTGTCCTACTGGCTTCATCCAGCAATGACCTCCAGTTCTTACTGGGATGGTTTGCCGCTGAGTGTGAAGCGGCTGGGATGAGAATCAGCACCTCCAAGTCCGAGTCCATGGTCCTCAGCTGGAAAAAGGTGGATTGTCCTCTCCGGGTTGGGAACAGAAGTGGAGGAGTTTAAGTTTCTCGGGGTCTTATTCATGAGTGAGGGGAAAATGGAACGAGAGATTGACAAACGGATTGGAGCAGCATCTGTAGTGATGCAGACGTTGTACTGGTCTGTTGTGGTGAAGAGGAAGCTAAGCCCTAAGGCAAAGCTGTTGATTTACCAGTCAATCTATGTTCCTACCCTCACCTATGGTCATGAGCTTTGGGTAAGGACCGAAAGAACGAGATCGCGGATACAAGCGGGTGAAATGAGCTTTCTTCGTAGGATCGCTGGACTCACCCTCAGAGATAGGGTGAGGAGCTCAGTCATCTGGGAGAGGCTCAGAGTAGAACCGCTGCTCCTTCACATTGAAAGGAGCCAGTTGAGGTGGTATGGGCATCTGATCAGGATGCCTCCTGGACACCTCCCACTTGAGGTGTTTCGGGCACGTCCCACTGGGAGGAGACCCCGGGGCAGACCCAGGACTCACTGGAGAGACTATGTCTCCCAGCTAGTCTGGGAATGCCTTGGTATCCTCTCTGAAGAGCTGGAGCAGGTGGCTGGGGAGAGGAAAGTCTGGGCTTCTCTGCTTGAACTGCTGCCTCTGCAACCTGGACCTCCGGAAAAGCGGTAGAAGATGGATGGATGGATGGCTGGATGGATAGATGGATGGATGGATGGATGGATGGATGGATTTTTTTTTTTTTTAATTTGTTTGTCTTGATGTTCAAATAAAATCAATCAATCAATCAATCAATCAATCAATCCTTCAAACTTAAAAGAAATAAATACTTGAGATATATCACCCTGTGTGCAATGAATCTACAGTATATAATATATGCTTTATTTTTTGAACTGAATTACTGGAGAGAAAAAAAATCAACTTTTTGATGAAATTCAAATTTATTGAAATGCACCTGGTTCAGTTAGCTTTTAATAAGTGGTAGAAATACCCTTCAATTAGATTTTTTTTTTTACATTTATACTTAATACATTTTTGAGCCTGTACTTTCATACATTTCCATAAGTAAAGAAAGTGAATTAGGATGTCCAATTATACCAGTTTTTTTTTATTACACAAGTGTCTGTAATGCTACTTGAAGAAGATATAGTTACACTTTTGCCACCTCTGTATATCAGAACTCTATGTATTGTTTGTTTGTTTGTTTGTTTGTTTGTTTGTTTGTTTGTTTTACCATGCCAGTCAAACTTGGAAATGTGTCATTCATAAATCTGTTTCACACTACCTTTTGTCGACACTTATATGGCTCACAGATGTACAACTTTACAATGATGTATATTTGTTGATACGGAATATATAGAATATTGTTTCATTGCAGTTAATGGCGGAGCATCATTCATTTGTGTGAAATGAAATCAGTAATAAGCTCAGTATGAACTCAGACATAAGAAAGTAAATTTTGTGGCATGACTTAGTTTAAGCATTTCTACTCAATAATAAACCTACATATGAATTATCTTTATCTTGTAATTTCAATAAATATTCAAACTGTCAACTCTTGATTAAGAAAGTGGTTTATACAAATTGTAATTACAATAGAATGTCATGTGAATGCCCTGGTTTTACCAACAGGAAACCATCTGTCACACAGCTTTCATAAGTATGCCAATTCCCCAAGTGGGATTTCCCATCCAAGAAGCTTGTGTTTATCCGCTTAGTATCCAAAAATTGTCACGAGCAAGCTGTTAAACCGAAGGGGCTTGTCCATTTCTAATCTTCAATCCTAACAAATTGGATTCACACCTTCTACGCAATTCCAAGGTGTTGAGTAGGTTGTCTGGGAGTCAGTGCAGGTTAGAGGTGACACCTGTCTCCTTCAATTCATATAGACTTTAAAAGTGATTATCATACTCGTGTTGACCCTATGGGTCAAGATCACCCAGTCGTGTCTGAGGGCAGAGACTCAAGGTCAAGTATACCGTATCATTTCATTCCTCTTATTGAATGTCTAGTAAGATTATTTTTATTCATTTTTATTCTGGAATTTCCCCATTGTGGGACTGATAAAGGCTTAGCTTATCTTATTCAGAGGAAACTACAGATGTGGATTGCCTCAACTATGAACTCGTTGGTTGAATTGGTTTTACAGTAGAACAAATTTGAAGACTTTTTCTCCTCTGTATATATTCAGCTTTTTGTTTGTCATCATCTTTTACGATGGAGAGTTACCATACTTCATTACTCTGGTAAATAAAGCAGCATAAAAGACAAGTTGCAGGAATTATGTAACAACTTGTCTTCTCAACAAGTTGCTACGACTTGACATTCTGTACCAATTAATATAAAGAGGGTTATGGCACATATAGCCTCTTTACATTTATTGGTACAGAATGTCGGTGTAAATCTGCTAAGTAGTACTAATATAGTAGTATGCAGAGTTTTGGCCACCTTTTGACATATTCCATATTATAGTCCATATTCCATATTCCATATTATATGTCTTAGCCTTGTTTTAAATTGTAATCGCTCTTGTCTTGTTTTCTCTTTTTTCTCCTTTGAATTCTTGGATGGAATATGGGTGGGCAATATAAGCTGCGGCTTCAGCCATCACCCATTTCGGATAACTCACGTGGAATTGTATAGTAGAAGGAGTCTTTGTCTAATTTGACCTTGTTGTTATATTATACAGTTTCTTTTAACCTGTAATGTACTATCCGAAATAAATTCATTCATTCATTCATTCATTCATTCATTCATTCATTCATAGTGATTTTGGTGTGTTTAATTAATTAAGTGTGTAGGGTGCTCAGACTTTTGCAAATGTTTATGTTTGTTTGTTTTCAGTTTATGAACTTAAAAATGCCATGCTTCAGTGTTTATTTGTAGCATTGTTTTGTTTTAATAATAATAATAAAAATGCATTTGATTTACAGTATATAGTGCTTTTCATAGACACTCAAAGATGCTTTTCAATGGATGCATTATTCATTCACCCCACAGACAACAGTAGTGGTAAGCTACTACTGTAGCCACAGCTGCCCTGGGGCAGTCTGACAGAAACGTGGCTGCCGATCCACGCCAACGGCCTCTCCAACCACTATCGAGCATTTAAACACATTCATGCCCAGTGTCATGGACACTGGAGGATAAAGTGTCTTGCCCAGGGACACAATGACAGAATGTCTGGGGAGAGCAGGATTCGAACCACGAATCCTCCGGTTATTAGACAACCCACTCTACCTCCTGAGCCACTGCTGCCCACATTTCCCTTCTCTGTTCCATTTTTGCTGAGTACCAAACTGGATGGCAGGAAGCTCCATTTTATATGGTCTTTGGCATGACCTGGCTGGGACTTGAACCCTGACCTCCCAGTTGTGGGGCAGATGCTCTACCTCTAGGCCACCACTCCAGTTTTGTTTTTGTTTTGTTTTTTTTACTTCCCATATCCTAAATCCTGTTACTGACCAATACCCAGTCCAAGAATTAGTACTGGTGAACTAGTGCAATTCAAGGTGGTGTGATCACATTGCATTAATTATTAATTATTAAGTAATTATTAATTACAACCATATTAATACACAGTCCCCAATTCTAAATAAATACTCACTTTTAAAGTAAGTACCTGTATGTTGTTTGAAGTCATAAACTCACAGAGAAATAATGTGTTTCTTCTTTAAGGATTTTTTTTGCGGGTCAGACTTTTGTTTGATGCTAAACATACTTTAAAATTCAATTATATAATAGATAGATAGATAGATAGATAGATAGATAGATAGATAGATAGATAGATAGATAGATAGATAGATAGATAGATAGATAGATTAGATTCTTATATGGATGCCGAGAGAAACGCAATTTCATCTTGCCTGCACTACAGTTGTATGTACAGCAATATGACAATAAAGTTTGATTTGATTTGATTTGATTTGATTTGATTTGATTTGATTTGAGATAGATAGATAGATAGATAGATAGATAGATAGATAGATAGATAGATAGATAGATAGATACAGTGGGGTAAAAAAGTATTTAGTCAGCCAACAGTTGTGCATGTTCTCCCACTTAAAAGATGAGAGAGGTCTCCAATTTTCATCATAGGTATACCTCAACTATGAGAGACAAAATGAGAAAAAATAAATCCAGAAAATCACATTGTCTGATTTTTAAAGAATTTATTTGCAAATTATGGTGAAAAATAAGTATTTGGTGTCATATCCGGCTCTAGGGAGCCGGGCAATCAGAGCCAGGGGCAAGCCAGTGAGTCGTGATATTTTATTCAGGGTAAAGGGGAAGGGATGAGGAGAGCACAGATACTCATGCAGAGGTACACTCACAGGTTGCACAGCGCAGAGGTAAGCAGCTCGTACCGGACGTGGGGGTAGCAAGACGTACATCCTCACAGCGGGATACAAACACAGGAATGCTGCAAGAGGAGTATAAGCTGACACCAGACGAAGGGGCTTCAGCTTAGCAATGTGTTTATGTCGCAGCCCCGAGTCATCGAGGCTGCTCCTATTTATCCTCATTGGCAGCGCCCCAGCTGATGAAGACTAATTGGCCCCAGCCGTCCATAATGCTGCCAGCTGGGGGCCAGCTGAGACGCTGCTCAATGGGAAGCAGGGATGAGGGAAAACATGGGCTGAGTGCCGAGACGGCATCTCAACCCATGGTGACAGAGCCCCTCCCTCAAGGTCGGGCTCCTGAACGACCAGGAACATCCCAGCCCCCCCCCCCCCCCCACCTAGGGTGGGAGGAAGGGAGGCGGACCGGAGGGGAAGAAGCCAAGGGAAGGACAACACCAATGGGGCAATGTAGGGTAGCGGGAAAGAAAAACCCAAATACAATACTGACAAAACAGAATAATTAACCCAGGTACAGATGGGGAGAAGAACTGGGTCAGCACGCCGGTTACATATTACCCAGAGAGTACCAACCATGCGTGACCCAGAGCAAGGAAAAAAGAACCACCAAAAAGGTACAGGGCAAAAAATGCTGAGTACGGTTAAATAAAGGGGAACCTATACACAGCGCTAATTTAAGTACATACACACAGTCACCAAGAAAAGTGAGGGTGACTGGAACAAATGACAATTATAGAGCATGGTGTTACGGAAAACAAGGCACATGACTCTATAATGAACCAACAGGACAAAAAAGAAATACTGAGTGCAGGCAAAGAAAAACCCACACACACGAATATATAAATACCCAGTCACCTAAAGAAATGAAAGTGACTGGAATAAATGGATAACTGCAGAGCATGGTGTTACGGAAAACAAAACATAACTCTACAATACAAAAAACGAGGCTAAAAACATGGCACAAAAAGTAAAATGCTGAGCATGAGCGATGGAAAACAGCACTATAAAAACGAATCCGCCAACAGGACAACACATTACACCCGAGTGACCTTAATAACAAAAGAAAAAGTGACACCCGAGGTGAATGGCAGGCAGAGTCCAAAAATAGCCGAGATGGCTCCGGAGATCTCCCCGCCCATTGTCCAGCTGGCGAATCAGGGAAAGAGAAGTGTTCGGATGGCGAACTCTGGACCCAGATCCCAGGAATCCAGTCCACCGGCAGCCGAACCAGGCTGCCCAGAGGGAAACAGACCAGTGGGGGGAACCAGATCACCGAACCGAAAGTTCTGTGGGTCGGGTCGTCGACCAGCATCACTCAACCACCAGGACCGTTGAGACGGGCGAAGGATCAGAGCGGATCCCGGTGGAAGAGGCTCAGGGGAGAGCCGATGACGAGGGCGGCGGGCGTCAGGCCGCAGGAAAACGGCCACCTCCTCACCGGACCTGGACAATACTGGGGCAGCACCCACGTCGGACCCCGATCGGCCTCAGGCGAACCCACGTTGGACCCCGACTGGGTCTCGGGCAAACCCACGTTGAATACTGCACCAGAACCGACCTCCAACGTTGAACCCGGACCCTCCAGCACCACGAGGAACAGCAACTCCTTGCCGGTGACCCTGGAAGAAGGCTCAGAAGAGAAAACAGAACCGGGATCAGGATCACCGGCAGTGCCAGAACCCGGCGAGACGAGCTCAGACGCAGCGGACGGCTGCACCCTGCTCGTCTCCCCTGGAGATAGGCTGAAGTGCTCGGGGATAAAAAGAGAGAAAAGAAAGGAGAGCACTCGCCTGATCTCGGGTTCTGACGCCGTCCAGGACTGCGAAGATCCAGGATCCGTCGTCAGGAGGTCGTTGTCAGGCTCCCATCTAGCCGCGTCGGGCCCCCGCAGCCAGCACGATGGTCAGCGCAGCTTGAGATTCCTCCAGCTCAGGTGACCCCGCCGACGATCCACTCGGCGTGAAGCCAGAAGAATCTCGTCCCGCCGGACCGAACCGCTCCTCCGTGGAGACCCGGGGACGCTCAGTCGTCGGCGTAGACTCCACGCAGCAGTCAGTCCCCCTCCTCCGTCCGCAACGTAGCTGCGGAACCACAGGCCCTCTCCATATCCCACCACGTTGACCCGGAGCCGGGGACCGCTCGGCGGAGAGAGACACAGAGGATGCGGGATTAGGCATACAGGTTACAGCAGGTGGGGAGAGTTCAGGGAGCTGCGAACCCTGAACTTCTCCAGGGATGTGACAGAGCAAATCATTAAGCAGGTGTGAAAAAACAATGACTTGCCTGCCCCCTGGAGGTTGAGTATCGCCTGCTGTAGTGGAATCTGCTTCTTCCTCTCCCCGCCCGGCGATAACGGAGGACCCCCCGGGAATTCGTCTGAGGGTCGCTCGCGTTGTCTCCAGCAGAGAGCTCACCAGGCCGGGATTCCAGGCACACACAGCGGTCAGGAAGCGCGTCGAGGAGGAGGGGGAAACAGCCGGGGTGAGCCAGCCCGAATGTCCAGGAATGACAGCGGGGGAACGAGGCTCAGGGGACGAGGCTGTAGAATCTCCACACTGACGAGGCGAAGGGATGACAGCTGCGTGGGAGGAACGGTCCTGACGATGACCTAGAACTGGATCCGGACGAGGTTCGTGCAGAGGTGACTCGGCGATGTGATGACGACAACTCCCAGGGGACGAAGCGAGGGGGAAACCCAGGATTCGCCGCTCCAGATCGGAGATCGAGACGAGGAAGGCGTCGAGCACGGGAAAGCTTCGTAGCCCTGAAGTCCTCACCATCAATCTCACTGCCGCCGCCACATGCCTGAAGGTGGTGACAGGAAACACAGTAGAGCTCGCGACAGCCACTCGACCCCGGACATAACTGCTGTCAGCTGCGGCTCCTTGAAGGGAATCCCGAGAGACGTGGCGCAGGTCGGGGGAAGTCCTCTGGTTGGCGCGAACTCCCGGACTGGAATGGCGGCAGGAACGGGACTCCGAAGCGGGGAAAGACGTCGCCCACTTCGACTCCCTGCCGGGATTTCCATCCACCCCGTGGAGCTTCTCTCGCTGTGTACCTGCAGCGTCTATCCTGGCACTGTCCTCCAGATGGTACAGAGAGTGAGGGTGACAGTCCAGGAGTTCCTCAGCACGGCCCGGATGCCAGCGTCTCGCGTTGGAGGCGTCGTGCAGGGTGAAGAGCGTCCTGTCGACAGCCTCCGAGATGGACCTCAGCTCGTCGCCCTGGCGCCGGAAGTGACTCCTGGGAAACGGCATGCTAGCAGCGCTGACACCCCGACAGAAAGGTACGTTTCCACAGCGACCCACGGCCGCCGGCAACTCTTCTGGCTGCGACATACTGTCATATCCGGCTCTAGGGAGCCGGGCAATCAGAGCCAGGGGCAAGCCAGTGAGTCGTGATATTTTATTCAGGGTAAAGGGGAAGGGATGAGGAGAGCACAGATACTCATGCAGAGGTACACTCACAGGTTGCACAGCGCAGAGGTAAGCAGCTCGTACCGGACGTGGGGGTAGCAAGACGTACATCCTCACAGCGGGATACAAACACAGGAATGCTGCAAGAGGAGTATAAGCTGACACCAGACGAAGGGGCTTCAGCTTAGCAATGTGTTTATGTCGCAGCCCCGAGTCATCGAGGCTGCTCCTATTTATCCTCATTGGCAGCGCCCCAGCTGATGAAGACTAATTGGCCCCAGCCGTCCATAATGCTGCCAGCTGGGGGCCAGCTGAGACGCTGCTCAATGGGAAGCAGGGATGAGGGAAAACATGGGCTGAGTGCCGAGACGGCATCTCAACCCATGGTGACATTTGGTCAATAACAAAAGTTCATCTCAGTACTTTGTTATATACCCTTTGTTGGCAATGACAGAGGTCAAACGTTTTCTGTAAGTTTTCACAAGGTTTTCACACACTGTTGCTGGTATTTTGGCCCATTCCTCCATGCAGATGTCCTCTAGAGCAGTGATGTTTTGGGGCTGTCGCTGGGCAACACGGACTTTCAACTCCCTCCAAAGATTTTCTATGGGGTTGAGATCTGGAGACTGGCTAGGCCACTCCAGGACCTTGAAATGCTTCTTACAAAGCCACTCCTTCGTTGCCCGGGCGGTATGTTTGGGATCATTGTCATGCTGAAGGACCCAGCCACGTTTCATCTTCAATGCCCTTGCTGATGGAAGGAGGTTTTCATTCAAAATCTCATGATACATTGCCCCATTCATTCTTTCCTTTACACGAATCAGTCGTCCTGGTCCCTTTGCAGAAAAACAGCCCCAAAGCATGATGTTTCCACCCCCATGCTTCACAGTAGGTATGGTGTTCTTTCTCCTCCAAACACGACTAGTTGAGTTTTACCAAAAAGTTCTATTTTGGTTTCATCTGACCATATGACATTCTCCCAATCCTCTTCTGGATCATCCAAATGCTCTCTAGCAAACTTCAGACGGGCCTGGACATGTACTGGCTTAAGCAGGGGGACACGTCTGGCACTGCAGGATCTGAGTCCCTGGAGGCGTAGTGTGTTACTGATGGTAGCCTTTGCTACTTTGGTCCCAGCTCTCTGCAGGTCATTCACTAGGTCCCCCCCTGTGGTTCTGGGATTTTTGCTCACCGTTCTCATGATCATTTTGACCCCACGGGGTGAGCTCTTGCGTGGAGCACCAGATGGAGGGAGATTATCAGTGGTCTTGTATGTCTTCCATTTTCTAATAATTGCTCCCACAGTTGATTTTTTCACACCAAGCTGCTTACCTATTGCAGATTCAGTCTTCCCAGCCTGGTGCAGGTCTACAATTTTGTTTCTGGTGTCCTTTGACAGCTCTTTGGTCTTGGCCATAGTGGAATTTGGAGTCTGACTGTTTGAGGTTGTGGACAGGTGTCTTTTGTACTGATAATGAGTTCAAACAGGTGCCATTAATACAGGTAACGAGTGGAGGACAGAGGAGCCTCTTAAAGAAGAAGTTACAGGTCTGTGAGAGCCAGAAATCTTGTTTGTTTGTAGGTGACCAAATACTTATTTTCCACCATAATTTGCAAATTTATTCTTTAAAAATCAGACAATGTGATTTTCTGGATTTTTTTTTCTCATTTTGTCTCTCATAGTTGAGGTATACCTATGATGAAAATTGGAGACCTCTCTCATCTTTTAAGTGGGAGAACTTGCACAATTGGTGGCTGACTAAATACTTTTTTGCCCCACTGTAGATAGATAGATAGATAGATAGATAGATAGATAGATAGATAGATAGATAGATAGATAGACTGACTAAGCTTTGCTGGAAGGTCATATTGGTGATTTGATTTTTTTTCTAGGACATCTGGTAAGATGAGGATGTGAGAGCTGAGCACTAAATGAGATTTAAATAAAAGCCTAAGGCAGGTGAGGAGTGCAAAAAAGCTTAGTTCAATCAAGTGGCTGACGTATGCCTAAATTCACACGTAAACAACGCTAATTGGGATTAGCTCTCTACTTTACAGAGACAAGTACTTAACACACTTTTGTGGAGGCTAGTTCAAGTGTTACAGGATGCAAACAGGAACTGTGGCTAATCTGTCAGTAGGTCAGGAAACGTACCACTGATCTAGAACAAATTGCTCTACATTAAATCTCAACCAGAAAAAAAGTATGAAAAAACATTTGCCCACCACACTAAAACATACAGTTAACTATGTCAGTGTAATGTAATGCTCTGGAGAAAGCATTTTTTCATATGGTGCTACATGTCTGAGGCAAGGAGTTTCATAGCTGGAAAACAGAATTGAAATTTATTGCATCTACATCCCAGATAATACAAAACATCCTTTTTGTGATTAGGAGAGTTGCAGTCAGGTTTCTAAGGAGTTGCTCACAGCTAATCTGAATGGCCCCATGAAGAACACCTGCATATCATATACTGTGTCAGACTGTCACTGTCTGAAAAAATGTAATGTAAGAAATGTGTTGGGAGGAAGGTTGGACTGCTAAAAATCCACGGTTTGCAAAGCAGTAAATCAGGCAATATCAGTGTGTGTGTATTTGGAATTTGTAATCTAGGAGATTGAGCTCTAAATTGAAAATATTGGAAGTTGTATAAAAATGAAGCTGGACAATTTATGGTTTTGATACAAGTCAGTGGAGCTGGTAACTGTAAATATCTCTATTACAATGAGACAGTTGGGTAAAGCTCACGTATGATATAATGGGACACTTTCTCTGGGGCCCTACTGCCACAGATTGATCAGGTCAGTGGCCAGTATAATCTCTGCTTTTACAGAGACCCAGACATCAAGGATTACTCTACAATGACCTCCTCTGCACTCCAGCACCTTATGCATTCTGTCAATTATATCATTAATATATTTTCAAACATTTCTGTAATATCATTTTTCTTTTCATGTACTCAAAAGCTTTAATGAGAAATAAATTGGATGCAATCCCCCATTGTTATATTTTAATAAAAGTTTTTATGAAATTTGGTTGCAGTGTCTGACAGATTTAGACCCTTTGTTCAACCTTAATTTTTTTTCATAGTTACAAAATTATATAGAAACTGTGTGTCTTTTAACCATTTGTCTATCCTTTAACAACAAAATAGTTTCCAAGGAGACATTCATGCATAAAAATATCAGGGCTTGGATTGCTTGACATTAAAACCTTCAACTTCATACATCAACTTTACTTATATAGTGCTATTTCATAACAACAGTCATCTCGTAGCACGTTCAACTGTAGGGGAAACCCCCACAACTGCAGAAAGACCCCAGCAATCAGGTGATCCCCTGTGAGCAAGCGCTTGGCGACGGTGGAGAGGAAAAACTCCCTTTTAATAGGAAGAAACCTCCAGCAGAACCAAGCTCAGGGAGGGGCAGTCATCTGCTGCGACTGGCTGGGGGGGGGGGGGGATAGAGAAGATGAAAAGAACAGACATGTAGAGAGCAAACAGCACAATGGGGACTCAATCTATGGGAGAGAACAAATAGATGTTAATGACCAGCAAAAAAAATATTTCATTGAGAGTGAAGAAAGGAGTGAAGTCCATTGCATTATTGGAGGTCCCCCGGCTGTCTAAACCTATTAGCAGCATAACTAAGGGAGGGTTCAGAGACACATGATCCCTCCCTAATTGTAGGCTATATCAAAAAGGACGGTTTTAACTCTATTCTTAAAAACAAAGATCGAGTCTGACTCCCAAATCCAGATTGGTAACCTGGTTCCACAGGAGAGGAGCTTGATAACTGAAGGCTCTGCCTCCCATTGCACTTTTGGAGATTCTAGGTATTTACAAGTAATCCAGCATTTTGGGAGCGTAGTGCTCTGTTAGGATAATAGGGTAGTATCAGATCTTTTAAATAAAAAGGGGCCTGATTGTTTAGAGCTTTGAAAGTGAGAAGAAGGATTTTAAACTTAATTCTAAACTCTATGGGAAGCCAGTGAAGGGAGGCCAGAACCGGAGAGAAATGATCTCTCTTTCTAGTACCTGTTAAAACTCTTGCTGCAGCATTTTGGATCAACTGAAGACTTTTTAAAGATTTTTTTAGGACAATCTGATAATAAAGAGTTAAAATCCAGAGCTAACAAAAGCGTGGATCAGTTTCTCAGCATCACTCTGAGACAAGATGCTCCTAATTTTGGCAATACTACACAAATGATAGAAGGCAGTCTTAGAAACAAAGTTAATATGCGAATTGAAAAACAGATCTTGATCAAAAATAACTCCAAGTTTCCTCACAGAGCTATTAAGAGAAAGAGTAATCGCATCCAAACTAAAAGTTTGATTTGGAAAGGTATTTCTAAGTTTTTTTGGACCAACAAGAATGACTTCAGTCTTATCTGAATTTAATAATAGGAAATTACAAGTCATCCAAGCTTCTAACTTGGCTTATTGATTACTATCATCTGGCTTCATTGACAGGTATAATTGTGTGTCATCTGCATAACAATGAAAATGTATACAGTGCTTTCTAATAATGTTGCCTAACGGAAGCATATATAAACTAAAAAGAGTAGGGCCTAGCACAGATCCCTGTGGAACTCCATGACTGAGCTTTGAGTTGAAAGAAAACTCATTATTGACATAAACAAACTGGAACCTATCAGATAAAAAAGATCTAAACCACTGCAATGAAGTTCCATTAAGTCCAGCATAGTGTTCTAATCTATCAAGTAGAATAGTATGATTGATAGTATCAAAAGCTGCACTAAGGTCTAAAAGGACAAGTACAGAAAGAAGTCCATTATCAGATGCGATAAGGAGGTCATTAGTGACCTTCACTAAGGCTGTTTCAGTACTATGATGGATTCTAATCCCAGATTGAAACTCTTCAAATAAACCATTTCCCTGCAAGTGGTCAAATAATTGCGTAGCAACAACTGTTTCTAAAATTTTTGAAATGAAAGGAAGATTAGAGATTGGTCTATAGTTAGCTAAAACTCCTGGATCCAGCGTTGGTTTTTTGAGTAAGGGTTTAATTACAGCAGTTTTAAAAGACTGCGGTACATGGCCTAAAGTTAATGAAGAATTGAATATTTGAAGAATAAAGCTACCAATAAATGGGAAGATTTCTTTAAATAATCTGGTAGGAATAGGGTCTAAAAGACAAGCTGAAGGCTTGGATGAGGAAATTATTTTATCTAACTCTAAAAAGTCAATTGGAGTAAACTTATCTAAACAGATATCAGTTGAAGGAGTTGTAGTAGTTACTGTATTTAAGTTAACGCTGGGAAGAATCTGACTGATTTTATCTCTGATAGATGAAATTTTATTATTGAAAAAGTTCATAAAGTCCTGACTAGTAAGCTCTAAGGGAATGCTAGGATTGACAGAGTCCTGACTCTTTGTCAGCCTGGGCACTGTGCTGAAAAGAAACCTAGGCTTAATCTTGTTCTCTTCTATTAATGCAGAATAATAACTCGTTCTAGCTTTTCTAAGAGATTTTTTATAAATTAAAAGATGATTTCTCCAAGCTAAATAGATTTCATCTAAATTAGTGGAGCGCCATTTCTTTCTAGTTGACGAGTCTTCTGTTTTAAGCTACAAGTTTCTGTGTTGAACCAAGGAGTTAGAAATATCTGATTAGACTTTTTTTTTTTTTTAAAGGGCCACCATGTCTAGAGTCTGATGCAGAGAAGCTGTAACACTATCTACCATGCTATCAATTACAGAAGGAGCAAGCTGTCTATAGCTTATTTCCGTTGTGTTGACACATGGCATAGAGGAAACAGTCTGCATAAATTTGGTAACAACATCATCTGAGAGGCATCTACTGTAGTAATATTTTTCTTTAGGAGCCAAATAGTCAGAAATAGTAAAATCAAAGGTTAACAGACAATGGTCTGACAGTACAGGGTTATGAGGAGACACTACAAGATTTTCTATTTCTATGCCATATGTCAGAACAAGGTCCAACGTATGGTGGAGATAATGGGTAGAACTTCCTACTTTCTGAGAAAACCCCATCGAGTCTAATATTGAATTAAATGCTATATTAAGGCAATCACTATCTACATCTACATGTATATTAAAGTCCCCTACTATAATTATTATATCTGATTTCAGCACTAAATCAGCTAAGCATTCGGCAAATTCAGATAAAAACTCTGAGTAGGTTGATGGAGGACGATAAACTATGGCAAATAAAACTGGGTTTAGCATAAAATTGCTAAAATGCCCAATACTGAGGACCAGGCCCTCAAAGGAATTATAACATGTTTTTTGCTTTATATTAACTAGTAATTTGGAATGGTAAATTGTTGCTACTACTCCTCCACGACCAGAACTTCTGGAATTTGGATAAAAATGATGCCAGATTGTTAGATAAATGAGACGCACCATCCAAAGTGGGATGGACGCCGTCTTGTCTAATAAGACCAGGTTTTACCCAAAATGAGCTCCAATTGTCTATGTAGCCCACACTATTTGCAGGACACTACACAGACAGCCAGTGGTTGAAGGATGACAAGCGGCTAAACATGTCATCACTGGTCAGATTGGTGAGGGACCCAGAGAATACTACAGAGGCAGACATTGTTTTTGCAAAGTCACACACCGATTCCACATTAAGTTTTGTGACTTCTGACTGCCGGAGTCGTACGTTGTTAATGCCGGCGTGGATGACAGTTGTGGAGTATTTACAGTTACTTTTAGCCAGCATTTTCAAATTTGACTCGATGTCGCCTGCTTTGGCTCCGGGAATGCATTTGACTATGGCCGCTGGAGTCTCTAGGTTCACGTTTCTGACTACAGAGTCGCCAATGATCAGAGTTTTTTCCTCAGTGGGTGTGTCGCTGAGCGAGGAAAAGCGATTAGAAACATGAACAGGTTGGTGGTGAACCGGGGCCTTGCGACTATGCTTCCTTCTCACCTTCACCCACCCAGTCTCCTCGCTGCTGAGGAGAACTGGAGGATTGCTAGCAGGCCGCCCTATGCTAGGGTGCTCCACTGCAGCTAAGGGGCGTCCGTCATTATTAACTGGCGCAGACGGTGTTTCAATGCAGCGGAGCCGGGATTCCAAATCAGACAACCTCGCCTCGAGCGCCTCAAAAAGACAACATTTATTACATTTACCGTTATCACTAAAAGAGGCAGAGGTGTAGCTAAACATCTGATAGAGAGAGCACACCAGAGGAGGAGAGGAAAGAGAGCTAGTAGCCATAGCTAGTGGCTAACCCGAAGCTAACAAAAACACTGATGAAAGGTGAACAGAAGGCTAAAGAGGGTGAATATGTGACACTGAGTGCGCACACAGGTGCAAGAGGCTTAATAAACAGAAGTGAGAGCTAACGGTAGATGGAAAAAAAGTGACTGAAATACAATTAAAGGCAAAAATCCTCAGGAGATTGATGAGAGCTATCCACAGAGCAAACCACACAGACAGCCAGCAACACAGGAAGTGACGATACATTGCTACAGGAAGCCACCAGGATGAGCTGTTGATGATTGTGATAAAGAACAGCATAAAAGCTGTTGACGAGTGTGTGAGATCTTAAAATGAAGACCACTCCTGCCAACATCCCAGAAGCGGATGTCACTTCCAAGAAGAAATCAGTTAGATGCAGAAGAGTAAAAGTGATAGAATCTAAAGTTCCTCAGTTATTGTGTATATTTTTTATTTTATTTTTTTCCCATCTTTACTTGATTCTTTTTTCTAAAGCCCATCCAGGGACAAGAGTTGCAAATTAGCTAATAGCTATACACTCTATGTGCAACACATCAGATTGATTGTCTTTGATTAATTGTCTATGTTTATTGCACTGTCCCTGTCAAATAAACTAATCTACTACTACTAACAAAGAGGAGACAGCTGAACCCTCTGAAGATCCTTAATTTTTTTCATAATTACAAAATTACAGTCTATAGAAACTGTGTGTCTTTTAGCCATTTATCTATCCTTTAACAACAAAATAGTTTCCAAGGGGATATTCATGCATAAAAATATCAGGGCTTGGATTGCTTGACATTAAAACCTGGGTGCCTTTTTTTTTTAAATTTTGCTTTGGTATTTCCACATTGCTCCTCCTGAATCCGAGGTTCGACCGAGGTTCGAGGGGTTACTACCCCTCCCCTCCCTCCCCCTCCGCCTGCAGCGAGCTTCTCCCACAGCTCGCTCACACAGATGGATCATCGAGGTCGCGACCCCCTGCCGCGTCCTCTGGGGGGGAGCGTGTGTGGCGGTTCGTTTTAACCCCACAACAGACTAAGGACACTCAGCCCTCTTTTCTCTGTTTTCCTGCTACACTACTGAGAAGCAATGTGCCATTCATGTATTTGTGATGCAAACATGCATGTGTTGTGATGTAATGCGCCATTCTATATAGTGTGCATATGGCTTGTCCTTACTATGCTTTTTCTGAGCATCTTAGATGTGCTTTGGTGTATGAATGTCTACAGGTAGACGAGTTTCTTCTGTCTCACCTATGTGATGTTAATCGATGCCTTTCATCCTTTGTATTCATGCCGCCTCCAGTACCTTGGTCTATGCCAAGGTACTGGAGAGGAGAGTCCGGCCGTTGGTCGAACCTCGGATTCAGGAGGAGCAATGTGGTTTTCGTCCTGGCCGTGGCACATCGGACCAGCTCTTTACCCTCTCGAGAATTCTTGAGGGTTCGTGGGAGTTTGCCCAACCAGTTTACATGTGTTTTGTGGACTTGGAGAAGGCATTTGACCGCGTCCCTCGTGGATTTTTGTGGGGGGTGCTTCGGGAGTATGGGGTATCGGGCTTGTTGTTACGAGCTATTCGGTCTCTGTACGACCGTTGTGAGAGTTTAGTTCGCATTGCCAACACTCGGTCGGAGTCATTCCCAGTGAGAGTTGGACTCCGCCAGGGCTGCCCTTTGTCACCGGTCCTGTTCATAATTTTTATGGACAGGATTTCTAGGCGCAGCCAGGGAATGGAGGGTGTCATGCTTGGTGACCACAGGATCTCATCTCTGTTGTTTGCAGATGATGTTGTCCTGTTGGCTTCATCCAGCAATGACCTACAGCTCTTGCTGGGACGGTTTGCCGCTGAGTGTGAAGCGGCTGGGATGAGAATCAGCACCTCCAAGTCCGAGTCCATGGTCCTCAGCCGGAAAAAGGTGGATTGTCCTCTCCGGGTTGGGGACAGGCTCCTGCCCCAAGTGGAGGAGTTTAAGTATCTTGGGGTCTTGTTCACGAGTGAGGGGAAAATGGAGCGAGAGATCGACAGACGGATTGGAGCAGCATCTGCAGTGATGCGGACGTTGTACCGGTCTGTTGTGGTGAAGAGGGAGCTTAGTTCTAAGGCAAAGCTGTCGATTTACCAGTCAATCTACGTTCCTACTCTCACCTATGGTCACGAGCTTTGGGTAATGACCGAAAGAACGAGATCGCGGATACAAGCGGCTGAAATGAGCTTTCTCCGTAGGATTGCTGGACTCACCCTCAGAGATAGGGTGAGGAGCTCAGTCATCCGGGAGAGGCTCAGAGTAGAACCGCTGCTCCTCCACATTGAAAGGAGTCAGTTGAGGTGGTATGGGCATCTGATTAGGATGCCTCCTGGACGCCTCCCACTTGAGGTGTTTCAGGCACGTCCCACTGGGAGGAGACCCCGGGGCAGACCCAGGACTCGGTGGAGAGACTATGTCTCCCAGCTAGTCTGGGAACGCCTTGGTATCCCCTCTGAAGAGCTGGAGCAGGTGGCTGGGGAGAGGGAAGTCTGGGCTTCTCTGCTTGAACTGCTGCCTCCGCGACCCGGACCTCCGGAAAAGCGGTAGAAGATGGATGGATGGCTTTGGTATTTCGAGTCAGCAATTAATGATTTTAAATACAGTTTCTAACCATGCTGAAGTTGACATGTTTATCTCAATTTTAAAAAAGCAACATTATGACTTCTGTTTGACTGTCATTTATTAATTCCTGTACATTTTATAAATACTGCAATACAGCACTGTATTATTATTATTATTATTATTATTATTATTATTATTATTATTATTATTATTATTATTATTATTATATTAACTCATTCATTCTTTCATTTACTTAATATAACTTGTATTATTATTGTACTATAAAAGGCATAATTCTTATTTTTTCCAGGTAAATCACATAGCACAGCCAGCTCTAATATGCACACCACTTGTGTTATTAATAGAGTGGACATATTTTATTATTACTTGTGTCTTGATTGTAGATTTTTTATGTATTTCTCATAATATTCTGTACTGTACTGTATTCTTATTATTACTTAATTCCTGTTTTGGTGTACTTATCCAGAGCTACTGTTATGTGAAATTTCAACGATGTGGATCTAATAAAGATCTTAATGTTTCCTATGTCAAAGTAGATAACTGTCATATCTGGTGCTATGGAACAGACCTTCAGCATTACTAACAAATATGGCTCTCCAGAGTTATGCAGCTGAAGCACAGAGTTCAAACCTTCTGCTGTAATTAGTGAAAGGCTCCACTTATTGGGTGCCTCTAGTCATAACTTGTGCTACTTTTGTGTAGCTCTATATAAAGCTTACTTCTCTGGCCCCACCAAAGACATTCATTAGATCATAATATATAAAAACACAAAACTGATGAGCTGTTGTGTGATTTAATTTAGATGTTGCCCTTTAAAAATAATTATAAAAAAAAAATCTAGAGTCTTAAAAATATGTCAATAAATGGAAGCGTTAGAAGAGCACAAATGACAGACTCATTCAATCATGACTTTTTTCATAGTTATTTTATTTTTTGCATAATGTGATTTGTTAAGCAGGAGAACCTTTGGATATAAGATCTGAAAGCAGCAGTTTTGTTGTTGCAGCTGCAGCGCCCTCTGCAGGTACAGTGGTTGTTTGTGGTGTAATTTGTCTCACAGGCATGCACGTGCAGAGTGGGGGCTTTTGGGGCTTGAGCCCCTGCCCCTTTGTCAAAGTGTCCAAAGTGCCCTTTTGATTGGCCATTTAAATGTTCAACATTCAGTATAATAATTAGACATAGTCGGTGTCATGGAGGGTCATTCTGAGTTTGTGCCCCCCCCCCCCCCCATATTAAGTTACTGTGTCCTCCCAAAGCCCCAGACTAAACCTTTGGAATCAAACTTTCTTTTATTAATTGATAATGAATATTTATGAAAAGTCATTTCTGAGTGGACGTGAATGCAATATTACTGCGCTGGTGGTTACCCCTCCCTTCCCCTGACAGCAGGTAGATCACTTTTATAATTTATTGTGTTGATGTTTAATAGTAATTTTGCATCTGTGGGTGACCCCCACAACAGACTGGGACGAGCAGAGCGCTCAGCTGGAGCAATTAGCAGAACAATGAGATGTGTATTGATATCAATAGGCAGCCGCTCTTTGTCTAGCTCTTTCCTGCCAGTATCCTGCTGTTGATATGTATGACTCAAATGCAAATGTTCATGCTTCCTGCTCTGACTGTGATGCAAATGTCCCATGCCTTCCTGCAGTTACTGTGCCTTTCATGTATTGTCTGTAACTGGGTATAAAAGCTGACTGAAATTCACATGTTCTCTCTCTCTGACTACTGCTTCTGACTACACGCATTGCTGTTTGCTGAGAGCTCGCTCCAGTGCGCATCTCACAGCACTGGAGCGGCTCTCGTGATGGCGGTTAATAAACACCCTTAAAAACCCTCAGTTCGCCGCTTATTATTTTATACCGCCACACATCATTCTTTCTTTATGTAAATGTAAGAGACGAGAGCTAAGTTTGTTATTATTTCCTCTGCCAAGGGAGGAGATAATGTTTTTTGTAGCGTTGGTTTGTTGGTTGGTTTGTCTGTTACCAACATAAAGTTCTGAACGGATTTTGATGAAATTTTCAGGAAAGGTGTGTAATGGCACAAGGAACAGATGATTAGATTTTGGTGATGATTTGAGAGTGCATACCTCCACCAAGGGCTTTGTTTGTATTTGTGCAGCAGGATTACACAAAAACTACTGGATGGATTTGGATGAAATTGTCACCAGCGGTGCTTCTTGGGCTAGAGGGGAACCTATTGTAAATGAGTTTGGCCCTAGGGGCTTGCCGTAGCCGCCCTGCAGAGTGATGTCAGGCGGGCAGCGGCCAGTGTATATATTTGTGTGTGTTCTCAATAAAGGGCAGTTGGATGTTCAGTACAACACGACTCCCGTCTCATTAATTACAGACATAACATTTTGGCGACGAGGAGAAACTATGGGTGGGCAGCACAGTGGAGGAGTAGTTAGCACTGCGGCAGCACAGCAACTCACCCTTGGCCGGGGGATCCTGGGTTCAATCCCAGCCCCCGACCAATAGTGATCTGCGTGGAGTTTGCATGTTCTCCCCGTGTCTGTGTGGGTTTACTCCGGGATTTCTCCGGTTTCCTCCCACATGCCAAAAAACATGCACGTTAGGTTAATTGGCATCAAAACTGGGGATTCTAAATTGTCCTTAGGTATGACTGTGAGAGTGAATGGTTGTCTGTCTCTCTGTATTGGCCCTGCGATGGACTGGCGATCTGTCCAGGGTGCACCCTGCCTCTCGCCCAAAGATGCTGGGATAGGCTCCAGCCCCCCGCGACCTGAAAAGGATTAAGCGGAAGAAGATGGATGGATGGATGGATGGAGAAACTATGGAAGAGTATGGGCCACCTCCACCACCATTTCTACAGTATCCGGGAGAACCAGCGATCCTGTGACCTAACTGGTTGGCCATGTTTGAGGGGTACATCACGGCGTTGGCCTGAGTAGACTCGACAGAATGCAGAGACGAGAACTTCTGGTCCACCTCCTTGGCGTAGAAGGCTGGAAAATTTTCCACATGTTGGGGGAGATGGAGTCTTATACAGATGCTGTTGGACGAATTTCTGAATACTATGCCCAACACACAAGGAGCACAAAGCTGTGGGTGGAAAGGCTGTTGGCGCCAAAAGTAGCTAAGCTAGCTAGCTCGGGGAAGCTAACAGCTCAGCCAGTGGCAACGGCAAAGTTAGCCACAGAGCTAGGTGGGCGCCAAGCACTAGCTAAATGCTATAAGCTAGTTTTCACGGTGGAGTTGGAGCCACGGGAGAGGGAGCCCGTGTCCACCGAAAGCAACAAGTCAGTCGAAAAGCACAACATGGTGAGTGACCGCAGCACTGGAGGTGAACAAAGCACGATGAGCGAAGATGCCACGGGGGGAGAGCAGCGACCACACTCAGCTCAGTTTTTCCCGTAGCTAGGATTGGAGCAGTGGGGGGGGGGCATGCTGAGATCCCCGAGAAACAGCAGCGACAGCCAAGCACAGAGATGGACATTGGGAGCGAGCAGTACAAAGATTTGTCGTGCACCATGGAGGTCGAGCAGGACCAGCCTTGCTCAGGGTCGGCACAGGAAGACCTCAGTACCGGTGCCCAAGTCGCCCTGGACGGTGAGACGCCTGCGTCGTCGAACAAGGCCAACAAGCTACTTCCAGTTTTCCCCGGAGCTCAGCCACAGGGGGCCAGGGAATCTGGGACTACAATGGCGACAGCTGCAGCGGTTTTGAAAACGATTGGGGCCAGACCGACAGGCACAGAGAAACCGTGTGCCAAGCAGCAACACTGCAAGCCAAGCAAGACCCCTTTCAGAGTTATGGACTTAGTTCGGGCTCGAGGGGAAGAATGTCCACAGTGGATGTGGGCCGGGAGACAGCTGAAGGGACACCAGGAGCAGCTGTATATCGTGGCTAAGCTGGGCGCAGCTTGTTTTCAGCTGTTGGGCAGCTCGAGGAGGCACGCCATCGAGGTGCGGCGTGTCCGAAAGAAGGCTTTGGATGGCGGGTCCAGACGAGAGAGATGGTCGATGGTGAGGAGAAGAGGCACTCTCATCTGTGAGTTCAGTTACGACCCCGGGGGCAGGCTGCTTCCAGGGGCGCGCCTACCGAGGGGCTGCCCTGGGCCCCCAAGCCAGTCCTACCCTTTTCTGCCTGAGGACAGTGGTGTAACTTGAAATATTCCAATATTTATATATTTATGTAGTGTTGAACTAATAATAATAATAATGAGTGTTTATATGTTTGCATGTGTTTTGGGAAAGTTCTAATATTTCTGATTATGTTGTGATATGGGATTATTTTATGTATTGTTATTTAGTTTAGGAACACAGCAGCACTTTGAGTTTATCAGTGGCAGATTCATCCATGCATTCAGCCATGCATTCAGCCATGCATTCAGCCATGCGGGCTGTGTGGCAGTCCACCCACCAACTCTATTTTAGTTGTTTTTGTGTGAATGTGTTCGGCCATTATAGTACATTGTTTTCCGTTATTTTAGTGCGTGATTCGGGTCCTAAACTGGGGAGGTTTTCATTTGTGTGTGGTTTTGGACTTTCCTAAAGGGGGGGGGGGTATTGTATATGAGTTTGGCCCTAGGGGTTGTCGTAGCCGCCCTGTGGAGTGACGTCAGGCGGGCTGCAGCCAGTGTGTGTTTGCAATAAAGGGCAGTTGGATGTTTGGTACAAGAGGACTCCCATCTCATTAATTACAGACAAAACAGAACCCATTATCGTCACAAACCGAGCCGGTTTTGTCCTTAGGCTCGGTTCTGACCATTCTGTGGCTCAGGTTTATTTGTGTATTTGTGTATTGTGTTATCTTTTGAGTTGTTGTAGTTTCTTTGTCACTTGTTTACTTTTTCCGTACATGTAGCTACTGTTCTGGCCGGCAGCTGTGAGGCAGCCTCCTTTGGCTTACATTCATGTGGGCGCTGTCTGAAACTTGCCAGTCCGACCACGCCCCCGACCACGCCCCCTCTCTGATGACAGCCAGCTGGGTCTCCTCCGGTAATTGCCCTTCCCGCGTTTCGTCGAGGTGTTCCCAATTTGTGTTGCCAGCAATGCTTGTACTTTAGCAGCCCTTTGCCAGTCAAGCATTGCTGGATTATTGTATTGTCTCATGAAGGTTTTGGGATCTACACTGTCGCTATTCCCTTCAGTGTTAGTTATCTGCCTCTCTTGTCTTGATGCCCTGCCTGGACTTTGGTACCGCATCACATTGGGAGACGTGCTTAACCATTTTTGTTGTTTGTGCTCGCTTGTCTTAACTTGGACTACTCGGACTGCTCCAGCTCCATGAGTATTAACTGCTAGTGTTCCCTCATTTCAGTCTGGCTGTTGCGCTTGGAGCTTTTCCCCAGTTATCTCACCCAAGACTGTAGAGCGTCCTGGAGGACTCCTAAGTTAGCCTGAGCTATTATCAACGCGAGGAAAACTAAGGAGCTGGTGGTGGACTGCTGCAGGCAAGGACAACCCCTCACAGCACCAGTAAACATCCAGGGAACAGACGTTGAGATGGTGACATCCTACAAGTACCTGGGTGTTCATTTGAACAATAAACTAGACTGGTCATACAATACCGACGCACTCTACAAGAAGGGACAGCGCAGGCTGCTCCTACTGAGGAGACTCAGGTCTTTTGGTGTACAAGGGGCGCTGCTGAAGACATTCTACGACACGGTGGTGGCATCAGCCATCACTTTTGGAGTGGTCTGCTGGGGCAGTGGCATTACAGCAGCTGATAGGAAGAGACTGAACAAACTGATCAAGAAAGCTAGCTCTGTCCTGGGGCAGCGCCCTGACCCAGTGGAGGAGATAGGAGAGAGAAGGATGGTGGCTAAACTATCATCTCTGCTGGAGTCCGAGTCCCACCCTATGCAGGACATACTGAACACACTGAGGAGCTCATTTAGCAGCAGACTACATCATCCTAGGTGCACAACCGAGAGGTTTCGCAGGTCCTTCCTACCTACGGCTGTCAGACTGTATAACCTAAGCAGGGCTGCTCGCAGAGATAGCAAAAAAACGTGACGACCTAATAGTATTGAATGCAAAAGACGCAATAGACTTACACAATGGTCCCCTCCAGTATATACAACTAGGACAATATCGGTCGCTACGGAGGGTGACAATATGTATGGGTACATATCCATACTATGTAGGATAACTAAGTAGACGGTTATGCTGTTTATTCCATCTTGCTACAATGCTCCGCACTTTGTATATATATTTATATATTTATGTGCATGTATGTATATCCACTGCTCTTATTTATATCTTCCGTATCTTCTTAATTATTGCTCTGAGTGTTGCTATCCCTGTGCTGTTGCAATCCTGGAATTTCCTCATTGTGGGACTAATAAAGGCTTATCTTATCTTATCTTATCTTATTTTGTACTGTTGGTTTTGTTTGTCCTCTGTTTAATAAATGTGTGTGGTGTAATCTGCACGTAAATCCACCTTCCTTCCTCTCCTCCGTGCGCTGCATAAAAGCGCACGGGGAAGTTCGTGACACATTACATTTTGGTGAGGATTTGAGAATGCACACCTCTGCCAAGGCTCTTATCTTCTCACACCGTGTTAGCAATAATACTCCAAAACTACTGAACGGATTTGGATGAAATTGTCACCAGAGGTGCTTCTTGGGCTAGAGAGGAACCCATTACATTTTAGTGAGGATTCGAGAATGCATACCTCCGCCAAGGCTCTTATCTTCTCATAGATTTATAGCAACAATACTCCAAAATTTCTGGATGGATTGGATGAAATTTTCAACAGAGGTGCTTCTTGGGTTACAGACAAATCTATTATATTTTGGTGATGATCTGAGAATGCATACCTCTGCCAAGGCTCTTATCTTCTCACAGTGTGTTAGCAACACACTGGGAGAAGTGTGTACAGCCAGAAGTGGCTCTAGGTCTGCACACAAACCCATTACATTTTGGAGGTGATCCATGACAGCAGGAAGGAGCGTTGCCGGAGGTATGCGCTCTCTGGGCCGCTTTCCACCAAACCGGTTCCAGTGCTAGTTTGGTTCTGGGGCTGCTGCTAGTGCTTAACCAGTTCTTCTGGGAATGGCCCATAAGAACCAGTTGGTTTTCCACCGATATGGAGCTAGTCGGGGATTACGTCAGGGCTACGTCATTACGTAGTGTGAAGCGCCCAACCCCCGCAGAACACCAGAGAAGACGGAAGGTGGTGGTATGCACCTCTCACTTGTTTGCTATCCGCCAGTAACCGAGAGAAGAAGAAGAAATAGCAGCGCTAGCTTGTCAACATGTAGGAGCTTGTTGTCTCTTTGGGAGCGCTGCTTTTATTATTCCAAACCTGTATTACCATCCAAAAACAGTTTCATTCTTAATGGCAGAGAACGGTGGCTACGTTTAAGGACACCGGTAATCATCAATATTTCAGTTATCAGCCGTTGTTAGATAAAGTCTGTAGCACGAGCATTGACTACACTTTTAAACATAATATTTATGTCATTTCTGTAATAGGTGGTGTTACGGCGCATTACGAGACGGAGGTCCCCTGTTATGTCATGCCAAAAAGTGATCAGCTGTCCAAAAAAAAAATGATCGCCAGGGGCCATATTGTTATGGGTTTATATTAGCCGGTAAATATATGTATTTCAACAGATAAATAGTACTTAGTTAGGTATAACAAGATATATTTAACACTTATGATTCATTTTGAACCCTAAACAAACTTGATCTGGGATTAAAAGCAATTAAAATAATGCAGTCACAAGGTTACATGGAAAAATGTATAGATTTACTGTATATATACATGAAGATACTGTATAAATGCATATTCTATGCACCTCCAAACAGAGTTGTGAAGGGTATACCCTTCTGTACTTGTATGTCATCTATTCTGGTTAAAGTACTGATTCAAGTTTTTATTCATGTAGGGATAACAAGAGACAGACTATAAAGTGTTCAAGTTCAAAGTACTTTCCCCAGAAATGATCTTGTCCAGAGCTGACAGAATGTCATGTGGTATGTTGTCAACAGAATATAAACTTATTTTTAAAGCTGGCAACTTGGAACATTTTCCACAGAAAAAGTACATAGGTTTAAAGTTTGCTGCTGCTTGTTCTTTAAAAAATGTGAAAAAGTTGTCAAAAATATGAGTAAGTCCACAAATACCTGATATATTGTCCAATACCTGGAAAAATGAACTTAAATGCAGTAATTCAGTACTTGTACTTTCACTTCCCACCAATACAATGTTATAGTGATTTGAATTGTCCTAAATAACTTTATATTTCATGCATATGAAATGTAAAGTCTTTAACTTTTTAATATGACCCTTTTCTCTTATGTTTTTTCTCTTATCTCTTTGTCTTATGTCCTGATTGGTGGAGCCTTGAGCACTTTTATCATGTCTATAGTCAGCTTCATGTGTGCCTGTGTTTGTGTTCATGTTGAATGTAACTGTAGTTTGTAAACATGGACGTCACCTGACTGCAAAACAAATCTACCTATGGGTACAAATAAAGGAACCTGAACCTGAATATGTTTGGTGTGAGGATAACAATGTAGAAGCAGAAAAACACTTAAGGAAAGAAAGCTTTTATTTCCAAAATGTGCAAAAACTTTAGACTGCTACATATGAAATATTATGTACACACAGACAAAAATATCAATGCTGTGATAGTTACTTTTTTGACAGTCCCTCAAGCACAGACACAACATGTCCCATCAGTCCAACAAGGGTGTTGGTCTGCTTTGCAGCAAAGCGAAGTTCAGCTGCTCCTCCCTCCTGCTCTGCTCCTGCTGTCTCATCTGACCGTAATCAAGAAGGAGGTCCATGTTTGTGTCACACTTCTGTTTCCCTGTTTTAAAGTACAAAAATAAGCAATATAAAATAACCACACACTGAAAAATGCAGGAATCGTCAATCCAAGATTGAATGTGTCTATTCAACATCCATTTACTGTTAGTGGCATCACAACACTCAATTCAAGTGTATAATTGGTTTAATTCACTCCCTCCTTTGTGTGACTGGGTCATGATCCATCCAGGTGGATGCCCTCAATTTCCCCTATGGGGATCAATAAAGTACACAAAATCAAAATGATCTGAACATTAATTACCTAATCTGGTCTGATTAGAAGAGCAGGAGGAGGACAAGCTTGGAGCTGGTGAAGGTGAGCTGGACACCACAGGTCTGGCTGCTTCTCCCTCATCATCCAGCTGTGATAAATCTATAAAAAAAAAGTGTTTTAGTTTGTGCAGTGAACAACTTAAGCCTTCCATTAAATGTGCAGACATAGAAGACAATTTTATTCAATATCAATGTTAGCAAAGCTTACATGTCTGATTATGGAATAGAAGAATAGGAATAGATGAAACTTCATTGTACTGTACAGGTGTACAGTACAATGAAACTGTAGGAGCTCCACCAGGCTACTGTGCAATAAAGTAAGAGAAGGATTAGATAAAATACGGTTACACAACATACAATTAAACACGAGTGAAATTTTTTAAAAAATGGCCTAAGATTATGGAAATATTACCAAAATAGTAAAAAAGATGATGTTACTAGTGTCTGGTAGAAAAATCTCCCATAACACAACGCAAGGCACCCATTCATACACAGTATTCATACCACAAAAAAAGTATTTTGCGCTGGATGTCTTTATAAAAAAAGTATTCTGTAAGACGCTAAGATTTCTGTTCTAGTTTCTCAAACGCGCATTTCTGTATGGCGAGGAAACGTTCGTGCTAAAAACACTGTTAGCTTGTTAGCAGAGCTAACCGAAAATACTATAGTCACAAGAGTGACTAAAAAAATATCTGCACTTTGGCCGTTACATATCAATACAAGCGGATATATATGTATACATATATTGGTTAACGTCTGGCATTTTAAAGACAATACACTTACCAGCGTGTTTTAAGCAGTTTGTTGTCCAGACTAATCCACGGCAGTGACAATGGTCCGGCTGGCAGGCCGATCCTCCAAAACAGTTCATCACGAGTGGCCCCCTCCAGCTGATCTTGTACTACTGTTTATGTCCATAGAGCCAAGAAATGTGTCTCGTCTTCCCTCTAAAATCTGTTTGGTTTTGGAATCCGTTGCGTGCTCTGCTGTTTAGAAAGCAACATGGCGGTCAGTAATGTTTTGAAGCAGGTCAGTTAACCACGCCCATGGCTGTGGACGTAACCAACGTAAACTGGTGCTGCCACTGGCCCAGCTAGGAGTTGGGGCCACGATAGCCCCACTTTTGGGAGCCCAGGACTGGTGCTTTAGTCGGTGGAAAACCAAAGAACTGGTGCTAATGACGCTTTGGCTCCAGTTAAGCACTGGAACCGGTTTGGTGGAAAGAGGCCCTCTGAGTGCTTTTCTAGTTCCTGCTTGGACCGATAAAGTTCAGAGTGCTCGGAGTTTGTTGTTTTGGGGGTTTTTTGAAGAGAGAGACTGAACTGTCTTTATTCCTTCATACAGAAGCAAAATGACATTTTCACCGAAGCAAGAAAACGTCATTGGCCCACCGTGTCAATGACACGGTGGGACGCCTGTGACGGCGGGCGGCGCTGAGGGGCTGGCCCCATATGTTCCCGGATTTTGGCTGGAAGGGACCGGAGAACAGGGGGTCGCAACGGCGTGGGCGGCAACAGAGACAAAAGCGGTCGGGGCAGGACCGGCTGGCACAGTAAACTGATGTGCCAAACAGAGACACTGTAAGTCGAGTAGGGCCCCTCTGGGGGTCGCAGATGTGGTCCGGACCCGGGTGGAGGCTCGGTCAGGGAGGATTCGGGGCAAGCGTCGAATGGACGATCATCAGGGGTGGCTGCAGGTGGTGGCCACTCGGAAGGATGCCTACCTCCAGTTGTCGGATGGCTCATGGAGGCACCCGAATGAGCTTCAGCGTGCCCGTGAGACAATTGGTGGGCTTGGGTCTGAGCATGGAGCGTGGCGAAAAGGAGGTGTACTGGGGTTGGGTTGGCCAGCAGTGATCCTGGAGGTCATTCCCCTCCTGGGGTGGACTGATGGGAGGACAGTCCAAGAAAGGGGGGGAGGGGAGGCATGTATGTATTCCTGTGGTTCGTGTGAATTGGTTGTGATGTTCTATGATGTTATGACACACACACACACACACATATACGTATATATATATATATATATATATATATATATATATATATATATATATATATGTGGTTTTGTTTTTTTAAAGGGGGGGAAGAATATTGTGTTGGAGTTTGGGGCTCTTGTTTGTGTGGTACGGATGGTGGCTCCGCATTTCCCTTTCCACCACTGCCCGTGGGTATAAGAGGGCAGAGGGCATGAGGGGCGGTCTCTTGGCCACCTCTCTGCCTGGCGGATGCGCTTGTATTGTGAGAAGTGCCTAATAATAAACGTGTGTTCAGTCTTACACTTTGCCTCGTCTTTGGCTCCTATTACGGACATAACACGCTGTTTGTTCTTTTAAGGTGGGTAAGTTAAGGACATGGCTGGACAAGTTGGTCTGTCTGCTGCTTAGGGTTGACAACTGCAAATTTAGGACTTTTTCTTGCAATTTTTTTTTCCTCAAAAATAAAAAAATAGATAAAAGTGTAAATGTGCAATCTTTCCCCCAACTTTCTTCCTAATTATAACTTTACTTTTTTACGTATTTATTTTTTTCCTGATAAACAACTTTTTTTGTACTTTCTTCTAGTTTTCTTTCTATGTTTTTCTTCTGTCATATTCAAATTTGATTCAGGATTTTTTTTTCTTTTGTTCTCTCCCGTGCCTGCATTTTGCCTGTATATATGAAATAATTTGATCATCATAAAAATTAAACGCATTTTAAAGTTGGGGAAACCAAACTTTTTGTGCATGACTGTACAGTAATGTTGGAATGCTGGAATTGTTACAAAATAATTTTGAAAATCTAAAAACATATGTGACAATTTAGTGACACTTATTTCTTGAAAAGTGATGCACTTTATATTAATATTTCATTGTGATTTATGTTTTATAATATTATTTGAAATGCCAGTTAACTTAAAATTCTGGTGTTCCACCCATGGAAAGTTTCACATTGGCTGGAAAGTGGCTGGAATGCTAAGGGGTTAAGATAAAAGCATTAGAAAGGTAAGCTTTTATAGAATGTTTATCTGTTTTCTCAGGCTTGAAACAGACTGGATGTAAAAGATTGATGTAACTGTGCTGCGTCACCCATTGGCTTATGACTGTTGTGTTTCTGATGACATAAAATAAATGTGGTGTTCTTTAATATTTCTGTGTACTTTTATGAAGGAGTCTGTTAAGCTACCCATGTGCTAAAATGATTATAAATACAATAAATATGTAATAATTTAGAAGTGAAGCATATTCATATATGATAATGTACATAAAAAGTAAAAATTACTTAATTATTTCATAGATAAATCCTAGAAAATTAACACCGAAAATAAACATTTATTAAGATTTTGTTATAGCATGCTAAGGAGGACTGAGTAAAATTTACTACCAATGTGGAAGTAAATTTTTTACTTGACACATAAAGTTCTTAGTAAACTTTACTAGAATATATTTGCAAAATTTACTTGAGGTAGTAAGTAAATTTTCCTTAATAATCTCAGTAAAATTTATTAGATTTTTGAGTGAAAATACTTGACAAGGTTTTTTTTAAGTAAATACCACTCCAATTTTTTTCAGTGTATATACAGTATATATTATTAAGAAATCCTGCCCCCATGTGCCCCCTTTTTCAGATTTGAGCCCCTGCCCTCAAAAGATCTCTGCACTTCCCTGCTCACAGGACAACTCACGGTTGGAATTTTCTTTGTGCTTAATTGTTCTTCTGGCTTTTCAACGTAGAGTTTGCATGTTCCCCTTGTGCCTGTGTGGGCTTCCTCAAACAACCCAACCACATGCATGAGCAGATGTGACACTAAAATTGTATGTGCTGGTCCTGAAATTTTGCCCACATCTGGAGGCAATACATCCTTCACAATGTAAGTAAATGTTCAAGGTCAATTTAACGTGTACAGCCCAGTTGAATTATTTTATGATTATTTAATGGGATTTACAGTCTAACTTACTTTAGCCTACTATTATTTGGTAACTTGAAGTCTTTCTAAGAACTTATTGTGTGATGGAATATGCGTCATAAATAAGCTACTGAAATCAAGCCAGACAAGATTGCAGAGCAAAACTCATCAGCTACAAATACAGCAAACTCAGACCTGCAGCGCCTCCAAGAGGGCAGTATTGTAATATATACAGGGATGGGTTTTAGCCATTGAGTTACATTTACTTAAATAACATTTTCTGAAAAATTGTACTTTTTTAAGTAGCATTATTGTAGGGTATTTTTTAAATCTTGTTAGAGTACATTTCTGAAGAATAAACTGAATACTTTTACTACAGTACTATATGAATTGCTTTTGATTTAGTGTGAGTAATGTTTTAATCTCAATGTTTTTTCTTCCCATTAGATTTTAAATTACTGTTCTTCTGTCCTGGCTCAAGAAATATTTGCTCAAGGTCCATATATATTTTATAGTAATATGTACATATGTATATTAGCTGCTCTTGCTTGCTTGTTTTTTTGTTTTTTGTTTTTTTCTTGCCTTCTGATTGTTGCTCTGAGTGTTGCTATCCCTGTGCTGTTGCAATCCTGGAATTTCCCCGTTGTGGGACTAATAAAGGCTTTTCTTATCTTATCTTATCTTATCTTATTGTTCCTTTATTTGATTTGGATTAAAGACCACATGACTACTTAGTACTTGATTTTTCTTAGAATGACAGTTCTAAAAACTCACAAACTGGTGAAAGTTATAGTATTACAAGAAATAAGTTGCAAATTTATGCAAAAAGAAACTGCAAGTTTATCACCAAAAGGCAAAAATTACTTGAAAATGTCACTAATTCATAAAATTAAAAACATGTTGTAAATTTACAAATTAACCTCTTGCACTCCGTTGTTCCGCGGGCGGGCAAGTCTCTGCGTCCTAAGGCGCACGAGGGCGCACGAGAGCGCACTCGTCGTGCGCATGACGCATGATAAGGATATTGACGGTGGTGGTGTAGGTGGTGTGGCCTCCAAGCGCCACTGAAAAAAAAAGCTGCAAACACAGCCGCGAACAGATTAGTTCATCTGATTGACCTCTCATTCGACTAATAAGAGCCTTGAATTGGGTTTCTGAAACCTTGAAGAGCCAATGAATGAAAACCTAGGAAGGAGGACCCGCCTCCCAACGCTTTGAATGCAGTGAGCCAATTGAAGCAGAGAAGTTCGTGAGCTGTTTTTTTTTAAGGCTGGGTGAAGACTGACTGCTGGAGCGGATCAAAAAAGGACACAGGAAGAGCCCCACAGACCCAGCAGCATGGAGACCATCCACAAATGCAACCTGTGTGACAGGGAGTGCCATTCGTGGATCGGCATGTTCGGCCACAGGCGGTGCTTATTTTGTATTGGTTCCAGCAGAGTAGACGTTATGATTTTTTCCATGGTCATTATAGACCGACGGAGGCTGACGACGAAGGCTGAGTGACACACACACCTTCGCCAGTCTTTTTTTAATTACTACTGTTATTTGTTTTGAAAAATCGTTCGCCAAAAACCGCAATCATGGAAGCACAAAACCGCAATAATGGAATTATGTTTTGATCGAGTCGCGAGACCAGAACCAGAGCGGACCAGCGTCGCGTTCGTCTGACAATGAGGAAGACAAGTTCGCCAAGACTCCGCTGTGAAGAGGTAAGGTGTTATAAGCTAAATTATTCTCTATCCCTGAAAATTGTAATCCAAAATGACTTTTGACCGATCAGTAAATTACAGCTGTGCGGTTCACGAAGTCTGAAGTTTGTGCGCCGCGGTACAAGGGGTTGCTCGCAGTGTACAGGCTGTGAACGCCCCCCCACCCCCGCTATTCTTCTGCAGCAAGGGGGGGGGAGCCGCGGTGACTGCACTGCTGTCCTACATCACCACATAAGGCTAATCCGTTGTGTAGCAATGGCTGAAGTCCATCCTCTGTAGCGAGCAGGGGGGGGACAAACCCCCCCCCACACACACAGTAGCGAGGGGGGGGGGGGGAAGCCGCTGTGACAGCGTTGCTGTGGAAACATGCAACGAGTGTAATCTGTCATGTAGCGAGGGCCGAACTCTGTCCTTGGTAGCGGGGGGGGGGGGGGTCGTCCCCCTCACACACACACACAGACACAGCCCTGAGTGTGACCTTTCCTTTGAGCCTAAAATGAAGCTTCTACATTGAATTATTCAAAAGTTACAGACGTTTTTCCAAACTGTGCCATTTGGCACAATTTGGCACAGTTCCAAAACGCCTGGGAACAGCCTGAGAACAAAGCTGTGTAAAATATTCATTTTTTGTGGCATTGTTACCAAATTTGGATCTCAGCTGGATAACACTTGGTTCTACATTTCTGTTGCATTTTCCCGCCGGATCGGACAGCTGTGTGTTATTTGCAAGCATTTGTATCCAAAAAAACACCGTGTCCAAATTTTTTTTCTTCAATTTCAGTATGTTTAGATGACTGTAACTCAGTGGCCGGAGCACGTAGAGAGATTATGTTTTTTTTGCCAAAAAATTCAAAGTGTTTTCTTTTAAATGAGACCAACCCCATGAAGATGCTGCAAAGGGTTGAAGAACAGCTTTCGATTTACTTTGGGCACGTTATTTTTTGGCATTTTTAGGAAAATTGCCCGGAGTGCAAGAGGTTAACAAATTAGATATCTATGAGGGAACACAGTCCCAAATTTATAGGACACTGGCAGTAAATTCATGAGGGGAAAAAAAAGTATGAGGGAAAAAAATGCTAATTCATGAAAAGAATTCCATCCATCCATCCATCCGTCCATCCATTTTCTACCGCTTTTCCGGGGGTCCGGGTTGTGGAGGCAGCAGCTCAAGCATACAAGCCCAGACTTCTTTCGCTCTGGCCACATGCTCTAGCTCTTCAGAGAGGATACCAAGAGATTCCCAGGCCAGCTGGAAGACAAAGTATCTCCAGCGTGTCCTGGTTCTGCCCTGGGGTCTTCTCCCAGTGGGATGTGCCCAAAACACCTCAAGTCAGAGGCATCCAGGAGGCATCCTGATCAGATGCCGAAACCACCTCAACTGGTTCCTTTCGATGTGGAGGAGCAGTGGTTCTACTCTGAGCCTCTCCCGGATGACTGAGCTCCTCACCCTACCTCTAAGGGTGAGTCCAGCAATCCTACGAAGAAAGCTCATTTCCCCTGCTTGTATCCACAATCTCATTCTTTCGGTTATTACCCAAAGCTCATGACCATAAGTGAGGGTAGGAACGTAGGCTGACTGGTAAATCGACAGCTTTGCTTTGGAGCTCAGCTCCCTCTTCACAACAACAGACCAGTATAACGTCCACATCACTGCAGAAGCTGCTCCGATCCATCTGTCAGTCTCTCGTTCCATTCTCCCGTCACTTGTGAATGGGACCCCGAGATACTTAAACTCTTCCATTTGAGGCAGGAGCTTGTCCCCAGCCTGGGGCCTCATGTACAAAGACTTGTGTGGATTTCCTACAGAAAGATGATGTACGTTTAAATCAAGAAAATGCCGAAAGCAAAAAAAAAAAAAAAAAAAATCCAGATGTATGAAACAGTGCGTACACAGGAATCCAAGGAGATTTCCTTTGTACATCCCAATCTACTTGAAATTGAACACACGTGAGGAAATACTGGACTCATCCCTTGACATGCCTCCATTTGAATATGCAACTAGATGCAATTAGATATGCAAATAGATATATACAAGCCTTGCACATTTGATTTTCCTGTATCCACGATCAAAAATAATGGATTTAATGGAATTTCATGGACTGTGAGTTGGAGGTGCTCCTGAGGTAGAGGTGTGTAAAAACATTTTGTTTGGCACACTGTCCTCCAGCATTAGCGTCGGACACAGGTAATTCTATAGCCTGCTCGCACCCCTATAAGATTAGTTTACTGTTTTCCTTTATTCAGACAGGGATAAGAAGGAGCTGTTTATTTAACTTTGACATATTTCGACTGGCATCTTTAGTCGTCTTCGGAAGCATCAGCTGATCGCTGTGATTTGTGACCAACCAGGTGGATCACCTGGTTGAATAAAGGAAAACAGTCATGAAAAAGAAGACAATATGAACCTATTTAGTGGGTAGCCACGGTCACCTGTCAGTTGAAAGCAGATCATATTAGACTCAACAAGTATATATTTTATGTCCAAAATGCAAATCTTATCCTTTATAGTTATATACAATTTACATGGATTACACACACTAAAATGAATGAAGTCTGCCGGAGAAAGGATGAGACTGTTGCATTTCAAACTTTGCACGCGTTTATTGTCATAACTACTGTACACACAGGCAATTGGGGGCTTGGTAGAATGCTGTGGAACTGTACTTTAATCAGCAAAAAAAGAAAGTCACTTACTCCAACCACTGACTTGTAATGAAGCCTTGAAGACAGGGTCACATTTGGGGGTGCACAGGTGTGTTGCACATGAGGTGGGTTATTCAGGACAATTACTGAATAACCCATCCAATTAATGGATGACTTGTAATTTTCTGCTATTAAACCCAGATAAGACTGAAGTCATTCTTGTTGGTCCAAAAAAACCTTAGATATACCTTTCCAAATCAAACTCTTAATTTGGATGCCGCTACTCTTACTCTGAATAGTTCTGTGAGGAACCTTGGAGTTATTTTTGATCAAGATCTGTTTTTTAATTCACATGTTAAATTTGTTTCTAAGACTGCCGTCTATCATCTGCGCAATATTGCCAAGATTAGGAGCATCTTGTCTCTGAATGATGCTGAGAAACGGATCCACGCTTTTGTTAGCTCTAGATTAGATTATTATAACTCATTATTATCAGGTTGTCCTAAAATATCTTTAAACAGTCTTCAGTTGATCCAAAATGCTACAGCAAGAGTTTTAACAGGTACTAGAAAGAGAGATCACATCTCTCCAGTTCTGGCCTCCTTTCATTGTCTTCCCATAGAGTTTAGAATTAAGTTTAAAATCCTTCTTGTCACTTATAAAGCTCTTAATAATCAGGCCCCCTTTTATATAAAAGATCTGCTATTACCCTATCATCCTAACAGAGCACTACGCTCCCAAAATGCTGGATTACTTGTAATACCTAAGCCACATTTCCACTATATAGTTCTGCGCTACTTCTTTTCTTTACTACTTGTTTCTCCCGCAGCTGCGCCTCCATCACAACCGCGGAAAGCCGAGTATTGCTGGGGTGGGCGGGATCGAGGTGGCGCTACACTGCTGACGTATAAAGGACGAGACTGACTCCTCAACAACACAGAAAAAAATAGCGGATTACGAGCGGAAGATTTCCACAATGAATATCTTTAACGAGACAAGAGAATTTTACAGGAGAAGACGACGTGGATTGAGACAACACAGGAGGGCAGGAGCAGGAGAGGAGAATAGCGGTTGCCCAGGAGGAATCTGAAGCAGCTGCATATGAAGCAGAGATCATTTCATTTGTTCAGTGTTCATGTGCATACATATGTCAAACGTGTTTTTTAAATAAAATGTTGTGCACTTTTAAACTACGTCGCCTCTGTTGTTCAAAACGGTTAAATGTTAACAGATGGTTAATTAAATGCTGAAACACCAGGGTAATTTAAAATAATGCAGAAGCTTAATCCTAAACCCCTTTAACTTACCAAATAATTTATAATATTATAAAAAAGCCAATCCAAATCTAGACCCATTTTGTGTATTGTGTAATAATGATACACTGATGATAAACTGACTTCCCAAAAAATGCTGCAGCTAGACAACGCACTTTTGGTTTGATGGAATTGCCAATTGACCTTGGAATTATATGTAGAAACTTGTTATACTTCCAGTTAACTTTAACTTACAAAATAATTAAAAATATTATAAAAAAGCCAATCCAAATCTAGGCCCATTTTTTGTATTGTGTATCATTTGAGTATCATTGTACAATCTATTGTTATTTATAAGGGTTATCTGTTCAGTGGTGGCTAATTACACACTAAAACAATGTAGAAATGACTCAAAAAAAAAAATGCTGCAGCTAGACAACTCACTTTTGGTTTGATGGAATTGCCAATTGACCTTGGAATTATATGTGGAAACTTGTTATACTTCCAGTTAACTTTAACTTACCAAATAATTGATATTATAAAAAAGCCAATCCAAATCTAGGCCCATTGTGTATCATTTTTCCCATCTATTGTTATTTATAAAGGTTATCTGTTCAGTGGTGGCTAATTACACACTAAAACAACGTAGAAATGACTCAAAAAAAAAATGCTGCAGCTAGACAACTCACTTTTGGTTTGATGGAATTGCCAATGAACCTAGAAATTTTATGATGAAACTTTTTTTAATCCTACTAAATACACTGACATTGTCACACTGCCCAACACCAAATTATAATTTTCTTTTTCAAACCAAAGATCACTATGGATCTATTGAATCACAATAGCATAGGTTTATCATATACATGTCAACGTTTACAACATCGAAAATGTTATATTTGGGTTTACATGTATGGGTATTTTCGCTTTATATTATACTAGACTGCTTATAATTTATTGGAATTCTCAGAATTTGGAATGCCGATATAACATTCAATTCACATGTACTTACCTTTTACCTAATTCGACTTTTACCTTTATCAGTGTGTACTGCTGAATGTAAATTACACCTGTGCAACTGCTTACAATTTTACTTAAAAACTGTACCCAATGTAGAGCAATGGATACAGCAGTGGTAATATTTATTAAATTTAACAATAACAATTACATTACCATTAAAAATCTTGACACCTTTATGGCTGAACAGCAGGATTAGGGTCATATGAGGCAATGGAATGTGTATGTAATTATTCGCCTTTATCATCCAGTGTTATAATATACAAACCACACTTTTATCCAAAAGACTAACATTTTATTACATTACAAATATTCCCAAAACATGTTAACAAATGGGGAGCTTTCAGTACTTCGACCAGACTGCCAAAATGGTTTAGGAAGGCTCCGTGGAAGGAAGCCGTCTCTGTCAGCTCATCCCTTCTTAATGCGGCTAACTGCAGGTGTCTTTCGCGCTGTTCGTGCTGCAGTTGATGCTGCTCGAGCATCCTTTCATGGATCCGCATCTCCTCAGCATGACTCTGGGCCATCAGTGATGCAAGGTCTGCAATGTTGCTGGACCTTTTCAGCTTGCCTATATGAAAGACAGAAGTCATTGTATTTAGATAACACTGGATCAAAACATGTCAGAAAAAATATTATGGAATTAAACTGTTGAAAGCCTGTGGTGGGATGCTTCGTTGCTGTATTTAAGCTCTACTGTCATGTTGTTGCCCCTCAGTAGAGTGGACTATAAGCAACTTCTGTGGTGATGTGGTTAGGCCCCCCTTCATTTCAAAAAGGATTAATTGTAAAAAGTATTTTGATTTAATGGGTTATTTTTAAAAGAATTTCTTTGTACTGTGGCCTCATAAATCAGAATGGGTTAATAGTGTTAGCTGACTTGAAGAATTTCAATCAAGCATTTTGATTTGAAGTCGGTACATGTGCTCCTTTTTTTTTTGTGAAAATACAACAGTATTTCCACCATCAACACAACTATAACACTGGGCCACTGTGGCTATGAACACCCCTGAATCTAGTATTTTTATAAACGTAGAAAGACATTTTAAATTCCTTATTATGCGTCTATAGAAAATAACAATCACATATGAAAACAACCGGGTGGTAATTTTCAGTTTGTTGTGCCTTACCAGCACTTGACCGGGAGATGCCGGGGCAGTCCAGTGAGGCGGACCCCAAGGGATTTGAAAACTGTGTATAGAAGGAAAAAACACACAATAAAGCTCACAAACAAAGTGCAACATGTACCGCAAACACAAAACTTTTTAACCAGAATACAATAAGCTTACGTCAGCGTTTTGTTCACGTGAATACTGAAATAAAAGCGCGATTCAGCAGCTTGATGCGAGGTAGCAGCAAGGTACAGAGGTAGCTAGCTATTAGCAGGCTAGCCATCACCACAATTGCCCACAATCAAACAACTTTCTTTACTGCTTAAATAAAGTGCGCTTTTGACCGAAAGGCAAGAAGACGGACAATAACAAAAAAACACTCACCGTCACCGTTTTCCAATTCCGTGGCCGTGTCGAGTCCAAATTCTCTGCCATAATAGCAGGCCGGACACTTCCTGGTATATTTTTTCATTGCGAGTTGCCCCACCAACTCGCTCTGGATGTAGTCATCGGCTACGAGGGACAGAAAAGTCCGCACCTCCTTGTTTGTTCATGGAATAAACTTGCGCGTGGACATTGTTATATGAGAACACAATTGTGAATCCAGTCACCGCAGTTACTCGCTGAAATTACAAATGGCGGTCGTGTAGCTTCAACAGAAAACAAAACGGACGCGTTTGGTGACGTTACGCCCTGACCAATCAGCGTTTAGCAGTCGATTGACGTCAATTCACACCTCGCTTTTCGCTCGGCTGTACCCTGCCTCTGAACAGGCACGAAAATCGTAACGGTTAAACCGTGAGGACTTGGGTGGAAATGGCGAAAAACCGAAACAAGTAAAAAAAAGTAAAGCCAAGGTGATACTGGTGGAAACGGGGCTCTAGAATCTCCAAAAGTATAATGGGAGGCAGAGTTTTCTGCTATCAAGCTCCTTTCATGTGGAACCAGTTACCGTTGTGGGTTCGGGAGTCAGACTCGATCTCTGTTTTTAAGAATAGGGTAAAAACCTTCCTCTTCGATATAGCCTATGATTAGGGAGGGATCTTGTGTCTCTTAACCCCCCCTTTGTTTTGCTGTTAATAGATTTAGACTGCCGGGTGACCGCCAATAATGTACTTGGCTTCTCTCTGTTAATGTTTGCTTTCTTTATGTCTGTTTTTTCATCTTCTCTACCCCCTCACCCCCCAGCCAGTCGCAGCAGATGACTGCCCCTCCCTGAGTTCGATTCTGCTAGAGGTTTCTTCCTGTTAAATGGGAGATTTTCCTCTCCATCGTCGCTAAGTGCTTGCTCACTGGGGATCGTCTGATTGCTGGGGTCTTTCTGCAATTGTGGGGTTTTCCCTACATTTGAAAGTGCTATGAAATGATTGTTGTTGTGATATGGTGCTATATAGATAAAGTTGAATTGAATTGAATTACATGAATTTACTCACCAAAAAGCCACCCATCCGCACAGTGCCAGGTTGTAGTTTGTTCCATATATTGCTGTTCATTAGAATCATTAGGAAAACTGACTCTCGCTGCAAATTGTGCTTTGATGTTGGCCTGTTCAACTGCATTGTATGGGAATATGATGTACCTGGGTGACAGCCGGATAATGCCATCGCACACAGCTGGCATAGCTCGGCTCAGGTTCAACTGGGAAATTCCTGATGAGTCTGCCAGTTCTCTCTGGAATTCCCCTGTTGCCAGGAACCCCAGTGTTGTCAGCACCTACACTGGGACGGGCAACGCTTAGCTTCTCGGCGTGTCGCGCTCCAAGAGCGGCCGTAGCTCTGAGCACAGTTCCACAAGGACTGCCTGTGGAAAATTAAACCGGCTGGCAAGCCAGTCATCATCCTGAGCCAGAAAATCTCCTGTCTCTTAATACCCTTTCTCTTCTCACTGTGTGATTTGCAATATCCTCTAATAATGCTAACGCCATTGTTGTTAGAGGCATTGTCAACACTTCTTTGTGCCTGCTTTTATATCCGTCATGTGTCTCTGGTGTGTACAATAATTTTCACGTTATTATCAGTCTCCCCACATCACCTCTAAGTGTCACCAATGGACCAATAACAGTAGAAATGTACGTACGCCAGTCATGAAGTTGGCGTGGGGATGCACATATTTCCATGGTCATTTCATTCTTGATGCATCTGAAATTTTTTGTGGAAAAGGACGTACACCATGTTTTTGTGTGTAAGTACCCTTTGTACATGAGGCCCCTGGAGAGAGCAATCCACCTTTTCTGGCTGAGGACCATGGACTCAGACTTGGAGGTGCTGATTTTCATTCCAGCTGCTTCACACTCAATAGCAAACCGTCCCAGTAAGACCTGTAGGTCATTGCTCGATAAAGCTAACAGGACGACATCATCTGCAAACAGTAGAGATGAGATCCTGTTGTCACCGAACATGACACCCTCTGTTCCTTGGCTGCACCTAGAAATCCTGTCCATAAAAATTATGAACAGGATCGATGACAAAGGGCAGCCCTGGCCAAGTCCAACTACCACTGGAAATGAGTCCGACTGGGTGTTGGCAATATGAACCAAACTCTTGCAATGGTCGTATAGGGACCGGATAGCTTGTAACAACAAGCCCGATACCCCATACTGCCACAGAAGCCCCCACAAGAGACCACGAGGGACGCGGTCAAATGCTTTCTCCAAGTCCCAGAAACACATGTGGACTGGTTGAGTAAACTCCCACAAACCCTCGAGGATTCTCAACTCTTTACCCTTGAGGGTAAACTCTGCTGGATCTTCGGAGCGCTGATGAAAATTTCATTATATTTGAGTATTGTGGACAGAAAGAATTGCCCCGACTCCTTTCAGGAATCCCATCTCACCTTTACCGGGTTTTGGCTGCTCCACCTTCCCAGCGGAAGCGTCACCATCACCGAGGTAAACGCAGTGGTTGGCTGGTGAAATTAAGGCTGCATTCACACCAGGATAGTCCAGGGGTCTTGGTTCAATTGGGCCGGGAATGCCAAGAATTTTCACACCTTCGTTTGGTTTAATTTGTATTAACACTGCAGCGGACCAAACTGCCTGGACAACATCATGCAGTTACAACAACTGCTCATTTGGGGAGCTGTAGCTGAAACCACCACTGACCAGGAAGAAAAAATCTTGGCAAAGAAGAAAAATCCGACTCATTGACTGGCCAGGACCAAAAACAGAAATCTGTTCCCTTCAGGTGGGTTGTTTGTCCACCACAAAGGAAACTGATAGAATAATTTTGTATTCTTTATCTGCTGGTACCTCAGAGTCTGTGTGAAGTGTACAAGGTCATGGCAGCATGACATTTTATCTTTGTTTACATACGCATGTTCTGTAATGTCGGAGAAAGGAGACAGTTTGGAAGAACCAGACTGAACCAGATATTCTCTCATGGACAGTTTTGAGATAACAAGATGCTTAAAGACTGAAAGTTGTGTATGTGATAGAGAACAATTTCGAGAGGCGACTCTGAGTGTTGGACTAGTCTCACGGTCAGTATACAGGCTGCTGATAAAGACCTCCTGCCCTCATCCCAGTTGGAGCAGTTTGTCTGAAGTGAGGTGACAGCAGAGGAGGTCTGGCGCGTCGAGGCGGGGAGAGTGACGGAGCAGAACCGAGGAGGATTGAAGTGAGTAAATGTAATTATTAAATAAATAAATTTTAATAGTAAATAATAAATAAATTTAATTATTTAGACATCTGGTGCGACAGTTTCAGTCCGGTCGTAGGATTACACGTAGAATTTGGTACTGTCAGTTTGAGTCCAGTTGGGAAAAGTACCGTGGTTAAATGGAATCGCTCAGTAATAAATGCATTTTTACTGGATTTTAGTTTGAGTCTAAAATGAATGAATGAATGAATGAATTTATTCGGTAATAAACATACATACAATAAGAACAACAAAAATATGTAGAACACAAAAAGAACAACCGAAAGGGTGTAGGCTGAAGCTAATGCTTATATAGTGCCTACTCCGTTACAATTTTAAAATCAATAATAAATAACATAAAAATTTGTCATACCCAAAATCAACAAAGAAAATCAAATAGAACAAGTTGACAAAAAAACAAACAAACAAACAAACAAAAACCTTTAAGTTATTACAAGTTTATCTCTTAGTATTTACAGTGAGACACTGGGAGATTTTTTCATATTTGTACAATTTTTTGAATTGCTTCAGAGTAGAACATGTTTTAATATTATCAGAGCAACAGTTCCACAGTTTAACTCCAGTGACAGACATGCAATGATACTTTGTATTTGTTCTAACCTTTGGCTTATTAAAAACAGAGTTACCTCTTAGCTCATATTTGCCTTACCTTTTTGTTAAACAGTCTCTGAATATTAACAGGTAATTGGTGATTATTTGCTTTGTACATGATTTGAATGACATTATAATCTACTAGAGCTCTAAATTTAAGAGTATGTAACTGAATGAATATCGGATATGTTGGTTCATAGCAAGGTTTCTTTGATACAATACGTACAGCTTTTTTCTGTAGTAAAAAGATTAAGTTTGTGTTTGTTTTGTATGTGCTTCCCCAGATCTCCACACAGTATGTCATATAAGGAACTATCAGTGAATTATATAAAATGCAAAGAGATTTCTGACACAGGAGATCCTTAACTTTATACGGTACGTCAATGGATTTAGACATTTTAGTTTTGACATAATTTATGTGTGATTTGACCTGTTGTGTTATCAACAATGACCCATAGGAACTCGGTTTCCAAAGCTGTGTCAATTTCAACATTGTTTATTTTAATTTTTTCTTTGATTATATAATTTGTGGTTTCCAAATATTATACATTTTGTTTTTCCAAGGTGAATAGATAATTTATTGGCATTGAACCATCGATTGATTTGTTTAAATCCATTTTCTACTGAATCCAGAAGCTGCTTAAGATTTTCTCCACTACAAAAAAGTTGTGTCATCTGCAAATAAAATACACTTGAGCAATTTAGACACAGAACATAAATAGATAATATACCAAATAAACAGCAATGGACCAAGCACAGAACCCTGTGGTACCCCACACGTCATCTTCAGCAACTCAGAGTCTGTATTATTCACATGAACATATTGCTATCTGTCTTCTAAATAGCTGTGTAACCAGTCAAAAGCAATTCCTCTGATGTCATACCTATGTAATTTACTGAGGAGTAATTTATGGTCAACTGTATCAAATGCCTTTTGTAAGTCCAGAAATATTCCAACTGTGTATTCTCTTCTATCTGTTGTATCTGTAATCTGTTCAACAAAGTCCATGAGTGCCAGTGAGGTGGTCCAGTTCTTCCTGAATCCATACTGTTGTTCACAGAGTATATTGTGCTTATCAATGAAATCATTTAGTCTCTTAAATATTTTTTCCATTATTTTGGAGAACTGAGGTAACAATGAGACGGGTCTGTAGTTTGACAATAAGTGTTTGTCACCAGTCTTATACAGAGGAACGACTCTTGCTATTTTCATTTTCTTTGGAAATTTACCAGCAGTAAGTGACATGTTGCATATGTAAGTGAAGTGTTAAACAATACAATCAATAATACATTTAACCAAGAACATACTGAAATCATTACAATCAGTAGTTTTTTTGTCTTTGAATTTGTTAACAATGTCAGGAATTTCTTTTTCATCTGTTTCTTTCATAAACATTGAGTAAGCGTTTATGTTGACGACATTGTCAGCACCACTTGTATTTGCTGATGATAGAGTGGAGTTGGTGATCTTTTTTCCTATATTAACAAAATATTCATTAAACGTGTTGGAGATCAAGCCATTTTCATTGATTATTCCATTTTCTGAATTTAAATAAGAGATGTAGTTGGAATTTAATTTTCCTTTCTGTTATATTATTTAACACCCTCCATATATTACATGTATTAGTTTTGTTATTTTCCAATAATTTACTGTAATATATTTTTACTCAATCTTAAGATACTAATGAGTTTATTTTTATAAGTCTTGCATTTCTTTTCTGCTTCCACAGTTCTTAATTTCAGAAACATTTTGTATAACAAGTTTTTTCTTTTTACAAGCATTTTGCAGGCCCTTAAGGGCCTTTTCCACTAGCACGCTTTAGCGCGACACGGGACGGCTCAGCACGCTTTGTACGCTTTTCCACAAGCCCCAACACAGTTTAACAGCCGCGATTCTCAGCCCCGCTCCAGGGCAGGGTACAGCAGTGCTGAGCTGTGCCGTGTTGTGATGTTAACAGACTGGTCGCCGCTGATTGGTCAGGTCGTAACCGGCGCTGATTGGTCAGGTTGTAACCGCCCCTCTCCTCCTCCTCATCTACCAAATCTTCACGACCTTCTCAATAAAGTTTTTGAAAAAAAAAAAAAAAAAGAATCTTCACGACCGCCTTTACTCAGCACGCAACCACTGTTGGCGGTTTCTTTTCAGTGTATTGCTGTGCTATTTTCATTTATTCTCTATCAAAAATGGCTTCGTGAAATAAGGGTGTTCCATGGACCAATAAGGAGGTGCAGTGTCTGCTCACTGCATTGTCAGACGAACGTATGCAGCGCGAGTTAGACGGAGCCGCCCGGAATGAAAAAATATACTGGGAGGTCTCGACATTGGAGTCCTTTAACGGTGAGTTTTAATTTTTTTTTATTGTGCGTTTTTTCGCAAATATATTCGGTAAGATGCTCAGTTTATTTATGCAATAAAAAAGCTGTTCATTTGTGGATGGATCGCTGCTTTATTGCAGCACACTGCGGACTAAAGCTTTTATTTTAATTATTCATGTGAACAATACGCTGAAATAAGCTTATGTATTCTTGTTAAAAACTATTGTCTTTTCTGTATATATTGCACTTTCGTGCTGTATTTTATTGTGTGCATTTTCCTTGTAGAATCATCCCACGCGTCCGCCGCGACAGCCCGCATGGATTATTCAACCGAGCCTTCCTGACCCACAGCTGGCAGAGACGGCTTCATTCATCCGAGTCGTGACCCAGTTTGGGAAGCTGGTGTAGACACTCAGTGGTCGGCGTGTATAAAATGTCGATTAACCTTCATGTTGTGTTGCAAAGTTTTTTTTTTCTTTTAATATTTTGTATATAATAAAATGGAATTGTTTTGGAAAGTGTGGTTTGTCTGTTATAACACTGAATTATAAAACAGTATAATTACATAGAAATTCCATTGCCTAATCTGATCAAAATGATACTGATCTTCCTGTCAGGGGTCAACCATTGTAAAGGTAATGTAATTTTTAACTAGACCAAAAAACAAATGTTTTTGTAAGCTTTCTGTTCTTTTTATTGAAATATCATAAAAAATTAGCCCCACATGATCCAGTTCTAAACTTTGGGTACATTTTTTATGTTAACTTATAAGAAATTGCACAGTTGGACTTTAAAATGCAGCAGGAGAGACTGATCAAGCTTACAAGTCAAAGTAGGTAAGAAAGTAAGTATATGTAAATTAAATGTTCTATCGGCATTCCAAATTCAGAGAATTACAATACTTTAGAAGGAGTGTAGCATCATCTAAACGGAAAATAATAATACTGTTGTTCCAAACGTTGACCTGAAGGTGAAAAACATGATTTTTTTTAATTCAGTACATCCAAAATGCCCTAGGATGTAAAAAATAATAATTTGGTGTTGGGCAGTGTGCCACCGTCTCATTATTTAATACGAATAAAAACAAGTCTCAGCTCATTATTTCTAGGTCATTTGGCAGTTAATTCAAAACAAAAGTGACTTGTGTTGTTGCAGCTTAATTATGAGATAAAATTAATTGTGAGATAAATCCACAGAGCGAGCAAGGCAATAATCCTTGGATCCTTTTTTGTCTCGTGTAAATAAGGACTCAGTCGGGTGTGTAACATCACGGGAGTGTGGCCCCGCCTCGCTGAGAATCTGCTGCTGCCCCGCTTCTAAAACCTCCTAACACAAACCATCACAGCACAAGCACAACACCGTGCTAATGGAGACAGAAGCATTCCGAGCCGTACTGAAGTGAATCGAGCCATACCGAGGTGTGCTGGGCTAGTGGAAAACAGGCTTTATTAGTGATCCAAGGCTTAGCTCTGCATTTAACTTTAGTTTCCTTTACCACTAGAGGGCAATGTTTATTATATAGTTGTGATAAAATAGAGACAAATTCTCCATATGCTGTGTCAGTGTCAACATAAACAGTGCTCCAGTCTTGTATTTTTAGATCACTTCTAAGATGGTTGATTGTGGTTTCTGTTACAAGTCGTTTAAAAACCTTATCTGTTTCAATGTTATGTGTTACACCGGTGTCTGAAGAAACAAAAACAGGCAGATGGTCTGTCACATCAATGATAATAAGACCAGCAGTTACATTCCCCTCAGTGACATTTGTGAAAATGTTATCAATAAGCGTTGCTGAATTTGTTGTTAATCTAGTGGGGTATGTTATTGAAGGGTAGAAACACATACAAAACATGGAAATTATGAATTCACTTATTTGGATATGGTCATTTGGATTTAATAAGTCAATACTGAAGTCTCCACAAATAAATACCAGCTTCTTATTACCTACTGCACTGAAAGGCTCAGACAATTTTTCTTTGAAAATGTCATTATCGGTACCTGGTGCTCTATAAATACAACTTATTATGTTTTTTGTAGTTGTAGCATCATCGTCTCCTCACAGCCAAGACAGAAGATCACTTCTCTCCAGTTTACAGGAATTTCATTTTATTCATTACACAGGAATATCACCTTTCTGCCTTTTCAGGAATATCACTGGCTTTTATGTCGACTCATGCAGGCTTCTTCCAGGCCTGACCAAAGAAGCTTGCTTTCCCAGGACCCCAATGTAAACAGTTGCCTCTTGCAGAGATTATAAGGATCAGAATTTGCTTTTAAAGGCTCAAAGGAACATAAAACTCAGGAGACCAGACCTCTCAACATGAACACTGCATTTGATAACGTACCTTTTCACAGGAAACCAATGTTCTTAAAAGAGTCATAAACCACTTAATCTGATGGGTTTATAGCCTATGCTGTCCAGGTACCTTCGCCCAGATACTAAAGGAAATCATCTACAGCTCAACAGTACCTCCTAGCGGATACCTACGGAATGTGTTTTCAGTATGTAGGATGACTTTTAATTTGTTCTAAATATTAAGTTTCTTTCAGCTTATCCTCTGGATCCTAAGGACACTGAAAATCATCCCTCTTTTATCACCAACCATGGTTTGCTGCATGTTTTGCTGCAAGTTGATCTAAATGTGAATGCATGTATTATAATTATGTATAAGAAATGTTATATTCATGAGTGTTATTCAAACACATATTGGAGTAGTGATATACTGTAAATGCACGATCACCAAAATATTAGCCAAGTCATTTAATTTAGTTAGATTTTATATTGAGCATTTATTTCATAAGAACTGACTGAGTGTTGATTTTCCCTCTGAAATTTCATGGGGTGGTGTCTTCATTTGATTGGCTTCTCTCAAACAAAGAAGTGTTCTCACATTGGATAGCAGCCATTTCAAACTGCTTCTGAAAAAGCCGATTGGTCAGTCTTGCGACTACATCATCAGTTTTACGACCCGGCGAGGTAACTTTAAAAGAGAGAAGTTAGATTTGAGTTTAGTTAGAAAAAGAAGGAGATCAGCACAGTAGAAAAAGGGTAGAAAAGGAACAGGCAGGAAGATTAGAACAGCAAAACGGTAATAGAATTAAGAATTAGAAACACAAAAAGAAGAAAGAAAGAGATTTTGAGAAAGATTAGGAACTAAATTAAGATTAAAGAAGCAGAATAGTAATCTAGATCTCAGAAGAAGATTTTATTCCACCGTTTCAAGGCCCTGTGAAGTTTTATTTTATTCTCTGTGTGTTTGTCAAGTCTTTCCTTATATTCTGGAAACTGAGGAGAAGCCATTTTTTCTTTAGAGTTCGTCCCTTTTAGAGAATCAAATTCTCAAACTTTTTCCTTCACCTCAGAAGCCATTCTTATCCTAGTAAATGTTTTTCTAACATTTTTTTTTTCTTCATGACTTTTCACGCCATTAAAGTGGACCTTTAATTTGCCTAGTTTAAAGTGAACAGAGACTGAGAAGATTTTCCTTCAGTCTTTGGGTCGATCCCGCTACAAGAGACCCCAAATTTGGACTCTTTTTCAAAGGACTTTTCACGCCGCTCTGTGACAGACCACCCACTGCTGCCATTGTCTGGAGAGCCCCCAGCTGAGTTTACACTTCCACGGCTGTGAGGAGGCATCTTGCAGCAGCTTCCTCCGACGTCCTAACTTCAAAACCCAGCGGTACCGACCCACGGAAACTTAGACCTACGGCCGTGTGTGAGTGAAACTTTTATTTCTCCTATTTCCTGGGTTAAAACGTGATGTCCTAACAATTAAATTACAATTGAATATGGCCCGTATTTCAGGGCTCAATTAGTCTCTCAGCCGCAGGACGGAACTGTAAACTCAAGGAAACTTTTAGTCATTTTTAAGTAACTGCCCTTAAAATTTTTGTAGATTAATTCAGGAGTCATTTTTAGATAATTAGCTTATGAATTTTCCCCATAAAATTGCGTTGTTTTGTTAAAACATTCTAGCCTCATTTACCGTTGAAACATAAGTCTAGTTCTCCTTGGTTCTGCAGAGGTGTAAAGCTGGATTTTATGTTCAGGAACCCAATATCAGTTGATGTGATATATTACGCTGTTATCATCTGAATCTGTTTATTCATCATTTGAACGCCATGACATGTAACCTGAATGATTTTAATAAAAGAGTGAATGAGAGCAGTTGAAAGTGTTTTCCTTTTGCATATACAGGTTTCCTAATCACAGCAGGACAAAAACTCACTGAAACTTTGAGACTGATTCATTAAGTAATTTAAGGTACAAAGTTAATTAAAATTAAAGTTAATATAATTGTCCGTCAGGACTGGTGCCCCTTTTACGAGTGCTTTTATTTAATTTAGCGGGTGTAGAAGTGATGGTTCAACTCCGCCCCCTTTTACACCCACTATTAAATAAAATAAATAATTCCTGTACCTTATGACAAATATTTTTATAGGCAATTCATCCTACATAGTTGTCATTAATTCCACAGTTGCACACTCCATGATGATTTCCATTTCACAAGACATTATCTACAACTTGTCATGATTACTAAATTGACAGCTTACGTGCATGATGCAACAGCACAGGAAAGAACCACACAAGGGAGCACGTTAGACAATTTATTAAATATCAAAAGGCACAAAGCTACAGAAACAGCAACTCGCCAGAGGAATCACCTGAGGAGAGAAGATGAGAGCTGTCAGAGGAGGAACGGAGTAAGGGGAAATGGGCGAGCCAAATTGCCACTCCGAGGAAAGACTGGCAGGACTCCAGTGGGGAATAGACAAACCAGTAGGGTGGGGAGATGAGCTGATGGTACCTGACCGGGTGGAGGTTGAAAGCCGAGGGATTTGTGGAGATGTGGCAGGAGAGTGCATCCACACGATGGCAGCAACCTGAGAAGGAGAAGAAAGCGAAATTAGACAGCGTGTCTAAACTAGCAAAGAATCAAACCTGCTTGTCTTGAAGGGGCAGTATAACCGGACGAGCCAGCGTAGAATGCACGGAGAGGAGGTGCGTCTTCTGCCTCAGGTGGCATGATGAATTAACAAAGGTGAGACAGGACGGGAGGGGCATGCTCTCGCTGCCCATGACACAGCTTGGCTTTGGTAGCAGGACCTGATATATAAAGCAACACCACCACCCCTTTTTTTTGACCTGCTTGGGGTATATAAATCATAGCCTCTCATTTGCACTGTATGAAGTTGGTCATTTTTTAGCCAAGTCTCAGAAATTGCAACAGCAGAAAAAATTGTGTTATATTGCAACAAACTGTCCTGGATATTGGAAAAATTCATATTGCGACTTCTACTATTAAAGTGTATTATTGACAATGATTGGTCAGAAATAGTATTTTTTTTAGTTGGTCTGAGCTAAAGTATTTACACTGATATTTTATACTGCTGAAAAAGTGATTTTCAGGATCGGTTTCATATTCAACACTGTGTGGCTTATGCTCAGTATATTTGTACCCTTAAAAAATGAGGTCGTTTCCTATAAAAATTTGCATCTTAATTATTCCAGTCAATGGAAACAAATGCACAGTTTATATCTCTCAGATGATAATGAAATGTCAATCATTTCTGGTTGATTTTTGGCTCCATTGATTTTGGTGTACTGATACGGGGATGGCGTGGGTGAAAAATGAGTCTGTCATACCTTAAGTAGGCTATGTCCCCCCGTGCTCTTGCAGCTTTCAGCTCTGGCATTAATTCTTTTCTCTTCTTACCGAATCAGTGAAGTCCTCACTGATGAAGATTTTTGTTCCTTTGAGGGACTTGGCTCTTTGAAGAATGGTCATCCTGTTCTTGTGCCACAGGAACTTGACCACAATGGGCGTTGGTCTTTCTCCTCCAGGTTTCCTGGTGCAGTGGGCCCTCTCCATCTTGATCCCTGGTGGTAACTGTAGTTTCTCCATGAGAATATTTTTAATCTTCTTCTCCGTGTCTGCCCAGGTCTCTCCTGGTGCCACCACAACACCATCAAATACCAAATTATTTTTCCGGGATTGTCCTTCCAGGTATTCAAATTTGTCGGTGACAGTCAACAGACTGTCACACACTTTTTTGATAGATCATTCGCCATCGCCGCACCAACCCTCTGGAATTCCTTGCCCCTTCACATCCGGTCTGCCAACACACTTGCTTCTTTTAAAAGTCAACTCAAAACCCATCTTTTCAAATCTACCTATAAAAACTGACTGCCTCTTCTACCTATGTGTACCTACCTTGTCTGTTTACCCGTTCTCTGTATGTTTGTCCCTATGCTGCTTTGTAAAGCGTCTCTGAGTATTTAGAAAAGCGCTATATAAGACTGATGTATTATTATTATTATTATTATTTAAAAACATCTGATTGCAGCACATTGTTACGGTCTGCTTGTTTAGACAAATCAGCTCTTATGTCATCTATGTCTTTCTGGGTGAACTGTAGACTGGTTTTAATGTCTTGCAACTCTCGTCATCATGTCCACTCTTGGATTAGCTGAGTCCATGATCACTTTGATGAGGCTAAAATTGGGAGGCTAAAATCGGGAAATAGGCAAGTGGAAGGATGCATAGTACCACGGAGGGATACCGGTGCGGAGTGTAGATTGCAGAGGGATATCAGCCGTGGAAGATACAGAGAGAGCACACCGACGGGCGGTATCAGTGCGAAAGGATATTAACGGCCGAAATAAACTAGAAAAAAAAACATACAAGAAAAATAGTTATAATAAGAAATAGCATTAATATAATAAGAAATAACTTTAATATAATAACAATAATTAAAATACCAAAAGAGATAACGCAAAATATGCTTAAAATAGAATAAAATAGCCTTTAAACTAAGATAAAATACTAAATAAATAACTGCAGTTTCTCTGGTTGTTCGTGTGTTTGTTTGTGTATTTTTAATAAACAACGTCTTTACAGTTTACTTTGGTGAAAAATGGGTAATTGTTGTAGCAGAGGAAGGGATCGCGAGAGGCAGGAAGAGTGAGATTTTGCGACGTGGCAGGAAGAAAGGATGCATGCCGTGCTGTTGTGGAACGCGAGAGGACGAGAATGAGATTTTGGTTTTAATGGAAGACGACAAAAAATATGCACGGGAGAGATGAAGCTGGTGATCGGTAAGTGGGAAAGATGGCAATTTAGTGACACATGGGGAGTGCATAATGGTATAGCATCTTAGACAAGAACAAAGAGCAGAGTTTCCCTGGGAGATAACAAGGAGGTGTGAAGGATGAATGCAGTGTGATCTTCTGTGTGTTAGAAACTTCTAGAAGGATGTTAAAGGATTAAGGAAGTGAATGCAATGTGACCTTTTGTGTGTTTGAAGCTTCGAGAAGAATGCCATGCTTTTTAAGAGGAGAGTCTCTGCTGAGTATTCATTCTGACTATGCTTCTGTGTGAGATGTGTAATAAACTGTCTGAGTCAAATCCGCCTCGTTATTTACACGCTCCGCACTGGTGACCCAAGACGAATAAAGGAACACGGCAAAAGATCCCCGGAGCCAGCCTCGTTGGGAGCCCCCAGCCAAGCATATGCTGTTGCAATCAAGCTACCGGATTTTTGGCAGCACAATCCGCGCTCCTGGTTCCACCTAGTTGAGGCGCAGTTCGCCCTCCGGGGGATATCGGCGGATGACACGAAGTTCCCCTATGTGGTCGCAATGCTCGACACCCGCACGGCTCAGCACGTGGAGAGCCTGCTCGATCAACCACCAACCAACGACAAGTACGACGCGCTGAAGGCTGCACTCATCCAGCACTACACACTCTTGGATGGTGAGAGAGCAGAGAGACTCCTGACGTGGACTGGGTTAGGAGATGGGTCGGCCATTGACCTGATGGAGAAGATGCTGAGATTAAAGGGCACGGACGACGACCATTTCATTTTTACCCACCTCTTCCTCCGGAACCTTCCGTCAGCGACGAGAGCGACCCTGGCCAATTCGCCGTTGCTGGCCAAGCGGGACTATCGTGCGCTGGCCCGAGAAGCAAACCGGATCATCATCACCAACAGAGAGTTCACGACCATGGCGGCAGCGACGGAGCTCAGCGCGATGGCCGGAGGAGGCGAGGAGCCATCGACGGCAGCAGCAGAGCCACCGACGACAGCAGCAGCGGGGGCCAAAGAACGCGGGGGAGACACCCTTTGTTTCTACCACCGCCGCTTCGCAGAGAGGGCACGCAAATGTATACCACCGTGCCAGTTCAAGCGCTCGGGAAATGCCAAGACCGGGGGTCGGTAGCAGCCGCGACCCTCGGGGAGGAGAACAAGCTGCTCTAGACGGACGCATGCTCGGGGAGGCATTTCCTCGTGGACACCGGCGCCCAGATGAGTTTCATCCTGCCGACCTACACCGACCGGCTGGCAGGATCTAGTGGCCCCGAGATGGCAGCAGCAAACGGCTCGGAGATTAAGACCTTTGGTGAGAAGACTCTACTCCTGTCTCTACACGGCCGTACATTTGAGTGGACTTTTGTCATAGCAGCATTGAATTTCAATATACTGGGGGCTGATTTTTTTGTGCACGCATGGTTTGTTGGTTGATGTCGCTAACAGGCGCCTGGTTAATGCACTGTCCTTTGATTCTATCCCCTGTATAGCTCGAGCGTCCCGGCCAACAGCACAAGCCAACGTCACAGCTGCATGCGGTAAGTTCCACACACTGCTCACTCAGTTCCCAGCACTCACTGTCCCGACATTTTCGGCAGCCATTACTAAACACGGGGTGGAGCATTTTATCACCACCACCGAGCCGCCCGTTTTTGCAAAACCTCGGCGCTTGGACGCAGCTAAACTGGCCATAGCGCGCGAGGAGTTCGCCAACCTGGAGAGGTTGGGCATCATCAGGCGTTCAAACAGCCCGTGGGCTTCCCCGCTACACATGGTCCCTAAAGCTGAGGATTCGTGGTGACCTTGCGGGGATTTCCGCAGGTTGAACAACGCTACAGTGCACAACCGCTACCCAATTCCTCACATTCAGGATTTTTCTGTTCACCTGGCAGGAGCGCGCGTTTTTTTCTAAAATAGACCTGGTCCGCGGTTACCACCAAGTCCCAGTGCGCGCTGAGGACATACCCAAAACAGCGGTGATAACGCCGTTCGGTTTATTCAAGTTTTTGCGCATGCCATTTGGGCTTAAAGGGGCTGCACAGACGTTCCAACGCATGATGGATGCAGTGCTGCGCGATCTCCCTTTCGTGTTCGCCTACTTGGACGATATCTTGGTAGCCAGCGCGTCCGAAGACGAACACGAAACCCACCTCACGACGGTTTTCCGGAAGTTGGAAGAGCACGGGTTAATAATCAACCCAGCGAAATGTCAGTTCGGGGTGACGCGGATTGATTTTTTGGGGCACCGCGTCGCTCCCGAAGGAGCGGTTCTGCTGCCTGACAAAGTGCGCGCGGTAGCAGATTTTCCCCGGCCGCAAACGGTCAGGGTGCTACAGGAATTTTTGGGAATGGTGAATTTTTATAACCGTTTCCTTCCCCGCGCAGCGCAGCTCATGCAACCACTGTATGCCGGGCTCAAAAAACAGAAACCCGCGGATAAGATCGAATGGTCCCCGGAGCGAGAGCGGGCGTTCTCGGAAGTCAAAGCAGCCCTGGCAAACGCCGCATTGCTGGCACATCCAGACCCAACGGCCCACATAGTGCTCACCACTGACGCTTCTGATGTGGCCATAGGGGCGGTCGTGGAGCAGCGCGTAGCCGGGGCTTGGCAGCCGCTCACCTTTTTCAGCAGGACTTTGCGCGACAGTGAACATAAATACAGCGCGTTCGACAGGGAGTTGCTGGCTCTCCACCTGGCCATTCGCCACTTCCAGTTCTGGCTGGAAGGGCACAGTTTCACCGCGTTCATTGACCACAAGCCACTAACATTCGCGATGGCCAAGGTTTCAGAACCGTGGTCGGGCCGGCAGCAGAGACAGCTGGCCGCGATCTCAGAGTTTACTACCGATATTCAGCATGTCTCGGGTAAACTGAATGTAGTGGCAGACTGCCTCTCGCGCACCGTGGCGGCCCCAGTCTGTGTGGGGATACATTACGCAGCCATGGCCGCGGAGCAGGTTCGTGACGCAGACGTGCGCGGGCTCCAGTCTGGACCAACAGGGTTAAGGCTGGAGAGCAGGGTGCTGCAAGATGGCATGCCCCCGCTAATCTGTGACGTCTCCAGGGGGCGACCGCGTCCTGTGGTACCGGCCGTGTGGCGCCGCCGCGTGTTTGACTCAATTCATTCTTTGGCGCACCCGGGAGTGCGCGCGTCGGTCAAAATGGTAGGAGAGAAAGTCGTGTGGCCGGGCCTTCGCAAACAAGTGAAGGAGTGGGCAGCAGCCTGCATGGCGTGCCAACGAGCCAAGGTACACAGACACACGAAGGCTCCCTTGGAGCCGTTTCGCATCCCGGCTAAGAGGTTCGACCATGTTCACGTGGACCTCGTGGGCCCCCTCCTGCCATCACAGGGGTGCACGCACCTTCTGACAATGGTGGACCGCACCACGCGCTGGCCGGAAGTGGTTCCACTGGCGGCAACCACAGCTGAGGAGGTGGCGCGCGCGTTTTTAACAGCATGGGTGGCGCATTTTGGAGTCCCGTCGGATATTATGTCCGACAGAGGCCCTCAATTTGTTTCCGAACTCTGGTCAACAATGGCCCGCAGCCTGAGTGTCACAATTCACCGCACAACCACGTACAATCCACAGGCTAATGGGTTATGCAAACGTTTTCATAGGTCATTGAAAGCGGCTCTCAGGGCGTCACTGACGGATGCAAATTGGGTAGACAAGCTACCGTGGGTTTTATTGGGGTTACGTTCTGTGCCTAAAGAGGATCTGGAAGCTTTCCCGGCTGAACTCGTTTTTGCGCAGCCACTTCGGCTGCCCGGGGAGTTTCTTCCAGATAATCCCGCGCCGGGCAGCTCCCCGTCTCAGCTGTTGCAGCGTAGCATAGACACAAGCACGCTGCCGGGCCCTGCTCACCACAGTTTTCCGCGCGTTTTTGTGCCTAAAACTTTGAAAAACGCGGAGTTCGTTTTTGTCAGACACGATGCCCATCGCCCTCCACTGCGCCCACCTTATGATGGACCGTTCAGAGTGCTGGAAACAGGGGACAAGCATTTTTTGCTAGATTTGGGGGGTAGGAGGGAAAAGATTGGCATAGACAGACTCAAACCCGCTTTTGTGGTGGCGGACAAGCAAGTGCTGTTGGTGAGGGCCCCTCGGTGTGGAAGACCCCCACGGGGAGCTTCCCAGAGAAAAGATTCCCCAGAGCACCCACACGGACAGACTTTTACCCCTCAAACATCAGCCCCCCAGCATGACAGCGCCACGGAGGCGGTGAATCCTGGTTACAGCAGATACGGGAGAAGACTGAAGCCCAAGCAGCATGTGGATTGATGTTTAATGATTTTACCACAGCATATGGACTGTCATTCTATTGTTCTATCCAAGACGCTCGGGGGGGGTCGTTTGGTGACACATGGGGAGTGCGTAATGGTATAGCTTCTTAGACAAGAACAATGAGCAGAGTTTCCCTGGGAGATAATAGGGAGGTGTGAAGGATGAATGCAGTGTGATGTAAAGGATTAAGGAAGTGAATGCAATGTGACCTTTTGTGTGTTTGAAGCTTCTAGAAGAATGCCATGCTTTTTAAGAGGAGAGTCTCTGCTGAGTATTCATTCTGACTATGCTTCTGTGTGAGATGTGTATTAAACTGTCTGAGTCAAATCCGCCTCGTTATTTACACGCTCCACTGCAAAAATGAATGTGTTTTTAAGGCAGCGGAAAATGATTGATGGTGAGAATTTTGGTTGCCAGATCTGCTTCTTATAAGCAGCTTTGGGATTGGTTACTAATGTGTGTGTGCGCATTTGGGCTTGCTATATGTGTGTATGTGTGTGTGAGAGTACTAACTTGTATTAGCTTGTGTAGCTTCTCTGCATCAGGCTCTAGACTTGGTGGCCCCCTTAAAAAAGAAAAAGTCTAATCAGAGATTTCTAACTCCTTGGTTCAACACAGAAACTCGTAGCTTAAAACAGAAGACTCGTCAATTAGAAAGAAAATGGCGCTCTACTAATTTAGATGAAATCTATTTAGCTTGGAGAAATCATCTTTTACTTTATAAAAAATCTCTTAGAAAAGCTAGAACAAGTTATTACTCTGCATTAATAGAAGAGAACAAGAATAATCCCAGGTTTCTTTTCAGTACTGTAGCCAGGTTGACAAAGAGTCAGGACTCTGTCAATCCTAGCATTCCCTTAGAGCTTACTAGTCAGGACTTTATGAACTTTTTCAATAATAAAATTTCATCCATCAGAGATAAAATCAATCAGATTCTTCCCACAGTTAACTTAAATACTGTAACTACTACAACTCCTTCTTTTGATGTCTGTCTTGATGAGTTTACTCCAATCGACCTTTGTGAGTTAGACAAAATAGTTTCCTCATCCAAACCTTCAACTTGTCTTTTAGACCCTATTCCTACCAGGTTATTTAAAGAAGTCTTCCCACTTATTGGTAGCTTTATTCTTCATATAATCAATTCTTCATTAACTTTAGGCCATGTACCGCAGGCTTTTAAAACGGCTGTAATTAAACCCTTACTCAAAAAGCCAACGCTAGATCCAGGAGTTTTAGCTAACTAGACCAATCTCTAATCTCCCTTTCATTTCAAAAATCTTAGAAAGAGTTGTTGCTACGCAATTATTCGACCACCTGCAGGGAAATGGTTTACTTGAAGAGTTTCAATCTGGGTTTAGAATCCATCATAGTACTGAAACAGCCTTAGCGAAGGTCACTAACGACCTCCTCATTGCATCTGATAATGGACTAGTTTCTGTACTTGTCCTTTTAGACCTTAGTGCAGCTTTTGATACTATCGATCATAATATTCTACTTGATAGATTAGAACACTATGTTGGACTTAATGGAACTTCGTTGCAGTGGTTTAGATCTTATTTATCTGATAGGTTCCAGTTTGTTCATGTAAATAATGAGTTTTCTTTCAACTCAAAGCTTAGTCATGGAGTTCCACAGGGATCTGTGCTAGGCCCTACTCTTTTTAGTTTATATATGCTTCCGTTAGGCAACATTATTAGAAAGCACTGTATACATTTTCATTGTTATGCAGATGACACACAATTATACCTGTCAATGAAGCCAGATGATAGTAATCAATTAGCCAAGTTAGAAGCCTGTCTTAAGGAAATCAAAGCTTGGATGACTTGTAATTTCCTGCTATTAAATTCAGATAAGACTGAAGTCATTCTTGTTGGTCCAAAAAACCTTAGAAATTCCTTTCCAAATCAAACTTTCAGTTTGGATGCAGTTACTCTTTCTCTTAATAGCTCTGTGAGGAACCTTGGAGTTATTTTTGATCAGGATTTGTCCTTCAATTCACATATTAAATTTGTTTCTAAGACTGCCTTCTATCATTTGCGTAATATTGCCAAGATTAGGAGCATCTTGTCTCAGAGTGATGCTGAGAAACTGATCCACGCTTTTGTTAGCTCGAGATTAGATTATTGTAATTCTTTATTATCAGGTTGTCCTAAAACATCTTTAAAAAGTCTTCAGCTGATCCAAAATGCTGCAGCAAGAGTTTTAACAGGTACTAGAAAGAGAGATCATATCTCTCCGGTTCTGGCCTCCCTTCATTGGCTTCCCATAGAGTTTAGAATTAAGTTTAAAATCCTTCTTCTTACTTACAAAGCTCTAAACAATCAGGCTCCTTTTTATTTAAAAGATCTGATACTACCGTATTATCCTAACAGAGCACTACGCTCCCAAAATGCAGGACTACTTGTAATACCTAGAATCTCCAAAAGTACAATGGGAGGCAGAGCCTTCAGTTATCAAGCTCCTCTCCTGTGGAATCAGCTGCCAATCTGGATTCGGGAGTCAGACTCGATCTCTGTTTTTAAGATTAGGGTTAAAACCTACCTTTTTGATATAGCCTACAATTAGGGAGGGATCATGTGTTTCTGAACCCTTCCTTAGCTATGCTGCTAATAGGTTTAGTCAGCCGGGGGACCTCCAGTAATGCACTGGGCCTCACTCCTTTCCTCACTCTCTATGAAATATTTTTTTTTGCTGGTCATTAACATTTGTTTGTTCTCTCCCATAGATTGAGTCCCCATCGTGCTGTTTGCTCTCTACATGTCTGTTCTTTTCATCTTCTCTGTCCCCTCACCCCCCAGCCAGTCGCAGCAGATGACTGCCCCTCCCTGAGCCTGGTTCTGCTGGAGGTTTCTTCCTGTTAAAAGGGAGTTTTTCCTCTCCACCGTCGCCAAGTGCTTGCTCACAGGGGATCACCTGATTGCTGGGGTCTTTCTGCAACTGTGGGGGTTCCCCCCTACAGTTGATAGTGCTATGAGATGACTGTTGTTGTGAAATGGCGCTATATAAATAAAGTTGAATTGAATTGAATTGAATTATTTGTGCTGAAGGCAGTAGTAAGGTCACACTGAACTGGGGATTTGGGTGAGATGAAATGTGTTAGATTCTTGCTTTTATCTCAAGATAGTTTTTGACAGTAACTTCTTTTGTTGTGCAGTTTTCTGTGGGATTTTGCTGGCTTTATGATAGTTTCTTGTGTTGAGCAATTTAATCTTACTTTGTTGGCAGATGCTTTTTTTATTTTTAACTAACATTACCTATTGCCTGAATTTTTCGCTTCTTTAAGTAAAATTATCTGCCAGCAGAGCAAGAAAATTAGACTTTTCTCGTTTGGGATGCCTGTAGGCAGGTAAACAGCATTAGTTTATTTCATTTGACTTTTTGCAGTGTAATTGTATTTTCTAGCTCACAGTTGCATTATCTCTCCAACTGAGGTGCAACAGTGGCTTGAGGTGGAAAAAAAACAGCAGGCTGACTTGGACCTTGTGACGGTAAAATCTAAATCTGATGATAAATCTGAAAAATTTACCATAGGAAAAAAAGGATTTGACTATTATGTGTTCTGTCTCTTCTATAGTGCAAGATGAGTCTGGCATGGGGGCAAGGGGCCATGTTTCTGCTCCTCCTCCTCCATTTCCCCCCGCTGTTCAGCCCATATACCCCAACACCACAGAACACCTCCAGGCTAGGGGGCTGCGGCTGATGTCATCTTGCCTCCGCTTGTCTCCACCCCTCTACCCGCTGACAAACCCAAAGTGAGATGGAGTGGAGTACCTGAGAGCAGCCACACTGGGGCGCCAAAGAGTTCAATAGATATGCACACATATCCACTCCACACTCACCATCAATACGGTCAATAAGTCTGAAGATTATGCAACATGTTGTCACTGAACAATATCTTATGATTAAACTTTCAAATCCAGCTTATACGGGATAATCCGAACCACAAAACAAGGTAAAGATGAAAGTGTGGAAGCTTATAGAACCAGGATACAAGAGGGTTTTGATAGCCATTCTGGCTGATAATGATTTAGGTGTAGAACCTTACTGGCAGCATTTGAAAAGTGTCTTTTCACAGAACATGCACTCACACCTGGCTGATTACGTCCACAAATATTTGGTCACATACCACACCTATGCATTTGGTGACGTGTTAACCTATGCAAAACATGCAGAGACAATAGAGGAGAAAAGGAAAGAAAAGGGGAAAAAAATGAAAGAAAAACCAACTCCTGTTTATGTAATTGCTGACACAACGGGGGGTGGGGGGAGAGCTTCCCCCAATTCTGTTTTTCAGGGTGGCACTGCAACTGCACCTCAGTGGTGAAGGGGAGATGGAAGGAGGCGTGGGGCGGGCTGGCCACCGCAAGGGGAACGTGATGTTTGTCATCATTGTGGACGAAGGGGCCATTGGCGGAGGCAATGTCCTGAACGCCAGCAGCAGCGGGGAGGGGATGGAGGACCTCACGGGCCGACTGCCTGACTGACCGCACCAAAGATAAGTGCAACTTTTGGTCAAAATGGACTTTGTGATTTGTCATCCCAGGCTGAAATAGGCAGTTCTGGCCTTGAACCAGAAAGTGGGTTGAAACAGAAATAGGCAATTCTGGCCTTGGCCCAGGATGTGGGTTGTAACAGAAATGGGGTCTTGTCCTAGATTTATTAATTAGTCAGTTAATTACCCAGGATAGTTTCTGGTTGCAGTGCTTCTGTTAGTAGGTTTTGAATAAAAAAAGAGTGCCTCTCTTCCCAGAACAGAGAAACACAGTTAATACACATCACACCCCCTCCCATCAAGATAATAAACATAGTTTGTTACAACTGACCCTCATCATTTTACCAAAAGAGGTTTGCTAAGACTACACTCTCGATCAGGGGTGGGCAATCATGTGCCATGGAGGGCCATTCTACTGCAGGTTTTCTGTTCCACCCAGTCTCTTCAGCAGGTGTTTTCAATGATTAGCAATCCTTGAAGCTGATCAGAACACACACCTGCTGAAGAGACTGGGTGGAACAAAAAACCTGCAGTGGAATGGCCCTCACTGCCCACCCCTGCTCTAGATAGAGCATCAGCAACTATGTTACCTGTACCCTTGTTGTGTCTGATTTCAATGTTGTACTCTTGAACCAGCAATGCCCAGCGCATCAGCCTCTGGTTATGGTTGTACATGTGACTGAGGATTACCAGAGGATTGTGGTCGGTGAAGATAACAATGGGGTCTGTAGTGGAGCCAACATAAACTTCGAAATGCTGGATAGTAAATCCAAATCCGAAATCAAATTACCGGAGTGGTGGCTTAGTTGGTAGAGCATCCGCCCCCACACCCGGGAGGCAGGGGTTCAAATCCTGGCCGGGTCATGTCAAAGACCATATATGTAAAAGCGGAACTTCCTGCCGTCCAGCTTGGTGCTCAGCAATAATGGAATGGAGGAGGGAAATATCTGTGGTGGCGCCTTGTATGGCAGCGGCCCTCTGATTCTACATATGGGGTGTGTGTGATTAACACTGTAGATAGGAAAAACACAATTTCGTTCTACTGCACATGATTGGTTGAATGACAATAAAAGGTTATTTAATTCAAATCAGCCTTTACTGTCATGTTGCTGTACATACAACTGTAGTGCAGGCAAGTTGAAATTGCTTTTCTCTAGGCATCCATATAAGTAAAAAGAACATAATTTAAGACACACTCACACACACCCCACCCCAACACAGCCATTCACACATCCCTGAGACATACTTGAAAACTAACTAGAACTATAATATACAAATAATATACATAATGTCCATAAGGTGCAGTAGTATGTATGAAAGATTCCGGATCAACTGTTCAGCATCCTAACAGCTTGTGGAAGAAAGCTGTTAATCAGTCTGGTGGTTCTTCCTCTGATGCTCCGGAATCATTTGCCAGATGGCAGCAGTTCAAAGTGTTTATGCAGAGGGTGAGAGTGGTCCTTGACAATGTTCAGTGCCCTGCTCCTACAACGGTTCTGAAAAAGTTCTTGGACAGAGGGGAAGGAAACCCCTATTACCCTCTCAGCTCCCTTAACTATCCTCTGCAGGGCTTTTTTGTCTGACATACTGCAGCTGGAGTACCATGTTGCAATGCAGTACGTCAGAACACTCTCCACCACACCTCTGTAGATGGTCCTGAGGATGCAGATGGGGAGAGAGGCCTGTTCTGAGTTTCCTCAAGAAGTGCAGTCTCTGCTGGGCCCGCTTCCTGATCCCCAAGGAATTCTTGCTCCAGGTCAGGTCTTGTGAGATCTGCACTCCGAGGAACTTGATGTTCTCCACTCTCTCCACCAAACGGTCACCGATGCTGAGAGGGACGTGTTCAGGCCATGACCGCCGGAAGTCGATAATCATCTCCTTCGTTTTGTCCACGTTGAGCACCAGATTGTCCTCCCTGCACCAGCCCTCCAGGTCTCTAACTTCTTCCCTATACATTGATTCCTCATCCCTCTGAATAAGTCCCACCACTGTGGTGTCATCTGCAAACTTAATAATCTGGTTCCCCTTGTGTCTGGATACACAGTCATGTGTTAGAAGTGTAAACAACAGTGGACTGAGTACGCAGCCTTGAGGGGATCCGGTGCTCATCGTGATAGAGTTGGAGATGTTGTTTCCAACACAGACAGACTGAGGTCTCTCGGTCAGGAAGTCCAGGATCCAGAGACGTGGCAGTGTTCAGACCGAGAAGGAGTAATTTCTCCATCACTCTCTGGGGAATAATGGTGTTGAATGCTGAACTGAAATCAATGTACAGGAGTCTGGCGTAGGTGTCTTTCTGATCCAGGTGGGTGATGACAGAGTGCAGGGTGGTGACTATAGCATCCTCCATGGAGTGGTTTGAACGATATGCAAACTGGAGCGGGTCATGTGATGCAGTGAGGCAGGCTGTGATGTGTGGTTTGACAAGCCGTTCAAAACACTTCATCACAATTGGTGTCAGTGCAACAGGACGATAGTCATTCAGACAGGACACAAATGGTTTCTTTGCCACCGGTACTATGGTAGAGGTCTTAAAGCATCTGGGAACGATGGCCTGACTCAGGGAGATGTTATAAATGTCAGTCAGGACATCCGCCAACTCGCTTGCGCAGACTCAGAGCACACGTCCCGGGATGTTGTCTGGCCCTGCAGCTTTACGTGGGTTGACCCTGATTAGGGTCCTCCATGTGTCCGCTGTGTTGATGATGATAGCTGGCCCAACAGATGGTAGAGATGGGCCAGCCCTCCCTCTGATTGTCGGGTTTGATGCTTCAAAATGTGCAAAGAAGTTGTTGAGCCTGTCTTTAATTCAATTCAATTCAATTCAACTTTATTTATATAGCGCCATTTCACAACAACAGTCATCTCAAAGCACTATCAACTGTAGGGGGGGACCCCCACAGTTGCAGAAAGACCCCAGCAATCAGGCGATCCCCTGTGAGCAAGCACTTGGCGACGGTGGAGAGGAAAAACTCCCTTTTAACAGGAAGAAACCTCCAGCAGAACCAGGCTCAGGGAGGGGCAGTCATCTGCTGCGACTGGCTGGGGGGTGAGGGGATAGAGAAGAAGAAAAGAACAGACATGTAGAGAGCAAACAGCACGATGGGGACTCAATCTATGGGAGAGAACAAACAGATGTTAATGACCAGCAAAAAAAAATATTTCATAGAGAGTGAGGAAAGGAGTGAGGCCCAGTGCATTACTGGAGGTCCCCCGGCTGACTAAACCTATTAGCAGCATAACTAAGGGAGGGTTCAGAAACACATGATCCCTCCCTAATTGTAGGCTATATCAAAAAGGTAGGTTTTAGCCCTATTCTTAAAAACAGAGATCGAGTCTGACTCCCGAATCCAGATTGGCAGCTGATTCCACAGGAGAGGAGCTTGATAACTGTTTAAGCGAAGCGTCGTCATCATCGACCCCCTGCCTTGACTTATAACCCGTCAGCGTCCGAACTCCCTGCCATATCCGTTTGGTGTTCCTTGTGTCACAGAGGTGTCCCTGGATTTTCTTCGCATAGGCGCGCTTCACCGTCTTAATTCCCTTTGAGAGCACAGACCTGGCTGAGCAGAGGGCGATATTGTCCTTCGTTCTGAAGGCTGTATCTCTGTCTGTGAGCAGCGAGCGCACCTCTGCTGTCATCCAGGGTTTATAGTTGCCCTGTGCAGTGATAGTCTTCACTATAGTGACATCCTCTGTGCACTTCGCGATGTAGCTGGTGACCGTTTCAGCATACTCCTCCACATCTGTCCTGTCTCCCTGGGAGGCAACTATTTTGAAGACCTCCCAGTCTGTGTGCAGAAAACAGTCCTGAAGTGCCGAGGCTGTACCCTCTGGACAAATCCTGATTTGTTTCTCTACTGGCCTGCTGCGCTTCAGTAAAGGTTTGTAGGCAGGCACCAGCATCACGGATAGGTGGTCAGAATGGCCGAGGTGGGGGCGAGATGTTGCCTTATAAGCATCTGGGAAGTTTGTGTACACCAAGTCCAACATATTCTCTCCTCTGGTCTTAAAGTCCACACATTGTTTAAATTTGGAGAGCACAGTCTATAAACCGGTGTGATTAAAATCCCCCGCAACCACCACAAAACTGTCCGGGTGTGAAGTTTGAAATTCAGAGTAAGGAGAAGAGCCAGAGCTTCCTGGCTGGAAATGGGGGATGGAAAGCTCCATGATGACCTTAAATGTAGCAGGCTACCAAACTCTACAATTCTGAATAACCTAGATACTCACCTCTCTGACCTTTCAGATGACCAAAAGGAGGATGTGAAGAATCCGATTAGGCCCCATTCTGCTCTCTTTGGAGATGTGCCTTATCGCACCACTGTACTGGAGCATGATATAGATATTGGGAACACCTCCCCCATCAAGCAGCATGCCTACCGGAGCCCTCCACAGAAAAAAGAGCTGATGAAGAAAGAGGTAGAGTACTTGTTGCAGAAAGGTTTGGCCCAGCCTAGCCATAGTGCCTGGAGTTCTCCATGCCTGCTAACACCCAAGTCAGATGGTACATCACGGTTTTGCACAGACTTCCGCAAGGTGAATGCAGTCACGGTACTTGATTCATTCCCTTTACCACGTATGGAAGACTGCATTGACAGCATGGGGGGTGCAACAAACATTACAAAGTTGGACTTGTTAAAAGGGTATTGGCAGGTTCCTCTCACTCAAAGAGCTTCTGAAATCTCAGCTTTTGTCACACCAGATCATTTTCTCCAGTATTCTGTGATGGCTTTTGGAATGCATAATGCACCAGCAACTTTCCAAAGACTGATGAATACAGTGTTAAGTGGCATTCCTGACTGTAATGTATACTTGGATGATGTTGTGGTTTATTCCTCTAACTGGTCTGAGCATATCATGAACTTCACCACTGTCTTTGCCTGTCTAGCCCAAGTTTCTTTGACCCTGAATTTGGCAAAGTGTGAGTTTGGAAAAGCTGTTGTGACATACCTAGAGAAGCAAGTTGGACACGGAGAAGTACGCCCCTTGACTGCAAAGGAAGAGGCCATTTTGTCTTATCCTGTGCCCAGCAACTGACGTGAGCTTCGCCGGTTCCTAGGTTTGGTTGGTTATTACTGTTGTTTTTGCCACAGTTTTTCAATGTGGTTGTAGCTCCTGTCACTAAGTTATGCAGCCCAAAAGAACCTTTCATGTGGACCCCAGAAAGTCAACATGCCTTTGATTGTGCCAAATCTCTTCTCTGTAGTGCTCCTGTACTTGCTGCCCCTGACTTCACAAAACCATTTGTGATTGAAGTGGATACAGGTGCTACTGGAGCTGGAGCGGTGCTACTGCAGGATGGAACAGATGACATCAGCCATCCTGTATCATACTTCTCAGTTAAGTTTAAGCAACATCAACTTAATTACTCTACTATTGAGAAGGAAACTCTGGCTCTGCTCCTTGCTCTCCAGCATTTCGAAGTTTATGTTGGCTCCACTACAGACCCCATTGTTATCTTCACCGTCCACAATCCTCTGGTATTCCTCAGTCACATGTACAGCCATAACCAGAGGCTGATGCGCTGGGCATTGCTGGTTCAAGAGAACAACATAGAAATCAGACACAACAAGGGTACAGATAACATAGTTGTTGATGCTCTATCTAGAGCACAGGTGTCAAACTCACTCCATGGAGGGCCAAGACCCTGCAGGTTTTACCTCCACCCAGTGTCTTCAACAGGTGAGTTCACTGAATTTCTTCCCACTGATTGCTGATCAGTGAAAACACCTGCTGAAGACACTGGGTGGAAGTAAAACCTGCAGGGTCTTGGCCCTCCATGGAATGAGTTTGACACCCCTGATCTAGAGTGTAGTCTAAGCAAACCTCTTTTGGTAAAATGATGAGGGTCAATTGTAAGTAACAAACTATGTTTGTTATCTTGATGGGAGGGGGTGTGATGTGTATTAACTGTGTTTCTCTCTTCTGGGAAGAGAGGCACTCTTTTCCCTTTTTTTCCCCTCCCCTGTACAGATTTCTCCTACAATCCTGAGGGGACCCTGAACCACACACCTGGGCTTCTACAGCTGCTTTGCATCAACCTATTACCGAGCAGCCTATTTGAAGATCCTGCATCCAGTGCTCTTGGCCATTTGGCCACTGGGCTTTAGAGTGTGTGAACTGTTTTGGTGTAGTTTTGACCAATGCATTAGGTTTCAGTATTGATGGCCAAATGAGGCTTTCTGGAGGACTTGAGGCTTTTCATCAAAATGGTTCACATGGCAAGGCCTCAAGTGGGACTTCATTTTCTCTACCAGGCCATTTAATGGACAAAATGTATACATTATGCTGATTTTTACAAGGGTATTGTTGGTTTAATGTGTATTTTTTCAGTTTCAATAAATGCTGTCTTTTAAGAAATATCAATGATCATAAGGCAGAAAAATAATAAAACTGAGGTGACTACAATGAATGTGCTTGTGCTACTTATCCATTGTTTTAAAGAAATAATAACTTTTCAACAGTCATACTGTCTTCCTCAGTACATTCATCTCTGCCCTTATTGTCATGCAGGACACAATAGTGCCTCAGCATAATAATGTGCTATTGTTGTATCCAAGCTCTTTCAAGCACAACAGACACTTCACTGTGCAAATAAAAATAAATTATTAGAATGACACAGCTGGGACTTGAACCCCAGCGTCCCCATTGCAGGAGACATATTTTACCTCTAAGCTATTACTTGGTCATGAGTATGTGAGGCTTTCTTGAACACTTGAGCCTTTCATCAAAATGGTTCACATAGATGAGACCTCATGTGGAACTTCATTTGCTCGACTAGGCCATGTAGTTGACCAAGTTGTGGCATCATCTTGCTTTGGCTCATCAATAAAATAGACTTTGCATCTTAAAGACATCGTTTCACCCAGGAAAAGGCCAGTCAAGAATTGCTTTTTCATCTCAGGACCACTGTGGAGAACACATTCCTTTGTAAAGAGGTACGAGAGATAAGGATTCCATCACGTGCAGGGAATGGATTAGTTCAGATCATAAATAAACTGGAAACTCTTACTGCAGACCATTTTATTGGCTAATAAAACGGTTTGACAACTTCTAAACCCCTGTGACAAAGAACAGACATCCCATAAACTTTAGATGCATTTCCTAAGGCCCTAGGATTATCCACAGCTCGACACTACCCCTTGTGGACATCTCTGGGATAGACATTCACTGTTGACTTTACATGCTGAACCAAGTTTTTTTGACTAAACATTAAACTCTTGTAACCGAAATTTACCTAAACACCTTAAAGGTCCTGGAGTAAATAATTAGACGGATCTGTAGGTTAGATAGCCTTTTATTGCTGTCAGCAGTGAGAGGAGTGAGAGCAAGAAAAAAAAGTCAGCTCTGCTCCCAGAGAGTAAAACAGGGTTTTTTTATATGACCATCAGAAAAAAAAAGAAAAACTCTGGAAATGCTGATAAGACACAGGAGAGGAGAGAAAGGAGGGGGGAGTGAGAACATGAAGACCTTAACAGGTCAATGTGACATAAAACTTCATCTTGGAATACAAAATATAACAGACATATCAAACAGCTTGTTAATGTAGCTTATACCCTAGTGAGGTTACAACAGGCAGTTCATAAAGCAGTTCATATATGGATATAAGAACAGTTCATATGTTGACACACACACAAACAATTCATATATTGGGACACTCTAATAAACGTATGATCCCTGGATACTCAGCAGATTAAATGCATGCACAGTAGGTTGATGCATAGACAGTAAATTTCCACCACACTCTTTCCAAGTTCATTTCTCGGAATAATTTCCAGGACACCATGGAAAAGCAAATGGACTCTGAGGTTCGGGTTGGAAAATCATTTGGGTTTGAAATGCTTATTAATCCTTAATTTTAAATATGTGCATGTTAAAAATGTTTAAAATGAATTTTATTCTTGCATGTTAATTTAAAAGCATTAGTTTTAAAGTTGCATGGTCACTAAAGCTAGCTTAGACTTTATACATACAGACATGGACAAAATTGTTGGTACCCCTCTGTTATTGAAAGAAAAACCCACAATGGTCACAGAAATAACTTGAATCTGACAAAAGTGGTAATAAATAAAAATTCTATGAAAATTAACCAATGAAAATCAGAATGCTTTTGAATTGTGGTTCAACAGAATTATTTTAAAAAACAAACTCATGAAACAGGCCTGGACAAAAATGATGGTACCCTTAACTTAATATTTTGTTGCACAACCCTTTGAGGCAATCACTGCAATCAAACAATTTCTGTAACTGTCAGTGAGACTTCTGCACCTCTCAGCAGGTATTTTGGCTCACTCCTCATGAACAAACTGCTCCAGTTGTCTCAGGTTTGAAGGGTGCCTTCTCCAGATGGCATGTTTCAGCTCCTTCCACTGATGTTCAATAGGATTTAGATCAGGGCTCATAGAAGGCCACTTTAGAATAGTCCAATGTTTCGCTCTTAGCCATTCTTGGGTGTTTTTAGCTGTGTGTTTTGGGTCATTATCCTGTTGCAAGACCCATGACCTGCGACTGAGACCAAGCGGTCTGACACTGGGCGGCACATTTCTCCCTAGAATACCTTGATAGTCTTGAGATTTCATTGTACCCTGCACAGATTCAAGACACCCTGTGCCAGATGCAGCAAAGCAGCCCCAGAACATAACAGAACCCCCTCCATGTTTCACAGTAGGGACAGTGTTCTTTTCTTGGTATGCTTCATTTTTGCGTCCGTGAACATAGAGCTGATGTGCCTTGCCAAAAAGTTCCAGTTTTGTCTCATCTGTCCATAGGACATTCTCCCAGAATCTTTGTGGCTTGTCAACATGCAGTTTGGCAAATTCCAGTCTGGCTTTTTTATGATTTGTTTTCAACAGTGGTGTCCTCCTTGGTCGTCTCCCATGAAGTCCTCTTTGGCTCAAACAACGACGGATGGTGCGACCTGACACTGATGTACCTTGACCTTGGAGTTCACCATGAATGTGTTCGGAGGTTGTTCAGGGCTCTTTTGTTACCATTCGTATTATCCATCTCCTCCTGTGGCCACGTCCAGGGAGGTTGCTTACAGTCCCGTGGGTCTTAACACAGTGGTGATATTTTGACGAAGTGGTGCAGCTAATGGTGCGGTACTTTAAGGCGCCAGAGAAAGTCATTGTGAGACGCATTCTGTTTCAACAGCACTGCCAGCAGTCGGGAGAGCCTGCGCAAAGATTCGTGGCGGACCTCCGCAAGCTGGCGAGAGAATGCAGATTCAGGACCCTGGAGGATGAGATGATTTGGGACCAGTTGGCGGAGCACATCTGTTGCACAGCGACCCGGTCCAGATTGTTGACGCACCCAGGAAAGATGACTTTAGCTGAGGCTGTCTAGCTTGCCCAACAGTACGAGACAGCAGAGACCATCGCAAGGGGCCTTACTGAAGGGGCCTCTCTGGAGAAGAATGAGTCTTGCGCTAAGGCACTGAGCCTGGACCCTTGTGATGGCGAATGCGGAGAGGATGATTTTGCCTCCGTGGTCAGGATAAGGTCTGCCCCTGGTACGCCAAAATGTTATGGACCACCACTATAAGTCCAGAGTGTGCCCGGTGAAAGGAAAGCATTGTGGCAAGTGCAGTCTTTTAAACCATTTTGCCAGGGTGTGCGAGAACTTCATACGCAGGAGCCGTGGGAGAGATCCAGGTGCTGCACAGAAGACTCTGACGGTTGTGCATACCGTCTCCCCGGAGATGACAGAGAGAATCGGCTGTATCATCACTTTGGATGGAGTTGAGGTCCCGCTCCTAGTGGACACGGGAGCGGTGATTTCTGTCCTGTAGCATCATCTCACTTTGGCTCAGCAATAATTATTCTTCTGCTTAAAGACATTTTGTTTCACCCACGAGTAAGACAGTCAAGAACTGATTTTCTTCCCCAGGCCACAGCTGAAATCCCATTCCTTTGCTAAAACCAGTCTAAAAGAATTAAACCTATTTCCTCCTGCGCCCCTTTATCGCCCACATAAACATGGAGACATGGAACAGACCTGAGGAGCCCTCATGGCCTACACAGATCCACAACTCAGTTAATTTCCTTAAACTCTGGGACATGTTGGATTTAACCAGTGAATGTTAAAGTACATTATTACAAACTCAATTCTAAATCTTCCCTTCTTTTCAGGACTATGAAAAGCAAATGGACTCTGATGTTTTAATGTGGAAACTCAATAATATGTGTGAAATGCATTAATCTGTGATTTTATATATACACTACCGTTCAAAAGTTTGGGGTCACCCAGACAATTATTTTGTGTTTTCCATGAAAAGTCACACTTATTTACCTCAATGAGTTGTAAAATGAATAGAAAATATAGTCAAGACATTGACAAGGTTAGAAATAATGATTTGTATTTGAAATAATAATTTATGGGTAACCCCCACAACAGCCACGGACAAGCAGAGCACTCAGCGGGAGCAATTAACATAGCAGTGTGATCTATGGACTGATAACAATATGTAGATGTGCCTTGTAACCTCTTTTGTCCTACAGCTCCGGAGCAGAGGCGAGTTCCGGCCAGTCTTGCTGTTGTTATGTATGACTTCCTGCTCTCACTGTGATGCAAATGTCCCATGCCTTTCATGTATTGTCTGTAACTGGGTATAAAAACTGCATTGCTCTGTAACTCGCTCTCTCTCTCTGACTGCTCATCTGACGACACGTATTCTGTGTCTCCTCACGAGAGCCTGAGGACCTGCTCCAGCCCGCCTGCACAGGGCTGGAGTGAGTTCTATGATGGCGGGATGAATAATAATAAACACCCTCAAAAACTCTCAGTTCGCTGCCTATTATTCTTCCGCCACATTGGTGACCCCGAGAAAGAACATGCTGGCAACCCCCGGCGGTGACTCTCCGACGACAAGCGAACACAGCAGCCTGACGCAAATGATCTGCCCTCCCTTCTGCTACAGGGAGACCTCGATGCAGAGCCACCACCAGGCGAAACTCTCCGGAGATCACCCACGACCGGGAAAGCTGCAGAAAGCTTCATGGTGAGATCTGCACGCCTGAGATCTGCACATCCATGCTGGGACCGGCCGCTCTCACAGCTCCTCCACACGAGAGCGCACGCACCTCATCCTCTCTCCACGACGGCAACCTCCAGGGCCGACGGAGAACGCAGCGCGTGGACCTGAACGCACCATGACCCGACACAGCGAACTACACCAACAGCTTCAACAGGGATGACCATCGGCGCCGACAGTGTTGATCTCCAGCAAGCTCCCTGACCCTGACTCGCCTCTACAGCGGACCTGCCATGCACCGAACCCCGCACGCACACCGGGAGGTTATGAGGACAGTGCACCATGCACGGGACAATACCGGCTCCACACAGACTGCCATCGTCCTTCGCCGCTGCACACAGAACCTTCAGGGCTGCTCACACACCTGAAGCACACATGCAGCTTGCTCACAGGATTTTGTAATGGTCTCAGCCACGGCACACAAGGGAAATCAGCCGTCAGCTGTCCCCGAGGACTTTAGGACTGCGCGCGCACCTAAAGTCAACACGCCAAGCCCCACACTGCTGCAGCTCCTTTTTTTCTTCATGGCCGCAAGAGGAGTCAGAGACTAATTTTTCTTCTTACAGCTGCTGTGGACCTCCGCACGTTCAACGGGACAGCCCCTCAACATCGCGGATCCACAGGCAATTTTTGCGCAGCCCAGACAATTTCACCGTCCCGGGCCGGCACTTGCTACCCCCACCCCCTCCCTCCACCGCCGCCTGCAGCAAGCTTCCCCCGCAGCTCGCTCCCAAAGCTGGACTATCGAGGCCTCAGCTTCCCGCTGAGCCCTCTGGGGGGGAGTGTATGGGTAACCCCCACAACAGCCACGGAAAAGCAGAGCGCTCAGCGGGAGCAATTAACATAGCAGTGTGATCTATGGACTGATAACAATATGTAGATGTGCCTTGTAACCTCTTTTGTCCTACAGCTCCGGAGCAGAGGCGAATTCCGGCCAGTCTTGCTGTTGTTATGTATGACTTCCTGCTCTCACTGTGATGCAAATGACCCATGCCTTTCATGTATTGTCTGTAACTGGGTATAAAAACTGCATTGCTCTGTAACTCACTCTCTCTCTCTCTGACTGCTCATCTGACGACACGCATTCTGTGTCTCCTCACGAGAGCCTGAGGACCCGCTCCAGCCCGCCTGCACAGGGCTGGAGTGAGTTCTATGATGGCTGGATGAATAATAATAAACACCCTCAAAAACTCTCAGTTCGCTGCCTATTATTCTTCCGCCACAAATTTTTTCCAGATACTCAACCTGCTCAAAAGAAGGTCAGTTTTATAGCTTTTCTAACCAGCTAAACTGTTTTCAGCTGTGCTAACATGATTGCGCAAGGGTTTTCTAATCATCCATTAGCCTTCTGACGCAATGAGCAAGCACATTGTACCATTAGAACATTGGAGTGATAGTTGCTGGAAATGGGCCTCTATACATCTATGTAGATATTGCACCAAAAACCAGACATTTTCAGCTAGAATAGTCATTTACCACATTAGCAATATAAATTAGATATTAGAGTGTATTTCTGATTAGTTTAACGTTATCTTCATTGAAAAAAACAGTGCTTTTCTTTCAAAAATAAGGAAATTTCTAAGTGACCCCAAACTTTTGAACGGTAGTGTATATGCATGTTAAAAATGTTTAAATGAATGTTTATTCCTGCATGTTGATTTAGAAGCACTACTTATAAGTTACATTAAGGTTAGCTTAGTTATACATAAGTGTGTAAAAGCATATTCCAGTGTATTAAAATTGTGTGTGTCCATGTGGACGGGTATCAAATTTCACCTAGCCTTCACCAAGGCCCAGCTTCTCCATCCTACTGGTCCCTCGCAGACAGAACATGTCATTGGACTAAAGTTCATCAAGCCCGCCCACGAAGAAGGCTCATTGGCTGAGATTCCGGTCAACCCGGAAGCCCGCGAAAGCTCAACAGAACTTATAAAAGGAGGAAAACCCCCTGCTACTTCCTCTTTTGACAGACTTTTTTGACACGCTCTTTCTGCTCTTTTGTCTCTTTTAACGCCTCTTTGGACGCCTCTTTCACCTCCGTTCGTCGCTCTCTTTTTTGTCCATTGTCTACACACAGCAAGAAAGAACTTTGGGAAGAACAAAGGACTGCCTGAACAAAGACTTCTCCCACGTGTTGCTTTTCCGAGCACAGAGCAGATAATTCATAATTTGTTTATGTAACTTTGTATTTTAATGTTTTTCTTTTTCTCTTAAATGCCTAGGAATTCCTATTTCTTTGAGCTCAATTCTTAATCGGAGTTAAACTCCAATTTTTATTTATCTCTTTTCTTTGTTAAACTTTCTGTAAAACCACCGTTTGTTTTAATTTTAATGTAAGTTTTAATCTTGACTTTATTTTTATAATATTTTTCTTGACCAATCACACACCAGAAGCTATTATTTTATCTAAAGTCCGAAAGTCTTCTTCTAATTTGAGATCTGATTAGATCTAATTATTCTCGAAGACCTCTGGAGCCACTTGTCTACGAAGGAGAAAACGCGCAGCTCTCTTCATCACACGCTGAAGAAACGTCGGCACCATCTGGCTCCGATCCAAGTCACAACTGTGGGTCATACAGCCAAAATCCAGCCACTTCGACCGCTTGACTTTAAAGGTCGAACTGTGGACCCTGAAATATCTGCGGGCAGATATTTCCCCTAACATCCACGAAATCTTGGGCTGAGGAAACGCTAAACAAGGAATCACGTGAGCTGCAAACTTTAATTCATCTGCTGAATTAAACGTCTGAGGTTTGGTAATAATTTGTATATCTAATCAGATGCAAATTAAGAAGCCCTTAACATAACTCTTCTTTTCATTAAAATTCCGTTTTTGTTTTCTTAAGATTAATCCAGGACTTTTCATATAATTAGTAAACTTTCTCCATAAATTTGCGTTGTTTCCATAATCTGTTAACTCAAACTGATAGAAATTCATTTCTCAGTTTAACCCTGGTTCCGAAAATATTGACATTGTTAATCTATCATTTACAAGATTGATTTTATGATTAATGAAATTACTGCAATGTCTGTTAATCATTTCGTTTAATAAATATGTGAAAATGAGAGAAGTTGTTGAGAATTTATTTCATTCTGAGTCTGTTTCAAGCCCAGGTATCGAATTCACGGAAAAATTTTTGAGACTGATTATTAATTAATTTATTGAGTGATTAAACAGGTATAAAGTGAAATTAAAATTAAAATTGCTTCTTAAAGATAGAAGCTGGTGCCCCTACGAGTGTTATTGACTTTTCTGGTGTATATGAAACAAAATTTGATCTCAGATTCCCATACATCAATATAAATTAAATAATTTATACCTGATCATATTTATTAATTTCATATTTTCTACAGTCCTGAATCTTGAAACCATGGACAGACTGTTTCCCCACCGACAGATAAGAAGGCAACAAGTGGAGTTTTATGGCTATGGGCGGAACAGGTTGGCTATTTTGGGCTTCATCAAGATGGAGGCCAGATATAAGGACAGTGTGGCGCCCAGTGTTCACATTAATGTTTCTGCATCCGGTGTTAACGTTATCGGTTGCAACCTATTTTACAGTCTTAGGTTCTCCATTATGAACGTATTGGGTGAAAAATGGTCTGGATGTGGACTGTGGGGCTGACCTGTTCCTGCCATGGAGGGTGCTGAGGTGTGGGATTCGGACTGGATGGACAATGTGACTTTGGGAGTGCACACACCATGCCACGCGGAGACCTCTCGGGATGGACCCGATGCCGTCACGCAGGCTGCCCTGGACGAGGGTGCCAGATCGCACGGTGAGACCCTCAATGAGGCTCATCAGGACGAGGTGCCAACGCCGGGAGAAAAGGGCTAGACCAGGGCTAGACCGTGGAGCGTGGTTATCGTAAAGCACTCCCAGCAGCAACCTGTCAAGAGGAGACCCAGGAGAGCCCGCGTGTCGGAGCAGCTGGAGTCGGGGGCCAGTCGCAGGACCAGTGATCTGATAAAGAGGAAGTGGGCTTCCTTGAAGACCAAGGTTGAGGCTCGAGTACATAGAGATCACAGTCCACACGAGCAGCGGGACAACCAGAGGCAGTTCCAGGTGAAGCCTGGTCGGATGGAGGACGATGGGTGCAGGTCTATTCGTGTCTGGAGACACCCGAGGGATCTGCGGCTGCCGGTGGTGGAGAGGAGACGGTGCAGCAGGAGCCCTGACATGAAAAGACGGAGACGCCTTGAAAGGGATCCATCTGGGGACTAAGGGTTTTGTTTTGCATGTTTGTGTCGTTTCTTCAGTCCTGTTTTAGTATTGGTTTCTATTTGGTGCCCCAGTGAATTAAAAAGAAAAAAGAGAAGAGTAAACGAGAGTAAAGAGTGAGTGTGAGTGCGGGGGGGGGGGCGTCCTTTTGATGTTTGATGGCAATTTTTGTCTATCTTGTATGTCATATGTAGATTCCTGTGTGTATGCATTGTGCCTTTGATTATTTTGGGGAATTGGGCTTTGTGTCAAATTTTGGTAGTCTGACCAGTGGCATCTCTGTGTGAATTTATAAGATAAGATAAGATAAGATAAGCCTTTATTAGTCCCACAATGGGGAAATTCCAGGATTGCAACAGCATAGGGATAGCAACACTCAGAGCAACAATCAGAAGGCAAGAAAAAACAACATCTAGTAAACATATGTCCATATTACTATAAATGTATATATATAGACACATTATATTATGTTAGTAATTTCTGGAGTTTGCTGGGTTTGAATGACTTATCCTGATTGATTTTCTAAGTATTTGTAGGAATTTGGTTTAATTGAATTGTTTTTATTTGTGTAGCCCCTTTTGTGCATTTTACTCCGTGTGCCCATTGTGGGGTGGGAGTTGGGGTGGGGAGCCGCCTATAGAAAATATCTTGTGTTTTATTGTATGTGTTATTTGATGTGTTTTAAGGGATTGTTTTCAGTTAGAAATATGGCTTATTGTTTTGTTTGTATGTTCCCCTATTCCAAGCGGCAGAATAATCTGCTCAGCTGTGTGTGTGTGTGGGGGGGGGGGGTGCTGGTGGTCTACCCAGCCCCTCAGCCTTAGTTGTGTGAGTGGATAGGTGTTTTGTTTATTTTCTGTACATAATTTGGATTAGTGCGTGTTTCAGGTGATAAATTTAGGTGGGTTATTTGTGTGCTTGGCGTTTTTTTGAGGGGGATGGATGTTATGTATGTAAATAGGCTGGTACGACCAAGATGGCGGCCGGTTTGGTCATGGGATAGACTGGGGTGGCTACTGCCGGTTTCTGGTGGTGATGCTGCCCAGGATATAAAAGAATGGGTGGAAGAGGCTCTGCCTCTTTGTCATGGAGCCACCTGGCCAGCAGGAGAGTGCCGTAAGCTTCTGTGTATAGTCCTTGTTTATATCCTGAATAAGCCCTGTTAACCGAGGTGAGACTCACTCGTCATTCCTACATTATGGACACAACAAAGAGTAATCCAGAATTTTTCATATGATTAGTTAATTTTCTCCATAAACTGCGTCCAATATTATTCATAATTACCTCCGCCAGGAGGTAATGTTTTTGCCGGGGTTTGTCTGTTTGTTTGTTTGTCTGTCTGTCTGTTGGTTAGCAAGATAACTCAAAAAGTTTTGGACGGATTTCGATGAAACTTTCAGGCGTTGTTGGAAATGGTGATTAAATTTTGGGGATGATCCGGATCACAGTCCAGAAGAAAACCGCAATTATGGAAAATGCCATTTTCGTCAATAACTACTCAACCACTAATCCTATCATTGTCAAACCAATTGCTAGTCACATGTTTTCATGGTCAAGGAATCTGAAAATGTGCACACAAACACTGTATGGGGGGAACTGTGGCCGCCATTACGGAAAATGTCATTTTCGTGAATAACTACTGAACCACTAATCCTATCATTGTCAATCCAATTGCTAGTCATATGTTTTCATGGTCAAGGAATCTGAAAACGTACACACAAACACTGTATGGGGGGAACTCTGGCCGCCATTACGGAAAATGCCATTTTCGTGAATAACTACTGAACCATTAATCCTATCATTGTCAATCCAGTTGCTAGTCACATGTTTTCGTGGTCAAGGAATCTGAAAAAGTACACACAAACACTGTATGGGCGGAACTGTGGCCGCCATTACGGAAAATGTCATTTTCGTGAATAACTACTGAACCACTAATCCTATCATTGTCAATCCAATTGCTAGTCATATGTTTTCGTGGTCAAGGAATCTGAAAACGTACACACAAACACTGTATGGGCGGAACTGTGGCCGCCATTACGGAAAATGTCATTTTCGTGAATAACTACTGAACCACTAATCCTATCATTGTCAATCCAATTGCTAGTCATATGTTTTCATGGTCAAGGAATCTGAAAACGTACACACAAACACTGTATGGGGGGAACTGTGGCACTAAACCGCCATTACGGAAATGCCATTTTCCTCAATAACTACTGAACCACTAATCCTATCATTGTGAATCCAATTGCTAGTCATATGTTTTCATGGTCAAGGAATCTGAAAACGTACACACAAATACTGTATGGGGGGGAACTGTTGCGCTTGGCGGAGGTCTGCGCTCTCTGAGTGCTTTTCTAGTTTTCATTTCAACTCTTCCAAATTCATGCTAAAGTCCATGGTTTTATTGATGTGCTCACGTTGTTACTCTATCCTCAGTTACAAATTTAATGTGATGGTTAATGTTGATCATTTCACTGTTTACAAGTTATTTGAATGTAAGATCATTTAATCAGATTTCATTTAGTAAATCTATAAAATGAGAGAAGTTGTTGGGATTTATTCCTATTTCTGTGATTGTTCTAAGCCCCAGTAGAACTCACTAATATTTTGAGACTGATTATTAATTAATTAATTGATGATTAAACAGGTATAAAGTGAAATTAATTAATAAATTGCTCACATTTATTGAGCTGGTGCCCCAAACAAGTGTTTACTATCAACTTTTTCTGTGTGTGGACCCAGAGTAAATCTCAGGTCCTGATACACTAATACAAATTAAATAATCTTTATACCTGATTATAATTATAAATTAAATATCACTACAAAGTATACAGCATGCAGATTTTTACAATGTGTATTTTTCAATTTCAATAAGTGTGCTGTCTTTTAAGAAATAGCAATGATCATCAGGGAAAAAAGAAATAATAAAACTGGGGTGACTCCAGTGAACGTGTCTGTGTTAGTTGGTGTGCTTGTACTACTTATCAGTTTTTTTAAAGAAATAATAAATTTTCAACAGTCTTATACTGTCCCAGTGCGGCGGATGATAAAATAAGGCAGCATTGTTGGAGGTTTTAAGTAGAGTTTTATTATCATACCGCCGTCACAAGCTCCGCTCCTGGCGCCATGCAAGCGTGCCGAGAGCGAGCCCATGGCTCTCAGAGAAGGAGGACACAATGTCTGTGTCCAGCAGCTGTAGTTGCAGAAGTGAGATTGAGAGGCAGATTTACAGCACAGTGCAGCTTATATACTCAACTCAAACAATAGATCAAAGACATTCACAGCAGTTAATCTGGGCATTTGCATATCAGAGGTACAGACAGGATGCATGAACACAATGCATGGATGACAATTTAACCTCACGGCTGTAAACGCAGCATGCAGCGGAAAAAACCCAGGAGTGCGAGCTGACTGTCTCTGTGTTCTGTCTGTGTGTTGTGGGGGTTGAATCAAACCGCTACACTGCTCCCCCCCCAGAGGGAACGGTAGGGGACCGTGACCTCGATGTTGCAGTCTGGGCAGCGAGCAGGGAAAAGCTCTGTGCAGGAGGAGGGGGGGGGGTAGTACATGCTGACAGGGCGCGGGAAAATCGTTCGAGTCGCGCCAAAAGTGTTTGCTGCTCCGCGATGTCCCGTCTGAACATGCAGAGATCAGAAGAAGAAAAATTTGTCACTGGCTCCTCCCGCGATTAAGTCCTGCAAGGATTAATAGCGGCCATGAAGAAAAGACGAGGCTGCGTGGCGGCTGTAATGAGAGCAGAGGGACTGGCATGTTGACTTTAGGTTCAGGCGTAACCCTAAAGCCTCGGGAACCGCAGACAGCTGAATTCCCCTTGTGTGCCGTGGCTAAGACCATAAAATCCAGTGAGCAAGCTGCGTGCCTCAGGTGAACGAGCAAGCCTGAAGGGCCAGTGTGCAGCAGAAGGAAGGCGGTCAGAAAAGCCGTATGTGTCCCGTGCATGGTGTGCTGTCCTCGTTAACTCCCCGGTGCGTGCGCCGGGGTTCCGTGATGGGTGGGCCAGCTGGAGAGGAGAACCAGGGTCAGGGAGCTTAATCATCCCTGTTCAGTGTGTTGGAGCGGTGCAGGGAAGTAGACGCTCTGTCACTCGCTCGGTCATAGTGCATTCAGGTCCACGTGTGCTCCGTCGGCCGTGGGAGTCGCCGTCGCGGAGAAAGGATGAGGTACATGCGCTCTCGATGTGGAGGAGCTGCAAGCGCGGCTGGTCCAGCATGGATGTGCCGATCTAGGCGTGCAGATCTCACCATGAAGTTTGCTGCGGCTTTCCCGGTCGTGGGTGGTCTCCGGAGAGTTTCACCTGGAAACTCTGCGTCGAAATCTCCCTGAAGCAGAAGGGAGCTGTTGCGTTCGCTTGTCGTTGGAGAATCACCGCCAGGTGTTGCGTTCGCTGGCAGTGTGTTCGTTTCAGCGTCGGGTCACCAGTGCGGCGGATGATAAAATAAGGCAGCGTTGTTGGAGGTTTTAAGTAGAGTTTTATTATCATACCGCCGTCACAAGCTCCGCTCCCGGCGCCGTGCAAGCGCGCCGAGAGCGAGCCCACGGCTCTCAGAGAAGGAGGACACAATGTCTGTGTCCAGCAGCTGTAGTTGCAGAAGTGAGATTGAGAGGCAGATTTACAGCACAGTGCAGCTTATATACTCAACTCAAACAATAGATCAAAGACATTCACAGCAGTTAATCTGGGCATTTGCATATCAGAGGTACAGACAGGATGCATGAACACAATGCATGGATGACAATTTAACCTCACGGCTGTAAACGCAGCATGCAGCGGGAAAAACCCAGGAGTGCGAGCTGACTGTCTCTGTGTTCTGTCTGTGTGTTGTGGGGGTTGAATCAAACCGCTACACCAGTATATTTAACTCTGGCCTGATTCTCATGCAGGGCACAATAGCAATAGTGCCTCAGCATAATGATGCGTAATAATGATCCAAGCTCTTCCTTGCAAATAAAAATGAAATTTAAAAAATGACAGTTGGGATTTGAACCCAGGTCTCCTGCTTGCAAAACAGATATACTACCACTAAACCATCATTCCAGCTGCACTGAAAAGTGACTATTTGTCAAAAATAAATCAATTGATGAAACAAGTTCAAGTGTTTTTGGTGCTGGCTCCATCTGAAAATTGGCTGTGACAAATCCCTTACACAGTCAAACCAAAACATGAGGGATGGGGATTTCCATTGGGTAGTGCTGCTCAGTTTATTTTCTCCTGACCCAGTCACATGGTCCAATGTCAACACATACCTACCAGTCGCCAAACATTTCCTAGATAAGATCGGCTCACCGGTGCCTACCTGCCCATCACTAGGCTTTAGTATTTGCCAGCCTGTCTAGTGCCTGTGCACTTTGAAGTGTTAATTGTAAAAGGAGTGACTGTAGGGGTTCTCTGCCTTTTCTTTTTGATTCACTTTTTCTCCTGTTCTGTGGTGAGCCAGGTAGGCAAGCTTTTGTAATCTAAGTTTCACTATGGTAGTTTTCCTTTCTAGAAAATGTGGGGGGTTTTGTTTGTTATTTTGGCCTGGGAGAACCCTGAAGCTATTGTCATCTCCTCCTTATTTTGAGTTATCCTCTCTATTAGTTTTGGTTCTCACTTGTAAATAAATCTGCACTTATTATTTTGACAACCAGCAGTCCCTTGGTGCTTAATTTGTGAGTTGGGTTTTTTTTTGGGTGCTGCAACCAGTTGTATGTTACTGTAGGAGTCAAGAATTGAGGAGACTGGATGATTTTTCCACTAACTGCTTTAATTCTCATTCATCCTACGTCCTCTCTCGATCGGAGTGAAAAGAAACAGGACGCAGTCACACACATACATTTATACATTCATCTTCTAACAATACATCACACACAAAAGTCACAATACTCAGCTACATCCTTTCATCTCTAATAGAACACCCAGAGTCCTTCTGTTCTCCTTTCCGACCCCCAAAGGTCAGGCCGGGTAATCTTCTCCTCTGTCCTGAGTCCCCAGGGGGTGCAGATATGTCTTCCTCTTGAGGTGTGAAGTCAATACACATGGCTAGCTCAAAGTCTCTCTTGGCTGAATTCAGCCAGCCACATGTGAGTTACATAGGTTATAACTATGGACTCCACATTACTTCTTTTTGTCTTCCCTAGCAATCTTGGTCAATTAACCTCGCCAGCCCACGTGACAAACGCGCAATGCATTCTGGGATGAGTAGGTTCAGCGATTGTAAAGGGACTGCAAGCACACAGCGCCTTGGCATTTCTTGTGAATGAAAGTTAAAGTTAAGACCTAAACAGCTTTTACTGCAGGTTTGAAAAGAACCTACAGTTCTCACCTCCCACCCACACAAAAGGATTATCTGCAGCCCCAGGAACTCCATCCCTCCTCCACTCTGACCTCCCACCAGCACTAATGATCTGTGAAGAGGAGGTGCGCCGGGTCTTTCAGAGACAAAAGATCAAGAAGGCTGCAGGACCTGATGGTGTGTCTCCGTCCTGCCTGAGAGTCTGCTCCAACGAGTTGGCCCCCATCTTCACCCGGATCTTTAACAGATCACTGGAGCTGCGTGAAGTGCCTTCCTGCTTCAAACGCTCCATCATCATTCCAGTTCCCAAGAAACCCTCTATTACAGGATTAAACGACTACAGACCTGTTGCCCTGACCTCTGTGGTCATGAAATCCTTGGAGAGATTGGTGCTGAACCACCTGAAGGTCATCACAGGCCCCCTGATGGACCCACTGCAGTTTGCCTACCGGTCAAACAGGTCAGTGGATGATGCAGTGAATATGGGACTACATTACATCCTGCAACACCTCGACTCCCCAGGGACGTACGCCAGGATCCTGTTTGTCGACTTCAGCTCAGCGTTCAACACCATCATCCCAGGCATTCTTCATCAGAAACTCCTCCAGCTCAAGGTGCCCCCCTCCACCTGCCAGTGGATCTCCAGCTTTCTGACTGACAGGTGGCAACAGGTGAAGCTAGGGAGATTTACATCCAGCTCCCGAAAAATTAGTACTGGCGCCCCCCAAGGATGTGTCCTTTCCCCACTGCTCTTCTCCCTCTACTCCAACGACTGCACCTCAGAGGACCCTTCGGTGAAGCTCCTGAAGTTTGCGGACGACACCACAGTCATCGGTTTGATCCGGGATGATGATGAGTCTGCATACAGGCGGGAGGTGGAGCAGCTGATCCTCTGGTGCAGCCAGAACCATCTTGAACTTAACCCAGCCAAAACGGTGGAGATGACTGTGGATTTCAGGCGACACCCCCCTTCATTCCCCCACTCACCATCCTCAACAGCACAGTGTCCACTGTGGACTCCTTCAAGTTTCTGGGTACCACAATCTCCCGGAACCTGAAGTGGTCCTCCCATATTGACACTGTCCGGAAAAAGGCCCAGCAGAGGTTGTTTTTTCTGCGTCAGCTCAAGAAGTTTGATTTGCCTCAGGAGCTGCTGGTTGTCTTCTACACCGCCATCATCCAATCTGTCCTCTGCTTTTCCATCACTGTCTGGTTTGGATCTGCCACTAAACAGGACAAGACCAGACTGCAGCGGATCATTAAGTCTGCGGAGAGGATCATTGGTACCGACCTACCCTCCATTGAGAACTTATATCGGTCCATAACCAGGAAACGGGCGGGAAACATCTGTGCTGACCCATCACACCCCGGCCGCAAACTGTTTGAACTTCTATCTTCTGGTCGTCGTTACAGATCACTGAAAGTCAAAACCACCCGTCACAGGAACAGTTTCTTTCCTCAAGCCATCACTCTGATGAACTCCTAACATTCACCTAGTCCTACCTGTTGCTGTACTCATGACTTTTCATCCATTATTGCATTGCACATAACTCTCACACTGCTTTTTACTTCATTCACATTATATCACTGAATCTGAGTCCACATTGAAATACTGTGTGATTGTATATTTTTTCATATATTTCTGCAAAGTATGGTTAGTCCGAGTAAATAACTGCATATATTCCTGTATATATTTGCATCCTTTTATAGAAACGTGGACAGACTGTAATTTACTGTACATACTCTGGTTGTCATTGAATCCTTATTTAAATCCTTCACCTGAACAACGAGAGCAAGTTTTTAGCCAAAGTCAAATTCCTTGTATGTGTTGTGCATACTTGGCCAATAAAGCTGATTCTGATTAAAAAAAATCACAAAATGGACAGTGCGAAGGAAAATTTAAAGGGACCGTACTCCGCCAAATTGAATGGGACTGCAAAGGCATGCTATTTGGCGAAGCTTGAAGGGGTTAATGGACTAGATCCCTACCAACATATTACATGGAGTTTGGATGTAAACATTCTGCCAAACTTCGACCACGCCTTCATTTATAATTATATGACTTTAAGCATAAGTCCATACACGCATGAAGTTTTTAGTAACTTTAGGTCTTTGAAGCAAGAAAAAGTGCAGTTCACAGACGGATGGGTGCATGACTTGTAGATGTACAAGGTAGACTTGAAGACAATTGTGCTCACAAAGGTGCTTTTTTTAATTTCTTGTCTTTATTACAAGTATTTATTTACTAAATAAAATAAGTGCATGCCATAAATTGAATTATGCACCCAATATACATGTGAAAGTGTGCTTATAATATTTTATAATCAACCCCACCTTTCCTGAAGTTGGTGCAACCCCTGATGCACTTGTGTCCTGCACCTGTTGTGAAAAAGGCTGTGTGGAAGTAAAATCCCCATATAAGCACCGCAACAACAACATCCTGCAGGCCTGTGCAGAGAAGGATTTTTGCCTGAAACTCTCTGATGGGAGACTAGAACTCAAGCACAGTCACAAGTACTACAAATAGGTACAAATGCAAATTTTTGTGACAGGCTCACATTTCTGTGACTTTCTTGTGTGGACCACAAAAAGTTGTGTTGTTCTACGTGTCACACCAGATTCTGACCTGTGGGCGCAAACACTTTTACCAGTGGCCCAGAACTTTTTTTTTATAAAGTTTTCCTACCTGAGCTTGTTGCCCGTCACTTTACTGACTCTGACCCCACAACACAAAAGAGGAAAGTTGCAGCTGATAAACCTACCCAGAAGCCCAAAAGACGACGTCTAACTGCATTACAGCCAGGTCCCACACACAATCCCAAAAGACAGGCACAGAACACAGCAGAAGTGTGGTGCACTTGCAGGCAGCCAGAAGAGCTGGATGACATGGTTGCCTGTGATAACCAAAACTGTGAAATTCAGTGGTTCCATTTAGGATGTGGGGGACTCAGTGAAGCACCAACCCCACAGCAGCCGTGGTTTTGCGACGTGCATATTAGAGTAGTGCTGTAGCATGAGACAGTTATGCGCTATAACATTGTGTGAACAATGATACATGTTGATCATGCATGTCAATTTATATTCTTGTATTGTGTTATGGTTATGGTTACAGTTTTGCATCTTTGAAATAAAGAGCTGAAGTTTGTAAGCCATTGTATACTTTATTCCAAAAATTGTTACAAAGTAAGCAAGTGTATTTATATAGCACATTTCATACACAAGGGCAACTCAGTGTGATTTACATATATAAAAATAAAAGGAAAGAAAGCAAAATGCTTGAGCAATAAGAAAAATTGAAGAGGTGCTGCTTTAACTGCTTCAATATTATTGACACCGTTAAAGACATTATGTCAAAAGGGCTAAACCACACCAAAAACATGTCAGTGTCTACATTCTAAAACTAAAAAGTTCATAGCAGTCAATAACTAGAAAAGCACTCAGAGAGCGCAGACCTCCGCCAAGCGCCACAGTTGCCCCCCATACAGTGTTTGTGTGTACGTTTTCAGATTCCTTGACCATGAAAACATATGACTAGCAATTGGATTCACAATGATAGGATTAGTGGTTCAGTAGTAAAAGCATTACCTCCTTGGCGGAGGTAATAAACTGAAGTGTTGGTGTTGTGTCCATCTCGTGCATGTGCAAACTGCCAGGCTGCGGGCATTGCAATTGAATGAATGAATGAATTAATCTTTATTTCGAATAGATTAAGAGTACAGGTTAAAAGAAAGTGAATAATATAACAAAGGGGGTAATAAAATCCAACAAGGTCAAATTAGACAATAACTCCTGTGATTATACAGTTCAACATAAGTTATCCGAAATGTGTGATGGGTGAATCCGCAGCTTATATTGGCCACCCATGTTCCATCCAAGAATTCAAAAGAAAAAACAAAAGAAATCAACAGGCCAATGGGTTATGCGAGCGTTTTCATAGATCACTGAAAGCAGCACTGAGGGCTTCACTGACGGATGCAAATTGTGTAGACAGGTTGGCGTGGGTTTTATTGGGGTTGCGCTCCGCGGCAAAAGATGATTTGGAATCTTCCCCGGCAGAGAGCTTCTTTTTGCGCAGCTACTATGGCTGGCCGGGGAATTTCTGCCAAATAATCCGGCGGCGGACAGCTGCCCGTCTGAGCTTTTGCAGCGTAGCGCAAACACAGGCACGCTGCCGAGCCCTGCCCAGCACTGTGTTCCGCGTGCTTTTGTGCCTAAAACTTTGAAGAAGGCGGAGTTTGTGTTCGTCAGACACGACGAGCAGCGCCCTCCATTGTGCCTGCACACATGTTGAAAATGGCCGTATCTGACAATGTTAAAGAATCCTTTAAAAAATTTCTGTATCCAGACGGTGATCCGGATCATCCCCAAAATTTAATCAGTTCTTCCTTGTACCATTTCCAACAACGCCTGAAAGTTTCATCGAAATCCGTCCAAAACTTTTTGAGTTATCTTGCTAACCAACAGACAGACAAACAGACAGACAGACAGAGAAACAAACAGACAGACAAACCCCGGCAAAAGCATAACCTCCTCCTGGCCTTCGGCCTGGCGGAGGTAATAACTGTGACCTTACTGCCAAACATTTCAACGTACTGATGTGGCATGCTAGCCTGCAAACAAGGTCTCTTTGGCCCGTACACCAAAGGGCTGAGGTGTGCATGGAGCACATTTATTATGGTGTCGCAGAATAGGATGGATGCGGTTTGTCTGCTTATGTCAAAAAGGTGTACAATATGTTCAAGAGGCAAATTAAGCCGCAAATGCATCATAGTTAAAAGGAGAATTTGAAAATGGGAAATTTTTTCTGTCTTTGGTAGGTTGGGAAAAAAATTGCATCAGCAGAGCCATTAAACTGAAAGATGGAAGCCCAGTGTAGTATTTCACCTTTGAGTCATTATCTTTGAGGAAATTCTCATCCAGGGCCTTTCTGGAGAGCTCTTCCTTTGACTTTCTGTTTCCCTCTTGCAAGAGTAAAATTTCTTTAAGTCTAAGGTGACACATGCTGCAGTTCTGTAGTTCTTGCACATTTTCCACTGGAGCATCATCAGCCTGACAGATCTGTGCTGCTTCATCAGATGTCTCCTCCATCTCAGCCAGAGGTGTGGTGTTATCTGTTGGTGATCAGGACAATAAACAACTGTAGTTAATATATTTTGTAATCAAAAGGAATCCCAAGACACATTTTAGAAAGAAAAACATAGGTAAAAAAAAGACTACCTGAAGGAGCTACATTTATCCATCTCAGTCACGGGGCCAGTGATGTGTGTGTTGGGGGTTCACTTGCATGCCCTGCTGATTCTTTTTGTTGTAATCTTGCCCGTCTGCATAAGCAGTTAAACCTGTCAGGAGTGGTAGCTGGAAGCTCTGCATGCCCAAGGTTTAGAGAAGGTGCCCAGTCAGGATCACAGTCTAGCATTTCATAAGCTGGTCTGTCTGTTAAAGCAAAGGAAACGGTAAGAAAATACTTTGGTGTTGAACAAATTAAACCCGCTTACACAGGTGTGTGAGTGGTAACTTTCTGTAGTTACTCGGATATCAGAGTCTTTCTTTAGCTTAGCTCTGTTTAGCTTAGCACTGCTGACGTAGGGTAAAAGCTATGACCAAGCAAGTCTTAACCACAACAGACATACACAATAAATCATAGCGTACCTTTATGAAAATGCTTTGAGCACACCACCATCGATACAGGTGTGTGTTTGAAATTTATGTTGGGTCTTCTGACTGCTGCAATCCAGGCCAGGCGTCGCCTCTTAGTTACATCCGAAACGTGGGCTGTGCTGTTCTTCTTCCATGCTGGAAAACGATAAAAGCCTATTCCGTGGTTTACCTTTTCTCCACGGCGGTTGTGAGAGCGACTATTACAGTTTACAACACAGCTGCTTTGTGAAGACATCTCCTATGTTGATGTGATCTTAGCAAACTAACGGGTCCTACCCTACCCAGAATGCACTCGGTCAGTTCTGCAGACACGACGTAACACTGGCAGAATCAATAGGGTCGTAACAGAAATGAAGGCTCATCCGGGATTGGACACCTGCACCACTTCCTTAAGGGGGGAGGTGTGACAACCCCCTCCATGGGGAATTAGTCAGTGGTGCAGTTCAGGACACTGTTAAAGTACACCTGCGTTACTAGCCAAGCACTAGTGGAGGAACTCTTCTTTGGCTCAGTGGTTGAGTAAGAGGTTTCCAATGTCAGAGATGCATATAGTGCCACAGCTCTACCCCCCCCCCCCATTGGCAAATCAGATCACTGCATTGTCATGTTAACACCCAAGTACGTTCCCCTTGTGCAAAGGCAACCTGCTTATACACAGACTGTGAGGAGGTGGACACGGGAGGCTGCTGATGCACTGTAGGACTGCTTCGAGATGACAGACTGGAGCATACTCTGTCAACCACATGGGGTGGACATAGACAATATGACTGACTGCATCACAGAATACATTAGATTCTGTGAAGACATGACCATGCCAGCTCAGACTGTACACTGCTTCTCCAACAACAGACCATGGGTCACGAGTGACCTGAAAGCACTTCTGAACAAAAAGAAGAGAGCTTTTAGGGCTGGAGACAAGGAGAAGCTGAGGGAGTGCAGCATGAGCTGAGAGAGATGCTGAGGAGGTGCAAGGACAACTATAAGAGGAAGCTGGAAGATAAACTCAGGCAAAACAATGCTAAAGATGTGTGGGAGGGAATGAAGGAAATAACTGGGTGCAAGGGGAGAGTCAGGCAGCCATCTCAGGGCCAGGAGAGAGCTGAGGAAATCAATCTGTTTTTTAATAGGTTCAACTCACAGTCTGTCACCCCAGCAACACAACCAGACCCCCACGCACCCCTCCCCACCCACCCTCCTGTGCAGAACCTCTCTCCATCTCCCCGCTCCTTCTCTTCAGGGTGCACCAGGACCCTCCCTCACTTCATGGTGACTACAGACCAGGTGGAGAAACAGCTGGAGAGACTCCGTCAGTGGAAGGCGGCGGGCCCTGATGGTATCTCCGCCAGGACCCTGAGGACCTGTGCCAACCAACTAGCTCTGGTACTGAAACACCTGTACAACCTGAGCCTGAGTCTGGCGAGAGTACCGATACTGTGGAAGACATCCTGCCTGGTTCCTGTTCCCAAGAAGTCATCTCCATTGGACCTGAATGACTATTGACCAGTTGCCCTCACATCTCATGTGATGAAGGTTCTGGAGAGACTGGTCTTAGCCCACCTGAGGCTGCAGGTGAAGACATGGCTGGACCCTCTGCAGTTTACGTATCAGCCCCATTTAGGAGTTGAAGATGCTGTCACCTACCTGCTGCAACGAGCCCATCTGCACCTGGATGGGGGAGGAGATACTGTGAGAATCACTTTTTTTGATTTCTCCAGTGCCTTTAACACCATCCAGCCACTGCTACTGGCTACTGCGGGTGATGGGGGTTGACAGCTGTGTGATCTCCTGGATTACTGATTACCTGACAGGCAGACCACAGTTTGTCCAGCTGGGCAATGTCTTGTCTGGAGTGGTGGCTAGTGATACGGGAGCTCCACAGGGGACTATGCTCTCTCCTTTTCTCTTTACCTTATGCACCACTGACTTTCAGTACAACACTGAGTCAGGCCACCTGCAGAAATTCTCTGACGACTCAGCTGTTGTGGGGTGTATAAGAGGAGGAGAGGAGGGGGAGTACAGGGCACTGGTAGACAGATTTGTGGAGTGGACGGAGCAGAATCACCTGAGGTTGAATGTCAGCAAGACCAGAGAAATGGTGGTTGACTTCAGGAGGAGGAAGACGCCTTCTCAGCCACTGCAGATTAGGGGGGAGGATGTGGAAGTGGTTGAGGACTATAAATATCTGGGTGTCAGGATCAGCAGCGGGTTGGACTGGAGATCCAACACCGATGGTGCACACAAGAAGGGGATAAGCAGACTCTACTTCCTGAGGAAGCTAAGATCCTTCAACGTGTGCAGCAGGATGCTGGAGCTTTTCTAACAGACCGTTGTCGCCAGCGCCATCTTCTTTGCGGCTGTCTGTTGGGGTAGCAGTATCAGGGCCAGAGACACCAACAGACTTGACAAGATTATCAAGAGGGCTGGCTCTGTAATTGGTCTCAGACCGGAGACCTTTAAGACAGTGGTGGAGAGGAGAACACTAAATAAACTGTGATCCATCATGGACAATCCTGATCACCCCACCACCACCACCACCACCACCACCACACACTAGACAGACAGCGAAGCACTTTCTCCAGTAGACTACTACGGCTTCGCTGTCAAACGGCCAGGTACAGGAAATCTTTCCTGCCACATGCAATTTCACTGTACAATAACTCACTGTGATGTTGTATTCTGGTCATAGCTATGCTGCCACACTGCACCTTACAGACTAACTGGTACCTCAAATTTTCACTCTGCTCCTGATAGTCCTTCTTTGTGCATTGGGATGATTCACGTGTTTATACAGGTCATCATATATTAAGCTATGATGTATATAGGTTTTTATAGTTGTGTTAGTTTTTACTTTCCACGGGTAATCCCTTTGTCTGTCATGTGTGTGTTTCTGTTGTTTGGTTGTCTACTGTCATGCTGCTGTTACACTGTAATTTCCCAGTTTGGGATCAAAAAAGTACATCTATCGATCTATCTATCTATCTATCTATCTATCTATCTATCATATTAGGAGGTGTGTGTCTACCTTGCCTGAGGGTGAAAGTGACATAGGTCTGTCCACCTTGACTGGGGGGTCAAAATGTGATTTGTGATCCCAGGCTGAAATAGGCAGTTCTGGCCTTGGCCCAGAAAGTGGGTTGAAACAGACATTTTCCATTTATGTGATGTTGACAATGCAGTGTTTACCTGAAGTAATGTTGCAGGTTCAGGACATTCCAATAAAATTTCTATGTGACACAGGACCATGCAGATCGGTAATAACAGGCGCAGACATTCACAATTTACAAAATCAGATGAAAAATAACTGTAAAAGCCACAAATGGTAAGAAAAAAACAGTACCTTTCAAAAAATGTTAAGGTAAAAGAGCCTGTCACCGGTGACATGGCAAAAGGTTGTTTCATATTGTCTAAAGCATGCCCTGTCAACCTTCTGGCAAGGGATCTCCTCAAAGCCCTCAATACTGCCATAATCCCAAAGGATAATATAGTATGAGAGAATCACATTTTCCACATGTGGAAGGAATAAATGTATTGCAGGATTTCAATGTGTTCAGGTTCTGCTACTCACTGTGTTTGGTTTTGGTCTGACCACACTCAGTAACATCAGACCTGCACACAAAAGCTATGCAAAATTTTGAGTCCAAAACATTCCTTGCAAATCCATCCTCATCCTTGTGGTAGCACTTTTGATTTGGTTACTTTTAAGGACATCATTATCTATTTATCGCAGGGCTAGGTACAGTGGGGCAAAAAAGTATTTATTCAGCCACCAATTGTGCAAGTTCTCCCACTTAAAAGATGAGAGAGGTCTCCAATTTTCATCACAGGTATACCTCAACTATGAGAGACAAAATGAGAAAAAAAAAATCCAGAAAATCACATTGAAGGATTTTTAATGAATTAATTGGTAAATTCCTCAGTAAAATAAGTATTTGGTCACCTACAAACAAGCAAGATTTCTGGCTCTCACACACCTGTAACTTCTTCTTTAAGAGGTTCCTCTGTCCTCCACTCGTTACCTGTATTAATGGCACCTGTTTGAACTCGTTATCAGTATAAAAGACACCTGTCCACAACCTCAAACAGTCAGACTCCAAACTCCACTATGGCCAAGACCAAAGAGCTGTTAAAGGACACCAGAAACAAAATTGTAGACCTGCACCAGGCTGGGAAGACTGAATCTGCAATAGGTAAGCAGCTTGGTGTGAAGAAATCAACTGTGGGAGCAATTATTAGAAAATGGAAGACATACAAGACCACTGATAATCTCGATCTGGGGCTCCACGCAAGATCTCACCCCGTGGGGTCAAAATGATCACGAGAACGGTGAGCAAAAATCCCAGAACCACATGGGGGGACCTAGTGAATGACCTGCAGAGAGCTGGGACCAAAGTAACAAAGGCTACATCAGAAACACACTACGCCGCCAGGGATTCAAATCCTGAAGTGCCAGACGTGTCCCCCTGCTTAAGCCAGTACATGTCCAGGCCCGTCTGAAATTTGCTAGAGAGCATTTGGATGATCCAGAAGAGGACTGGGAGAATGTCATATGGTCAGATGAAACCAAAATAGAACTTTTTGGTAAAAACTCAACTTGTCGTGTTTGGAGGAGAAAGAACACCATACCTACTGTGAAGCATGGGGGTGGAAACATCATACTTTGGGGCTGTTTTCTGCAAAGGGACCAGGACAACTGATCCGTGTAAAGGAAAGAATGAATGGGGCCATGTATTGTGAGATTTTGAGTGAAAACCTCCTTCCATCAGCAAGGGCATTGAAGATGAAACGTGGCTGGGTCTTTCAGCATGACTATGATCCCAAACACACCGCCCGGGCAACGAAGGAGTGACTTTGTAAGAAGCATTTCAAGGTCCTGGAGTGGCCTAGCCAGTCTCCAGATCTCAACCCCATAGAAAATCTTTGGGGGGAGTTGAAAGTTTGTGTTGCCCAGCGACAGCCCCAAAACATCACTGCTCTAGAGGAGATCTGCATGGAGGAATGGGCCAAAATACCAGCAACAGTGTGTGAAAACCTTGTGAAAACTTACAGAAAACATTTGACCTCTGTCATTGCCAACAAAGGGTATAAAACAAAGTATTGAGATGAACTTTTGTTATTGACTAAATACTTATTTTACCGAGGAATTTACCAATTAATTCATTAAAAATCCTTCAATGTGATTTTCTGGATTTTTTTTCTTATTTTGTCTCTCATAGTTGAGGTATACCTGTGATGAAAATTGGAGACCCCTCTCATCTTTTAAGTGGGAGAACTTGCACAATTGGTGGCTGACTAAATACTTTTTTACCCCACTGTATGTTAATCATAGGCATCACAATTGACTAGAAGGACCAGGCTGCGATGACCATGTTTATGCTGGTAATGTGTTGTGGAAGCATGCTAACTACACAGCCAAAACAGCAAATTGTTCAAATTGTTAATGATATTTGTGGTAATATTTCTGGTCTTTTCTTGTGTCATTCCCTGCATCCGTAATATGATGATGAGACTTGTGCTTGTTAATTTAGTGATGTACCATGGAGCAGTTGCAAAGGATGATGGAGATGATGAACAAACAGTGTGAGCTCAAAGTGTCTCTCCATGACCCAAGTACAGAGTAAAAGTATGATTGACATGTAGAAAAAGACCGAAAGAAGTTGCATGATCATGATGTGAAGTTGAAATGTACTGCCTGTACATACATTTATGAAGTTTGAAACGTTATTTTTATTTTATTTTATGTTGCTTTTATTTCTGTTTTTATATTTTGTTATTTTTGTTTTGTTTTCATCTTTTATTATTTTTGCTTTGTCTTTTATGTTTTGTTTTGTACAAGCTGCAATGACACATGCAGCAATGACACATACTACCCTTATCATATCCTTATTACCATTTGAGTTTAATGGGGTTTTTTTCCTCATTAATTACTTTTACCATTAATTAATAAGTTTCACTGTTCTATTTTTCCTCGTAAAGGACTAAATGTTAGCCGGCGCCTGGTGCTGCAGGGTCGATGGCAGACTTTCCCCATCACTAGCTAATTAGGGTCTGTTGCACATCAATGCTGTTGAGCTTAGCATAGCTGCCAGATGGGGTTTTAGATGCCATAACTTATCACTCTTCATTTATGATGCCTTGCATGGCATCAAAGGGGGGGGGATGATAGAATAATTTTGTATTCTTTATCTGCTGGTACCTCAGAGTCTGTGTGAAGTGTACAAGGTCTTGGCAGCATGACATTTTTCCTTTGTTTACATACACGTGTTGTGTAATGTCTGAGAAAGGAGACAGTTTGGAAGAACCAGACTGGACCAGATATTCTCTCATGGACCGTTTTGCGATAACAGGATGTTTAAAGACTGAAAGTTGCGTATGTGATAGAGAACAATTTCCGGAGGTGACTCTGAGTGTATCACTTATTGTTCTCCACTGATTCTTTGACTACTGGTTGAAGAGAATTTTTCCAACAGAAACATTTTTAAACTTTTCTCCTCGGCTTCAAGCGGTTGTCTTTATTGTTATTTTGTACCCAAAATGCACTACGGTAAATGCCACTTCCTCTTCTCAGACTACATGTTGCTATGGTTACACAAACACGGAGGGGCACTTCCGCCCTTTGGTCCACTGGATAGTCTGGTTACATTCACACTGCAAGCAAAGTGCACAAGATTTCATTTGCAAGTGAACTGAGACCTACGTTTTTCAGGCGGACCAGTGTTCGCTTGTTTGGTGCGCAACAGAGTTCGAATGCACATTCAGTCTTTACCAAATGAACCGAACTATCCACAGAAGCGGTCCAGAGTTCCTTTGGTCCGGACCAAACAGTGGCTGTGTGAATGCACCCTAGAGCTCTCCCTGGAATGCTCTGCTGTTTCCCGAACAAAGTATGGATTATTTTTCTCATCTGTTGGTGTCTCAGCGCTCCCTGGATACCATTAATACCTGCCTGGTACCTGTGGCTGACTCCAATCAGGTGCTCCAGCCCCACCGCCCCTGTTTTCCTCAGTTCCGCCAGCACAGGGTGAACCTCTGGAACCTGAAGCTGCTGTGTTGGCCTCCCCAGTCCACTCCACCCCAGGCCCCAGCTCCTGCCAGGACTGGCCTGGTAAATGCCAGATCAATGGTAAAAAAAAAAAAAAGAAAAAAAAAAGAAAAAAAACTTTTATCCTCAGGGATTTCCGTGGTCTGGATTTCCTCTGCATATGTGAGACTTGGTTGAGTGTTGGTGACAGTAGCCCTTTTTCTGAACTTTTACCAGCTGGTTGCTCTTATTTTATGTCACGTGCCGAGCCAGCTTGGCTTTCCCCGGTTTGGCCTCGATCTCTTTGGGGGGTTGGCTTTGCTGGTTATGTGTATTTTGGTGTATTCTTGTACTTATTCCATGTCCCTAGCCACTGCCTGACCGGCAGCTGTTAGTCAGCATCTGTAATCTTCTTTCTCTCACACTGCTGACAGTCTGCCGGCCCAGCCACGCCCCCTCGCTCTCCTTCTGGCTCATCATCTGTTTCCAGTCCCGGTAATCATCCGTCCGTGCCTCGCCCAGGTGTCCCCTATTTACCACGCCAGCAGCATCTGTATTAAAGGAGCTCTTTGCTGGACAGACGCTGCTGGATCATTGTACGTGTTGGATGGTCGTTCTTCCCAATCTAACCGTCACGTCAGTAAGGACTGCATTCGTTTTTGCTCGCTGTCATCGCTGTGACCACTCGGCATGCCCCCGCACTGTGAGCATTTGTCTGTGCACTGTCCGCTGCTGTATTCCTCCAGTGTGTGTGTTGGGCAGCCTAGAGGACTCTACGTGTATCCGAGCTGTTCTGTGTTTATATGTGATGTGTTAATAAACGTGTGTATGGTGTAACTCAGCATTTAAATCCTCGTCCTTTTTCTCCTCCTCCGTGCGCTGTTGGAGAAGTGCACGGAGAGGTCATGACAGAATGATCCAACTGAATCATAGGATTTAGCGGGTACACCCACACATCTTTTTTTTCCGTTCCTTCTTTTTGTGTGATTTTTTTTTTGAGACTGAGCTGTGTTGGAGTGGGCCATGGATTTGCCTCCCCGCAGCTATCCGTTGTGCTTGGGATGGGAGATTTTCAAAGCATTGATGGACATCGACGGGCTCATCACGTCGGCCAGCGTTTATTCCACCCCGGAGGACATTCTTTGGTATGTAGGTCTGGTGGAGGCAGAGGTCCGGCGGTGCCCTCAGCCCGCTCGGCACACCGAGGGGATGAAGAGGATTGACCGATTGGCAGCGCTGCGGCGTGGGTGCTGCAAAGGGGTGAGGAAATCCCCTATGAAGACCGAGCTTGTGCCGAGAGTCAAGCGCTCCCGGGGTTCCATTCCTCCTGCCTCCCACCAGCACGAGATGCCCACTCCCATCCCGGCTCCTCCAGCTCCAGCACTCAGTCATTGACGTTGCCCCAGGAGACACCGGGAGAAGCCCTCCTTATCTGCAGCGATTCCTGTTCCTCCGAGGTCCGCTGAACTCACCCCAGCCACTCTTACCTCCATCGCCATGGAGATGGCTCTTCCACCAGTCTGCAGAGGGGCCTACATCACTGCTGACACAGAGAGGGATGACTGTCTACCGTCTGCAGCTGTCAAAACCAACAACCGGGATGACAGGCAAGTACTTTATCTTTCTATTTCACCAAATAGTATTAAATCTTGTCTGTCTCCCGAGGGAGAGACCCAGTTTAAGCAGTCTGCTGGGTCCTCTCCTCCAGCTGCAGATATCAAATCACCCTTTCTCCTCTCCGTGCCTCCTCCCATTTCCTCTGAGGGCCTGCTGGCCCAAGGTCAGGGCCGTCAGACGGCAGAGTAGCCAGTGGCCTCGGATGATCCATTACTGGAGCCAGCATGGAGAGGCTCCCCTGCAGCCACGCCGAAGGATTTCCCAGTGTTGGAGCCACTGCAGGAGGAACATCGGACTAATACCACCATCTCGCAGGCTACAGCCAAGAACATCAAACGCTGGGATGACAGGCAAGTGTGTTTTCATTTAATTCAATCCACCCATAAAAACCCTTGTCTGTCTCCCGAGGGAGAGGCGCAGTCTCAGCAGTCCGCTGGGTCCTCTCTTCCGGCTGCAGCGGCAAACTTATCCTCTACTCCTTCTGTGTCTCCTCCCTCTTTTTATGAGTGCCTGTCAGTCCAAGAACCGAGCCGCCAGACGATGGAGGAGCTGGTGGTTCCGGACAATCCCTTCCCGGAACCAGCACGGAGGGGTTCCCCTGCAGCCACGCTGGTGGAGTCCTCTGCATTGGAGCTGCTGCAGGAAGCTAACAGGACTGTTGTCACCATCTTGCCAGCTGCGGAGGCGTCTGCAGTGGACTTGGAGCTGGAGCTGGACCTCGGGGTGGCCTGGTCCAAGTGTTCGTCACCAGGATCAACGGAGTCCTGGACTGTGGTGGAGCTTGAGCTCAGGCAAGTACTCTCTCTTGTGTTTCTTATGGCAGTTTTAGAGAGATCTTGTCTGGCTCTGGGTGAGGAGAGTCAGGCGCAGTGCACAGCTGCGTCTGAACTTCCCTCGCCGGGCTCCACCGCTGCCAGTGACCCTAACAACCCTGTTTCTTCTCTCACTCCTGAGCCATCTTCTAGGGTTGTCGGAGAAGAACAATCAACTCCAGGGGCTCTTGTGGAGCTGGTCTCACCGCCCGATGACGTTGCGGGTCCAGCTTCCCTGAGGGCTGAGATCGTCATGTGGTCTCCTCCTCAGGCTGCACCGCTATGGGTCCAGCAGGCTGGCTTCGGACCATCGTGGGAGCTGCACTCCAGGATTAGCCCGACGTGGGTGCTGCGCTCCTGCTCGGACCCATCATGGAGGCTACCCTCCAACGTGGGTTCCGCCGAGGGTGCAGCCTTGGCCTGGTCAGGGTCCACCGCGGGCGCAGCTGAGCCTCAGCCAGAGGTCACCGTGGGTGCAGCTGAGCCTCAGCTGGAGGTCACCGCAGACGCAGCTAGGCTCCCGCTGTAGTCCATCGTGGGTGCAGTGGTGCCGGCCCAGTCAGGGGCCACCATGGGCGCAGTTAGGCTCCCGCTGGAGTCCATCGTGGGTGCAGCAGAGCCAGCCCGGTCAGGGGCCACCGTGGGCGCAGTTAGTTTCTTGCTGGAGTCCTTTGTGGGTGCAGTGGAGCTGGCCCGGTCAGGGACCACCATGGGCACAGTTAGGCTCCTGCAGGAGTCCATCGTGGGTGCAGCGGAGCCGGCCTGGTCAGGGGCCACCATGGGTACAGTTAGGCTCCCACTGGAGTCTGGTATCCACCCCTGGAAGGAGGGGACCTGTCACGTGCCGAGCCGGCTTGGCTTTCCCCGGTTTGGCCTCGATCTCTTTGGGGGGTTGGCTTGCTGGTTATGTGTATTTTGGTGTATTCTTGTACTTGTTCCCTGTCCCTAGCCACTGCCTGACTGGCAGCTGTTAGTCAGCATCTGTCATCTTCTTTCTCTCACGCTGCTGACAGTCTGCCGGCCCAGCCATGCCCCCTTGCTCTCCTCTGGCTCATCAGCTGTTTCCAGTCCCGGTAATCATCCGTCCGTGCCTCGCCCAGGTGTCCCCTATTTACCACGCCAGCAGCGTCTGTACTAAAGGAGCTCTTTGCTGGACAGATGCCACTGGATCATTGTACATGTAGGATGGTTGTTCTTCCCAATCTAACCGTCACGTCAGTAAGGACTGCATTCGTGTTTGCTCGCTGTCATTGCTGTGACTACTTGACCTGCCCCCGCACTGTGAGTATCTGTCTGTGCACTGTCCGCTGCTGTATTCCTCCAGTGTGTGTGTTGGGCAGCCTAGAGGACTCTACGTGTATCCGAGCTGTTCTGTGTAAATTAACCAATGAAAATCAGACAGTGCCTTTGAATTGCGGTTCAACAGAATTATTTTAAAAAACAAACTCATGAAACAGGCCTGGACAAAAATGAATGTACCCCTAGAAAAAATTGAAAATAATGTGACCATAGGGACATGTTCAACCAAGATGTGTCCTCTAATTAACATCACAGGTGTCTATAAACTTGTAATCAGTCAGTCGGCCTGACTGACCACTACTTGTGGTCAAAAATGTTCCTAAACAGGAGAAGTCCATCTTTTTGCTACTGCTTCCATGTGAAAATTGGCCGTGACAAATCCCTTACACAGTCAAACATGACAACACAAAACGTGAGGGACAGGGATTTCCGCTCACTTCATTTCATGTTGCATGCAAAATCATGAACAGCTTCCTGACCCAGTCACGTGGTCTGACGTCAACACAATACGTCACGATGCACGCCTTGAAGCATGTCTCACCAAATATTTCCTGGATAAGATCGGATCATCGTTTGGAGCACCAGTGCCTACCTTTCCATCACTAGTCTCCAGACTCCTGATTGCCTCCTACCGCAAGGTCATTCTAACAAGTGGTGGCAGAAGCTGGGGGCACTCACAGCAGAGAGAAGTCAAGGATGACGAGACAAAAAAAGAGGAAAAAGTATGACCCCCAGGAAGAACCAGACGATGGAGCAAGAGCCCCTGCTGACCAAGGAGTTAAGGATGCCAGTGACCCCGGAGCAAAGCTGGAGGAGCTTTCAGATATGATTAAGTCACTTATCTGATCTCAAGCAGCTAGAGACCAACAGATGGAGAAGGATGCTTGTTATCAAAAGCAATGGTGGAAGAGGATGCAACACCAATTTCAACGGATTCAGATTCAAATGAATGAAGACTACAGACATGAACGGTTGGAAGAGGAACAGGAGCAGAACCAAAGACAAAGTAATGTTTATGGTGCTGGTGAAGGTACAAGTCAAATGGCTCATCATATCCTTTCGCAGAGGGAACCACCATGTTATAGAGAGCCAAAGTTGCTTCCTCTTTCTCAAGATGACAATACTGAACACTTTATGACCACATTTGAAAGAATGGCTCAAGTTTGTCATTGGCCAAAGGATGAATGGACTATTCGTCTTGTTCCCCTGCTAACAGGTAAAGCCCGCAGTGCTTATGTGTTAATGGACATTCAAGACTGTGAAGATTATGAGAAAATCAAAGTGCCAGTTTTGCAGAAGTATGAAATTACAGCATAAACTTGCCACAGAAGGTTCTGTTCCTTGGATATTCTTCCAGAAGAAACTCCTCGGGAGCTGTATGTTTGCCTAAAGGACATATTTTCAAAATGGGTCAAGCCTGAGAAGTCAACAATTCAGGAGGTATCAGAGAAGATAATTCTAAAACAATTCCTGAGGCTGGTGCACTTGAAGTGTGGATCCGCTTGAAGTGTGGATCTGAGAACATGATCCTGAAACGGCAGAAAAAGCAGCACAACTGGCTTATGTTTTTATGGCAGCAAGAAGAGGCACCAGTCACAGTAGTTTTGGCTGGGACAACAGTAATTAGGGCCTGAGCCACTGACAACGTCAATCGGCGAAAGCCCTATTGGAATTGCCCAGCTCGAAGAAATTCTTCCGCCTAAACAAATGAATTTTTCACCCTCTGAACGTTAACCAAAACGCGATTTTTTTTGGCAGACCCGGCAAAAATTTTGATAAACTGGAAAACATATGTGCCCCCCCACCCCAAATTTTTGTGGGTGGGGCCAAACGTACAAGGTCTATGGAGACTGGAGACCATAAACTTTGCCGTACAGACATAAAATTTGGGTGAGGTGTGCATCACCTCAAGACATGCAAAAAACATAATTGTGGCCCATACCCACCACCAACAGAAAGGTCGCCATCTTGCCTCAAAGTTGCCCAACTTCCAATTCGGAAAAAAGTCACACCTCGCTTTTGAACGAACTAGTCCTTGGGACCTGCTCCAATTGAACTCATTTTTACATGGCAGCAGCTATAGGAATTGGCCATTAAAAATTGTATGAATTAAGTCAAAATCTCAAAAGATGTGGCCAGGGCGCCATGGCGAAGTTTGACTCCTCCCCTTACAACTTCAAACAGCTGTCTTCGGGCAAAAATTGTCCGATGTCCCCCAAACTTTTCATGATGGAAAATAGTCCCGCCCCAAACGCATCAACATTAAAATACCTGATAAAAGATATAGCACCACATAGTGGTTAACGAAAGAATTGCTGAAAACTGTTTTATTTATTACTCACACGTCACTTGCCAGACTGACGTGAAATTTTTTGAGATTAATCACACCACAGGGATGATCATAACTGCTTATCAATTTTAGCATGACGTCACATGTGTTAGTATGGACACGTCCTACTCGCCATTCAATCCTTGATCTTTTTTACAGGATTAGGAATGACCTGGAGTCATGAAATCTTGAACATAGGATGAGGTGACTGTAATATATAGTCCTATATGGGTGGACAAAACATAACTGATAGGTAAGTGTTGCCATGGCGACATGGCGTACACTGACTCTTCGCCATGGAATATCAAAAACTTGTAAATTGGACAAACTTCATCTGATTTCCACCAAATTTTCGACAATGGATATGACTCCTGCCCCAGACGAGTCTATGTAGAAATAATAAACAAAAGTTATAGCGCCACCTTGTGGTTAGAGCAACAGACACTTGTAAATTGGACAAACTGTACGATTTTCACATAATTTTGCACATTTGATATTAGTCCCACTGCAAACACATGTATGTAAGAATAATAAACACAAGTTATAGAGCCCCCGGGTGGTTAAAGGAAGAATTGCTGAAAACTCTTTTATTTATTACTCACGCGCTGCTGGCCAGAATGACGTGAAATTTTCTGAGATTCATCAGACCAAAGGGATAATCATAACTGCACATCAATTTTAGTATGATGTCACACGTGTTACCATGGGCACGCCCTCCTCGCCATTCAATCCGTGAGCTTATGGGAAGGGATGGTAAGGTCCCAGAGTCATGAAATTTGGAACATACGTTGACATGACTGTCATATATAGTCCTATATGGATGGACCACACATAACTGACAGGGAAGTGTTGCCGTGGCGCCATGGCGAAGTTTGACTCCGCCTCTTACAAAATCAAGCAGCTTTAACTCGCGCAAAACTTGTCCAATGTGCACCAAAGTTTCCAAGATGGAAAATATTACCACCCTGAATGTGTCATCATCAAAATACCTAACTAAAGATATAGGGACACATAGTGGTTAACACCAAGCATGACACCCTCCATTCCCTGGCTGCGCCTAGAAATCCTGTCCATAAAAATTATGAACAGGATCGGTGACAAAGGGCAGCCCTGGCGGAGTCCAACTCTCACTGGGAATGACTCCGATCGAGAGTTGGCAATACGAACCAAACTCTCACAACGGTCGTACAGAGACCGAATAGCTCGTAACAACAAGCCCGATACCCCATACTCCCGAAGCACCCCCCACAAAAATCCACGAGGGACGCGGTCAAACGCCTTCTCCAAGTCCACAAAACACATGTAAACTGGTTGGGCAAACTCCCACGAACCCTCAAGAATTCTCGAGAGGGTAAAGAGCTGGTCCGATGTGCCACGGCCAGGACGAAAACCACATTGCTCCTCCTGAATCCGAGGTTCGACCAACGGCCGGACTCTCCTCTCCAGTACCTTGGCATAGACCTTCCCAGGGAGGCTGAGGAGTGTGATCCCTCTAAAGTTGGAGCACACCCTCCGGTCCCCTTTTTTGAAGAGAGGAACCACCACCCCGGTTTGCCATGCCAAAGGCACTGCCCCCGACCTCCACGCAATGTTGCAGAGGCGTGTCAACGATGACAACCCAACAACATCCAGGGCCTTGAGGTACTCAGGGCGAATCTCGTCCACCCCCGGGGCCCGGCCACCAAGGAGATTTTTAACCACCCAGGATTTCTAGGCGCAGCCAGGGAATGGAGGGTGTCATGCTTGGTGACCACAGGATCTCATCGCTGTTGTTTGCAGATGATGTTGTCCTGTTGGCTTCATCCAGCAATGACCTACAGCTCTTGCTGGGACGGTTTGCCGCTGAGTGTGAAGCGGCTGGAATGAGAATCAGCACCTCCAAGTCCGAGTCCATGGTTCTCAGCCGGAAAAAGGTGGATTGTCCTCTCCGGGTTGGGGACAGGCTACTGCCCCAAGTGGAGGAGTTTAAGTATCTTGGGGTCTTGTTCACGAGTGAGGGGAGAATGGAGCGAGAGATCGACAGACGGATTGGAGCAGCATCTGCAGTGATGCAGACGTTGTACCGGTCTGTTGTGGTGAAGAGGGAGCTTAGTTCTAAGGCAAAGCTGTCAATTTACCAGTCAATCTATGTTCCTACTCTGACCTATGGTCACGAGCTTTGGGTAATGACCGAAAGAACGAGATCGCGGATACAAGCGGCTGAAATGAGCTTTCTCCGTAGGATTGCTGGACTCACCCTCAGAGATAGGATGAGGAGCTCAGTTATCCGGGAGAGGCTCAGAGTAGAACCGCTGCTCCTCCACATTGAAAGGAGTCAGTTGAGGTGGTATGGGCATCTGATTAGGATGCCTCCTGGACGCCTCCCACTTGGGGTGTTTCAGGCACGTCCCACTGGGAGGAGACCCCGGGGCAGACCCAGGACTCGGTGGAGAGACTATGTCTCCCAGCTGGTCTGGGAACGCCTTGGTATTCCCTCTGAAGAGCTGGAGCTGGTGGCTGGGGAGAGGGAAGTTTGGGCTTCTCTGCTTGAACTGCTGCCTCCGCGACCCGGACCTCCGGAAAAGCGGTAGAAGATGGATGGATGGATGGATGGATAGTGGTTAACAAAAGAATTGCTGAAAACTTTTTTTTATTATTACTCATGCGTCACTTGCCAGACTGACGTAACATTTTCTGTGATTAATCACACCACAGGTTTAATCATAACTGCACATCAAGTTTAGCATGACATAACATGTGTTACCATGGACATGCCCTCCTCACCATTCAATCCTTGATCTTGTTTGCAGAATTAGGAACAACCTGGAGTCATGAAATCTTTAACATAGGTTGAGGTGACTGTCATATATATTCCTATATGGGTGGACAACATATAACTGACAGGGAAGTGTTGCCATGGCGACATGGTGAAGGTTGACTCCTTGCCATGAAACATCAGAAAGTTTCATCTTGGACAAACTTTGTTTGATTTTCACCAAACTTTCGACAATAGATAATAGTCCCATCCTTAATGCTCCTATATAAAAATAACAAAAGTTAGAGCTCCGCCTAGTGGTTACAACACCGGACCCTTGTAACTTTAACAAACTTTGTATGATTTTCACAAAATCCTCTATGTTTAATATTTCTCCTGCCCTGAATGAGTCTATATACAAATAATAAACAAAAGTTTTAGTGCCCCGTAATGATTAAAGGAGTAATTGCTGACAACTGTTTGTTTTTCTCTCACCAGCTGAAAAAATGACATGAAGGAATGACTAGGGCTCATTGACAGTACATGTACTTAGTATAGAATTGTTTCCATGGTGACCACCATGATTCAATGGCTTCCTCGCAATGCAAAACATGACAGTTACAGCTCAGACAATCCTCGTCTGATTTGGACCAAACTTTGCAAAAATAAAACTGATCCCATTCTGAACATGTCTGTATATCAATATTCACAAAACTGTCACACCAGCACCTACTGCTGACATGAGATACTGCACAAAATTGGATCAAATTTTGCGCAAAGACCAGTAGTCACAATGTCATGACATTTTCAGTGGTTTCACAGAGTGCATTGGACTACCCTCAGTGGAAGTCACTTTAGTCCTGCGACAAGCACAGATGCCATGGAATCTCATTCCTTGACATTCAAGACGTTTTGTACTTTGGAGGCTTGGGGAAGTCCAAGGGTCGCCAAATGTGGAACATAAGTCAAGGTGACTCTCTTCTTTAGTTCTGTATCGGTCTGCAACATGTACTTAAAATGTTAAGTGTTACAATGGACACATGTCCAAGTTTACCTTATCACCATACATTGGACAGTTCTAAATTGGACAAACTGTGTTGGATTTTCACTGTAATTGCCATGATGGACTTTAGTCCAACTCTGCATGCACCTACATAAGAATATTTGATAAAAGTTATAGCACCACTTACTGCTCAAAGGAAGTTCTTGCCAAATGGTTTACTTTATTATTCCCGCAGCCCTTGCAGTGACAACAGGAAATTTTCTGAGACAGCAAGGTATGACGGGCGCTGGGTTGCACGGGTGCGTGGGGGGCGAAGAACCGCTTACACCTGCTTGCAGGTTTAATTCTTTTTTTTAAATACATTTATTTATTATTTTATAGTAATATACCGAGCAAACAAAAATATGAACATTAGGAAAGAAAACCCACCCACATCCCACCCCCTCTCTCCACAAAATAAATACATAAATAAAAGTAAAAAGCAAAGTTAAACAACAAAAGATGTGAAATAAACATAATTAAATCTTAGTCCAGGTTGAAGTAGGCAGCAGAACTAGCAGCAGAGGAGGCTAGCTGAGGCCCAGCTGGATTCGAGGTCGGTCGGATCGGATACTGGCGACACCAGCAGAGATTGTTTTACTATCCACAGGTCAGTGAAAATGCCACCAAAGAAGGAGGAAATGGAAGAGATCAAAAAATCTCTGAACTTCTTGTCAGAAGAACTGTCCAAAGTGGCTAGTCAGCAGGCCAAAATATTCGGGCTAATGGAAGAAGTCCGAGAATTAAAATTAACAATTAAGGAAAAAGACAAAAAAATTGCAGACTTGGAGCGACACGTCGAGGATCTTGAACAATGTTCTCGTATGGATGATCTAATTATAAGTGGACTAGACATTAAATATCAATCATATGCTCATGCTACAACAGGAATGAGAGGTGAGGATGCTCCCCTGGGCGAATCCGTCTCCCTGGAAAACCAGGTGCTTCAGTTCCTTGATAGTAGAAATATAAAGGTCGAAGCAAATGCAATTTCAGCCTGTCATGCTTTACCCAGAAAGGATAATAAAACAAAGAAATCAATTGTGATGCGCTTTGTGAACAGAAGGGTAAAGAATGACATACTGAGGCAGGCCAGAAAGCTATGGGGAACAGAAGTTTACCTAAATGAACATCTAACAAAAACTAATGCTGAAATAGCACGGCAAGCACGGATGCTGAAAAGACAAAATAAGATACAGGCAACATGGACAAGAAATTGTAGAGTTTGGATCAAACTAAATGGAACACCTGAGGAAGCAAAGAGTATAATAATCAGAGAGATTACTGACTTAAATAAATATAGATGAACACTGATTAAGAAAATTAAGAGACTATGATAATCCATATCCACACACACGGCAAAAATAGTTCTTTTGACATACCATATCAATGTCCTTTAAAAAAAAAAAAAACTAAACTAAACAAAACAAACAAAAAAACTTATGACTGACTTGGGTAGACATCAATTATACCCAGTCGGAGGAAGTCATTTGACACAGAGTGAGGAAATTCAAACTCTGAAAATATGCCATTATGCTGAACATAAACTACAAGAGATGGAGAATGATATTGATCCTGATAACCACTTTTTCAATAATATTCATAATCATTGTGAATATTACACTGAAAAGCAATTCAAAAGTCAAGTGCAACTAGATGGTAAACTATCAATAATACACTTCAACAGCAGAAGTCTTAAAAAAAACTTTCCACAGATTCAGGACTATTTAAAACAGCTAGACAGAAAATTTACAGCCATCGCAGTCTCTGAAACTTGGCTTAATGAAGAGCAGGTTCCCCTGATGGCAATAGAGGGATATCAGATGTTTCATATTAACAGATCTCAAAAAAAGGGTGGTGGTGTTGCACTGTATATTGATGACCTGTATAGGTGTAAACTTGTAAATGGAATGTCCTTTGCACTACCAGGGATTTTAGAATGTGTTACTGTTGAGATTGACCAAGATAAAACAAAAAATCTAATTATAAGTTGTATATATAGAATGCCGGGAACTTGCATTGAGACATTCAGAGATAAATTAGTCGAGCTGTACAATAATATTACTAGTAAGAAAATGGTAGTAATTTGTGGAGATTTCAATATTGATTTACTAAATCCATATCAACAAAATGTAATTACAGAGTTCATGAATTCTATGTACAGTATGAGTCTATATCCCACAATAACACATCCCAGTAGAATCACAGTTCACACCGCTACACTTATTGACAACCTGTTTGTTAATATTATTGATAAGAAAATAGAAAGTGGATTACTGATAAATGATATAAGTGACCATTTGCAAACCTTTGCACTTATCCATGGCCACACGGAGGCCAATACAGAAAAGCTTTTAAAATCGTTCAGATACAAATCACAAAATGCAATCAGTTCTTTTAAAGAAGACTTGCTGAAGCAGGACTGGACAAAAGTCTATGTATCAGATGTAAATGAAGCCTACGACACATTTATGAACATAGTAACCGCTCTTTATGAAAAAAATTGTCCATTAGTAAAGAAAAAGCTTAAACATAAATTTGCCGATAAGCCATGGTTAACCAAAGGATTACAAAAGGCATGTAAAAAGAAAAAATTATTATATAAAGCTTTTCTAAAGAAAAGGACAAAAGAAGCAGCGCAGCAGTATAAAACATACAAAAATAAGTTAACATATGTAATGAGATGTAGTAAAAGAGACTATTACAGTAAAGAACTGGAGAAAAACAGAGACAATATTAAAAATACATGGACAATACTTAACAATATTCTTGGAAATAAAAACAGAAATACAAGCTACCCAACCAATTTTTCAAAAAATAATACAACGACTCAGAGTGTGAATGCAGTTTCACCTGCAGATGAATTTAATAACTTTTTTTGTTAACATTGGTCCTAATTTGGCTCGAGAAATACCCATTACGGCACCTACGGGTGATACAATAAGCAAAAACACTGCTATAAAAGACTCCATTTTTATAAAGAACACAGACGAGAGAGAGGTCATTGAAATTGTTAAATTGTTTAAAAGTAAGACATCTACGGACTGTGATGGTATTGACATGCTCTTAGTCAAAACTATTATCAAATGCTTAGTGAAACCACTGACGTATATTTGTAACCTGTCTCTCCAAACAGGTATATTTCCCAATGCAATGAAAATAGCTAAAGTAATTCCGATATACAAGACGGGTGACAGAGGGGAACTTTCAAACTATAGACCAATTTCACTATTGCTGCAATTTTCCAAGATACTTGAAAAAATATTCTGTGAGAGAATTGACAACTTCATAATGAAGAATAATTTATTGTGTGAGCAGCAATATGGGTTCAGACACAAGAGGACAACTGCATTTGCTCTAATGGAATTTATAGAAAAAAATATCAACTGCCGTTGAAAATAAAAAGTATTCAGTTGGGGTATTCCTGGATCTTAAAAAAGCATTTGATACAGTGGATCACAATTTATTATTAAAGAAACTACAAAATTGTGGTATTGGGGGGTAGCACTGTCCTGGTTAAGTAGTTACTTAAAGAATAGATATCAGTATGTATGTATTGGTAACAAAAACTCACAGTTACTGAAGGTTACTTGTGGAGTCCCACAAGGTTCAGTTTTGGGGCCATTGTTATTCAATATGTATATAAATGATATATGTAAAGTCTCGGAAAAAATGGATTTAATATTGTTTGCCGATGACACTAATCTATTATGCAGTGGAAGCAATTTGGAACAACTTTTGGATATACTCAGAAAGGAATTAGGAAAGCTTAAACTGTGGTTTGATTCAAACAAATTAACGCTCAATTTAAGTAAGACAAAATTTATAGTTTTTAACAACCATCACAACAACTTAGTATCTAAACTCAGTGTAAATGGTGTAGAGATTGAAAGGGTGTCTGAAACTAAATTTCTTGGAGTAATAATTGATAATAAATGTCATAACCCGAGTGTCGGTTCTGGCCACACTCGGGTCTCATATCTTTTTGTTCCCTGGCTTTGGCAGCTGAGGGTTCCTTCCAGCTCCTCGGGCTCTTATTGTGAAGGCGCCCGGGGGAGCTCCCTGCTGTCAAAGTCAGCTGCTGCTCTGCTGTCATTAGCAGCAGCTGTGCCGCGTTGGGGTCATTAGCCACCAGAGATATAAGCGGGTGCTAAATGTCCTCCAACGCGGCAGTCTCTGTTATATCCTGTTATGATCACCTGCTATGCTCTTCTGTGGTGTTCATCTACGTAACGATTGTGCTCCTGTTATTCTCAGGTATGTTCCTTTGAGACTTTACTCTCACTGTTGTCCGTCTGGCGCATCGGGTGTTCCCCGGCTCAGACGTCACCCAGCCACTGTATGTGTTCTGTGAGTGTTCTGCCTTATCCTCAATAAATTACCACTGCAAACTCTCTGGTGACTGAGGCGTCTTGTGACGGTCCGTGAGGGCCGTTGTGACAGTAGACTGCCGCCAAACGCCCGGAGAGGAGGCGTTGCATCGAGACACTATTCACCGTGTAGTTTGCAGTAGTGGACTGTTTGTTCCTACCTGTCTGGGTGCCGTGTTGAAGCATGCCATCGTGGAGGTCTCGTGCTCGGAGGCAGGACGCTGTTCTCGCTGACACCCTCGAGCGCGTGGACAGAGTCCTTGTCGCCGCCTCCCTCCTCGAATACAACAGCGAAGTGCCCTGGTACCTGGACCTAGCCGAGGAAATTCTGGATTCTCTCCCCCGCTTCACTAATCATCCAGAGGTAAGCGTGAGGAGAGATGACATCGCCGCCCAGCGTGAGATACTCCGAGGGCTGGAGGGAAATCCTGGCAGGAAGCTGAAGCGGAGGAGACGTCGCCCCTCGCTTCGGGATCCCGCTCCTGCCTCTGTTCCGGCCCGGGAGTTCGCACCATCCGGAGGTCTTTTCCCATCGGGCATGTCGTCACTCGGGATTCCCCCAGAGAAGCTGCAGATGACAGCAGACAAGATCTGGGACTGGGTGGCAGCTGCTTGCTCCGCTGAGAATCCTCCAGCGTGTATGAAGCATGTGGTGGCGGCGGTTAGACTCGTGGAGAGGAATCCAGCGCTGCGTGAGTTTCCTGAGTTTGCTGACTTGCTTGCCGCCGTTTCTGCTCAGGAACGGCGATTTCCGGACCTCACCTTCGCCTCACCCCCTACAAGGAACCGTCGTCACTCCGGCTTCCAACCTCGGCTAGAGCCCCGTCTGGATGCTGTTCCGGGTCGCCGCAAGGGCTCAACCCCCCACACAGCTGTCACTCCTGCGCCTCGTCAGAGGGGAATCCCCGCAGCCTCGTCTTCTCCCGGGCCCTCGCCTGCTGTCCCGTCAGCGCCCTATGCCCGACTGACCCCGGCTGTCGCCCCCTCCTCCTCGTCGCCTATCCTGGCTGCTGTGTGTCACGAGAGCTCCGTTTCGGCGATCTTCATCCCGGATCCGCCTCGAGTGACCTCATCTCGTCTTCCCAGAGGGCCCTCTGTCGCCATCCAGCGGGAAAAGGAAGGAATGACGTCCCCCACAGCGGAGACCATCTTACCCTTAGGGGAAAGGCGAGTGCATGATAATTTCTCTCCTCTTGACATTGTTGTGCCTTGTCTGACTCCTAGGGGTGGAGTTCGGGGTATGCAGCCCCCCGAGCTCCCTCCACCCGCTGTGGATGAAAGTATTAACCCTGCTTCCTCTGTGTCTCCCTCCGCTGAGCGGTCCTCGACGTCAGGCCAACGTCGCTGGATGAGGAGGGGGCCTGCGGTTCTGGAGAGCCTGGTTCCGGTTCCGCAGCCACGCCATGGGCGGAGGAGGAGAGCGGACTGCAGCGTGGAGCCATCGCCGGTGAAGAAGCGTCCCCGGGGTTCCACGGAGGAGCGGTCCGGTCCAGCAGGGCGAGATTCTCCTGCCACCACGCCATGCGGGCCACCGGCGTGGACATCGGTGCCGGAGGACTCTTTGGCTGCACGCACCATCATGCCAGCTGCGGAGCCCGACGCAGCTGAGTGGGAGCCTGATGACGACCTCCTGACATCTGAGCCCGGATCTTCGCAGTCCTGGACGGCGTCAGAACCCGAGCTCAGGCAAGTGCTCTACTTTGTCTTTCTTTTTCACCTCTTAGAGCATTTTTGCCTGTCTCAAGGGGAGATGAGCCGGGTGCAGCCGCCCGCTGCGTCCGAGCTTATCTCACCGGGTTCTGGCGCTGCCGGTGATCCTGATCCCGGGTTTTCTCTCTCTTTCGAGCCTTCTCCCAGGGTCGCCGGCGAGGGGCTGCTTTCGCCTGCTGTGCCAGAGGTTCCGGTTTCGGGGTTGTAGGTCGAGTTTGGTGCCACGCCGACCCAGTCGGGGTCCGTCGCGGGTTCGGCTCCGGAGGCCCAATCGGGGTCCAACGTGGGTGCAGCACCAGCAGGTCCTGGATTCGGTGAGGGAGCTGCAGGTCCCCGGCCACCGGATGCTAGACAGACTCATTCCCCTCTTCACCCTCATCTCCATTGTCATCCTCCTCGTCTCCCTGAGGCGCGCTGCCCATGTTCACCTGGGGCCGTTGGGGTTCCGATTGCTTCGCCCGGTTCTCCCTCATCTCTCCCCTTTTCAGCGGAACCGCCGGCTACTTTGACTCAACGGTTCTGGTGGGCTAGCGATGCGGGTCGGCCGCCCGAAAGACTGTCTCACCAATTTGGCTCTCTGGGTCGGCCTCCCGACATTTTGGACTCCCTGTGTGGCGACCTGGTCCGGCCGCCTGAGATTCTCTGCTTCCGAGCATGGGACCGGGGTAGGCCGCCCGAACTGTTCTTTCTCCCCCTGCCTGTTTTGTGGCCTCCTGTTGCCGGTCGGCCCCCCGAACTTTCTGCCTCCGCCCCTCTGGGTCAGAACTACACTCCTCCCGGGGTTTCTGTTTGTCTGTGAGACTGTTGGGGTGGGGTGTGGGGGGTTTGATCTGTGATTTTTGTGGTTCACTCCTTTCTTGTTCCAATGTTTGGTGGTCCTTTCCCTCCACCTTATGTCAATTCGTTGTTTGCCCATATATATACTGTATATTGCCTGTGGTTTTGTTCTTGTTACCCACGTTTAAGGGATTATGGGTTTTTTTATCTATAGCCTTGTTGGTTGTTTGTCTCTCTCCCTCCTGCCAGTGCCCCATCCACCCACCCTAGGGGGGTGGGGGGGTGGGGGGCTTGGGTGGTACTCTGGCCGCTCAGAGCTCGGCCTTGAGGGGGAGGTACTGTCATAACCCGAGTGTCGGTTCTGGCCACACTCGGGTCTCATATCTTTTTGTTCCCTGGCTTTGGCAGCTGAGGGTTCCTTCCAGCTCCTCGGGCTCTTATTGTGAAGGCGCCCGGGGGAGCTCCCTGCTGTCAAAGTCAGCTGCTGCTCTGCTGTCATTAGCAGCAGCTGTGCCGCGTTGGGGTCATTAGCCACCAGAGATATAAGCGGGTGCTAAATGTCCTCCAACGCGGCAGTCTCTGTTATATCCTGTTATGATCACCTGCTATGCTCTTCTGTGGTGTTCATCTACGTAACGATTGTGCTCCTGTTATTCTCAGGTATGTTCCTTTGAGACTTTACTCTCACTGTTGTCCGTCTGGCGCATCGGGTGTTCCCCGGCTCAGACGTCACCCAGCCACTGTATGTGTTCTGTGAGTGTTCTGCCTTATCCTCAATAAATTACCACTGCAAACTCTCTGGTGACTGAGGCGTCTTGTGACGGTCCGTGAGGGCCGTCGTGACAATAAACTGTGTTGGAAATCACATATTTAATTATATTAAAGGTAAAATATCTAAATCAATCGCAGTACTACACAGAGCGAAATATTTGCTGAATCAACCCACATATACTTTGTATCATTCATTAATACTCCCATACATGACATATTGTACTGAAGTATGGGGAAATACATATAAAACAAACATATATCCAGTCTTTATGCTTCAGAAGAGAGCTATTAGAATAATAAACAAAGCTGCTTACAGGGAACCAACAAACCCACTTTTTCTTAAATTAAAAGCTCTCAAGTTGAAAGATCTGGTTGACTTTAAAACTGCAGTAATAATGTTTAAAGTGAAGAATCTATCACTACCCGCAAATATCCAAAAGCTGTTCCAAATAAGGGAGAAACAATATCATTTCAGAGGAACATGTATATTTCAAAAACCTTCAGTGAGAACTACCACCAAGCAACACTGTGTTTCAGTGCAAGGAGTCAGATTATGGAACGATTTTGGACCTGAATTAAAATCATGTACAACGCTTGGACAATTTAAACAAAAACTAAAGGAAGAAATACTCCATACATATATACAAGATGACATGTAAAATCACATAAGGATTGTCATATCCAGTCTGTGTTGTGTTGTTGCTTAGTTGTTTTTTTTTTGTCACATTTTGTCTTAGCTTTGTTCCGAATTGTAATCACTCTTGTTTTGTTTTTCTTTTGAATTCTTGGATGGAATATGGGTGGGCAATATAAGCTGCGGCTTCAGCCATCACCCATTTCGGATAATTTATGTTGAACTGTATAATCAGAGGAGTTATTGTTTAATTTGACCTTGTTGGATTTTTTCCCCTTTGTTATATTATTCTGTTTCTTTTTAATCTTTACTTTTAATCTATCTGAAATAAAGATTCATTCAAGTCCAGTCAGGTCAAAACGTTCAAAAATGGTGTCCAAGTCTGTTCAAAGTCATCTTGTCTACCTCTGACTGCATGATGTATTTTTTCAGGAATACTGTATGACAATAGTTCGTTGTTCCAATTTTTTTGGTTTGCGGGTGTCCATATTCTTCCAGTTCAAGAGAATGCATTTCCTGGCTGCCGTTGCAGCCAGCAACGTAAAACATCTCCCGCTAGAGGTCAGCTTCAGTGCAGAAACGTCTCCCAACAACCAAATCCTGGGATCTGTTCCCACAGTCAATCCACACACCTGAGAGGTTACTGCCATAACATGAATCCAATATGGTTTCAAACGAACACAACTCCACAGCATATGCACAAGGTCTCCAACAGATACACAACATCTTTGACATTGATCCGAGACACCATTTCCCAGTTTGCTTAACCTATATGGAGTAAGGTATGTTCTATGGAAAATATTGAATTGAATTTGTCTATGTTTAGTAGACACCAACTCCGTCTGTGCAGATTTCAGCAACCAGTTCCAATCCTCCTCTGTGTATGCACACCCAAGATCAGACTCCCATTTTGTTTTGTTTAAATATTTGCTATACGCTGGTAAGTTGTCAGTTACAGTTTTATACACTATAGATATTAAACCCTTTGAATTTTTACGTCTAGAGTCAAAAAGGCATTTTTCAAGCAAAGATTCATCAGGTTTATGGGGGAAAATGTCCTTGGTTTGAGCTTTAATCCAACTTCTGATTTGCAAATATTTAAAAAAGTTGCATTTTTTTAAGGATTGTCATATCCTTTTGCAAAAAAAATAAATAAAAAAAAAAAAAAATCCAAGATGGCGCCACGGATGGCAGCCACTGGCTTCTGCTCTCTGATGTTTTTGATAATTTTGTGTGTTTTTTTGGACTTCTGCTCTTCTGTCCGAGTCACCTATTCAAGGGAGGAACTACTTTCACTCAGACTACCTCCCAATGCAACTTCTCCGCCAGTTACTGCTGCTGATCTGAAGTTTTTTCAGTCGATCTTAGCTGTGGGAGCAGCGGCTATTGGCGCTGGCCGGAAACGAAGGCGGCGTGGTAAACGTGCCGGCGCGCTAGTCAGGTTGAAGAAACGAGGATTTCGCACGCCGCTCCCATCGATCCATCTGGCAAATATCCACTGTTTGGCGAACAAAATGGATGAACTGCTGCTCCTGACTCACAAAAACCTGGATTTTAGCAGATCTGGCGCCCTTTGTTTCACGGAGTCCTGGCTGAGTGAACACATCCCGGACAGCGCGGTGCGCCTGGACGGATTCCAAACTGTTTCGCGCTGATCGCAGCCGAGAATTCTCTGGAAAGACTAAAGGTGGTGGAATCTGCTTCTACATAAACGAAGGTTGGTGTACTGATGTCACAGTGTTGAAGAAGTTTTGTAGCCCTAACCTAGAGTCACTGTTCATAAACTGTAAACCCTTTTATTCACCGCGAGAGTTCTCCTCGTTTATTCTGGTCGGAATTTATATCCCGCCTGCTGCTTGTACAACGGAGGCACTGCAGCACCTCGCTGACCAGATAGCAGATGTGGAGGAAAAACATCCGGACTCTCTGCTTATCATTCTGGGTGATTTCAATAGAGCTAATCTCACAAATGAGCTTCCTAAATACAGACAGCATATTAAATGTCCCACCAGGGACACAAACACACTTGACCACTGTTACACAGTTTTAAGAAACGCCTATCATGCCGTCCCCCGTGCAGCTCTGGGTTTTTCTGACCACTGTCTGCTCCATCTTATTCCAACATACAGACAGAAACTAAAAACTTCCAAGTCTGTTGTAAGGACTGTGAAGAAATGGACTGAGGAATCAAAGCTGGAGTTACAAGCCTGCTTTGACTGTACAGATTGGAGTGTTTTTGAAGCTGCAGCCATTAACCTAAATGAACTCACTGACACTGTGACGTCATACATCTGTTTCTGCGAGGACATGTGTGTGCAGACCAAGACGTTTTGCACATACAACAACAATAAACCCTGGTTCATTCCTAAACTGAAGCAGCTACGTCAGACCAAGGAGGAGGCCTACAGGACTGGTGACTGGACTCTGTACAAGCGGGCCAGAAACATGCTGACGAAGGAGATCAGGCTTGCTAAGAGGAGCTACAGTGTGAAGTTACAAAAAAACTTCTCAGCTAACAACTCTGCTTCTGTCTGGAGAGGCCTACGGAATATCACCAACTACAGGAGACCATCCCCCCACCCTGTGGAAAACCTCCAGCTGGCTAACGACCTAAACAGCTTTTACTGCAGGTTTGAAAAGAACCTACAGTTCTCACCTCCCACCCACACAAAAGGATTATCTGCAGCCCCAGGAACTCCATCCCTCCTCCACTCTGACCTCCCACCAGCACTAACGATCTGTGAAGAGGAGGTGCGCCGGGTCTTTCAGAGACAAAAGATCAAGAAGGCTGCAGGACCTGATGGTGTGTCTCCGTCCTGCCTGAGAGTCTGTTCCAACGAGTTGGCCCCCATCTTCACCCGGATCTTTAACAGATCACTGGAGCTGCGTGAAGTGCCTTCCTGCTTCAAACGCTCCATCATCATTCCAGTTCCCAAGAAACCCTCTGTTACAGGATTAAACGACTACAGACCTGTTGCCCTGACCTCTGTGGTCATGAAATCCTTGGAGAGATTGGTGCTGAACCACCTGAAGATCATCACAGGCCCCCTGATGGACCCACTGCAGTTTGCCTACCGGTCAAACAGGTCAGTGGATGATGCAGTGAATATGGGACTACACTACATCCTGCAACACCTCGACTCCCCAGGGACGTACGCCAGGATCCTGTTTGTCGACTTCAGCTCAGCGTTCAACACCATCATCCCAGGCATTCTTCATCAGAAACTCCTCCAGCTCAAGGTGCCCCCCTCCACCTGCCAGTGGATCTCCAGCTTTCTGACTGACAGGTGGCAACAGGTGAAGCTAGGGAGATTTACATCCAGCTCCCGAAAAATTAGTACTGGCGCCCCCCAAGGATGTGTCCTTTCCCCACTGCTCTTCTCCCTCTACTCCAATGACTGCACCTCAGAGGATCCTTCAGTGAAGCTCCTGAAGTTTGCGGACGACACCACAGTCATCGGTTTGATCCGGGATGATGATGAGTCTGCATACAGGCGGGAGGTGGAGCAGCTGATCCTCTGGTGCAGCCAGAACCATCTCGAACTTAACCCAACCAAAACGGTGGAGATGACTGTGGATTTCAGGCGACACCCCCCTTCATTCCCCCCACTCACCATCCTCAACAGCACAGTGTTCACTGTGGACTCCTTCAAGTTTCTGGGTACCACAATCTCCCGGAACCTGAAGTGGTCCTCCCATATAGACACTGTCCGGAAAAAGGCCCAGCAGAGGTTGTTTTTTCTACGTCAGCTCAAGAAGTTTGATTTGCCTCAGGAGCTGCTGGTTGTCTTCTACACCACCATCATCCAATCTGTCCTCTGCTTTTCCATCACTGTCTGGTTTGGATCTGCCACTAAACAGGACAAGACCAGACTGCAGCGGATCGTTAAGTCTGCGGAGAGGATCATTGGTACCGACCTACCCTCCATTGAGAACTTATATCGGTCCATAACCAGGAAACGGGCGGGAAACATCTGTGCTGACCCATCACACCCCGGCCACAAACTGTTTGAACTTCTATCTTCTGGTCGTCGTTACAGATCACTGAAGGTCAAAACCACCCGTCACAGGAACAGTTTCTTTCCTCAAGCCATCACTCTGATGAACTCCTAACATTCACCTAGTCCTACCTGTTGCTGTACTCATGACTTTTCATCCATTATTACATTGCACATAACTCTCACACTGCTTTTTACTTCACTCACATTATATCGCTGAATCTGAGTTCACATTGAAATACTGTGTGACTGTATATTTTTTCATATATTTCTGCAAAGTGTGGTTAGTCTGAGTAAATAACTGCATATATTCCTGTATATATTTGCATCCTTTTATAGAAACGTGGACAGACTGTAATTTACTGTACATACTCTGTTGTCATTGAATCCTTATTTAAATCCTCCACCTGAACAACGAGAGCAAGTTTTTAGCCAAAGTCAAATTCCTTGTATGTGTTGTGCATACTTGGCCGATAAAGCTGATTCTGATTCTGATTCTGATTCTGATTTGTGTGTCATAAATTTCTGACAATTGACAAAAGCTTGAAAAGTCATTAGTGTAAAGGTTACTAACAGTTTCTATGCCTTTTCTCGCCCAGGTTCGCAAAAGGCCGTCTGCTATAGCTGCTGGAATATTAGGATTGCTATCAATTGGTATATTAACGAAAAACTTTATGCTTTGGCCTAATAATGCATGTAACTGTTGCCAAGCATCGTAAGCAGTAGAAATTGTTGGAATTTTTTGTGATTGTTGTAAGGTTCTTCATGGATCCAAGAAATGGTATCACTGTTAATGGTTTATCCTGTAATTCATGCTGTTCTATTGAGACCCATCTTGCTTCTCCCGCTTTTGAGTAATACCACATTCATAGAGCACGAAATTGGGCAGCCAAGTATTACAGCCTGAAATTTGGAAGATTTAAGCCACCTTTTGAGTAAGGTGCCTGCAGTGTAACGAGTTTGACTGTAGGAGTTTTTATGCCATAGGAAGGAAGTTAGTGATTTATCTAGTTCCTTAAAGAAGGATGCGGGAACTTTCAATGGGATACAACAAAATAAATAGATAAATTTAGGTAGTAAATTCATTTTTATTGTGTTAATCCTACCAATTAATGATAGAGGGCGGTCCGTCCATCGCTGCAATTCCTTCTTAGACTTGGTGAGCAATGAGATATAATTTTCTTCGTACTATACCTTGTCATGTAAGCCATGAATATTAATCCCAAGGTATTTGAAGCCCTCCACACACCATTTAAATGGTACCAGGAGTGTGTTTATATATTGATTTGTCATATTGATTGAGAATGCCTCACTCTTAGAGTAATTAATTTTATAGCCTGATACTGCACTATATTTTCCTAGACACGTAAGTAATGGTGGGAATGATACAGTGGATTTGGGATATAAATACTAATAAGTCATCCACATAAAGTGCGAGCTTGTGCTCTTCCATGCCAATTTTTATGCCAGTACTAGATGTGTCTGAACGTATGGCAATAGCCAGTGGTTCTATTGCTATCGTAAAGAGGGCGGGTGAGCTTGGGCAGCCTTGACGACAGCCACGTGATAGGGGGAAAGCGTCCGACAGGGTACTATTCGTCAAAATATGTGACCTGGGGGCTTTAAATAGGGTCTTAATATATCTGGGAAAATTATCGCCAAAGTTCATGGCCTTCATTGTCTCAAGGAGAAAACTTGGTTCAGTTCTGTCAAACGCCTTCTCCGCATCCATCGATACAACCACAGCAGGATAATCTTGAGTTTGTGCAAACTCTAAAATGTGAAACAGTCGCCGGACATTATCTGCACCTTGTCTGTTCTTAATAAAGCCCGTTTGGTCTGCATTAATAAATTTTGGAATGACTTTCTCTAATCGTGTTGCAATAATTTTGGATAATATTTTATAATCTGAATAAGGAGGCTGAGGGGTCTATAGTTGCTACATTTTAGCGGGTCGTTTCCAGGTATCGGGAGTAGAGTTATAGTTGCAAGCTGCAGTGTTTTTGGAAGCGTTTCTCTCTGAAATGCTTCTCTGATCATGTTAGTTAACGGTGTTAATAATTTTTTGAGAAAGTTTGGAAATATTCAATCGGATATCCGTCAGGCCCTGGGGCCTTATTGTTCTGTAAGGATTTAAGTGCTTGGAGAACTTCTTCTTCTGATATCCCCTTTTCCAACATCTCTCTGTCTGCAATTGTAAGTTTAGGCAATGGTAAATTGTGAAAGAATTCTTTAATTCCAGTCTCAGTTATATGCTCAGTAGTATACAATGTTTCATAGTATTTTTTAAATTCTAAGTTAATATCTTTTGAATTATCTAAACTTTGGTTATCATCATTAGTTTTGATGCACTGTATGAATTTTGCAGCATCTTGTTGCTTTAGCTGCCAGGCAAGTAATTTACTAGTTTTGTTTGCAAACTCATAATAATGGTAATTAGTTCTCGCCATCGCTGCCTCAGCTTTACTGGTGCAAAGATTATCATACAAAGTCTGTTTTTGTTTTAAAGTACTGAGAGTTTCAGTTTGTTTAGTTTGAGCATGCTGGATTTCTAGTGCCCTTATTTCATTTTCTAATTGTAATAATTGTTCTCTCTTTTGTTTATTTTTATATGAAACATACAAAATGATGTGTCTTCTCATATTTGCTTTAAGGGATTCCCATACAATTGAGTGAGAGGAGGTATTTAAATTTGTTTCCAAATATATAGCCAACTTGGTATTCATAAAATTTATAAAATGGGGATCTTTGAGCAGGAGTGTTTTAAACCTCCACCTGTAGGGGACAGACTCAGTTAGCAGTAAATCTACTTCCATTTGAAGGGCATTATGATCAGACAAGGTAGCAGCTAGATAAGAACAATTCTTAATTTGCGGTACAAGTGACTGTGAAATCAGAAACATATTAGTTCTTGAGTATGCATTATGGACATTAGAATAAAAAGAGAAGTCTATTTTATGAGGGTTTTGAAATCTCCATATGTCTTTCAAACCAAGTTCATTCTTACCTTGACACAGTACCATTGCAGATTTTGACATTGTGGTGTTTCTGGGAGTGGAGAGATCCAACGATGGGTTTAAAACAAGGTTGAAATCACCTCCCAGTATACACTGACCCTCTGCTGTTGCCAGCTTCATAGTTAAGTTGTTAAAGAAGTTAGGGTCGTCTTTATTAGGACCGTATAATGACACAAGTGTCATTCTGTTCGCATTGATTATGCAATCAATTAGTATGAATCTTCCGGATTTATACTTGTCTGCAGAATTTAATTGAAATCTGAGATTTTTATTTATTAATAAAGCTACTCCCCTAGCACTAGACGTAAACGAAGAATAGAAAACATGGCTTACCCAGTCTCTCTTTAACTTGAGGTGCTCTATGTCAGTGAGGTGGGTTTCCTGAATAAATGCAACGTCAGCACCTTGTTTCTTTAGGTATGTTAACACCTTTCTCCTTTTAACGGGGTTATTTATCCCCCTGACGTTCATCAAAATACATTGTTAAGTTGTCCTCTTTTGTCCATCATTCCCTGTATTCAGAATTACTTATCAAATGAAAGCAGACATAAATAAATAAATAACCTGAATGTAACATCTTAATCAACACTGTGATAATCCAAGCATGGAGAGAGAGAGAGACCAGCTGAGACCCCCAAAAAACCCGAAAGAAAAATCAAAACAAATAAAAAAGAAAAAAAAATGACAGGTTAACACATATCTTCCCCCCATCACCCCCGGTGCTGTCCCTAAATGACAAGCACAAAATCCCTGAAGCTTCTCTACTTCCTCTGAGAGATCCATTCACCTTCATCATCATCATAGCAGTCTGTCGTGGGCGACAATGACTGTTTCATTTAGGTCTGATCAGATTCCTCCACACAGCTCTGTCCTTAGCCTTCTGCTGCCAGGAACTCCTGTCTATGTCCAACTTCTCCAAGTTTCTTTTAACAGTGTCTTTAAATCTGAGCCTTGGTCTACCCTGATTGCATTTGCCCTCGCATAACTGTGAGTAGAGTAACTGCCGAGGGAGACGCTGGTGGTCCATCCTATCAACATGTCCGAGCCATCTCAGGTTCATCAGGTTCACAGAGGACAAACACCAGCAGATGACCTCTGTTCAGATAAAAGTAAATTTTGTATTTCATTTGGAAATCAAAGTCCCAGAGTCTGGAGAAAGAGTGGAGAAGCACAGAATCTAAGTTGCTTGAGGTTTAGTGTGAAGTTTCCACCGTCAGTGATGATTTGAGGAACAATGCCATCTGCTGGTGTTTGTCCACTGTGTTTTATCAAGACCAAAGTCAGCGCAGTCGTCTACCAGGAAATTTTAGGGCACTTCACGCTTCCCTGTGCTGACAAGCTTTATGGAGAAGCTGATTTCATTTTCCAGCAGGACTTGGCACCCCCCCCCCCCACACACACACTGCCAAAAGTATCAAAACCTGGTTTAATGACCATGGCATCACTGTGTTTGATTGGCCAGCAAACTCTCCTGACCTAAATCCCATAGAGAATCTATGGAGTATTGTCAAGAGGAAGGAGAGACACCAGATCCAATAATGCAGATGAGCTAAAGGCCACTATCAAAGCAATCTGGACCTTCATAACACCTCAGCAGTGCCACAGGCTGATCACCTCCATGCCATGCCACATTGATACAGTAATTAACCCAAAAGGAGCCTCGACCAAGTATTGAGTGTATAAATGGACATACTTTTCAGTCAGTCCACATTTGTATTAAAAAACTTTTTTTTTTTAATTAATTTTATGTAATATTCTAATTTTTTGAGAAACTGAATTGGGGGTTTTCATGGGCTGTAAGGCATAATCATCAAAATTAAAATAAACACTTGAAATATTTCACTCTCTGTGTAATGATTCTATATAGTATATGGGTTTCACTTTCTGAAATGAGTGACAAAAAATATTGAACTTTTTCATGATATTCTAATTTTTTGAGATGTACCTGTACTACAACTCCTTCAATTGATATCTGTTTGGATGAGTTTACTTCAACTGACCTTTTAGAGTTAGATAAAATAATTTCCTCATCCAAGCCTTCAGCTTGTCTTTTAGACCCTATTCCTACCAGGTTATTTAAAGAAGTCTTCTCATTTATTGGTAACGCTATTCTTCAAATAATCAATTTTTCATTAACATTAGGCCATGTACCGCAGGCTTTTAAAACTGCTGTAATTAAACCCTTACTCAAAAAGCCAACACTGGATCCAGGAGTTTTAGCTAACTATATGACATAATTACTGGCCCAGGGAACACGCACGCAGGCTCAGGTGAGATTCAAAGGCTTTATTCAACAACAAGAGATGTATGGATGCGTGTATGCGGAATGTGAATGGTCTGTGGGTGAACGAGGAGTGCCGGGGGCAGAATGGCATGCCATGCAGCCAAGCAACCCTATGGACAGAGCAGAGACAGGAATATGAGTTCACCTTCACCATGCAGGGTTAATGTACCGAATGTTGCTTACTTGCAGATGTAATGGTGGCTGGCGTTGGCAAAGGAACTCTTGCCTGGGAGACAGCACCCTGCTGCGCGCTTGACGAGGAGTAGGTGCAGAGGAAGAGGAGGTAGCGAGGATGGGAGGAATCCGCCGCCAGGAGATCCACCTGTGCACAGGGGAGAGACTGGGAGACAGGTGAGGGAAAATACAGCTTACTTGCTGGTAGGAGATGCTGCAGGTCGGGAAGGAACGATCCTGCGGAGGGATTGAGAGCGTTGATTAACAGACGGCTCCAGACCAATGCTCTGGGCCAAGTGGGTTAAATAATCTGTGATTGACGAGGCGCAGGTGTGCGCGCAGCTGAGGCAGAGGAATGGGGACGGCGAGTTGTGACAGTACTCCACCCCCGAGCAGCGCCTCCTGGCGCTGGTTTATCCGGGTGCGCCCGGTGGAACTCCGTGATAAGATCCTTATCCAGCACAAAGGAAGAGCGCACCCAGGATCTCCACTCCGGGCCATACCCCTCCCAATCCACCAGGTACTGCAGCCCACGACCTCGGCGCCGGGAGTCCAGGATGGAGGCGACCCCCCCATGCCGGGTGGCCATCGATCATCACGGGAGGGGGAGGTGCCCTAGGAGGAGGACAGAGTGGGTCAGAGATCACAGGTTTGACCCTGGAAATGTGAAACGTGGGGCAAACACGGAGGGAGGGGGGGAGGGCCAAACACACAGCCACCAGGTTGATTACCTTAGAGATGGTGAAGGGGCCGATAGAGCGTGGCACCAGCTTCCTCTTCTCGGCCTTGAGATTGACGTCCCGGGCCGATAGCCAGACCTGTTGGCCCACCTGGTAACCGGGAGCAGGCTTCCTGTGGCGATTAGCTGTAGTGCTGTTGCGCGCCGCCGTGCGTAAAAGTGCCTCGCACATCCTGGTCCACAGGCTCCGGCAGCGCCTCAGGTGTGCCTGGATGGATGGAACTGCTACCTCGCTCTCCTGCTCGGGGAACAAAGGGGGATCATAGCCTAATGATGCCCGGAAGGGCGACATCCTGATAGCCGAAGACAGTGTTGAATTGTGTGCATATTCCACCCAGGCCAGGTAAGAGCTCCAGGAGGATGGGTTGGAGGAGGTAACGCAGCACAGGGCAGCTTCCAGCTCCTGATTAGCGCACTCACACTGCCCGTTGGATTGGGGGTGGTGACCAGAAGAGAAGCTCACCGTGGCCCCCAGGGCATTGCATAAACACCTCCATACTTGGGACACGAACTGGGGCCCCCAATCAGATACGACGTCCGTTGGGATCCCGTGCAGTCTGACCACATATTGGATTAGGAGATCGGCCGTCTCCCGTGCCGTGGGGAGACCATGGAGGGGCACAAAGTGAGCGGCCTTGGAGAATCAGTCCACAATAGTCAGGACGGTGTCGTATGAATTAGAAACGGGGAGGCCAGTAACGAAGTCCAGGGCTATATGTGACCAGGGTCTGCCCGGGACTGGCAGGGGATGGAGCAACCCTGCAGGAGGTGAGTTCGGGGTCTTGCTCGTAGCGCACTGGGGGCAGGCCCGGACATAATTCGCGATGTCCTTCTGAAGTCCGGGCCACCAGAAAGAGCGCTGAAGGAGGTCCACCAGCTGGGAGATGCCAGGATGCCAGGCGAGCTTGGACATGTGGGCCCAATGGATGATATCCCCCCGAACCGCCGATGGCACAAAGAGCCTCCCTGTCAGGCCGCCGCCAGGGTCCGGTTCGGTCTCCTGCACCCTCCAGATCTTGTCCCAGATGGACCAGGAAACCGCCCCCACAACAGTCGGGCAGGATGGTGTGGTCCCGCTCCTCCAGGGTCTCAGGGGCAAACTGCCTGGACAGCGCGTCGGGTTTCCCATTCTTGGAGCCTGGACGGTAGGTGATCGTGAACCTGAAGCGTGCGAAAAACAGAGACCAGCGCGCCTGGCATTCAGGCGCTTGGCCGACCTCAGGTACTCCAGGTTCTTGTGGTCCGTCCAGACCACAAAAGGCTGCACTGACCCCTCCAGCCAGTGACGCCACTCCTGCAGCGTGAGCTTTACTGCCAGAAGCTCCCTGTCGCCGACATCATAATTGCGCTCAGCCGCAGACAGGCGGCAGGAGAAGAAGGCACAGGGGCGCATCACCCCATCCACCGGAGAACGTTGGGACAAAACTGCCCCACACCCCCGTGTCGGATGCGTCCACTTCAACCAAGCACTGCAGCGCGGGGTCAACCTGGGTCAGGACCCGGGAGGAGGAGAACTCCGTCTTCAAGGTCTCAAGCGCTGCTGCTGCCTCCTCGGTCCACTGGAAGGGCACCTTGGGAGAGGTGAGGCGGGTCAGGGGGGTGACGATGGAGCTGTAGTTAGGCACAAAACGGCGGTAAAAATTAGCAAACCCAATGAACTGTTGCACCTGTTTCCTGGAAGAAGGGGTAGGCCACTCGACCACCGCTTTGACCTTGGCGGGGTCGGGGAGGATCTGATCGTGGGAGATGATAAAACCCAGGAAAGAGGTCGTCTTGGCAAAGAACTCGCATTTCTCTGCCTTAACATACAGTCTGTTTTCCAAAAGCCGCTGCAGAACCCGCCTCACATGGGCTTGGTGCTCCTCTCGAGACTTAGAGAAGATCAGAATGTCATCTAAGTATACAAAAACAAAGACCCCCAGGAAGTCTCGCAGGACGTCGTTAATGAGCCATTGGAAGACGGCAGGAGCATTGGTGAGCCCAAATGGCATGACCCGGTATTTGAAGTGGCTGCTGGGTGTCCGAAAAGCCGTCTTCCACTCATCACCCTCCCGGATCTGAACAAGATGGTATGCGCTGCGGAGGTCCAGCTTGGTGAACCAGGTGGCCCCCTGGAGGGAGAGGAAGGCAGAGTCCATGAGCAGAAGGGTGTATCTGTCCTTCACCGTGATGTCATTCAGGGCCCGGAAGTCAATGCACAGCCACAGGGATCCATCCTTTTTGGAGACGAAGAAAAACCCAGCCCCGAGTGGAGACGAGGAGGGGCGGATGATGCCGGCACTGAGCGACTCCCTGATGTATGTGTCCATGGCCTCCCGCTCCGGGGCAGACAGGCTGTAGAGACGGCCGGATGGTAACAGCGCCCCCGGGCGGAGGTTTATGGCGCAGTCATACGGGCAGTGGGGGAGGAGAGACATCGCCTTGGACTTGCTAAAGACGAGCCCCAGATTGTGGAACTCCGGAGGCACCCGGGTGAGGTCCGGGGGAGAAGATTCAGGAGCAGGAAGAGGAGAGGATGGGGCGCAAGCCGCAAACTGGAGGCAGGTGCCCATGCAAAATGAGCTCCACGAGAGGACGCTGGCGGATTGCCAATCAAGCACGGGGTTGTGGAGGCGCAGCCACGGGTAGCCCAAGATGACAGGGGACGCCGAGGTGGACAGGATGAACAGGCTGTGGTCCTCTCGATGGTTGCCAGAGACAATGACTGACACCGACTTGGTGCGATGCGTCACTACTTCCAGGGGGGAACGAGAGAGAGTGATGAGGTTGAGGGGAGCTGGTAATGCTTGACAAGGGATGCCCAAGCAGGTTTCCAGGCTCTTGGAAATAAAGTTTTGTTCTGCCCCCGAGTCCACCAGTGCGTGAGTGAGGTGCCCGGTCGAATTGTGACAGAACCTAATGGGCAGTGAACAATTTGAGAGGGGATTTGGCTGGTTGGCATCCGTGAGGGCCCCTACAGTGACTCACGGACACCCCCCCCCCCCGTTTGGCTTGAGCAGGCAATGCTCCACGGAGTGCTGGTTGCCCCCGCAATACATGCAGAGGCCCAGCTCCCGGCGGCACTGTTTCTCCGCTAGGGGGAGCTTGGTTCGCCCGACCCACATCGCCATAGGCTCATCGGCGGACTCCAGAGCGGGTAACGCCAGGGGGCGAGACTGAGAGGCGCGGGCGGGGGTTCCGCACGAGCGGTTGTAGGACTTCCACTCGGCGGCCCGCTCTCGCAGCCTGTTATCTAAACTGATAGTTAGGAAGATTAATTCAGATAACCGTCCCGGAAGATCCCGGCTAGCCAACTCGTCCCGCAGACTAGAACAGAGGCCGTGGAGGAAGATGCTGCAGAGAGATGCCTCGCCCCAGCCAACCTCCTCCACTGCCACCCGGAAGTCAACAGCGTAATCAGCCGCCGACCGGCTACCCTGGCGAAGGTTAAGGAGCCGATCGGCTAGAACACCGTCACGATCCGAGTGGTAAAAAAACTCAAAGAAATCTTGCACGAATTGGGCATAGGAAAGGTTTGCGTAGCCGGGCTTCACCATGATGGCGTAAGCCCAAGCTAACGCTCGCCCCTCCAAGAGGTTAGCCACGTACCCAATCCGGCCGTGGCCTGAGGGAAAATCCCCGGGAACGCGCTGAAACACCGACTCACACTGCAGGATGAACCCCCGCGCTTCACCGAGTTTCCCGATAAAGCGTGCGGGTGTGGGGATTGGAGTGAGCCAGGTTGGCGCTCCCGAGCTAGGCTGGCTAGCCGAGGGAGTGGCGGAAGCTGACCTGCCAAGATGAGCCGGGGGGAATGCCTGCTGGGGGTTGAGGCGATCCAGCCAGTGAGTAATTGTAGTTAATTGATTGAGTATCACTTGTTGTTGATGAGCGATCAAGTCCACCCGAGCCTCGAGGGTGGAAAGACGGCGTGCAAGCCCGCTGTCCGCTGGGCCGCCTGGCTGGAGCCGTACTGACATAATTACTGGCCCAGGGAACACGCACGCAGGCTCAGGTGAGATTCAAAGGCTTTATTCAACAACAAGAGATGTATGGATGCGTGTATGCAGAATGTGAATGGTCTGTGGGTGAACGAGGAGCGCCGGGGGCAGAATGGCACGCCGTGCAGCCAGGCAACCCTATGGACAGAGCAGAGACAGGAATATGAGTTCACCTTCACCATGCGGGGTTAATGTACCGAATGTTATTTACTTGCAGATGTAATGGTGGCTGGCGTTGGCAAAGGAACTCTTGCCTGGGAGACAGCGCCCTGCTGCGCGCTCGATGAGGAGTAGGTGCAGAAGAAGAGGAGGTAGTGAGGACGGGAGGAATCCGCCGCCAGGAGATCCACCTGTGCACAGGGGAGAGACTGGGAGACAGGTGAGGGAAAATACAGCTTACTTGCTGGTAGGAGATGCTGCAGGTCGGGAAGGAACGATCCTGCGGAGGGATTGAGAGCGTTGATTAACAGACGGCTCCAGACCGATGCTCTGGGCTGAGTGGGTTAAATAGTCTGTGATTGACGAGGCGCAGGTGTGCGCGCAGCTGAGGCAGATGACTGGGGACGGCGAGTTGTGACACTATAGACCAATCTCTAATCTGCCTTTCATTTCAAAAATCTTAGAAAGAGTTGTTGCTACGCAATTATTTGACCACTTGCAGGGAAATGGTTTATTTGAAGAGTTTCAATCTGGGTTTAGAATCCATCATAGTATTGAAACAGCCTTAGTGAAGGTCACTAATGACCTCCTTATCGCATCTGATAATGGACTTCTTTCTGTACTTGTCCTTTTAGACCTTAGTGCAGCCTTTGATACTATCGATCAAAATATTGTACTTGATAGATTAGAACACTATGCTGAACTTAATGGAACTTCGTTGCAGTGGTTTAGATCTTATTTATCTGATAGGTTCCAGTTTGTTCATGTCAATAATGACTTTTCTTCCAACTCAAAGCTCAGTCATGGAGTTCCGCAGGGATCTGTGCTAGGCCCTATTCTTTTTAGTTTATATATGCCTCCATTAAGCAACATTATTAGAAAGCACTGTATACATTTTCATTGTTATGAAGATGACAAACAATTATACCTGTCAATGAAGCCAGATGATAGTAATTAATAAGCCAGATTAGAGGCTTGTCTTAAGGAAAACAAAGCTTGGATGACTTGTAATTTCCTGCTATTAAATTCAGATAAGACTGAAGTCATTCTATTTGGTCCAAAAAAACCTTAGAAATACCTTTCCAAATCAAACTCTTAGTTTGGATGCAGTTGTGGGGAGTCAGGTTATGCAGCATCTCAGACAGAGACAGTGAATAAACATGGGAGAACAATGCCCAGGGGGTTCCTGGGGATAGAGCAGGAAGGAGTCAGGAACATAGGGAGTTGAAAGCAGTGTAAGGTAAATGTCATGCTGTGTGATGAGAAATGCCATGTAAACGTGTGAAGAGTGAGTTGGGTAAAAGTGGAGATCGTGCTGTAATCATTCAGTCTCTTCTGTGCTTGAGAGATGTGTGAGTGTGGAATAAATTGTCTGTCCATAAACCTGCCTCTTTATTCACACACTCCACACAGTCACTCTTTCTCTGAATAGTTCTGTGAGGAACCTTGGAGTTATTTTTGATCAAGATCTGTTTTTCAATTCACCTATTAAATTTGTTTCTAAGACTGCCTTCTATCATTTGCGTAATATTGCCAAGATTAGGAGCATCTTGTCTCAGAGCGATGCTGAGAAACTGTTCCACGCTTTTGTTAGCGCTAGATTAGATTATTGTAGCTCTTTATTATCAGGTTGTCCTAAAACATCTTTAAAATGTTTTCAGCTGATCCAAAATGCTGCAGCAAGAGTTTTAACAGGTACTAGAAAGAGAGATCATATCTCTTTGGTTCTGGCCTCCCTTCATTGGCTTCCCATAGAGTTTAGAATTAAGTTTAAAATCCTTCTTCTCACTTACAAAGCTCTAAACAATCAGGCCCCTTTTTATTTTAAAGATCTAATACTTCCCTATTATCCTAACAGAGCACTAAGCTCCCAAAATGCAGGATTACTTGTAATACCTAGTGTGGCACATATATTGAGTTCATATTTCCCACAAATGTATGGCTGTATGTTTATTGGGTGCTTCACGTCTCGCGGGACAAAGAAGGTCTGGGTCTGCAGAGGTCTACAGGAGATGATGAGGAGGTGTGAGTTTTGGCCTTTGTCTCAGAGAGGATGCCCCAGAAGGATTCCCGGATCATCGAGGGATAAGAGACAATAGTGAAACATCAAAGAGTTGCATTGTGACTGGGATTAAGTACCATGTGATTGTATGTTTGCTAAAGCACCATGTGACTTAGGTTTCGTGGCTCCAGCAGTATAAGAGTGTGGTATTTCATTGCTCAGTCTCTTTTCTTGTTTAGGGATTGCTAGAGTATGTGTTCTCATAATAAAGCTGAACCTGAGAAATAAACTCAGCCTCATCCTTGAACGCATTCTCTACACTAGAATCTCCAAAAGTACAATGGGAGGCAGAGCCTTCAGCTATCAAGCTCCTCTCCTGTGGAATCAGCTGCCAATCTGGATTCAGGAGTCAGACTCGATCTCTGTTTTTAAGAATAGGGTTAAGAGATTTCTTTTTGATATAGCCTATAATTAGGGAGGGATCATGTACCTCTGAACCCTCCCTTAGTTATGCTCCTAATAGGTTTAGACAGCCGGGGGGACCTCCAACAGTGCACTGGGCTTCACTCCTTTCTTTACTCTCAATGAAATATTTTTGCTGGTCATTAACATCTGTTTGTTCTCTCCTATAGATTGAGTCCCCATCATGCTGCTTGTTCTCTACATGTCTGTTCTTTTCTTCTTCTTCTCTATCCCCTCACCCCCCAGCCAGTCACAGCAGATGACTGCCCCTCCCTGAGTCTGGTTCTGCTGGAGGTTTCTTCCTGTTAAAAGGGTTTTTCCTCTCCACCGTCACCAAGCGCCTGCTCACAGGGGATCCCCTTATTGCTGGGGTCTTTCAGCAATTGTGGGAGTTTCCCCTACAGTTGAATGAATGAATGAATGAATGAATGAATTTATTTATTTCGGATAGTACATTACAGGTTAAAAGAAACTGTATAATATAACAATAAGGTCAAATTAGACAAAGACTCCTTCTACTATACAATTCCACGTGAGTTATCCGAAATGGGTGATGGCTGAAGCCGCAGCTTATATTGCCCACCCATATTCCATCCAAGAATTCAAAGGAGAAAAAAGAGAAAACAAGACAAGAGCGATTACAATTTAAAACAAGGCTAAGACAAAATGTGACTGAGAGAAAAAGAAAACTGAGCTAGTCTAAGTTAAGCGGTTACTATTCAAAAACAAATCTAAGACATAGTGTCACAGTTGAAAGTGCTATGAGAAGACTGTTGCGAAATGGTGCTATATAAATAAAGTTGAATTGAATTGAATTGAATTGAAATTGAATTGAATTGAATTGAATTGAATTGAATTGAATAACCGGATGTGTTTTTTTTAGCTTTGCACTCAGACACCCATTATAAGCTTTGCAAATGGAGAACTGCTTTTACTTACATATAGGAAAATAAGTTAATGTTACTGGGGTAAGGGTCGTGGCATGAAGAATCTGTATGAAGAAAGCAGGTTACGAAACCAGGCAAGAGACAGGGAGAGGAGCGGCTGAGTCCAATCCAGGGCAAGACGTCTACTCAGCTGAAGGAGAAAGAGGAAGTGGAACCAGACAAGTGAAACCAGACAGCAGTAGCAGGACATCTATCTGAGCCGATTCCAGGAGAACGGATGCTTCATGGAAATACCCAGCTCACAGCCAAATACCCAGCCCCTCTCACAGTCTTGTGAGGGTGTGGGTGAGACACCCCCCCCCCCCCCGGGACTGAGAGACTTTAAATACCCATTGTTTTTGTTCTTCTGGGTCTTGCTAACGGGCCGTACCGAGATTAAGACCTCAGAGCTGTGATATTCTTTGCATGATTCAAGAAAACAAAAAGATTAGTTGAGGAATATTACCTCTTATGTGATTGGCCCCCTTGTGTGAATACAGAAAAAACTTTAAAATCTTTCAGATCCAAATCAGATTGATTGTCTTTGATTAATTGTCTATGTTTATTGCACTGTCCCTGTCAAATAAACTAATCTACTACTACTACTACAAAATACAATCAGTTCTTTTAAAGAAGACCTGCTGAAGCAAGAATGGACAAAAGTCTATGTACTGTATCAGATGTAAATGAAGCTTATGACACATTCATGAACAGTGTAACCACTCTTTATGAAAAAAATTGTCCATTAGTAAAGAAAAAGCTTAAACAGAAATTTGTAGACAAGCCATGGTTAACCAAAGGATTACAAAAAGCGTGTAAAAAGAAAAATTCATTATATAAAGCTTTTCTAAAGAAAAGGACAAAAGAAGCAGAGCAGCGGTATAAAACATACTGTAACGTCGGGGCCATTTTAAGAGAGCCAGGGATTTCCCAGCATGCTTTGCCAGTTTGAAACGTTACTGTGTGTGTTAAATGTGTTATTTCTGAGTTATACTGCTGTGTCATTATAACTGCATTATAATGACCCAGCAGTGTTTAACAGGATTAGGGCAAGATGTATCATGTGTGTGTAACCATGATTGAAACAGAGGTCTGGGAGAATGACCTCCACTCCTCTGGTGCTTAGAAGTAGGTTGGGAGTCGGGGTGTGAAAAATAAATCAGGTTGATCACAGCCATCTGCTCCATTGTCTTTTTGTGTGAACCCTGCAAACGTCACACTGGTGTCAGGAGTGGGGTATGGAGCAAGATGAGAATCCAGGCGGAGGTACAGCGGCCGGAGCGATTCATCGCTCAGCCGGGAACGGAGTGTAGAGCTGAGACGCCGGCCCCCGGAGAGCTTCGCCACGATGGACGGAGCAGAGCAAACCAGCCCCGTTTCCCGCCCTTTTCAGGGCAGGACGGGCTGGAGATTCCAGAGCGATTAGGAGCGGCAATCGACCGGGAGATGACCATCCCATCCATCCAGCAGCGGGCCAAGATTCCCCGCTACAACGGCGAGAACCTGTTGGATGACCGCCTGGCCCAGGTCGAGTTGGCTGCCGCGCTGATCATCGGAGGAAACCACCGTGCTGAGAGCGAGTGGAGGAGGAGCTATGGCAGATCACAGCAGCGCGTGCACGAAGGAAACAGCCGTGGCGACGCGAGGATGACGGCTTCCGCTGCACAGAGCCAGGGTACATGGCATGGTACTGCCCCGCACACAGCGCACGACAAACTGGCCCCTCGCCGACGTTAAATTAGAGCGAGGTGGCATGGACGGGGAAAAAGCCGCCTCGTGCAGATGCTTCCCCCGGCAGATGACGTCACAGAGGCCTTTGGAGCGCAGCAGCAGCGGAGCGAGCAGGACAGATCCAGTCTTTTCTCGGGATCGGCAGGGGCTGGACGCCTGGACGCGGGCCAGCGGCCGACTGGGAGGTCCTGGCAGCGGTAGGAGTCATGGGACTCCCGCTGTCAGAGGAGGAACTGTGCATGTCCTACCGCGACCCGATGCTTTTCCTTTCGGTGACGTCACGGAGGCCCTCGGCGCAGGAGCGACGCAGCGGAGCGAGCAGGACGAAGATGCGGCCATTTTCCAGGCGCGGCAAGGGCTGGACGCATGGACGTGGGCCAGCGGCCGCCTGGGAGAACTGGCAGCGGTGGGAGTCGGCCGGAGCGGGCCTGGGACTCCCACTGCCAGGGAAGGGACTGTGCATGGTCCTACAGAGGCTGTCAGATGTGTCCATCCGCCCGCTGATGGCCAAACCGGAACCCTACCCCAACCAGATACTCTGACCGAGACTCAGATGGCCCGTGCATGCCGCCCTGGCACCGGGCTGACTCGCGTTGGATTTCTGAAAGTGGACTTTGAATTTTCTGGGGACAGAAACCAGTCCGGGGGGGGGGGGCAGTGTAACGTCGGGGCCATTTTAAGGGAGCCAGGGATTTCCCAGCATGCTTTGCCAGTTTGAAACGTTACTGTGTGTGTTAAATGTGTTATTTCTGAGTTATACTGCTGTGTCATTATAACTGCATTATAATGACCCAGCAGTGTTTAGCAGGATTAGGGCAAGATGTATCATGTGTGTGTAACCATGATTGAAACAGAGGTCTGGGAGAATGACCTCCACTCCTCTGTGTGCTTAGAAGTAGGTTGGGGGTCGGGGTGTGAAAAATAAATCAGGTTGATCACAGCCATCTGCTCCATTGTCTTTTTGTGTGAACCCTGCAAACGTCACAATACAAAAATAAGTTAACATATATAATGAGATGTAGTAAAAGAGATTATTATAGTAAAGAACTGGAGAAAAACAGAGATAACATTAAAAATACATGGACAATACTTAACAATATTCTCGGAATGCTTTTGGACGTGAATTAAAATCATGTACAATGCTTGGTCAATTTAAACAAAAACTACCGGAAGAAATACTCCAAACATATATACAAGATGACATGTAAAATCACATAAGAATTATCATATTCAGTCTGTGTTGTGCTGTTGCTTAGTTTTTTTTCCGTTTTCTTTTTGTCACGTTTTGTCTTAGTTTTGTTCTGAATTGTAATCGCTCCTGTTTTGTTTTTCTTTTGAATTCTTGGATGGAATATGGGTGGGCAATATAAGCTGCGGCTTCAGCCATCACCCATTTCAGATAACTTATGTTGAACTGTATAATCAGAGGAGTTATTGTTTAATTTGACCTTGTTAGACTTTTTTCCCCTTTGTTATTCTGTTCTTTTCTTTTAATCTTTACTTTTAATCTATCTGAAATAAAGATTCATTCATTCATTCTAAATCCTCTGTTGTAACTTAATGGTTTGTGCTGACTGACCAATTTTTGAACACACTTTACAGAGAACGAAAAGAGAAAACTTTAACAACTGCATGACATGGTACAGACCCAGAAAGCAGATACAACTCAGGAAGCACAATTAACCTTTTATTGATAATAGTGTGAGTGTGTGGATGCATGTGTGAAAGTCTGTAATGAGTGTGGTGTGTGGTTGAATCAGCTTGGAGCGAACAGAGCACCATACAACCTGGCAACCTTTCTGCTGAGGTGGAGTGGCACATAAGATAAGATAAGCCTTTATTAGTCCCACAATGGGGAAATTCCAGGATTGCAACAGCACAGGGATAGCAACACTCAGAGCAACAATCAGAAGGCAAGAAAAAAAAGCAAGAGCAGCTAATATACATATGTACATATTACTATAAATATATAGATATACACAGACATACAGTGCAGAGCATTGTAGCTGGATAGAATAAATATATGAGTATATAAACACACAGTGCGGAGCATTGTAGCTAGATGGAATAAATATGTAGATATATAAACACCCACAGTACGGATCATTGCAGCTAGGTGGAATAAATATGTAAATATATAAACACACCCAGTGCGGAGCATTGTAGCTAGATGGAATAAATATGTAAATATATAAACACACACAGTGCAGAGCATTGTTGCTAGATGGGATGAAACAGCACAACCGTCTACTTAGTTATCCTACATGGTATGATTATGTGCCCATACATATTCTCACCCTCCACAGCAACCGGTATTTTCCTAGTTGTATGCCGGAGGGGACCATTGTGTAAGTCTATTGCATCTTTTGCATTCAAAACTATTAGGTTGTTACGTCTTTTTACTATCTCTGCGAGCAGCCCTGCTTAGGTTGTACAGTCTGACAGCCGTTGGTAGGAAGGACCTGCGAAACCTCTCGGTTGTGCACCTGGGATGATGTAGTCTGCTGCTAAATGAGCTCCTCAGTGCATTCAGTATTTCCTGCATAGGGTGGAACTCGGACTCCAGCAGAGATGACAGTTTAGCCACCGTCCTTCTCTCTCCTATCTCCTCCACCGGGTCAAGGCGCTGCCCCAGGACAGAGCTAGCTTTCTTGATCAGTTTGTTCAGTCTCTTCCTATCGGCTGCGGTAATGCCACTGCCCCAGCAGACCACTCCAAAAGTGATGGCTGATGCCACCACCGTGTCATAGAATGTCTTCAGCAGCGCCCCTTGTACACCAAAAGACCTGAGTCTCCTCAGTAGGAGCAGCCTGCGCTGTCCCTTTTTGTAGAGTGTGTCAGTATTGTGTGACCAGTCTAGTTTATTGTTCAGATGAACACCCAGGTACTTGTAGGATGTCACCATCTCGATGTCTGTTCCCTGTATATTTACTGATGCTGTGAGGGGTTGTCCATGCCTGCAGCAGTCCACCACCAGCTCCTTCGTTTTCCTCGCGTTGATCTGGAGGCAGTTCCGATGGCACCAGTCCACGAAGTCCTGGATAAGCCCTCTGTACTCAGCTTCATCTCCATTGGAGATGAGGCCAACGATCGCAGAGTCATCAGAGAACTTCTGTAGATGGCAGTGTGTTGTGTTGTGTGAGAAGTCCGCAGTATAAAGAGTGAACAGGAAGGGAGCCAACACCGTTCCCTGGGGGGGCCCCGTGCTACCGATGATCGTGTCGGACACACAGTCCCGGGTTCTCACAAACTGAGGCCGGTCCAGGATCCATGATGACAGGTGCTGGTCCACCCCTGCGCGCAGCAGCTTGTCCTTCATCATCGGTTGGATGGTGTTGAAAGCACTGGAGAAGTCAAAGAACATGATCCTCACTGCATTCCCGGGCTTCTCCAGGTGGGACAGAGAACGGTGAAGAAGGAAGATCACCGCATCCTCCACCCCAATGCCATGCTGGTAGGCGAACTGGAGTGGATCCATCGCTGGTCCCACCAGGGGGCGGATGTGAGCAAGGAGCAGTCTCTCCAGGGTCTTCATCAAGTGGGACGTCAAGGCCACCGGTCTGTAGCTGTTCAGGTCTTTGGGGTGGGAAGTTTTTGGTACAGGTACCACACAAGATGTTTTCCACAGCTGTGGTACCCTCCCCAGCTTCAGGCTCAGGTTGAAGATGTACGCCACAATCCCACACAACTGGTCTGCACAGGACTTGAGGAGCTTTGCGCTGATGTCGTCCGGTCCCGAGGCCTTCCTCGCCTTGATCTTCCTCAGCTCCGTCCTCACCTGAGTCTTGGTCAGGGTCAGGTTGGGGGGCTGTGTGTTGGGAGTGGGGGGGTGTTGGTGGAGTGGGGAGTGGGCAGCAGGACTTGATGTCTTTAGAGGCAGCAGTGGTTGTTGTGCAGTCAGGGGGGAGGGCGGCTGGTCAAACCTATTGAAAAACAGATTCAGCTTGTTCGCCCACTCCCTGCCCCCCGTGGCCTGGGGGGAGGTATTCTGGAGTCCAGAGATGGTTTTGAGGTTTCTCCAGACCCCGCTGATGTCGCTCTGTTGCAGCTTGTCCTCCATCTTCTTCCTGAAGCTGTCCTTGCCTTCTCTGATCTTTCTCCTCAGCTCCCTCTGTACGGACATCAGCATCTCCCTGTTCCTCGACCTGAAGATCCTCTTCTTCTCTCTCAGAAGTGTTTTTATCTCAGGGTTGATCCAGGGTTTGTTGTTTGAGCAACACCGTATGGTCTTGGTGGAAACGGATTTGTCCACACAGAAGCTGAGGTAGTCCGTGAAGGTGTGAGTGAGGCCATCGATGTCCTCACCATGTGGATCGCAGAGCTGCTTCCAGGCGGTGGTTTCACAACAGCCCTTTAGAGTGTCCTTTGCCTCCTCAGACCATAACTTCACTGTGCGCATGGCCGGAGGTTGTCTGTGTACTAGGGGTTTGTACACCGGCCGGAGATGAACCAAGTTTTGATCCGATCTCCCGAGTGGGGGAAGTTGTGATGAGGTGTACGCCTCCTTAGTGTTTGCGTAGAATAAGTCCAGTGTTTTATTGTCTCTAGTGTGGCATGTGACATACTGGGTAAACGTGGGTAGAATGGGAGACAGTGAAACATGGTTGAAATCGCCTGAGATGAGGAGAAGAGCATCTGGGTGTTCTGTCTGCAGCCTGCTGGTTACTGAATGGATGACGTCACACGCTGTCCCAGCGTTTGCCGTTGGATTTGCATAAACAACAATGCAGATCAAGTGTGAGTATTCCCTCGGGAGATATGTAGGCCGCATGCTAACAGCTAGCAACTCAATGTCTTTGCTGCAGTGTAGTTGTTTAACAGTGATATGTCCCGGTCTGCACCAGTTGTTGTTAACATACATTATCACTCCACCGCCCGTTGCTTTGCCACTGTCTGGTGTTCGGTCTGCCCGTATCATGTGGAAACCCTCCAGCTCAATGTTAGCATCTGCTGCTAGTTCAGTTAGCCACGTCTCAGAAAACAAAAGGAGAGAGCATTCCTGGTATATGCTATCGTAGCGGGATATAGCCGCTAGCTCATCTACCTTCCCCAGTAACGACCGTACATTCCCCATGACAATAGATGGAAGGGAGGGTCTGTACCTTATATTTTTTGTCCTCCGCCTTACTCCAGCCTGGCAGCCATGGCGTTTTCGCCTCAGTTCTCTCGGTATGTCGAGTTTTTCCGTTAGCACCGGGTGGCGGTTGAGCGCTAGTAGCTCCTCCCTGCTGCATCGACTCCTGCTATAAACAGTGGCTCCGTCCATCGGCTCAGGAGACATTTGGGACGATCTGTGTGTCCGTGATATAAATGGAGTGAAAAAAAACAGATCAAAAAGAGAGAGGGAGGGAAAAAAGACTCAGAATTGAGCCGCTGTTGCAAAGGGCGGCCGACTCGTGTGGCGCCAGAAGTGAAGAAAAAAAAAAAGGTTGGCACATCGGCCCAGGCCAGGAGGGCAATGCCAGTCGCCCCATTGGAGATGTAGCAGGCAGGTGAAAGAGGCAAGGGAGTCCACCGCCGGGAGGACACCGCCTGTGCACAGGGGTACAGGATGGGTGAGAGGAAAATGTACAGGCTTACTTGGCTGCCGGATGGTGTGGAGACCCTTGGCGAGAAGAAGCGCTGGAGGATGAGGCTGGAAGCTCAGTGAAGAGATTGGCGAGTTCAGTTTCCCTCAGGAAGGAAGGAGATGACTCCACGCTGATCCCTGGGTCTCACAGAATATATAGGCAGAGCCAAATGGCAGACAGGTGTGTGCGCAGGTGCACCTAATTGGCGGCCATGACAGTACTCCCCCCAACGACACGCCTCTCAGCAGTTGATCCATCCTACCTGGGTGCGCCCGGTGGAAGTCCCTGATGAGTTGCTTGTCCAGCACAAAGGAGAGGTGCACCCAGGATCTCCACTCCGGCCCATAGCCCTCCCAATCCACCAGGTACTGTAGACCGCGACCCCGGCGTCAGACGTCCAGAATGGCATTGACCTTCCAAGCCGGGTTGCCGTCGATCATCATCGGTGGTGGTGGGTCCCTGGTTGGAGGACACAAGGGGCTGGAGCAGACAGGCTTGACCTGGGAGACGTGAAAAGAAGGACAGATGCGGAGGGGGGGGGGGGAGCTAGCCACACACATACTGGGTTAATTATTTGTGTGATGGGAAAGGGTCCGATGAACCTTTGAGACAACTTCCTCCTCTCGCCCTTTAAGTCAATGTGTTTTGTTGACAGCCATACCTGTTGGCCCCCCTGGTAGGAGGGAGCTGGAGCCCTGTGACGGTTGGCCACTGCTGTGTTGCGCTCGGCTGTGCATTGCAGAGCCTCCAGGGTAATCTTCCAGATCTGACAACACCGCTGCAGGTGAGCATGAACCGAAGGAACTGCGAAGTCCCCCTCCTCCTCCGGGAACAGCAGGGGATTGTATCCCAATGAGGCCTGGAAAGGAGACATGCCTATGGCTGATGAGATGGTGGTGTTGTGCGCATACTCAATCCAGGGAAGGTGGGAGCTCCAAGACGAGGGGTTCTTGGTGGTGACACACCGCAGCGCAGCCTCCAATTCTTGGTTTGCTCATTCACACTGCCCATTGGTCTGAGGATGATAGCCCAAAGATAGGCTCGCCATGGCCCCCAAGGCACTGCAAAATGCCCTCCAGACTTGGGGCACGAACTGGGGACCCCGGTCCGAGACGATGTCCAAGGGGATGCCATGAAGACGAACCACATGCTGGACTAGGAGGTCCGACGTCTCCTTGGTCGTGGGCAGCCCCTGCAGAGGGATGAAATGAGCAACCTTGGAGAATCTGTCGACCAGAGTTAGAAATACCGTGTTGTGGTTGGATGATGGGAGACCGGTGATGAAATCCAGAGCCATGTGGGACCATGGCCTGCCGGGGATGGGGAGAGGACAGAGTAATCCAGCTGGAGGTGCAGAAGACCTCTTCCTGGTGGCACACTGAGGACAGGCCCGGATGTACTCCCTGACGTCCCTCTGCAGCGACGGCCACCAAAATGTCCTCTGGATCAGCTCCACTGTGCGTCCCTGCCCTGGGTGACATGAGAACTTGGATGAATGACCCCAATGAATAACCTCCCCCCGGATGGCTGATGGGACAAACAGTCTACCCGCTGCCCCCCACCCGGGTTGGGCTCGTCCTTCAGAGCCTTCAACACCTTGTCCTTGATACACCAGGAGATGGCACCCACGACACACGAAGGAGGTAGAATAGGGTGTTTGGGCTTCTCTGTCATCTCCAAGGTAAACTGGCGGGACAAGGCATCCGGCTTCGTGTTCTTTGACCTGGGACGATAGGTGATGGTGAAGTCAAACCTCCCAAAAAATAAGGACCAGCGGGCCTGGTGGGAGTTCAGACGCTTGGCTGTCCGAAGATGCTCCAAGTTCTTGTGGTCCGTCCATACGATGAACGGCTGGGAGGCCCCCTCCAACCAATGATGCCACTCCTCCAAGGCGAGCTTGATGGCCAACAGTTCCCTGTCACCGATGTCATAATTGCGTTCAGCTGGAGATAGGCGCCGGGAGAAGAACGCACAAGGTCGGATTTTGCCATCTGCCGGAGACCTCTGGGACAGAACTGCTCCCACCCCCGAGTCCGAAGCATCTACTTCCACCAAGCACTGGAGAGAGGGGTCTACCTGCATCAGGATGGGTGAAGAAGAAAACCTGGACTTCAGTTCAGCAAAGGTCGCCGCCGCCTCCTCGGTCCACCGGAAAGGAACCTTAGGAGAGGTCAGACTGGTTACGGGGAGAGCGATCCGGCTGTAATTTTGGATGACTTGGCGGTAAAAGTTGGCAAAATCCAGAAACTGCTGGAGCTGCTTTCTGGATGATGGGGTCGGCCACTCAACCACCGCTTTGATCTTACCCGGGTCGGGGACGATCTCATTATGAGAGATAATGAAGCCCAGGAATGAAGTCCGGTTGACATGAAACTCACACTTTTCTGCCTTCACAAAGAGTTTGTTCTCCAATAACCGCTGCAGTACCCGCCTCACGTGCACACGATGCTCCTCCAGGGACTGCGAAAGGATCAGGATGTTGTCCAGATAAACAAACACGAACGTGCCCAAGAAGTCCCTCGATACATCATTAATCAGCCTCTGGAAGATGGCAGGGGCGTTGGTGAGCCCGAATGGCATCACAAGATACTCAAAGTGTCCACTCGGAGTCCGGAACGCCGTCTTCCATTCATCGCCCTTCCAGATCCTCACCAGATGATGAGCATTGCGCAGGTTTAATTTGGAAAACCAGGAGGCGCCTTGGAGGGAATCAAAGGCTGAATTAATGAGAGGTAGAGTGTACTTATCTTTGACAGTTATGTTGTTTAACCCCCTGAAGTCTATACAGGGTCTCAGTGAGCCATCCTTCTTGCTGACGAAGAAAAAGCCCGCCCCCACCACTGACAACAATGGCCGGATTATGCCTGAGCTCAATGACTCCTTGATGTATGTCTCCATCGCTTCCCGCTCCGGGGCAGACAGGTTGTAAAGCCTACTGGATGGTAAAGGAGCTCCAGCGCAGAGATTAATGGCACAATCATAAGGGCGGTGGGGGGGAAGGGAAAGGGCTTGCATCTTGCTGAAGACAGCCCCCAAGTCGTGGTGTCCGGGAGGGACCTTATCCAAATCAGGAGGGGCAGGGATCGGTGCACTCAGCGGCACGGAAGGCGAGCATGCAGCGGACTGAAGGCAGGCACTCAAACAAAATGAACTCCAGGCAAGGACACTCCCGGACTGCCAGTCTATGGAGGGTTTGTGCAGGCGAAGCCAGGGATAGCCGAGGATAACTGGGGATGAAGAGGTCAGCAGAACATATAACCTCAGCTCTTCCCGATGATTGCCCGATGTAATAATAGACACTGGAGCAGTCCGGTGGGAAACTGTAGCAAAGGGGGCTTTAGAGAGGGTGATCAGTCTCAAGGGGGTTTCCAATAACTGAACCGGGAGCCCCAACCGGGTTGCCAGTTCCCCAGAGATGAAGCTCTGCTCGGCCCCGGAGTCAGTGAGTGCCTGTGTAGTGAATTCCTTGTGTTTGAAACAGAAACGAATGGGAATCAGAAAGCTAGAGAGGGGTTTTAACTGAGGCACGTCCGTAAGTCCCCCTACTGCAACCCACGGACTCCCCCTTTTGGCCATACGGGACATACCTCAAGCTCATGCTCCTCGCTCCCACGGTAAACACATAAGCCTAGTTCCTGCCGTCGCTGTCTCTCAGCAGCAGACAGCTTAGTTTGACCTGTCACCATAGGTTCTGGCTCATCCAGGGAATCTACTGCAGGTAACACCAATAGGGGGGGCTGTAGGGAATGGCGAGACTGACTACCCGAGTGACCGGAAGTCCTACGCTCAGCCGCCCGCTCCCTCAGTCTGTTGTCAAGGCTGATAGCAAGCGAAATTAGCTTGGTCAAGTTGGAGGGTTTTTCTAAAGGAGCTAATTCGTCCCGCAGGCTAGGACAGAGGCTTCTAATGAAGATACTACACAATGAGCCATCCCTGTACGACTATGATCAGAAGGAAAATCCCCCGGCACCCGCTGAAACACAATGTCGCACTGCAGCAAAAAACCCCTAGCTTCTCCTAATTTACCACCGAAACGGGTGGGAGTAGGTATGGGAGTAAGGTGGAACGGGGAGCATGATGTAACCTGGCTACTGACAGAGCTAACAGGTGCAGGGGAGCTAGCGGGAGCTGGAGGGAAGGCCTGTGGGTTAGCTAGGCGATCCAACCTGTCAATAACTCAAGCTAGCTGTGTAAGTATAGTTTGCTGTTGCTAGGCTAACTGATCCACCCAAGCTTTTAAGTTGTTAACCTTGCACGCAAGCGCGCTGTCTGCTGGGTCACTCTGACGGAGTCGTACTGACATGGTACAGACCCAGAAAGCAGACACAACTCTCGAAGCACAATTAACCTTTTACTGATAATAGTGTGAGTGTGTGGATGCGTGTGTGAAAGTCTCTAATGAATGTGGTGCGTGGTTGAATCAGCTTGGGGCGAACAGAGCACCATACAACCTGGCAACCTTTCTGCTTAGGTGGAGTGGCACATAGGTTGGCACATCGGCCCAGGCCAGGAGGACAATGCCAGTCAGATGTAGCAGGCAGGTGAACGAGGCAAGGGAGTCCGCCGCCGGGAGGAAGTCCGCCGCCGGGAGGACACCGCCTGTGCACAGGGGTACAGGATGAGTGAGAGGAAAAGGTACAGGCTTACTTGGCTGCCGGATGGTGTGGAGACCCTTGGCGAGAAGAAGTGCTGGAGGATGAGGATGAGGATGAGGATGAGGCTGGAAGCTCAGGGAAGAGAGTGGCGAGTTCATTTTCCCTCAGGAAGGAAGCAGACGACTCCACGCTGATCCCTGGGTCTCACAGAATACATAGGCAGAGCCAAATGGCAGACAGGTGTGTGCGCAGGTGCACCTAATTGGCGGCCATGACACTGCATTAATCATTTATGAAATGTGATCAGAATGTATTTGTTCGTCAGCTGTTAGAGTGAAATTACATATGTTTCAGTGCTCATTTAAACGTTAGCAGCTCCGAGCATTTATCAAGGACAAACAAACTCTATACCACTGGTCCTTCAATATAAATACCTTTAAAGGTGAAATTCAGAACAATTTTATGAAAAGATTTTTTTAAAAATAATACATCAACAAAGCGTTTAGAAACTTGCAAAATGTAAGTCTTAATGTCCTTCAAAAAATTAGTATGTTGATGAAAAAAAATTGTTATTTTTTTACGGATTGTAAATAATCTAAATATTTACATTCCAGAAGATTTCTGATGACAAAAAAGTGTTCTGTCATTTTTTCAGATCCAATGAATTGAATTTTTGGAGGTCACGTTCAATTGCATTTCCGTACCACCGGGGGTTGCCACAAAGTGATTAGTACGCTACCATGTCCACTTCTTGACCAGTAAGCTAAGCTAAGCTAACTAGTGTTTGCATAGCTTTCTGTAAGACTGTAAGCTGTCTGTATGCTTTCTGTATGACTGTGTGATGATATCAACTGGGGTGTGGCGATGGGATAGACCACAGTAATTGCTCGCTAATCCTTTCAAAACAGTAATTTTTTCCACTCTGGTGTAATGTAGTTAAAATCCCCTCTTGCTAAAGTTAGCATTAGTTTCCGGTACCATGAAGGAATGAACTTCATTTTTCTCTAACGAACGTTATGAGTTTTTAAAAATACATTAGTTTAACATTGTGTTCTGTCATGAACCCTCCTGTGCGCTTTTACGCAGCACACGGCGAGGGGTAAAATAATGAGGACTTACGTGCTGGGTTCACCACACACATTTATTAATGTAAAGTCACACAGTTCCCAAACGAGAGAAGACATACAAAAATGCAAATGACTTACAGAGGACGTTCAACGGCCGGCATTGCCCAGCGAACGCATGAGGGGAGACGTGTAGCCACGCTGGCGTCCCACAGCCGGTATCGCTGTGCGGGCACAAGAGAACCACAACGATGTGGAGTGGCTACACGTCATGGCATATAGTGGAGTCAGGTTATCCCGGACAAAGCAGCAGACAACATTTACAGTCAGTCAAAGACCCAGCAGTGCATGACTGGCAAAAGGCGCTTAGGTACACACACTGCTGGTGATGATGTGATTAGGAGCACCTGGGCGAGGACCGGGAAAGATGATTAACAGGGCTGGGAACAGATGATGGTAATGAGAGAGAGAGGGGGCGTGGTCGGACCGACAGACTCTCAGCAGCGCTCACAGAAAGTAGGTCACAACGGCTGTCTAACAGCTGCCGGTCAGACAGTGGCTATGGGTAAGGAAGGCAGACTGAAATACATAATATACACAAACAGTGGCACTTACCCCCACGGGGAGGTCAGGACTGAGCTGGGGAAAACCAAGCCGATGAGCACTCAGGGATTAAGGGAGGAGACACAGAGAGAGTAGGGGATGAGTTTATAGCTGCAGCCGGAGGAGAGGACCCAGCGGACTGCTGAGACTGGGCTTCTCCCTCGGGAGACAGACAAGGGTTTTTATGGGTTAATTGAGTTAAATGAAAACACACTTGCCTGTCATCCCTGCGTTTGATGGTCTCTGCTGCAGCAGGCAGATGGTCGTCCCTCTCAATGTCCACAGAGATTTTGGCCCCCTCTAATGGTGACGGAAAAGCCTGTTCTGACAGCAGTAACTCCCTCGGGGTGACTGCAGGGGACCAGCTTCGCGCTGGCTCCAGAGCAGAATCCTCTGGGGCCCTCAGCTCCTCCATCATCTGGTGGTTGTGTTCACTCTCAGGAATTGATGGGGGAGACACAGAAGAGACAAGAAAGTGGTTTGCCTCCGCAGCTGGAGGGGAGGACCCAGCGGACTGCTGAAGCTGGGCCTCTCATCCGGGAGACAGACAATGTTTATCATTATTATATTGAATAGAATGAAAACACACTTGCCTGTCCTCCCGGTGCTCGAAGTTCACAGCAGATAGCCGGCAGTCATTCTTTTTTGCATCTGCGCTGGCTCTGGCTCCCCCTCTGGACGATGGAAATGCCGGCTCGGGAGATGTGGAAGTGGGTGTAACTGGGGGAATCATGGCCCTCTCAGTGGCTGGAAGGATGTCAGCTGCCAAAGACAATGAAGGCCTTTCCCAGTGTTTCCCCGCAGGAAGATGCTGTTGTGGTGGAGCCTGAGATGCACGGGCTGGAGCTGGCTTGCCAAGCGGAGCAGAAGAGGAAGCGGACGGCTGATGAGGGGGGAATCTCCGCTTCGGCTCGGCGGGAATTGCCCTCGCAGATAATCCAGGAAATTGCTGCTCCAGTACGCAGACCATGGAGAGCAGCTCTGCGTATTGCGGGCATCTCCAGAGGCCAGGTTGCGACTCCAGAACGCCCACAGCACCAAGCAGATTCTCCCACTTCTTCTTGGGACCTCGGGACACGAGAGCCTCCTCCACAAAATCTTGAAAAAAGTCCGTTGCCCACTCTTCCTCCAGCGTAGGGACGCCCGCTTCCGGTCCTCCTCTGGGGTGCCGAGGTCGGCGCACTCGGGACATTGTGCGCTCCAAAAACCAAGTGAGTGAAAAAGGGAAAAAAGGGATGTGAGGGTGTAACCCGGTAAATCCTCTTTTTGGCTGGGTCTTTCTGTCATGAACCCTCCCGTGCACTTTTACGCAGCGCACGACAAGGGGTAAAATAATGAGGATTTACATGCTGGGTTCACCACACACATTTATTAATGTAAAGTCACACAGTTCCCAAACGGGAGAAGACATACAAAAATGCAAATGACTTACAGAGGGCGTTCGAGGGCCGGCATCGCCCAGCGAATGCATGAGGGGAGACATGTAGCCACACTGGCGTCCCACAGCCAGTATCACTGTGTGGACGCAAGAGAACCACAGCAATGTGGAGTGGCTACATGTCATGGCATATAGTTGAGTCAGGTTATCCCCAGACAAAGCAGCAGACAACACTTAGTCAGTTAAAGACCCAGCAGTGTGTGACTGGCAAAAGGCGCTTAAGTGCACACACTGCTGGTGATGATATGATTAGGAGCACCTGGGTGAGGACCGGGAAAGATGATTAACGGGGCTGGGAACAGCTGATGGTAGTGAGAGAGAGAGGGGGCGTGGCCGGACCGGCAGACTCTCAGCAGCGCTCACAGAAAGTAGGTCACAGCGGCTGTCTAACAGCTGCCGGTCAGACAGTGGCTATGTGTAAGGAAGGCAGACTGAAATACATAATATACACAAACAGTGGCACTTACCCCCACGGGGAGGTCAGGACTGAGCTGGGGAAAACCAAGCCGACAAGCACTCAGGGATTAAGGGAGGAGACACAGAGAGAGCAGGGGATGAGTTTATAGCTGCAGCCGGAGGAGAGGACCCAGCGGACCGCTGAGACTGGGCTTCTCCTTTGGGAGACACATAAACAGTGGTACTTACCCCCACAGGGAGGTCAGGACTGAGCCGGGGAAAATCAAGCCAGCTCAGCCCCTGACAGTGTTCAATGATTTCTCACACACTTGTGGCCATTTATCTAAATAAGCACTTTTTATCCATAATTTTAATGTTGTCTAATTTCACCAGAATCAAAATTTTATACAGTTAGCATTAGCTTTTGATATGTCAAACAATGGATCTGTTGTTTACGTGATCAAATGTTTTTGACATTTGTAAAATAAATTGCTTTTACATTGTGTTAGATGATCTTACCCCAATGCATCCCCATTTACTGAAAGAAGCACTCTTTGCCTGAAATGTTGCTGTGTCAATGTATGTAGCTGTATTTAGACTGGACATAGACTGCTGCTGTAGCTGTTTGTTCTTTTTTTTTTTTTTTAATCCAGCCTAATTCCTTTCTTTTTTATAAAATGCACACCAGTGGTGAGAGAGAGAAACACCATTTCAATTGCCCTGTTTGTCCTGCACATATAGTAGTATTGACAATAAAATCTTTGAATCTTTAGCTAATGATCTTGCAGGAGAACAGGTCAAGTGGACCCCTGACCATGTGAACACCTCATGTGGACCCCGGTGTCCAATCTATACATGTACAAGTACATTTTCAATCCAGTGATTTACAAACTGATACAGTGGGGCAAAAAAGTATTGAGTCAGCCACCAATTGTGCAAGTTCTCCCACTTTAAAGATGAGAGAGGTCTCCAGTTTTCATCATAGGTATATCTCAACTATGAGAGACAAAATGAGAAAAAAAAAAATCCAGAAAATCACACTGAAGGATTTTTAATGAATTAATTGGTAAATTCCTCAGTAAAATAAGTATTTGGTCACCTACAAACAAGCAAGATTTCTGGCTCTCACAGACCTGTAACTTCTTCTTTAAGAGGCTCCTCTGTCCTCCAATTGTTACCTGTATTAATGGCACCTGTTTGAACTCGTTATCAGTATAAAAGACACCTGTCCACAACCTCAAACAGTCAGACTCCAAACTCCACTATGGCCAAGACCAAAGAGCTGTCAAAGGACACCAGAAACAAAATTGTAGACCTGCACCAGGCTGGAAAGACTGAATCTGCAATAGGTAAGCAGCTTGGTGTGAAGAAATCAACTGTGGGAGCAATTATTAGAAAATGGAAGACATACAAGACCACTGATAATCTCCCTCGATCTGGGGCTTCACGCAAGATCTCACCCCGTGGGGTCAAAATGATCACGAGAACGGTGAGCAAAAATCCCAGAACCACATGGGGGGACCTGGTGAATGACCTGCAGAGAGCTGGGACCAAAGTAACAAAGGCTACATCAGAAACACACTATGCCGCCAAGGACTCAAATCCTTCAGAGCCAGACGTGTCCCCTGCTTAAGCCAGTACATGTCCAGGCCCATCTGAAGTTTGCTAGAGATCATTTGGATGATCCAGAAGAGGATTGGGAGAATGTCATATGGTCAGTGAAACCAAAATAGAACTTTTTGGTAAAAACTCAACTTGTCGTGTTTGGAGGAGAAAGAACACCATACCTACTGTGAAGCATGGGGGTGGAAACATCATACTTTGGGGCTGTTTTTCTGCAAAGGGACCAGGACAACTGATCCGTGTAAAGAAGAGAATGAATGGGGCCATGTATCGTGAGGTTTTGAGTGAAAACCTCCTTCCATCAGCATGGCATTGAAGATGAAACGTGGATGGGTCTTTTAGCATGACAATGATCCTAAACACATCGCCCGGGCAACGAAGAAGTGGCTTGGTAAGAAGCATTTCAAGGTCCTGGAGTGGCCTAGCCAGTCTCCAGATCTCAACCCCATAGAAAATCTTTGGAGGGAGTTGAAAGTCTGCGTTAACCGGCAACAGCCCCAAAACATCACTGCTCTAGAGGAGGTCTGCATGGAGGAATGGGCCAAAATACCAGCAACAGTGTGTGAAAACCTTATGAAAACTTACAGAAAACGTTTGACCTCTGTCATTGCCAACAAAGTGTATATAACAAAGTACTGAGATTAACTTTTGTTATTGACCAAATACTTATTTTACCGAGGAATTTACCAATTAATTAATTAAAAATCCTTCAATGTGATTTTCTGGATTTTTTTTTTTATTTTGTCTCTCATAGTTGAGGTATACCTATGATGAAAATTGGAGACCTCTCTCATCTTTTAAGTGGGAGAACTCGCATAATTGGTGGCTGACTAAATACTTTTTTACCCCACTGTATCAGAGCTTTTTAAAGCCTCATTCAGAACATTCTAGTCCCACATACCTATTCTGTGAAATTCATCTGGGGGCAGCCAGCGGTGATGAGCAGCAGTGGTGGAGAATAAAAGTCTTTTGAAAGCAGAAGTGGAGCCAAAACCTTCTCCAGGTCAGCTTAGTTCTCATCTTACGTCTGTATATAATTTTTTGAACTTCTTGGTGTCTATGAAAAGTATTTCCAACAGTTTTATAAAAATTCTTGTTCTCCTTCTTCACTTTTATAAATCACAGGATTGAGAATATACTTGTACATGTACATATAGGATCCCATGGTCCACTTAGGGTGCTCACTTGGTCAGGAGTCTACTTGACCTGTATCTATCGCTGAGCCTTTTTGGTTTGTTTTCAATGTGTGTTATCAGCCTAGCAGCCCAATGGCGTGTTTTCTGGATTTACAAAGCCTACTACTTATGACAAATACAGTTGTTAATGACCTTAACTATTATACATGTCTTTTGTTGGTAAAAATATAACTATAAAAAGTCATGTAATATGTTGCACCATAACTAAATGAAGAGACTGATGTTATCTGTTTACAGGTATTATGGCAATTATGACCCCATCACATCTACTCCTGTAAAAACAAAAAGGAACCGTACCGTCACACCATTCCCACCTGTACCTATCTCCCGAGGGAATACTCACACATGATCTGCATTGTTATTTATGCAAATCCGATGGCGAACACTGGGACAGCACGTGACGCCATCCACTCAGTAACTGGCAGGCTGCTGACAGAACACCCAGATGCTCTTCTCCTCATCTCAGGTGATTTCAACCATATTTCACTGTCCCCCATTCTGCCCACATTCACCCAGTATGTCACTTGCCACACTAGAGACAATAAAACATTGGACTTATTCTATGCCAACACTAAGGAGGCGTACACCTCATCACCACTCCCCCCACTCGGGAGATCGGATCACAACTTGGTTCATCTCCTGCCGGTGTACAAACCCCTAGTACACAGACAACCTCCGGTCATGCGCACGGTGAAGATATGGTCTGAGGAGGCAATGGACGCTTTAAAGGATTGTCTTCAAACCACTGCCTGGGAGCAGCTCTGCGATCCACATGGTGAGGACATTGATGGCCTCACTCACACCATCACGGACTACATCAACTTCTGTGTGGACAACACCGTACCCACCAAGACCATACGGTGTTGCTCGCACAACAAACCCTGGATCAACCCTGAGACAAAAAACACTTCTGAGAGAGAAGAAGAGGATCTTCAGGTCGGGGGGAACAGGGAGATGCTGAAGTCCGTACAGAGGGAGCTGAGGCGGAAGATAGAGAAGGCAAGGACAGCTTCAGGAGAAGATGGAGGACAAGCTGAAAGAGCGACATCAGCGGAGTCTGGTAAAACCTGAAAACCATCTCTGGGCTCCAGAATACCTCCTCCCAGGCCACGGGGGGCAGAGAGTGGGCGAACAATCTGAACCTGTTTTTTAATAGGTTTGACCAACCGCCCTCCCCCCAACTGTACACCAACCACTGCTGCCTCTACAGTCATCGAGACCTGCTGCTCAACCCCACTCCACCACACACCCCCCCACTCCCAGCCACAGCCCCCCAACCTGACCCCTCACTAAGACCCAGGTGAGGACGGAGCTGAGGAAGATCAAGGCGAGGAAGGCCTCGGGACCGGACGGCATCACCGCAAAGCTCCTCAAGTCCTGTGCAGACCAGCTGTGTGGGATTGTGGAGCACATCTTCAACCTCAGCCTGAAGCTGGGGAGGGTATCACAGTTGTGGAAAACATCTTGTGTGGTACCTGTACCAAAGACTTCCCACCCCAAAGACCTGAACAGCTACAGGCCAGCTGGCCCCCTGACGTCTCACATGATGAAGACCCTGAAGAGACTGCTCCTTGCTCACCTCCACCCCCTGGTGGGACCAGCGATGGATCCACTCCAGTTCGTCTACCAGCATGGCACTGGGGTGGAGGATGCAGTGATCTTCCTCCTTCATCGTTCCCTGTCCCACCTGGAGAAGCCCGGGAATGCGGTGAGGATCATGTTCTTTGACTTCTCCAGTGCTTTCAACACATCCCAACCGATGATCTGAAGGACAAAGCTGCTGTGCGCAGGAGTGGACCAGCACCTGTCATCATGGATCCTGGACTACCTCACTAACTGGCCACAGTTTGTGAGAACCCAGGATTGTGTGTCCAACACAATCATCGGCAGCAGGGGGGCCCCCCAGGGAACGGTTTTGGCACCCTTTATACTGCGGACTTCTCACACAACACAACACACTGCCATCTACAGACGTTCTCTGATGACTCTGCGATCGTCGGCCTCATCTCCAATGGAGATGAAGCTGAGTACAGAGGACTTATCCAGGACTTCGTGGACTGGTGCCATCGGAACTGCCTCAGATCAACGTGAGGAAAAACTAAGGAGTGGTGGTGGACTGCCGCAGGCAAGGACAACCCCTCACAGCACCAGTAACATCAGGGAACAGACATTGAGATGGTGACATCCTGCAAGTACCTGAGGTGTTCATCTGAACAATAAACTAGACTGGTCACACAATACGATGCACTCTACAAGAAGGGACAGCGCCAGGCTGTTCCTACTGAGGAGGCTCAGGTCTATTGGTGTACAAGGGGTGCTCTTGAAGACATTCTACGACACGGTGGTGGCATCAGCCATCACTTTTGGAAGTGGTCTGCTGGGGCAACGGCATTACAGCAGCCGATAGGAAGAGACTGAAGAACTAATCAAGAAGCTAGCTCTGTCCTGGGCAACGCCTTGGACCCAGTGGAGGAAATAGGAGAGAGAAGGATGGTGGCCCAAACTGTCATCTCTGCTGGAGTCCGAAGTCCCCCCACATATGCAGGACATACTGAACGCACTGAGGAGCTCATTTAGCAGTAGACTACATCATCCTAGATGTGTGACCGAGAGGTTTCGCAGGTCCTTCCTACCTACGGGCTGTCAGACTGTATAACCCTAAGCAGGGCTGCTCGCAGAGATCACAAAAAAAACGTGATGACCTAATAGTATGAGTGCAAAAAGACGCAACAGACTTACACAAATGGTCCCTCCAGTATACAACTAGGGACAATATCAGTTGTTGCTATGGAGGGTGACAATATGTATGGGTACATATTATACCATGAAGGGTTAAATAAATAGACGGCTTATGCTGTTTAGTCCATCTAGCTACAATGCTTTGCACTGTGTATTATATATATAATATATAATATACCGTATATATTCATGTTGTACGTACAGTGGGGCAAAAAGGTATTAGTCAGCCACCAATTGTGCAAGTTCTCCCACACTTAAAAGATGAGAGAGGTCTGCAATTTTCATCATAGGTATACCTCAACTATGAGAGACAACATGAGAAAAAAAAATCCAGACAATCACATTGAAGGATTTTAATGAATTAATTGGTAAATTCCTTCGGCTAAAAATAAGTATTTGGTCAATAACAAAAGTATATCTCAATACTTTGTTATATACCCTTCGCTGGCAAATGCCAGAGGCCAAACGTTTTATGTAAGTCTTCACAAGGTTTTCACACACTGTTGCTGGCTATTTTGGCCCCATTCCTCCCCTTGCAGATCTCCTCTAGAGCAGTGATGTTTTGGGGCTGTCGCTGGGCAACAAGATCTTCAACTCCCTCCAAGATTTTCTATGGGGATTGAGATCTGGAGACTGGCTAGGCCACTCCAGGACCTTGAAATGCTTCTTACCAAGCCACTCCTTTGTTGCCGGTGTGTTTGGGATCATTGTCATGCTGAAAGATCCAGCCACGTTTCATCTTCAATGCCCTTTGTGATGGAAGGAGGTTTTCATCAACATCCTCACGATACATGGCCCCCATTCCATTCTTTCCTTTACACAGATCAGTCGTCCTCGTCCCTTTGCGAAAAACAGCCCCAAAAGCATGATGTTTCCACCCCATGCTTACAGTAGGTATGGTGTTCTTTCTCCCTCCAAACACGACAAGTTGAGTTTTTACCAAAAGTTTATTTTGGTTTCATCTGACCATATGACATTCCTCCCCAGTCCTCTTCTGGATCATCCAAATGCTCTCTAGCAAACTTCAGACAGGCTGGACATGTACTGGCTTAAGCGGGGGGACCACATCTGGCACTGCAGGATTTGAGTCCCTGGCGGTGTAGTGTGTTACTGATGTAGCCTTTGTTACTTTGGTTCCAACTCTCTGCAGGTCATTCACTAGGTCCCCCTGTGTGGTTCTGGGATTTTTGCTCCCCGTTCTCGTGATCATTTTGACCCCACGGGGTGAGATCTTGCGTGGAGCCCCAGATCAAGGGAGATTATCAGTGGTCTTGTATGTCTTCCATTTTCTAATAATTGCTCCCACAGTTGATTTCTTCACACCAAGCTGCTTACCTATTGCAGATTCAGTCTTCCCAGCCTGGTGCAGGTCTACAATTTTGTTTCTGGTGTCCTTTGACAGCTCTTTGGTCTTGGCCATAGTGGAGTTTGGAGTCTGACTGTTTGAGGTTGTGGACAGGTGTCTTTTATACTGATAACGAGTTCAAACAGGTGCCATTAATACAGGTAACGAGTGGAGGACAGAGGAGCCTCTTAAAGAAGAAGTTACTGTCACGCCGCGCCGCTCATCAGCGGCGCCACCTGCACGCACACCTGCACATCATCAGCGGCGAGGGATTTTTGAGCTTCGGCCTGAAGCCGTCAGACTTCCCTACGCATCGCTGCGAGTTCCCTTTCATTCTCAGCTGATCATTCCGGTAAGAAGATCTTACCTTTTTCTCCTCCAAGTCTGCTCCCCTGTGCACAGGTGGATTTCCCGGCGGCGGACTTCTCCTCTCCATCGCCTGTTCCTCGCTGCTGCACCGGGCTTCCCAGGTGGCTGTCTACCGGACCTCGTCCCTTGCTGTGCCAGTCATCGTCCTGTCCAAGTAAGCTCCCTCTCTCACTTATTTATCTCCTGTGTTGGTGTGTGCCCGTCACCCCTTCTCCCTGTGCTTTTCCCCATAGGGTTGTCCGGCTGTACAGTCTCCTGCTCTGTGCCCGAAGCAGACGCCGCACCAACACATCTACATCCCGCAGACACACATTCATACATCCTGTTGTTAATAAAGCTATTTGAACTACTCTGAGCCTGTGTGTGTGCGTCTCCTGGGCCGTGCGTTATGTCAGTACGGCTTCAGCAGAGCGGCTCGGCAGACGGTGGGCTCGCACACCGGCTTACCACTCTCGAGGCTCGAGTGGATCAGATAGCTTATCAGCAACAGGTGATTTTCAATCAGTTGTTAAATATAACTAACCGATTGGGCCGCTTGGACCCCCAACAGCCGTTCCCCCCGGCTCGTCAGGGTGGCGCGGCTCCTGCCTGCTCCAGCGGCCCGATCCAGCAGGCTCTCGGCCGCGGCACCGACTCGGCTCACGCCCATTCCAACCCCGCCCGCTTTAGCGGAAAGCTCGGCGGAGCGCGAGGGTTCATAATGCAATGTGAGTCCGTGTTTCACCGTGTGCCCGGAGACTTTCCCTCAGATCATAGCCGAATTGGTTATATCGGGAGTCTCCTTGAGGGGCGAGCATTAACCTGGGCCTACGCCGTAATGGCGAGGCCCAGTTATGCCACCCTCACGTATGACCAATTCGTGAGACGCTTCCTAGAGGTCTTTGACCATTCTCGTACCGAGACGGTCCAGGTCGATCGGCTTCTCGCCCTCCAGCAGGGAAGCCGGTTGGCAGCGGACTACGCGGTCGACTTCCAGGTAGCAGCGGAGGAATTAGGCTGGGAGGAACGCTCCCTCTGTGGCCTTTTCCTCCGCAGTCTCAACGATGATCTGAGGGATGAACTGGCTGGGCGGGATATCCCTGAGATGCTAGCGGAGCTAACATCCCTAGCGATCAGTTTGGACAACAGGCTGCGCGAGCGCTCCTCGGGACGGAAGTTGTCTTCTTCTCGCCCTCGTGGAGTCTCGCCGCGCCTGTTCCAAGCTCGCCCCCTGGCAACGCCGCCACCATCGCGCCCAGAGGAGTCGGAGCTGATGGTCACGGGTTGGACAAAGCTTTCCCCTGCGGAGAGACAACGCCACCGTGAGTTGGATCTCTGCATGTATTGCGGAGATGACCAACACACGGTGAAGCTTTGCCCACGGAAAGCCAGTCAGCGGGGTCCGCGAGTCACTGTAGGGGGCCTCGCGGACGTCAATCGGTTAAGTTCCCTCACACAATTGAAACTGCCCATCCGTTTCTGTCACAACTCCACTGGGCATCTCACCCACGCACTGGTGGATTCGGGCGCGGAGGGCAGCTTTATTTCTCAAAGCCTGGCAACCCGATTGGGCATCCGCTGTCAGGCACTGAGGAACCCTATCTCCCTGGTCAACCTCTCTCGTGCCTCCCTTGGGAGAGTTACACACCAGACCATCCCCGTCCCGGTTATTATCTCTGGAAACCACCGGGAGGAGATAACCTTTTACGTCCTGCCCAACTCTGTGTCGCCCGTCATCCTGGGGTATCCCTGGCTACGCCTCCACAACCCCGTTTTGGATTGGAAGTCCGCCGGGGTGTCGGCATGGAACACGTTCTGCATGAGCACCTGTCTACAGTCCGCTGCCTGCTCTCCGTCCGCTTCTCCCTCACCTACGGACGCTGCGCCCCCGGACCTGTCCCTGGTGCCATTGGAATTTCACGACCTGGGTATGGTATTCAGCAAATCCAAGGCGATGTCTCTCCCTCCTCATAGGCCCTATGACTGTGCAATCAACCTCCGCCAGGGGGCATCCTTACCCTCTGGACGACTCTACAGTCTATCGGCGCCGGAGAAGGAGACCATGAGCTCTTACCTCAAGGAGTCGCTGAGTGCTGGGATAATCCGCCCATCGTCATCACCTGTGGGGGCAGGATTCTTCTTTGTCGGTAAGAAGGATGGATCCCTCCGTCCTTGCATTGACTATCGTGCCCTTAACAACATTATGGAGAAGGATCGCTACACCCTGCCCCTCATGGACACCGCTTTCCACTCCCTCCAGGGGGCGACTTGGTTCACCAAGCTGGATCTACGCAGCGCATACTACCTCGTCCGGATCTGGGAGGGAGATGAGTGGAAGACAGCCTTCCGTACCCCGAACGGCCACTTCGAATACCTGGTGATGCCGTTCGGGTTGACCAACGCTCCAGCCGTCTTTCAGCGCCTCATCAATGACGTCCTCCGGGATTTCATCGGCCTTTTTGTGTTCGTCTACCTGGATGACATTCTCATCTTCTCCAAGTCCAGGGACGAGCACCAGGTCCACGTGAGGCGGGTCCTCCAAAGGCTGCTAGAGAACCGGTTGTACGTGAAGGCCGAGAAATGCGAGTTTTACGCGAAGACAACATCCTTCCTCGGGTTCATCATCTCCCACGACCAGGTGCTTCCAGACCCAGAGAAGGTGAAGGCGGTGGTGGAATGGCCCACACCTGCGTCAAGAAAGCAGGTGCAGCAGTTCGTTGGGTTTGCGAACTTCTACCGCCGCTTCGTCCCAAATTTTGGCACCATCGTTGGCCCGCTGACCCGCCTCACGTCCCCTAAGGTCCCGTTCCGGTGGACCGAAGAGGCCGCGGCAGCCTTTCAGGCACTGAAGGCGGAGTTCTCCTCCTCCCGGGTCCTTAGCCAAGTCAACCCTGCGCTGCAGTGCATCGTGGAAGTGGACGCTTCGGACACAGGAGTGGGGGCGGTGCTATCCCAGCGGTCGCCAGATGACGGAATCAAACGGCCCTGCGCCTTCTTCTCCCGGCGCTTGTCCCCGGCAGAGAGGAATTACGACGTGGGAGACAGAGAGCTCCTCGCCATCAAGCTCGCGCTACAGGAGTGGCGTCACTGGCTAGAGGGGGCGGACCTGCCGTTCGTGGTCCTGACGGACCACAAGAACTTGGAGTACCTTAGATCTGCCAAGCGCCTGAACGCCCGCCAGGCGCGCTGGTCCTTGTTCTTCACCAGGTTCCAATTTACCATCACCTTCAGGCCTGGCTCCAAGAACGGCCTGCCCGACGCCCTCTCTAGGCAATTCGCCCCTGAGGAGTCGGAGGACACGGTCCACACCATCCTTCCCAGGTCGTGCGTCGTGGGAGCCATCACCTGGGACATTGAGAGCAAGATCCGGAAGGCGCAGGAAGTGGAACCTGACCCTGGCGGCGGACCGGAGGGGAGGCTGTTCGTGCCATCCACGGTTCGGGGGGAGGTCATCCACTGGTTGCACACATCCAAGCTCACCTGTCACCCTGGCTCCTCCCGGATGATTGACCTCCTCCAGCGGTCCTTCTGGTGGCCGGGCCTGCGGAGGGACGCTGCCCGCTACGCCCGGGCCTGTCCAGTGTGTGCCACCAACAAATCGGGTAATGCCCCTCCAGCGGGTTTGCTCCAGCCTCTGCCCATCCCTGGCAGGCCCTGGTCACATATCGCCCTGGACTTCGTCACTGGACTCCCAGTCTCTAACACCTACGACACCGTCCTGACCATCGTGGACCGCTTCTCCAAGGCGGCACACTTCATTCCCCTACGAGGTCTCCCAACTGCCCTGGAGACGGCGGACCTCCTTATCCAGCACGTGGTCAGGTTGCATGGGATTCCGGTGGACGTGGTCTCGGACCGGGGGCCCCAATTTGCTTCAGAAGTTTGGAAGTCGTTTTGCAACACCCTAGGAGCCAAGGTGAGCCTCTCCTCTGGCCATCACCCCCAATCCAAAGGGCAGTGTGAGCGGACCAACCAGGAGCTGGAGGCTGCGCTCCGCTGTGTAACGGCGTCCAAACCAACGTCCTGGAGTAACCCCCTCGCCTGGGTTGAATACGCCCACAACACCGCTCGCTCTTCTGCTACAGGGATGTCCCCCTTTAAGGCGTCCCTGGGTTACGACCCCCCGCTGTTCCCGGCGCAGGAGAGTGAGGTAACTGTTCCCTCAGTAAGGGCGCATCTCAGGCAGTTCCGCTCCATCTGGGCGTCAGCGCGCAATGCACTTTTACGCACGGCGGAGCGCAACAGAGCCGTGGCGGACCGGCACAGAAGACCTGCCCCGGCGTACAGAGTTGGTCAGCAAGTCTACGTGTCGACCCAGGACGGGATTTTAAAGGGCGAGAGGAGGAAGCTGGCCCATACCCCATCACCAGGATCATCAACCCGGTGGCTGTGCGTGTAGCTATTCCCCCCCTCCCTCCGCATCCATCCCACCTTCCACGTGTCCAAGGTGAAGCTGGCAGTCTCCGACCCCCTTTGCCCTCCTCCTGCTGCGCAACCCGCGCCCCGGATGATTGATGGCCATCCGGCCTGGCCCGTCTCCTCCATCCTGGACTCCCGGCGCCGGGGTCGTGGGTTGCAGTACTTGGTGGACTGGGAGGGCTATGGGCCTGAACATCGGCAGTGGGTACCCTCGTCGTTTGTGTTGGACCCGTCGCTCATCGCTGATTTCCACCGAGCGCACCCAGAGAAGCCATCGCCAGGAGGCGCTGCTAGAGGGGGGAGTACTGTCACGCCGCGCCGCTCATCAGCGGCGCCACCTGCACGCACACCTGCACATCATCAGCGGCGAGGGATTTAAGCCGCCTCGCCCTGAGCTTCGGCCTGAAGCCGTCAGACTTCCCTACGCATCGCTGCGAGTTCCCTTTCATTCTCAGCTGATCATTCCGGTAAGAAGATCTTACCTTTTTCTCCTCCAAGTCTGCTCCCCTGTGCACAGGTGGATTTCCCGGCGGCGGACTTCTCCTCTCTATCGCCTGTTCCTCGCTGCTGCACCGGGCTTCCCAGGTGGCTGTCTACCGGACCTCGTCCCTTGCTGTGCCAGTCATCCATCCTGTCCAAGTAAGCTCCTCTCTCACTTATTTATCTCCTGTGTTGGTGTGTGCCCGTCACCCTTCTCCCTGTGCTTTTCCCATAGGGTTGTCCGGCTGTACAGTCTCCTGCCTCTGTGCCCGAAGCAGACGCCGCCACCAACACATCTACATCCCGCAGACACACATTCATACACTCCTGCTGTTAATAAAGCTATTTGAACTACTCTGAGCCTGTGTGTGTGCGTCTCCTGGGCCGTGCGTTATGTCAGTTACAGGTCTGTGAGAGCCAGAAATCTTGCTTGTTTGTGGGTGACCAAATACGTATTTTACTGAGGAATTTACCAATTAATTCATTAAAAATCCTTCAGTGTGATTTTCTGGATTTTTTTTTTCATTTTGTCTCTCATAGTTGAGGTATACCTATGATGAAAATTGGAGACCTCTCTCATCTTTTAAGTGGGAGAACTTGCACAATTGGTGGCTGGCTAAATACTTTTTTGCCCCACTGTATGTATATTCACTGCTCTTATTTTCTTATCTTCTAAATTATTGCTCTGAGTGTTGCTATCCCTGTGCTGTTGCAATCCTGGAATTTCCTCATTGTAGGACTAATAAAGGCTTATCTTATCTTATCTTATCTTATCAAGTATACCAGGGTCACTTCCACCAGAACGGCACTCATGGGTAAGTGGGTATTAAAATTCTCTAGCTGAGTAGTTTAATTAGGGATGTAATTGAAAATGGAATCTCTGTCATTCAGACCATGGCATTTTTCTTGGTGTCATGCCCCCCCTCATGGATCGTCACCTTATCATGGTGGGGGGGTTTGCGTGCCCCAGTGATCCCAGGAGCTATGTTGTCCGGGGCAATTTGCCTCTGGTAGGGTCACCCAAGACAAACTGGTCCTGGGTGAAGGGCCAGACTAAGAACGATCCAACAGACTCTCATGATAAATTCTATATCAAGGATTCAGTGTACCCCGCCCGGTATGGGGTTACCGGGGCCCCACCCTGGAGCCAGGCTTGGGGGAGGGGCTCGATGGCTAGTGTCTGGTGGCCGGGTTTCCACCCATGGGACCCGGCCGGGCTCAGCCTGAAGGAGTTACATGGGTCCGCCCTCCAGTGGGCTCACCACCTGCAGGAGGGATCATGGGGGTCCGGTGCTATGTGGATTAAGTGGCGGTCAAAGGCGGAGACCTTGGCGGACTGATCCCAAGCTTTCTAAACTGACTTTTGGTACGTGGAATGTCACCTCTCTGGTGGGGAAGGAGCCTGAGCTGGTGTACAAGGTTGAGGGATACCGGCTAGATATAGTCGGCCTCACCTCAACACACAGCTCCGGTTCTGGAACCAGTCTCCTGGAGAGGGGCTGGAGTTTGGCCTTTTCTGGAGTTGCCCCCGGCGAGAGGCGACGAGCAGGGGTGGGTATTCTTGTATCCCCCCACCTTGCTGCCTCTATATTGGAGTTTTCCCCAGTGGATGAAAGGGTTGCTTCCCTGCGCCTTCGGGTTGGGAAACGGGTCCTGACCATCATTTGTGCCTATGCACCAAATGATGTTTCAGAGTACCCACCCTTTTTGGAGTCTGTGACCGGGGTGCTGGAGGGTGCTCCTCTTGGAGACTCCATTGTCCTACTGGGGGACTTCAATGCGCACGTGGGCAACGACAGTGAAACCTGGAAGGGGGTGATCGGGAGGAACGGCCTGCCCGATCTGAACCCAAGTGGTGTTCAGTTATTGGACTTCTGTGCTAACCACAGTTTGTCCATAACAAACACCATGTTCAAGCATAAGGGTGTCCATATGTGCACCTGGCACCAGGACACCCTAGGTTGCAGGTCGATGATCGATTTTGTTATCGTGTCATCAGACCTGCGACCGTATGTCTTGGACACTTGGGTAAAGAGAGGTGCAGAGCTGTCAACTGATCACCACCTGGTGGTGAGTTGGATCCGATGGCAGGGGAGGAAGCCATTCAGACCTGGTAGACCCAAATGTATAGTGAGAGTGCGCTGGGAACGTCTGGCTGAGGCCCCTGTCCGGGAGGTCTTCAATTCCCACCTCTGGAAGAACTTCAACCACATTCCGAGGGAGTCTGGAGACATGGAGTCTGAATGGGCCATGTTCTCCACCTCTGTTGTTGAAGCGGCGGCCCAGAGCTGCGGCCGCAAGGTGGTCGGTGCATTTCGTGGTGGCAACCCCCGAACCAAGTGGTGGACACCAGTGGTGAGGGGGGCCATTAAGCTGAAGAAGGAGTCCTATCAAGCTTGGTTGGCTTGTGGGACTCCCGAAGCAGCTGAGGTGTACCGGCAGGCCAAGCGGAGTGCAGCTTGGGTGGTTGCTGAAGCAAAAACCCGGGTATGGGAGGAGTTCGGTGAGGCCATGGAACAAGACTTTCGGTCAGCCTCGAAGAGATTCTGGCAAACTGTCCGGTGACTCAGGAGGGAAAAGCAGCTCCCTGTCCACACTGTGTATGGTGTGGATGGGGCGCTGTTGACTTTGACTGGGGATATCGTCGGGTGGTGGAAGGAATACTTTGAGGATCTCCTCAATCCCACTGATACGCCTTCCACAGAGGAAGCAGGGTTTGTGGACGAGGGGGATGACTCGCCTATCACAGGGGCTGAGGTTGCCAAGGTGGTTAAAAATCTCCTTGGTGGCCGGGCCCCGGGGGTTGACGAGATTCACCCTGAGTACCTCAAGGCCCTGGATGTTGTTGGGCTGTCATGGTTGACACGCCTCTGCAACATTGCGTGGAGGTCGGAGGCAGTGCCTTTGCCATGGCAAACCGGGGTGGTGGTTCCTCTCTTCAAAAAAGGGGACCAGAGGGTGTGCTCCAACTTTAGAGGGATCACACTCCTCAGCCTCCCTGGGAAGGTCTATGCCAAGGTACTGGAGAGGAGAGTCTGGCCATTGGTCGAACCTCGGATTCAGGAGGAGCAATGTGGTTTTCGTCCTGGCCGTGGCACATCGGACCAGCTCTTTATCCTCTCGCGAATTCTCGAGGGTTCATGGGAGTTTGCCCGACCAGTTCACATGTGTTTTGTGGACTTGGAGAAGGCATTTGACCACGTGAGCTTTCTCCGTAGGATTGCTGGACTCACCCTCAGAGATAGGGTGAGGAGCTCAGTCATCTGGGAGAGGCTCAGAGTAGAACCGCTGCTCCTCCACATTGAAAGGAGTCAGTTGAGGTGGTATGGGCATCTGATTAGGATGCCTCCTGGACGCCTCCCACTTGAGGTGTTTTGGGCACGTCCCACTGGGAGGAGACCCCGGAGCAGACCCAGGACTCGGTGGAGAGACTATGTCTCCCAGTTGGTCTGGGAACTCCTTGGTATCCTCTCTGAAGAGCTGGAGCAGGTGGCTGGGGAGAGAGAAGTCTGGGCTTCTCTGCTTGAACTGCTGCTTCCGCGACCCGGACCTCCGGAAAAGCGGTAGAAGATGGATGGATGGATGGATGGATGGATAGTCAAGCAAAGCTTTGACATGTGGCATGGGACCAAGAATCTAAAAGTATCTTATCTGTACAGTGCATCCGGAAAGTATTCAGTGCTTCACTTTTTTCCACATTTTGTTATGTTACAGCTTTATCCCAAAAGGGATTAAATTCATTTTTTTTCCTCAAAATTCTACACACAATACCCCATAATGACAATGTGAAAAAAATTTTTTTGTGACTTTTGCCAATTTATTAAAAAAATAAAAAACTAAGAAATCACATGTACATAAATATTCATAGCCTTTGCCATGAAGCTCAGAATTGAGCTCAGGTGCATCCTGTTTCCACTGATCATCCTTGAGATGTTTCGACAGGTTAATTGGAGTCCACCTGTGGTAAATTCAGTTGATTGGACATGATTTGGAAAAGCATATACCTGTCTATATAAGGTCGCACAGCTAACAGTGCACATCAGAGCACAAACCAAGCATGAAGTCAAAGGAATTGTCTGTAGACCTCCGAGGCAGGGTTGTCTCGAGGCACAGATCTGGAGAAGAGTACAGAAAAATTTCTGCTCCTTTGAAGGTCCTGTTGAGCACAGTGGCCTCCATTATCCGTAAATGGAAGAAGTTCAGAACCACCAGGACTCTTCCTAGAGCTGGCCAGCCATCTAAACTGAGCGATCGGGGGAAAAGGGCCTTAGTCAGGGAGGTGACCAAGAACCTGATGGTCACTCTGTCAGAGCTTCAGTGGTCCTCTGTGAGGAGAGGAGAACCTTCCAGAAGGACAACCATCTCTGCAGCAATAAACCAATCAGGACTGCATGGTAGAGTGGCCAGACAGAAGCCGCTCCTTAGTAAAAGGCACACGGAAAGGTTTTGGCAAACCTGGAGTTTGCCAAAAGGCACCTGAAGGATTCTCAGACCATGAGAAACAAAATTCTCTGGTCTGATGAGACAAAGATTGAACTCTTTGGCGTGAATGCCAGGCGTCATGTTTGGAGGAAACCAGGCACCGTTCATAACCACGCCAGTGTTGGGAGCAGTATCATACTGTGGGGATGTTTTTCAGTGGCAGGAACTGGGAGACAAGTCAGGATAGAGGGAAAGATGAATACAGCAATGTACAGAGACATCCTGGATTAAAACCTGCTCCAGAGCGCTCTTGACCTCAGACTGGGGCGACAGTTCATCATTCAGCAGGACAACGACCCTAAGTACACAGCCAAGATATCAAAGGAATGGCTTCAGGACAACTCTGTGAATGTCCTTGAGTGGCCCAGCCAGAGCCCAGACTTGAATCCAATTGAACATCTCTGGAGAGATCTGAAAATGGCTGTACACTGACGCTTCCCATCCAACCTGATGGCGCTTGAGAGGTGCTGCAAAGAGGAATGGGTGAAACTGCCCAAAGATAGATGTGCCAAGCTTGTGGCATCATATTCAAAACCACTTCTGCTGGAGGCTTCCTATTGTTAAAATGGAGTTCTTACTCTGCACTGTGGCTAAGTGATCCTCACGGGATCACCTGATTGTTGAGGTCTTTCTGGAATTGTGGGATTTTTATACAACACTTCAAAGTTCTATGAGCTGACTGTTGTTGTGAATTTGTGCTATATAATAAAGTTGTATTAAAAAAACTTTTTTCATAGACAACTTTAGTTGATGTTGATTTGCTTTATAACATTATATTAGTATACTGTCAGAAAATGTTATATTGCTGAGAATTTAACTATTATAAAATACTAACAAAACTTTAAGATTATACAGTAATCCAATATAAATTTAAATATTTAAAGAATACTTTTTATAGATATTATGGGGACTATGACTAGTGATTTTGTGTCAGATTTAATTAGTGATGTGCTTATTTTCTGAAATGCACTGAATTTTTTACACTGAATATCCATATGAGAACTGGAATATTGCTGCACTACAAATAATTTCAAAAAGTGAGCTTATTGAAGAGAATGCTCTGCACATGTCTGATCAGGTATGTATAACTGAAGTTCTCAGTAATTTTACAAGGTTATACAAAGGCTGACAGTATTTCAGTTGTGCATTGAGGATAGGTAAGCCATCACTTGGTAAATCTAACAATGAATCAACAACACCCTTTAGATATAAATTAGAAAAGGCACAAACAATATCAGGCATCCATTTTAAATTTATTTTAATAATATATAACAATAATATAAAACAATAAATAAAATTTAAACGAACAGAAAATGAGACAGAACCCAAAAATTAATTGCCACCTCCTGGTTTTTGATGCCCTGGTGATGCACCTTGTACCATGGATGTACATGTGGCCCTGCCACAGACCAGGAGCGTGAGCTAGAACAAACCCAGTGTATTGTCCGTAGGGATCAGGGTAACGATCCCTGATTGCCTACACACAGCAACTGGGGATGACCAAGGCAATGGATTAGCCACAGCAACAGTTCATTTTAGAACAGCATTCTTGGCTAAAACGCTGAACATAAACAAACCACAAGAGTTTGTTACAGCATGTCTGCTAAAAACACTACAAACAGCGAAGTCCTTAAAGTCAGCTACAGTTTTGCCATGATTACATTATCAAAATTATGTGATTATCAGGTTCAATCACGTCTGTGAAACGTTAGCGTTACCATAAATTATTAATAATGATATGACAGTAATTTTAAAAAATTGTCGAATGGAGATAAACATCAAAGAAGACTCAGTTAAAATTACTGGGCACTGTACCACAAAAGATTTGTCGCTTGACATGCTTTCACTGGCTCATAATCACAAAGAAACTGTTTTCCATAAAGTCTGCTGCAGCCTGTGAATGCTTGTTTCCAGCGCCGTTTCTATTTCTATATGGCAACACGTGCAATGTTATCATGAGGCAACAGTGAGTGCAACACCTACTGGGCAGGAGGTCAAAAAGTAATGGATTGCACCTTTAAATATTGCTTATCATCCCCACAAAATTCAAGTTAACCTTAAACTGTTATGTATTTTTTTAAAATGTCATGATTTTGATAATTATAAAATTCAATTAGAAAGCCAAGTTTTATCACTTTCAATTATAGACTAACTCACTCTGAAGGCTATTCTTAAATATCCACGTTAAAAGAAATTAATTATTTTCCCTGCAGATCATTTTCAGATCTTCTGTCTTCTGTTAAAATACCGCAACTGCGCAAAAGAGTATCTAAATGAATATATAAGAAATAAACAGCAAATAGATGAATGAAAGAATAGATGCATTTCATCGGCCTAAACTTTTTAAAATATCTCATTAAGGAAAATACAGCACTCTAAATTTTATCCATATGCATAATGTGCTAAAAATGAGTTCAAAAGCACTGCAATACTGCATCATTGATTTATTTGGAATTTAATTACTGAGCTTAAATAAATTAAAAATAAAGTTTAAGTTTAAGCTTAAAATCACATTTCTAGTTTTCCATTCCCATTTTATTTAATCATGAGACAGCATTAGGGAGCAATCAAACACTGCGATATTGATGGCTTATTATCATCCCTGTATAGTGATTTCGCTCCTAGTATAACAAGATTCATCACCTTAACACCGTACCTTTTGAGTTTGTTGGTGTTTAAGGGTCCATTTGCAATAAAAGGAGTGCTAAATAATAAATAATTTGAAAAATAAAAAGTTGCAATGCTTCTTCCAGCATTTTTTTTTTTCTTGTAGCATTTGTCATCACCTCCAGCCTGTTGCTTTTCCTGTATGGTCACTTCAGTAGTGAATATACATGTGTATGTAAATTTATATTATATACATAATAGTCTGTAGACATATGTCTGTAGACATAACATCTGCTGAGGAAGAGACTATTGTTGTCCACCTAACTGATTTGCCACTGTTTGCACCCAACTCACACATACTGATCCACTTATACTGAATGATGAAGATATACACTCACTGCTCTCTTTGTGTCATTGTGTGGATTCTATTGTCTGCTAATTGTGCATTGAGAGTTTTTTTTTTCTTGTAATCATAATATCGGTCATATATGAACTTTATTCTGATAAACAATGTTTTTTTCTCTCTCCTACTGTGTCCACCCTCCCCTTCCCCCCATTGCCTTCTGCTCCCCTCCTGCTGACAGGCGCCTCCATGGCTCGCCGCGTCATTGAGAATGTCATTTATGACATGTTTTCAGTGTCAAGTCAAATTCCTCGTATATTTACCTGTTATTTACTTGTAAATGTGCTTGGCAATAAACTTATTCTGATTCTGATTCTGATTCTGATTATATCAACTAAAAGCATATTATAAACCATTTATAGTTAGAGTTGTCCTCACTACCAACTTTTGGGGCTGCAAATATTCTGTCCAATCTTTTTTCTCCCTTATTAAACTTCATCAGTGTTTTTATGTAGTACTATGACGTTTCTAATGTCGTTTTTATGTGTGTGCAACTTTTTTGTCATAGTTTTATAGATTTTCTTGTAAATAGAGACATTTTTTCTTGTAAATTTGCCTACTTTTTGTATAAAAATGCAGTATTTACCCCATGTTGTTTTCTGCCTTAATTCAGAATTTCTCAAAAATGTAGCATTTTTCTGTTATGGAAAACAAGCCTTTTTCCTAACATATTTGCAAAATCATTTAAATTTCTGAATTTTTTTATTTTTTTTATTTTTTTTAATTTTTTTTTTTTTTTTGACTGTCATCAAGTTCCTACTTTCTTCTTGTGAATTTATACTATTTTCTCCTTAATTTCCATGCTTTTTTCTGCTAAATTTGGTAAAGGTAAAGTTGTTATTTACCTTTTTTGGGGAAGGGGCAAATACCTGAACCCTAAATTTGAAACTTGAATGTCATTTGTAAAAAATTAAATGTCTAGATAATGAATCCAGAGTAAGTTTTTAATACCAGGATGATTTAGTGACAAATCTACTCACAGATTTGTTATTATTTCATGAGCGAAACAGCACACCTAAGGTGTGGTGTGCTGTGTTCATAATGCCTCTGCAGGTAGGATAACTGTTACTTTTGTCATAGTCTAGTTGACTAAATCATAGTAGTGTCCGTAGTTCATCTGCTTGGTAAGAAATAGCCACATGGTGGCAAGTGGTGACATCATAAATGAATGAAAAAACATCAGTCCTGTCAGAATAAATGTGTTAATCACCACAACTGATTAATAATAAATATAAAATGAGTTAAGAATAATGATGATTAAGCCTCATTCAGCAGCTAGATTAACCTCAGTTAATACTGATTGCACTGTTAAGATGCTATTCAGAGGGAAGGAGGGCAAAAATCTAGCATGAATTACATCCTCCAAAATTGTCCATGGTACCTCTTTTAAACCCTTTGAACATTAACTGAGCTTTTTATATATATATATATATCAGGAGCAAGAATGTGGCAGCAGCAGGTTGAACCAAGGAGAGGAGGTAAAGGTAATCAAAGAGGCACACATGACCAAGTAACAATAGTCAAAACTTGATTTCCGCCAGTGCTGAAATACTTAACACATAATGGGTATTAAGTAGGGCTGCTGCTTCATAGTGGCATAGACTATTACAAGGTTGACTATAGATTTGGTAAATTAGAGAGATAATTTTTACAACTGTTACTAATATGGGAATGCCTAAATTAAGGGGTAAATTAGCCTTGTCCTTTTAGCAAAGTTAATGATTTTGTGCTCTTCCTCCACACTAGAATACATACTGTATACTATCATTTTTTGCTTAAAAAAATCCTTTTCCATTAAAAATGAAGAAGAGGACATTGGAGACAACTGCCAGTACTGATGACCTAACAGTCCTACAATAAATTTTTGGTTTTGTTTTTTTTAATCCTTATATGGGGAGAGATCTCAACCCCCTCAATGTCTGAAACAAAGTTACGCCCTTGGCCAGGTCCTATTTAACTGATTTCTTGATTGAGAGCAGAGGTGGCAGTAGTCAAGCCTGGGTGTGGCTAGAGAAACTGAACTCATCTTTCCAAAGATGTGATAAACCACAATTAATTTATGGTAGCGTGAGGCTGGCACAGCCCCCTTGTATATAAACTTGAGTTATGTTAATAAAGTTCAGACTTGTTCGTTGCATGAAGTCTCACCTCCGACTCCTTCAATTCAAGACACAACATTTGGCGACGAGGTAAATTGGAAATATTTTAAAGTATGGAAGTGTGCTGGATGCCTCCACCTCTGATGCCATTCTGGGAGACTGCGGGAGAGCCGTTGGTTGCGTGGCCAGACTGGAGGGCCGAATTTGAAAATTACATCACAGCGCTGGGCCTCCATGGACTCGATGGGAGATGACAGCGGGAATTCCTGGTCCGTAACCTCTGCATGGAGGGCTGGAAGATCCTTGACTTGCTGAGCACGACTGAGTGCTACAAGGATGCCTTTGTGCGAATGGTCATGCACTTCGCCAAACAGACAAGGGCCAGGAGGCTGCGGGCTTTGGAGCTGTGGGCACCAGAATTGGCGGCGCTAGTTAGCTTCGGTGGGCTAACAGCCCATTCTTTGTCTATGAACTGGCTAGCTGTTGGGTTAACTGTGCGCCAAAACTGGGCTTAGGGCACCAAGCTGGACGTCGTGGTAGAACCGGGACCACGGGTGGAAGAGTCCCCAGTTACCGAAGATAGCGAACCAGCCATGGTGCGCAACATGGTGCAGGACCATAGTGCTGATGAGGCAGATGGCGCAGCACGCAAAGACGACGGAGAGGAGGTGCAGCAGGAGTCGGCCCCGCTTGTGGAAGCTACACAGCGGGAGTGCAAGACCATGCAGGCTGAGGGCCCTAGGGAAGAGCAGCAACCGCAGGATGCAAAGACGGTGCAGCAGGACACCTGGAGCAAGACTACCAGGAGCAGCGACGAGGTGTCTGGGTCGTAGGATATGGCCAGACGAGAACGGTGCTGAGAGCCCAGAGGGAGAACAGCCACGAATAGACAGCGAGCTGACACAGCAGGGCACCTGGAATGAGAGTGCAGAGAACGGTGACGAGGTGAATGGGTATGGGAATGACGCTGTGGGCCCAGAGGGACAACAGCCCAGCCGGACACAGTGACAGTGCAGCGGTGCACCAGGACCGAGAGTGCTGAATACAGTGGCGGGGTGCCTGGGCCGGAGAACGAGACCGACGGGGGTGACGTCACGAATCCTGGAGGTGAGCAGCAGCAGCCGTGCGCCATGGTGGTCGGGTAGTGCTTTAGTGCCGGAGCCCCATGTGCCTGGGATGAGGGCACTGGGCGGTACAGCGAGGCGCCCGAGGTTGCGAGCGGCACCGACAAGAATGTTTCGGTTCTTCCCAAAGTGTGGCCACTGCGGGCTGGAGTGTCTGGAGCCGTGGTGACGGTGAAGCAGACAGTCAGGAACAGTTCGGCGGGTGCAAGGAGATGGCGCACCGGAGAACGGCACGGCGAGCCGAGAGGCAAGAAGCTCCTTATGGCGGGAGAGGACATTTTTGCCAGGAAGGGGGGCTTTGACCCTAGGGGTGGACAGCGGCCGGCTGTACAGACACCATGGGGCTGTCCTGGGCCTCTGGTTAGGGACATCTTTGCCAGGGAGGAGGGCTTCGACTCTAGAGGGAGATGACGGCCAGGGGCACATATGCCTTGGGGCTGCCCAGGTCCTCCGTGGCAGAGCAAAAGATGGTGGCTGCCCAGAGACATTGGGGTCACTTAAATTATTATAGGTAAATATGTCAATATTTGTATATATTTGAATACGTATGTTTTGTATATGTTGGTTGCTGGTGTGCATGGGAGTGAGTGAATGTATAATATGGGGGTTATTTTATACGTTTTATAGAGACAAGGTCCATTTTGGTTGTTTTGGTGTAATTTCCCATTTTCTAAGAGGAGAGGAAATGTGTGTGTGTGTGTGTGTGTGTGTGTGTGTGTGTGTGTGTGTGTGTGTGTGTGTGTGTGTGTGTGAGAGGCAGTGCCCACCCCTTACGGTGGCATGAGGTTGGCACGGCCCCCTTGTATATAAACCCGAGCTGTTAATAAAGTTCAGACTTGTTCATTGCATGAAGTCTCGCCTCCAACTCCCTCATTTCGAGACATAACAAAGAGGAGGACAAAAAGGTAAGACGACGGATGGGAATAATAATTTTGCCGAACAACAGGAGCTGCTGCTGTTGAATGGCAGCACAAATCCAACAATCCAGTGGAGAGCTCCTCACACGCTGGCTGGTGAATCAGGCAGCAGGTGTGTAGTCACACAGGTGCGCATGAAACAGAGACAGGACGGAGGGGGGACACGCTTGCCTGATCATGACAAATATTTAAATTTGTTTGGTGATCTGAAATATTTAAGTGTGACAAACATACAAAAAAAAAAGAGAGAGAAATCAGGAAGGGGACAAACACTTTTTCCACACTACTGTATACACACACACACACACACCTGTCCCTCAGCAGTGAGACAGGTTTGAAATCAGCTGCTAGGCACAATTCATTAACATCATGGGTAATGATCTATTGTAGACAATGATTTGCCCACCGGTGGAGACGCTCGGTGGCCACAGGTTTGTCTGTTGCGCTGAATGCCTCAGTACAGCGGCTCCACAGCGGCCAGAACACTGGCTGCTGTTTAACTCAAGAAGTTAAAAGCTGAGAGTACCACAGCGTCAATGCAACAACCAGCCTTAGTCGTCAGAGAAATCCTGTGTTAAAAAAAAAAAAAACAGAGATCGCTCAAAGTTTTTCAAACCCTGAACCAGGCAAAATGAATTTGGGACCCTCAAACTGAAAAAAGGTCTGCTTGAGGGCACTTAAGATCTCCAGACGTGAACATCTGCTGATAAACTCTAATACTGATTTTATGGGTCTGTCTGAAACCTGGTTATCATCCTCATCACCGGAAAGTGTTGTTACCATGCCTGGCTATAATATGTATAGGAAAGATGGGGCGCAAGGAAAATGTGGAGGAGTTTTATGTTAAAAACACCTTACAATGCAATCAAATTGAATGGTCAAAAGATCTAAGTCTAGAATGTGTAGAAGTTAACATTAAGTTGTCAGCCAATATGACCTTCTCTGTTATTTGTTTATACCGCAAACCCTCCTTTAAAGCAGATTTTTATGACCAATTTAAAGTGCTTCTTATTCAATGCAATCCTAAAAATGAATTAATTTTATTGGGTGATTTTAAGTATAACTGGGATGACAAAAAAGACAGAAAGAAATCTCAAAATCAGTACAGAACACTATAACTTAACTCAGTTAATAGATAAACCAACCAGAGTCACAAGCCAGTTAAAAACCAACATTGATTTACTTTTTACAATACATAGACCTGAAAGGATCTCCCAGACTTACAGTGCAACCTTTGAACAGGACTGTCTGACCACAATATCTTATTTGGCAACAAGACAACTTCCACGGAAACAGCTTTCAAATCCATTTAAGAAGTTATCAGGTAACAGCTGGAGGCAGCTGTGGTGCAGGTGTAGTGTGACCAACTACTGATCAGAGGGTCATGGGTTCAATCCCCCGCTCTGTCTGCAGTCCGCATGTTAAAGTGCCCTTGAGCCAGACACTGAACCCGCAGTTGCTCCTGGTGGGTCAGGCCAGCGCTGGTGCATGGCAGCTCTGCCGCCACCAGTGTGTGAATGGGTGGATAGCAGGATCTGTAAAGTGCTTTGGTCATCCTAGATGAGAAGAAAAGCGCTATATAAGTGAACGCCATTTACCATAACAGTAAATTATATAATCCCAAAAAAACATCAGCAAAATGTAACAATGGTAATAAGTGAAACTGAAGGGAAGGGAATCACCCCTTCAAATGACATAAATCATAGCAATGAATTTTTTATAACAAAAGTCAAAGAGGTTATAGCAGCATTTTCAAAAAAAGAAAACAGAAGAAGAATCAACTTACCATGGCTCAACTCCAAATGTCTACAATTAATGAAGACAAAAGATCAACTTCTTAAAATAGCTCTAAAAACCAGTTTAACAACAGACAGACAAAAATTTACTTCTGCTAGAAATAAGGTAACACAAACTCTGAGGAAGGCTAAAGAAACTTTTTATAACCATTATTGAAAATGCAAAAGGAGATGCAAAAAAATTGGAATAATATTAACCAATTGACACAAGAAACAGAACAAAAAAGGATGACGAAGGACATTGAACATAATATTAATAACATATTTGTGGTACAACAGAATCCCAGAGTTGTAACAACATTTTCGTTAACTCTGTTGCTAGAATGTATCCCATTCATTTAATCCACCTAGTCATAATTCTAGTCCTATTAAACCCCCCACAACCAGTTTTTTAAATATATTAGAAATAATTGAAAATGAAGTTGCAAATTATCATTCAGCTCAGTGAATAGCTCAAAAAGCAATGGATGAACATGGTCTTAACACCAATTTTTAAAAAGAACAAAGAATCTCTCATTTGTCCAATTACTCATTTATATCTCGTCAATCGGAACATGCTGTTGTTCCAAATGCTTGGAAGGTAGGGAGTGTGGTTAGACCAATTTTTAAAACAGAGATTAAAACTGATATAAACAACTACAGACCAATCAGCATCTTACCCGTTACCTCCAAAAATAATTGAAAAAATGGGTTGACCATACTATTATGTGAACATCTGAATTATGGGAACATCTCCCTGCATCACGCACAGTTTGGGTTCCATGCCCACCATTCAACAGAGTCAGCAATAAGCTTGCTTTTAGAGAAAGCTAAATCTTTCTTAGATAAGTGCAATTGTGTAGGTGCTGTGTTTTTAGATCTGAAGAAGGCATTTGACACCACTGATCCTTTTAACCAGACTTACTCAGTTTAATTTTTCAGAACACACTATCAAATGGATGAAATCCTGTTTAACTGACAGACAGCAATATGTAATGGTCAACAGTGTCAAATTGCCATATTTGAAATTTCAAAAGGGTGTCCCACAGGGCTCCATACTTGGACCAAAATTATTCTCCTTATACATAAATGATTTACCAAATGCATGCAGAAACATTCATATATAAATGTATGCAGATGACACAGTAATATTCACACCTGCAAAAAACACACAAGAAGCCATCTGTATTCTTACAACAGCCATGATCCAAATCCATGACTGGCTCAATAATTCATGTCTCCTACTACACACTAAAAAAAAACTGTTTGCATGATGTCTACCAAACAACTATCAAATATTACAACTCAAGCATTTTCTTAAAAGGGGAGGAGCTGCAACTAGTTGAGGAATTTAAATACCTTGGCGTGATTTCAGATTCTCATTAACCTTTAAAAACCACATCAAAAAAATCTCAAACATAATCAAATTCAAGCTAAGAAATTTTAAACAAATTAGACCTCGCTGACAGTTAGTGCAGCCAAAATGTTCCTGCATGCAATGATCTTCCTCACACATCAATTACTGTTTACCAACTGGTCACTCAGTGGTGCAACCATAATCAGACCCACTGAATCCTTATAAAAAAAAAAGCCATAAAAAATTTTGATAAGAAAGATCCCACACTGCTGTCACATTTACAAGAAATACAATTTTCTGTCTTGTGAAAATTATGGAAACTCTCAAATTTGCCTGTTCAATTATAAAATATTAAATGCTATGCACCCCCCCCCCTTCCCCGGGAGAATATGTTAAAACTAAGGACTGTCATCGGTACAACAACCAGAGCAATCACTAGAGGAGACTGTGAGGTCCCCCACAGATGCACACATTTGCTCAATTCTGTGCTATCAGTCAGGGGCACCAAGGTCTGGAAAATTATACCACCTGCAATTAGAGAACGGACCACACTAAAAACTTTTAAGACTCATTGTAAAAATTGGGTTTTACACACCCAAAATTGTACCCATAACTGGTGGTTGCTCTGCGGCATGCACATATATACAGTTAAGCCCAGAAATATTTGGACAAGTGACGACAAGTTTTGTTATTTTAGCTGTTTACGAAAACATATTCAGGATACAATTATATAATCAATATGGGCTAAAGTGCAGACTCTCAGCTGTAATTTGATAGTATTCACATCCAAATTGAGAACAAGGGTTTAGGAATTACAAGCTCTTTAATACGTAGCCGCCTCTTTTTCAAGGGACCAAACGTAATTGGACAATTGACTCAGAAGGCTGCAAAAAAAATAACAAGGCTGCATGGGCTCTTCCCTCGCTTAATCTGTCATCAATCTAAGCAGTAAAAGGTCTGGAGCTGATTCCAGGTGTGGCGTTTGCATTTGGAAGCTGTTGATGTGAAACACAAACATGCGGTCAAAAGGAGCTCTCAATGGAGGTGAAAACAGACCCATTCTGAGGCTGAAAAAAAGAAGAAATCCATCAGAGAGATAGCAGAAACTGTTAGGAGTGGCCAATCAACAGTTTGGTACATTCTTAGAAAAAAAGAGTGCACTGGTGAGCTTGGGAACTCAAAAAGGCCTGGACGTCCACGGAAGACAACAATGGTGGATGATCGCAGAATCCCTTCACTACATCCACTCAAGTGAAGAACACTCTCCAGGAAGTAGGTGTATCAGTATCTAAGTCTACCATAAAGAGAAGACTTCATGAGACTAAATACAAAGGATTCACCACAAGGTGCAAATCATTAATCAGCCTCAAAAATAGAAAGGCCAGAATTGACTTTGCCAAAAAAAAACACCCGAAGAAGCCAGCCCAGTTCTGGAACAGCATTCTTTGGACAGATGAGACTAAGATCAACCTGTACCAGAATGATGGAAAGAAGAAAGTTTGGAGAAGAACTGGAACAGCTCATGATCCAAAAAACACCACATCTTCTGTAAAACATGGTGGAGGCAGTGTGATGGCATGGGCATGCATGGCTTCCAATGGCACTGGGTCACTTGTGTTTATTGATGATGTGACAAAAGACAGAAGCAGCCGGATGAATTCTGAGGTGTATAGGGATATACTTTCTGCTCAGATTCAGCCAAATACAGCAAAGTTGATCGGACGGCGCTTCACAGTACAGATGGACAATGATCCAAACATACTGCAAAAGCAACCCAGGAGTTTTTTAAAGCAAAGAAGTGGAATATTCTGCAATGGCCGAGTCAATCACCAGATCTCAACCCAATCGAGCATGCATTTCACTTGCTCAAGACAAAACTTAAGGCAGAAAGACCCACAAACAAGCAACAACTGAAGACAGCTGCAGTAAAGGCCTGGTAAAGCATCACAAAGGAGAAAACCCAGCGTTTGGTGATGTCCATGGGTTCCAGACTTCAGGCAGTCATTGCCTGCAAAGGATTCTCAACAAAATATTGAAAAGTAGCATTTTACTTAGGGTTATGTTTATTTGTCCAATTACTTTTGAGCCCCTGAAATGAGGAGCGTTTGTATAAAAATATAGTAGCTAAAATTACTACATGTTTAATCATATATTTTTGTTCAACCCCTTGAATTAAACCTTAAAGTCTGCACTTCAATTCCGTTGTAGTTGTTTCATTTCAAATCCAATGTGGTGGCATGCAGAGCCCAAATCATGAAGATTGTGTCACTGTCCAATATTCTGGGCCTAACTGTATTATATATAGTGAAGAAAGGAACCAACATAAGGCTTATGAACAACAATAAGGCTTTTTATCTTCAACAAACAGTACAGCAAAACAGTACAAGCAAAAGCGCATCCCAGGGCCTCTGTGATCTCTCTTTTGTATCTTTATTTCCATCCATAGCGGCCCGGAACCTTCTCTGACCATAAACACATTATGTTTAGAGCAAAAGCCTGTGTGGCACATTTAGCATGACATAACGCAAGTGTCGCTTGCACACGTCTCCCAGCAGCCTGGTATGTACTCCCTCTCCACCGAAGGGGCGCATAATTCCTCACTGTCCCATCTGAAACCCCGGTGACACCTCCTCTTTTGGTCCATTGTCCCCTGGGTAGAAAGTCCCCAACACCATGCCCCCACACAGCTTCCCCCTCGAACACCCAGAATGGGCCTTAACCCCCCCATCCTTTGGGTTCTGAGCTGGTGCCCCATAAACGGCTCTGTAGTGGGGGGGTCGCCGATCCAGTTGAACTGCCCCTGCTGCAGGGCGTACAGGAGGGCACATCAGGTCTGGGAGAGAAAAAGGGAGGGGGAGAAAAACATATCAGCTTCATGAGCGCCAGTCCCTGCTGAGGAATCACCAACCTGCGGAGCCACCAACGGTGGGGCGTCCACGCCAGGAAGCTTGGCCTAACACCACCTGCTTGTCTGCCAACACAAAAAGCGGGGCTTCAGCCTGTCAATGCAGACGGTCTCTCTACGTCCCCCCGAGTCTAACACAAATGTTTCACCCCAGGTTCCAACACCCCGAACGGGTCCATCGTTTGGTGGGCGTAGCAGGGTCCAGTGCGCATCATGCCTGACGAAACCAAAAACTGGCATTCTGCAAGCTTTTTGCAACAAATATGTGGGAAAACAATGGTGGGCCCGGGCCCAGTATGCTCACAGCCTCCGCATTATGTAGAAATTGTGTGGGCGGGTCAGCCTTAGGTGCGGGGTTTTCCAGTAAAAAAGATTCTCCGGGGATCCCAGCAGTTGGGAAAAAACGAGTTTTGCTGGGGAGGCTGCCAATCCCCTTTAGGTGCGGAACGCAACACAAAAAGAGCCAAGGCAGGCGGTCGACCCAATTTGTGTCCATGAGTGAAGCTCTGAGCGCTGCTTTAAAGTGACCTGTGAAACGCTCGCATAACCCGTTAGCCTGGGAGTGTAGTACGCGTAGTGTGGTGGAATATTGACGTCCCAGCCTCTGGCCATCGCGGATCAGAGTTCTGAAATGAAATGTGGACCTTGGTATGGACGTGATGTCCGATGGAGATCCAAACGTGCCACCCAAGCTGACAAAAAAGCGCGTGCCATTTCCGTGGATGTGGTAGAAGCCAGAGGGACCACTTCAGGCCAGCGCGTGGTTGCGGTCCACGACTGTCAAAAGGTGTGTGAAACCTCTGCGATGGCGGGAGGGGGTCCCACCAAACCCACATGGACGTGATCGAACCTCCTAGAATGGGATTTGGAGCGGCTCAAGGGGAGCTCTGGTGTGTGCTTTTGCACTTAGCCTGCTGGCACGCGACGCAAGCTGCAACCCACTCTTTCACGTCTTTGTGCAAGCGCGGCCAGACAAATTCCCCCCACTAGTTTCACGGAGTGCACCACTCTCAGCTACCACAGGGAGCGACAGACTCAAAAACGCGCCGCGCCAAGAGGTCGGACCACGGGCACGGGCAGCCGGTGGAGACATCGCAGAGCAAAGGAGGGCACCCTCCAGCCCCCACCCTGTTCTCCAGCCTTAACCCACTTGGCGCACATGACTGGAGCACGGCCAAATTTCCACACCCCTGGCTTGTTCCGTGGCCATGGCTGGGAAATCTAATCCCATGCAGACCCGGGAGTGATTAATGCACGCAACAGGCAATCGCCACGACTTTGCGTATACCAGCAACATATTGAATGTCGGTAGTGAACTACAAAATTACAGCCAAATGACGTTGCTGCTGGGCCGACCACAGTTCCGAGGTCTTAGACATCCCGTGTGTCAGCAGCTTGTGGTCCATGGACATGGTGAACTCACGCCCCTCCAGCCAGAATTGGACAGGTGGAGAGCCAGCAATTCTTTATCGAACATGCTGTATTTGCGTTTGTTGTCACGCAAAGTCCGGCTAAAAAATGCGAGCACCTACCACGAACCTGCGACGCACTGCTCCACCACTGCCCCTATGGCAACATCAGATGCATCCATCGTGAGCGCAATCCATGCAGATGGATCTGAGTGGGCTAATAACATGGCATCCACAAGCACTGTTTTGGCATTATTGAAAGCCTGGACTCGCTCGGGAGTCCAGTCGAAGGCTTCCACGGGCTTCTTTTTTTTTAAGCGCGGCATAGAACGGCTGCATCAGCTGGGCTTCCCAGGGAAGAAAACGGTTATAAAAATTAACCATTCCCAAAAACTCCTGTAGTGCCCACATCGTCTGCAGGTGTGGAAAGTCCGACACAGCGTGCACTTTGTCCGGTAATGGGATTGCGCCCTCCGGCGAAATGCAGTGGCCCAAAAAATTCAATCACTGGCACACTGAACTGGCACTTTGCCGGGTTAACTATCAGCCCGTGCGCTTCCAACCTCTGGAAAACTGTCTTGAGATGGGCGATGTGCTCCTCCTCAGACGCGCTGGCTACCAGAATGTTGTCTAAGTAGACAAAAATGAAGGAGAAGTCATGAAGTACTGCGTCCATCATCCTCTGGAAGGTCTGCGCAGCGCCTTTTAACCCAAAAGGCATGCGTAAAAACTCTCAAAGGTTGAAAGGAGTTATTACAGCCATTTTTGGAACGTCTTCCTCGCGCACTAGGACCTGGTGGTAACCACAGACCAGATCTACTTTGGAAAAAACACGCGCCCCCGCCAGGTGTACGGAAAAATCCTCAATGTGTGTGATGGGATAGTGATCATGTTCTGTAGCGTTGTTCAAGTGCTGGAAATCACCACATGGTCACCACAATCTGTCGGCTCTAGGTACCACGTGTAGCGGGGATGCCCACGGGCTGTTGGAGCACCTGAAGATGCCCAACCATTCCAAGTTGGCAAACTTCCCACGCGCACTGGCCAGTTTAACTGTGACAAGGTGCTGAGATTGCATGAATACCGGTGGCCCTTTGATAGTTATGAAATGTTCAGCCCCATGCTTCATTATCATGGCCAAAAACGTCAGGACCATGAGTGCTGGAAACTGCGAGTAGCTGTTGGCAGTTACCCCCTGGAGCTATAACTTTGGCCAGTGTTGTCGACCCAGCTCGCCGAGCTGTACAGGGCAGAGAGGCAAAAGCGACAGCATCAACTAATCTCCTGTTAGCAACATCAACTAATAACACATAAGTACATAAAAAAATCTGTGCCTAAAATGAGAGCGGAGCATGCAGCCACCACAAAGTCCCACTGAAAGTTTCGTCCGTGTAAGCATATTGTCAGTGTCCGCTCACCAAATGTCCTGATGGTGGATCCGTTGGCGGCCGTAAGCTCAGGACCACTGCCCCCTGCCAACCTGTCTGCGTTGACTGGCAGGATGAGGCTCTTCTGGGAGCCGGAGTCCACCAGAAAACGTCTCCCCGAATGTGTGTCTGTGACATACAGCAGCTTGTTTCTGTCACCAGTGGTCGCAGCTGCTACTGACTGCTGGCCGTGCTGTTTCCCGACTTCTTGATTTGGCATGGTGGCATGCATCGCTGGGCATTTAAGCTGAAATAGCGATGATAGTAGCAGATCGCCCCATTCCTGCGTCGCCTGGCGTCTGCTCCTGCTACCACAAACGGATCCTCGACCTTGCTGGAGTCCCTCCTGGACGTCAGTGTCGCTGCATTAACGTTGAGCGTTCTGGTCGCTAAAATGATGCGATCCGCTTCCTGCCCCAGAGCGCGGTAGTCCTTTGTTACCAGCAACAGCAAGTTGGCCAGGATCACCCTCGCTGCAGCCGGTAGGTTCCTGAGGAACAGGTGGGTGAACAAGAAAAACTCATTGTTTCTACCCATCAGTGCCAACATGCTCTCAATTAACTCTACGGCTGATCAGTCCCCCAACTCTGAAAGTGTTAGGAGTCTCTCCGCCCTTTCGCTGTCCGAAAGGGTATAGCATTCGCGAAGCATTCTCTTGAGCGCTTCGTATTTCCCCCAGGCTGGTGGCTCCTGGAGCAGGCTTGCCACCAGTTGTGTGGCATGCGCGTCAAGCACAGCAACCACGTAGTAGTACCTTGTGTCATCTGTTATTATCCCGCGGAGTGCAAACTGGGCTTCTATGTGCCAAAACCACACTGTCGGGTCATGAAGCCAGAAGTCCGGGAGCTTGACTGAAACAGCGCACTTGGCGCTGGTGCACTGTTGGTGCAGGTAGTCTCCGGGGCTGTGCTCGTCTCACTCTCCATGGCACGTCTTGGGGTCACCAGTGTGGAGAAAGGACACAGACAAAGAAACGAGCTGAACAACATAAAGCTTTACTCTTTCTCCAACAAAACAGTACAGCAAAAGCGCATCCCGGGCCTCTGTGCATCTCTCTTTTATATCTTTATTTCCATCCATAGCGGCCCGGAACTTCTGACCATAACACATTATGTTTAGAACAAAGCCTGTGTGGCACATTTAACATGACATAACGCCGGTGCCGCTTTCACACCATCTCCCAGCAGCCCGGCATTTACTCCTCTCTCCAGGGGGCGCATATTCCTTACTGTCCTGTCTGCACCCCCCGGTGACACCTCCTCTTTTGGTCCATTGTCCCCTGGGTGGAGAAGTCCGCCACCATGCCCCCACAATATAGATATACTGTATATATGTGTGTGTGTGTGTGTGTGTGTGTGTGTGTGTGTGTGTGTGTGTGTGTGTGTCTGTGTGTCTGTGTGTATATATATGTGTGTTACAGATCACTGAAGGTCAAAACCACCCGTCACAGGAACAGTTTCTTTCCTCAAGCCATCACTCTGATGAACTCCTAACATTCACCTAGTCCTACCTGTTGCTGTACTCATGACTTTTCATCCATTATTACATTGCACATAACTCTCACACTGCTTTTTACTTCCTTCACATTATATCACTGAATCTGAGTTCACATTGAAATACTGTGTGACTGTACAGTATATTTTTTCATATATTTCTGCAAGTGTGGTCAGTCTGAGTAAATAACTGCATATATTCCCGTATATATTTGCATCCTTTTATAGAAACGTGGACAGACTGTAATTTACTGTACATACTCTGTTGTCATTGAATCCTTATTTAAATCCTTCACCTGAACAACGAGAGCAAGTTTTTAGCCAAAGTCAAATTCCTTGTATGTGTTGTGTATACTTGGCCAATAAAGCTGATTCTGATTCTGATTCTGATTCTGATTCTGATTCTGATATATATACAGTATGTGCCCATGCATCACACACATATGCTCCGCCTCTTGTTTGTTGCTGTTTGTTGTTGCTGTGAGGTGCTTGGATGCATGTGTGTGTGTACGCGTACACAGCACTTCACTCATGTGACATTTGAATGTTTTGATTTGTAGCACCTTAACTCTTGCACCTTAGCATATCCACTTTGTACAGTTTCAATGCAGTCGTTCTTCTCGTGTACGATTGTTTGTGTGTTTTTGTGACCCGCCAGGGGACTACAGATGCATATTAGCAGTATTTCTAAATCTGGCATACTTAATATTCATTAGTATGTGTAATGTCCCTTTCAAATAAACATAAAATTGAATTTAAGCATACACTTCTTTGCCAGGAAATTTTTACTTGTTTTAAGAAATCTGAGAAGTAAAATTTTCTTGCTCCAATGGCAGAAAATTTTACTTAAAGCAAGATTAAAATGCTCAAAACAAGTACAAATATCTTGTAATAAGTAACATTTTCTTACAGAAAACTGCACAACAGTTCTTGTCAGCCAAAAAAACAAGCAAATTTTATGTTTCTTATTATTAAGAAAACTCTGGAGACATCACTCATCTGTTAACATTAGCCACCTTTAATTTTTTTATATATCGGCTTCCTGGTTTTTTTTTGTTTGTTTGTTTTTAACAGCCAATTAGAAGTATTCTTGTTGTCATATGTCAGAGTGATATAACACATCAGGAACTAACTTATCACGCATAACATTCCCTTCTTTTAAGAATTGAACCTTGTCATGAATCATGACATTTGAGGGATGTGCAACTACAGCTTTGCTCATATAACATTTAACAATGCAAAATGTGTCTATCTCACTCATCATATCTGTAGCTTATGGGTTTTTTAACCACTCTCCCACTCTCCCAATTTTACCCAAACATATCTGCACCAAATTAAAATAAATTGTCACGAGCCGAGCCAGCATGGCTTTCCTCGGCTCGGTCCTGATCTCTCTGTGGGTTTTGATTCTTCTGTATATGTGCATTATGTGTATTTTGTACTCACTTCTATATCCATAGCCACTGCCTGACCGGCAGCTGTTAATCAGCCTCTGTGACCTATTTTCTCCCATGCTGCTGACAGTCTGTTGGTCCAGCCACGCCCCTCGCTCTCCCTCTTATTTCCATCAGCTGTTCCCAGCCCCGGTAATTATCTTTCCCACGCCTCGCCCAGGTGTTCCCAATTTGTGAGGCCAGCAGTGTTTGTATTTAAGCAGCTCTTTGCTAGACAACCACCGCTGGACTATTATACATGTTAGATGGTCGTTCTCCGCCATCTGACCATCACGTCTCCAAGGACTGTTTCTGTGTGTGCTCGCTGGAAGACGCTGGGACTACTCGGACTGCCCCCTCACTGTGAGTTATCGCTGTTAGTGTTTCTGTTCGCCGCTGTGCTGCTACATTTTCCGTAGCGTTTCCCCCCGTGCAGCACAGCCGCTATGCTTTGGCTGTCGCCCAGTGTAATCCTCCCGTATATGGTGGGCGTCCTGGAGGACTCTTAGTTAACCCGAGCTGCCTTGTCTTTTGTATGTTCACTTTGGTGTCAATAAATGTGTGTTTGGTGAAACCCTGCATGTAAATCCATTCGTTCTTTTTCCCTCCTCTGTGCACTGTGGAAAAGCGCACGGGGAGCTCATGACATAAATCATGAAACTGATCTAAACCTTAAACCTGCAAATAAGGTAAAGCTTAACAGAATTGTATAATTATATTTTATCAATTCTATCAAGTTCCAGAGCTAAGGATATTCATGGACTAGAAACTGTATTCTTGAAAAAAACATAAAGATACTTTAATAATTCCAGAACTAATAAAGCAATCAATACATGAAAATATCTTCCCTGATGCATTGAAACCTGCCATTGTAATCCCCATACATAAAGCCGGAGACAAACAGGAAATTAGTAATTATAGGCCGATAAGTATACTTCCTGTTTTGTCAAAAGCCATTGAAAAGGTGGTAGTAGACCAACTGGTAGAACATCTCAAATCTGCCCAGCTGCTGCATCCCATGCAGTTTGGTTTCAGGCTGAACCACTCAATGGAGACTGCATGTTGCTACTTTATTGAAACGATTAAAGAAAAATCTGGACAAAGGGTAGGAGCCATCTTTCTAGACTTGCATAAAGCCTTTATTACAGTCAATCACTCAGTCCTTCTTTCTAAACTATCAGGATATAAACTGTACATGAATACCCTTAGCTGCTTAAAGTCTTATCTATCTGGTCGCTCCCAGTGTATGCACATAAACAATACTGTATCCCAATAACAGGCATGCACCATGGGAGTACCACAAGGTTCAGTCTTAGGCCCACTGCTGTTTACTTTGTATATTAATGATTTGCCATCAGTATGTGAAAACAACATAAAAATTCAGATGTACACAGATCACACAGTCATCTACACACATGGGAAGGATGCCAAACAAGTGGCTGACAAGTTAATGATAGCAATGGAGAAAGTGTCAAAATGGCTTAATCAATCATGACTCATTCTGAACGTAGGGAAAATGGCTACTATGTACTTTACCAACAAACAAAATCATACGCACTATCCAACTGTAACTGTAAATGGAGAAAATATAGAAAATGTAACAGAGTTTAAATATTTGGGTGTCACATTAGATCCCATGCTCAGCTTTAAAAAGCACATAAAACAGATGAGCCGCACTCTGAAATATAACCTTGCAAACTTTCGTTGCATCAGAATCTCCCTCCCCTCTGTCCAAGAACTTTTTCAGAACCATTGTAGGAGCAGGGCACTGAACATTGTCAAGGACCGTTCTCATCCTCTGCATAAACAATTTGAACTTCTGCCATCTGGTAAATGATTCCGGAGCATCAGAGGCAGGACCACCAGACTGATCAACAGCTTCCTTCCACAAGCTGTCAGGATGCTGAACAGTTGACCCGGAATCTCTCATACACACTACTGCACCTACGGACATTATGTATATTATTTGTATATTATAGTTAGTTAGTTTTTCCAAGTATGTCTCAGAGATGTGTGAATAGATGGGGGGGGTGGGGTGGGGGGTGTAGATATGTGTGAGTGTGTCTTAAATCATGCTGCTTTTATTTATATGGATGCCGAGAGAAACGCAATTTCATCTTGCCTGCACTACAGTTGTATGTACAGCAATATGACAATAAAGTTTGATTTGATTTGATTTGATTTGATTTGATTTGATTTGATCTCACTTACTCTAAAAGCATCAAAAACCTTTCTGAATGCCATGATTTTGACACATTTCTCCTATTGCATCTCTTGCTGGTCATAAGCCAACAGTACGACTCTGAAACCCTTCAAGTTCCTGTAAAACTAATCCATCAAACTTCTGGATAAGAAGACAACAGTATTACCATTGTGGTATGCTTGCCAAACACAAGATGTTAAGCTTTGAAAATATGATCATGTACGCAAATATATGGTTGATCTTTAAAATTATCCATGGTTCTGCACTCCCACCCCTCAAGACCTCTGAGTGCCTGATTTCTGAACAAAATACCAGATTAACAAGGACTTCCTCTAGGCAGCATTGTTGCATCCCTCTACGTAAAACTGCTTTTGGATAGTCAGCATTCATACAAAGCTATAACGGAATGGAACAAGCTCCCCACTGCTTTGAAGACTAGGACAAATTACAGAGACTTTACCACAGAGACTAATAAATGGATTTTAAGTAATCAAGCTTGCCAGCATTGACTCTTAAATGGGATTATGAAATTGCATTCTTAAATTGTTTTATGTGTGCCGTCTCTCTTATCTTTTTACCTTTAAACCTGAATTGCTTTCTATATGTGCTGTTTTTCCTTTAATATCTTCCTGCCTGCCTCAAGGACTACAGATGGAAATTAGTGAGAATGCTATAATCTGGTACAGAGCATCTTTACCCCATGTTTAATGTTTTTTTTTCTGTATATGGTCCCTGATAAATAAACCAATAAACTAAACTAAACTTGCAGTTTTGACAGGTGAAAGGGTTACAGGACTATTCCTTTCTCTTTGTGTAACAGTTTTAGTCATTTCAACATGCCCGTCGTTGTCGTGTTCTATTTTTTTGTGTTCAGCCTGTGGCACTGCTGAGGTGTTTTGAAGGTCCAAGTTGCTTTGATAGTGACCTTCAGCTCGTCTGCATTGTTGGGTCTGGTGTCTCTCATCTTCCTCTTGACAATACTCCACCGATTCTCTATGGGGTTTAGGTCAGAAGAATTTGCTGGCCAATCAAACACAGATGCCATGGTCATTAAACCAGGTTTTGATACTTTTGGCAGTGTGTGTGTGTGTGTGTGGGGGGGGGGGTACCTGCTGGAAAAGGAAATTAGCTTCTCCATAAAGCTTGTCAGCAGAGGGAAGGGAAGCATGACGTCCTCTAAAATTTCCTGGTAGATGACTGCGCTGACTTTGGTCTTGATAAAACACAGTAATAATAATAATAACAGGCAATCCCTCATGGTGTGGGGGGCAATGTGTTAGGCTTCTCCACCCAGAGAGCTATGGACCATGAGAAGAGAGGTCGCCGGGGGGTCCAGACAGAACAGCATGGTTGGGCACCCACCGGGGAGAAGAGGAGACGCTGGGCCGCCAGGAGAGGAGTGAAGTGCAGCACCAACATAATGTTATGTTATTTCACCGAACAGGCTTTGTTATGTAATAGTTATGATGTTGGAGCCCCGGGCCACTATGCAAATGATTAAAGGTATATAAGTGAGATACACTGTGGCCTGGCAGCTCTTATGTGACCCTGACTTGTTAGAGAGAAAATAAAGTCTGTGTTAATCCAGCTCGTTGCCTCGTCTTGATCATTCTGTCTACACTGGTAACCCTGACAAGCAATGGAAGGCAAAATGAGCAACCCGGAGACATCCTGGAGAGGAAACACCAGCGCTGCATTCGCTGTTTCAGTCAAGTTCCCGGATTTTTGACTGCACGACCCGACAGCGTGGTTTTCACACACCGAGGTCCAGTTCGCTCTCCACGGGGTGACAGCAGACGAGACGAAGTACTACTATGTGGTCGCTGCGCTGGACACCCGCACCACACAACAGGTGGCAAGTCTGCTCCAAGAGCTGCCAGCCCAAGGAAAATACAAGGCGCTCAAAAACATGCTTATCCAGTGCTACACACTTTCGGACTGTGAAAGAGCGGAAAGGCTCCTAACACATTCTGAGTTAGTTGACAGATCAGCCGTGGAATTGATGGAGAGCATGTTGGCGTTGATGGGCAGAGATGGCGAGCCGTTCCTGTTCACCCACCTGTTTCTCAGGAACCTCCCAGCTGCAACGAGGGCAATCGTAGCAAATTCACCTCTGCTGGCAGTGAGGAACTACCGCGCACTAGCGCAGGAAGCAGATCGCATCATCCTAGCAACCAGAACCTTCGCCGTGAACGCAGTGGCACTGGAGCCCAGAGGCGCTGCCAGCGAGATCGAGGAGCCGCTGGTGGTGGCTGGAGCAGATGCCAGGAGATGCAGGAAGGAGATGATCTGCCACTATCATCGCTGTTTCGAATCAGATGCACGGCGATGCTTGCCACTGTGCCAATTCAAATGGTCGGGAAACGCCAAGGCTAGCAGTCAGTAGCAGCTGCGACCGCTGGTGACAGAGACAAGCTGCTATACATCACAGACACACGTTCAAGGAGACGGTTTCTGGTGGACTCCAGCTCCCAGAAGAGCCTCATCTTGCCGTTCAACTCAGACAGGTGGGCAGGAAGTAGCGGCCCCGAGCTGGTGGCCGCCAATGGATCAGACATAAAGACATTTTGCAAACTGACACTGACTATATGTTTGCATGGGAGCAACTTCCAGTGGACTTTCATTATAGCTGCATGTGCCTCCTCCATTTTGGGTGTATGTGCTCATGGTTTATTAGTTGATGTTGCTAATAGACGACTGCTCTCTTTTGATTCTCTGCCCTGTACAGCTCGAGGAGCCGGGTCAGCAACACTAACCAACGTTACAGCTCCAGGGGGTAAGTTCCAACAGTTACTTGACCAGTTCCCAGCACTCACAGTTCAGCGGCTAGAACCAAACATAGGGTCGAGCATTTTATCACTACCAAGGGACCGCCCGTATTTGCACGACCTCGGCGCCTGGACGCAGCTAAACTGGCCAGTACACGTGAGGAGTTCGCCAACTTGGAGAGGTTGGGCATCATCAAGCCCGTGGACATCCCCGCTTCACATGGTGCCTAAAGCCGACGGGTCGTGGCAACCATGCGGCAATTTCCAGTGATTGAACAACACTACTGCACATGATCGCTACCCTATCTCCCATATCCAGGATTTTTCCGTGCACCTGGCCGGGGCACGTGTTTTTCCCAAAGTGGATTTGGGTCCGCGGTTACCACCAGGTCCCGGTGCGTACAGAAGACGTCCCAAAGACGGCGGTAATAACCCTGTTCGGCTTTTTCAAATTTTTGTGCATTCCTTTTGGATTAAAAGACATGGCGCAGACCTTGCAAATGATGATGGACGCAGTGCTGCACAATTTTCCCTTTGTTTTTGTCTACCTGGATGACATTCTGGTAGCCAGCGCGTCCGAGGACGAGCACATTGCCCATCTCAAGATGGTTTTCCAGAGATTGGAAGTGCACGGTTTGATAATCAACCCGGCGAAGTGCCAGTTCGGCGCGGCATCGATCAATTTTTTGGGCCACGGCATTTCGGCAGAGGGCGCAACCCCGTTACCAGACAAGGCCCCCGCGCAGCTGAGCTGATGCAGCCGTTGTACGACACACTTAAAAAAAAGAAACCTGTGGACAGCATCGACTGGACTCCCAAGTGGGGTCAGGCTTTTTCAATCGCCAAAACAACGCTTGCAAAGGCCACATTACTAGCACACCCAGATCCGTCTGCACGAATAGCACTCACTACAAATGCGTCTGACGTGGCCATAGCGGCAGTGGTGGAGCAGTGCGTCGCAGGTTCATGGCAGCCGCTCGCATTTTTCAGCAGAACTCTGCACGACAACAAGCTCAAATACAGCACATTCGACAGAGAGTTGCTGGCTCTCCACCTAGCGATAGGTCATTTCCAGTTCTGGCTGGAGGGGCGCGACTTCACCGCATTTGTAGACCACAAGCCGCTAACATATGCCATGGCCAAGGTCTCGGAACCGTGGTCACCCCAGCAGCAACGGCAGCTGGCCGCCATCTCAGAGTTTACAACCAACATTCGGCACGTTGCCGGTAAACTCAATGTGGTGGCAGATTGCCTCTCGTGCGCATTGGTTACCCCGGTTTATGTGGGAATAGATTTCCCCGCCATGGCAGCAGAACAAGCCTGGGATGCAGACATTTGCGCGCTCCAGTCTGAACCAACAAGGTTAAGGCTAGAGTGCAGGGTATTGCAAGAAGGGTGCCCTCCCCTACTCTGTGACGTCTCCACAGGCTGCCCGCACCTGATGGTCCCGCGCTCTTGGCGCCAACGTATTTTTGAGTTGGTCCACTCCCTTGCGCACCCAGGAGTGCGCGCTTCAGTGAAACTAGTGGGGGCGAAATTCGTCTGGCCACTTTTGTATAAAGAAGTGAAAGAGTGGGTGGCAGCTTGCATTGCATGCCAATAAGCCAAGGTGCATAGGCACACCAGGGCTCCCCTTGAGCTGTTCTAAATCCCGGCTAAGAGGTTCAACCACATCCAAGTGGACCTGGTGGGGCCCCTTCCACCTTCGCAGGGGTTTTTGCACCTTTTGACAATCGTAGACCGCACCACGCGCTGGCCTGTAGTGGTACCGCTAGCTTCTACCACGTTCGCGGAAGTAGCGCGCACATTTTTGTCAGCTTGGGTGGCACGTTTCGGTTCTCTGTCAGGACTATCACACCCGACAGAGGCCCACAATTCATTTCAGAACTCTGGGTCCGTGATGGCCTGGAGCATAGGGGTAAACATCATCACACTACCCGCATACAACTCCCAGGCCAACGGGTAATGCGAGCGTTTTCCACAGTCACTTAAAGCAGCGCCTCAGGGCTTTGCTCACACGGATGCCAAATTGGGTAGACCCACCTGCTTGGGTTCTTTTTAGGGTTGCGTTCCGCACCGAAGGAGGATTAGGCAGCCTCCCCGGCAGAATTAATTTTTCCCAACTGCTGCGGACCCCGGGGAATTTTTTCCGGACACCCCGCACCCGAGGCCGAGCCTCCTACGCATTCTCTACATAACACAGAGGTAGGGAGTATACCAGGCTCAGCCCACCACTGTTTTTCCTGCACATTTGTCCCAAAAAGTTTGCAGAATGCCTCTTTTGTTTTCATCAGACACGATGCACACTGGACCCCGCTGCGCCCGCCATACGATGGGCTGTTCAGAGTGTTTGAACCTGGGGTGAAACATTTCTTGTTAGACTTTTGGGGGCGTAGTAAGACCGTCTGCATTGACAGGCTTAAGCCCACTTTTGTGTTGGCAGACGAGCAGGTGGTGTTGGCCCGGCCTCCCCAGTGTGGACGTCCCCCGTTGGGGGCTCCGCAGGTCGATGATTCCTCAGCAGGACACACACATAAAGAGGATGTGTTTTCTCCCCCTCCCCTTTTCCCCCCACAGACTGACGTGCCCCCCGGGGCACCCCACCAGCAGGGCAGTGCGACAGAACCGGCGACCCCCCGTTACAGCCGTTATGGACGCTGGCTTAAGCCCAAAGGATGAGGGGGTTAAGGCCCATTCTGGGTGTTCAGGAGGGGGGGGGGGATGTGAGGGGCAAGGTGTTAGGCTTCTCCACCCAGAGAGCTATGGACCATGAGAAGAGAAGTCGCCAGGGGGTCCAGACAAAACAGCATGGTTGGACACCCCCCGGGGAGAAAAGGAGACACTGGACTGCCAGGAGAGGAGTGAAGTGCGGCACCAGCATAATGTTATGTTAATGCACCGCACAGGCTTTGTTATGTAATAGTTATGATGTTGGAGCCCCGGGCCACTATGCAAATGATTAAAGGTATATACAGTAAGTGAGATGCACTGTGGCCTGGCAGCTCTTATGTGATCCTGACTTGTTAGAGAGAAAAAAAAGTCTGTGTTGATCCAGCTCATTGGCTCACCTTGATCATTCTCTCTGCAATATCACTGAGGATGATGTCTACATAAGGGGGATACAGAACGAAACAAACAAAACAAAACAAAAAGGTTTAATGTGTCAAGAGGTACAAACAAAGGGAAATTGTTTACACTGGGGTCCTGATGATGATGAAAGACAGCAATTCTTGACCAGACCTTGAGTGGGAGTTTCTTTAAGCTGAAGAGTGATCTCCTGAATTGGCCTGATGAAAGCTGATGCTATATAACTATGTTTTGACATACCTGGCCAGAATAGAAGATCTCTTGTTCTTCTTTGGCAATTTTCATTACCAAAATGACCTTCATGAATGCGATTGAGCATTTCTTATCTCTGTGTTTGTGATATGATGATTCTTTATCCTTTGAAGAGAATTCCATTACAGCTTGTTATCTTTTCTCTGTAATTCCAGTAACCTTGAATGTCTCTTGGAACTTGACTTTTCTTTTCAGGCCAGCCAATATGCATAGTTCTTTTTAGCATTTGTAGTATCTCATCAGTCGCTGTTTCTTCTTGTATTCCGACCATTTTTTCATTACTCACAGGTAATGCTGCTACCACCATATTTACGTGTGTTTCAATTTCTTGATCATCTGTTGCAGTATTTGATAAGTAGGCTCTTGATAGTGCATCAGCCACAGTCATTTCCTCACCAGGACGATATTTCACATTCATTTGGTATTTTTGTGTTTTCTGTATTTGTGCTGGAGTACTACTTAGTGATTTTCTTAAAATGACTTCAAGTGGTTTGTGGTCAGATTTAATCTCAACTTCTTTTCCATAGACAAATTGATGAAATCTTTTTAATCCAAAGACTATTGCCAACATTTCTTTTTCGATTTGTACATAGCGTTGTTCAGTTTCACTTAATACTCTAGATGCATATGTGACTGGGTTTTCTTCTTGATGAATAATTGCTCCTAATCCACTTTTTGAAGCATCTACTGACAGTTTTGAGTTGCATCAAAATACATCAATATGGGCACATGTGTGAGCTTTATTTTCAAGTTGTTATAAACTGCTTCATTGTGACTCTCCCAGTACCGTGGGACATCTACTTGTATGTATAAGTTCTCTCGGTGGTGCTGTGTGGTCTGATAAATTTGGAATGCATTTTCCCAAATAAATTACCATTCCACGAGATCCTTCCAGATCTTTTTTGCACTTTGGGGTTGGCATTTTCTGTATTGCTTCCACTTTGGTTTTGTCTGGTTTTAGTCCATCTCCGGACAAAATAAGTTTCAGATATTTTATTTCTTGGAGTCCTATTTTACATTTCTCTCAATTTAGTTTCAAGTTCTTTTCTCTAGCTCTTTTCAGAACTTGCTTCAGCCTCATGTTATGTTGCTCTTTAGTGTCACCACACCCCAAGCTGTCATCAATGTACGTTTCCACACCATCCATTCCTTTAAAAACCTGTTTCACTGTCTTGTGGAAAACTTCTGATGCAGAGTTGATTCCAAAGGGCAGTCTCAGGGAATCGATAGCGGCCAAACGGGGTGTTAAAGGTGCAGAAACAAGAGCTTTTGTTATCAAGTCTGATTTGTCAAAATCCTGAGCTGGCATCTAGAACTGTGAAGTAATTGGCATTTGCATAATTTGCTTGTCATTTCATCCACAGTTGAGAGGTTCAGGTTCAGGTTACTTTATTTGTACCCGTAAGTAGATTTGTTTTGCAGTCAGGTGACATCCATATTTACAAACCACAATTACATTCAACATCAACACAAACACAGGCACAAATGAAGCTGACTATAAACATGATAAAAGTACTCAAGGCTCCACCAATCAGGACATAGGACAAAGAGATAAGAGAAAAAAACAAGGAGATAAGAGAGAAAGGTCATATTAAAAAGTTAAAGACTAGTCAAAGAGGTTAAAAACTCAAAAGTCTAAAACCCAAAATTTAGAACCCAAACAAAAAACCTACAAAAAATAAGTAAATATAAAATAAAATTAATAAATAGGCAACTAAATTATGTGCAATATATTGTTTCATCTTGTTCAACTCTTTAACAGCAGCAGGAACAAAGCTGTTTTTTGTAGCGCTGGGTTTTACTTTTTGGGACAGCAAACCTCTGTCTGGAGGGAAGAAGCTGAAAGTGGCAGTGCAAAGGGTGGGAGTCATCATTTAAAATGGAGGTAGCAATCCTCTGTACCTGTCTGGTGTACAGGGATGTCAGGCTCAGCTGTGACTCACCAAGCAAACGACTGGACCATCTAACTACCTGATCCAAGGATTTCCTCTGTTTCAGTTTTATCTGACCAAACCATGACACTAAAAAAAAGGATAAAACAGATTCAATAAAAGCCCGATAAAACATTGTCATTATGGTTCGGTCAATTTGGAAGCGTGCAAGTTTCCTTAAACAATGCAAATGTTGCTGACCCTTTTTGCACACCCTTTCACGGTTCTCTTCAAAGTTTAAATTACTATCAATAATCGTCCCACGATAGTTGTAGGATTGTACACATTCAGTGGTCTGGCCTTTTAGTACAGTGACTTCGTGCCTGGGAGTTTTCCTCCTAAAGTCAATAATCATATCTTTAGTTTTTGTCGTATTCAGCTGCAGGTAGGAATCCTCACACCAGTGAACAAAATCATCAACTACTGGGCCATGGCCACTCTCACCATCCTGGAGGAGACTGACAACAACTGAATCATCAGCATACTTTATAACGTGTCTGTTGTCATGTCTGCTCCGACACGTTTGTGTACAGGATGAAGAGTAGTGGTGACAACACAAACCCCTGCGGAGAGCCAGTAGAAGAACACTTTTGGTCAGACAATGTACCATTGACCCTTACTCTCTGTGTCCTGTTGGTTAAAAAGTCCAGAATCCGGGACTTCCGGGAAGATGGCGGAGAGACATAACGCTTAAACAGAGAGCTCTCCCTAGCCGGATTAAAAATCATCGGTAAATGGCCAACTCGACATAAGCGGATCAATAAACTAAGGGATGAAAACACGAAGGAGCCGGGCACAAGGACAAAAGCAGAGTAAAATTAAAGAATTCCTCTTCAACAACGCAGGAGAAACCGCTGAACACGGGGCCCAAAAAAACGAGGTGACTGCAGCAGAGAAAATGGAGGACACACTCGATACCATGAACACTGGCATTGCCAGTTTGGTTAAAGAGTTGAGAGACTTCAAACGGCAGCTACAACCGGATTTAGCGGCTCTTAAGGAGGAGCTGAAAAAAGAGATTAAGGAGGAAATTATGGGCCTCCGAAGAGAAATGGAGCGCAAGCTAGCAGAAAACATGGAGGAGCTGCGCTCCCAGCGGGCGTGTATGACAGAAGCGCAGGCCCGAATATCAGAGCTGGAAGATTGGAATAGCGAGGCAAGCGAACAGCTGCAGACCCTGACGGCACAAATGCAGAGGATGCAGGAGAAAGTAACCGACTTGGAGAGCAGGTCCAGACGGGGCAATATACGCATCTTCGGGATCCCGGAGGGCATTGAAGGCAACTCGATGACGAAATTCATGGATCAGTTCTTAAAAAAAGATCTGGAACTGCCCAGCGAAGCAGATCTGCAGATTCAACGAGCGCACAGAGCCTCGGCACAGAACCCGAACCCACGCTCTACACCCAGGTCAGTTGTGGTAAACTTTCTGAAATATGATGTAAAGGAAAGAATCCTGACGCGAGCGTGGAAAAAAAAGATACGAATCGGCGACAAGCAGATATTCTTTGATCATGACTACCCGGCAGAAATTGTGCAGCAGCGGAAGAAATATGCCAACATTAAAAAAACGCTGAAAGAAAAAAAAATTAGATTCCAAACGCCGCTAACGAAGATGAGGATTCATTGGGAGAACGGCATGAGGACATACAACACAGCCAGAGAGGCAGCGCAGGACATGATGGAGCGGGGCCTTGAGGTGTATGTGCCGGAGGAAACGGTAGGAGCAGCGGCGGCCCTGAACGCATCACGACAGCCGGAGTGGAGGCGAGTGATCGGCAAAAGACGGGGGGAGACGTGGAGCAGCGGGCCCAGGAAAGACTACAAGGCTTTCAACTGAAAGCCTAGATTATAACAAAGATTAAGAAAGACACAGAAGAAATGAAGGCCAAGAAGACAAGGTAAAAGAGAAACAGACGGCTAGGAGAGGTTTAAGTGATATTTGTTGGACATTTCTAGGCTAATGACTATTTCTTGGATAGTAAATACAGGTCTTGGGAGGGCCCTACACTCGGTGAGGACATTCCCTCCACCCACCAACAGGGACCAGTGGGCAGAAGAAAGGCCCAAAGTACGGAGGTCGAGATTTTTTAATGTGTTTTTATATAAATATGTGTTATTTTTGTTGTTAAAGGGGCTAGGAGCACAAGTTAAAAAAATGGAAAAACATGATTATGGGTAAAAATCTTAAGATAATAACACTAAACGTGAATGGTCTGAACTCACCTGTTAAAAGGGAAAGAATAATAAGAAAATTCAAGAAGGAAAAAGCCGAAATTATATTTATGCAAGAGACACATTTGAGCAAGACAGAACATGTGAAACTAAAGAGATTTGGCTATAAGAACTCCTACTACAGTTCATTTAAGGGAGGAACTAAAAGGGGGGTTATGATACTAATCTCAAATAAAATACAATTTGAATGTGAACAGGAAATCCAGGATAAAGAAGGCAGGTATGTAATAATAAAGGGTAGAATAGATGGAATGCAGATCACATTAGTGAACATCTATGCCCCACCAGAAAGTGACAAGGGTTTTTTTCAACATCTGTTTGATCTCATAGCAACACACAGTGAAGGAGTCCTAATTTGTGGAGGAGACTTAAATGCTGTCATGGATCATGAAATTGATACAACAAGTGTTAAGACAAAAAAACATGTAACAAAGTTCATAAGAACCTCACTGGCAGAATTGGGTATGGTAGACATTTGGAGGGACCTGCACCCACTCGAAAAAGACTATACACATTATTCAGCAGTCCATAAAATACACTCTAGAATAGATTACTTCCTTATGAATGAAGGTGACAGACACAGGGTAAGAAATTGTTGGATTGGAGGGGCAGAAATATCAGATCATAATCCTATATACATGGAAATAAATTTAAACAATAGAAAACGACAAACAACATGGAAACTTAATGTAGGACTGTTAAATGATGATAAAATGAAAGAAAGAATAAAAGTAAACATAAATGAATATATCCAAGAGAATGACAATGAAGAAGTGGACCCAACAATACTATGGGATGCACTAAAAGCCGTGTTAAGAGGTAAATTAATTGTTGAAACAGGAAAAGCAAATAAGACTAAACTGGAAGCATATGAACAAAGATGTGAGAGACTGAGGGAATTAGAACATAAACATCAAAGCACAAATGACCCAAAAATATATCAAGAAATTAAAGAAGAAAAAATAAAGATAAAAGAAACACAAATGGATGAAATTGAAAGGAAAAATAGATATCTAAAGCAAAAATATTATGAAACGGGACCAAAAGCCACAAAACTGCTGGCAAAACGGTTAAGAAAACAACAAACAATGAATAATGTATACAAGATTAAAGACCCCACCACAAATAAAACCACAGTTAACCCAGAAAACATCGAAGAAATATTCCATAATTTCTATCAAGAACTATACTCGCAACCTGAAGAAACAAATACTAAAGATATTAAAAAATTTCTATGCACATTGGACTTGCCATCAATAGGAAATCAACAAAATGAAAAGCTAACAGCAGAAATAACAACACAAGAGATTAGAGATGTGATTAAGTCACTTAAAAATGGTAAATCACCAGGTAGTGATGGATACCCATCTGAGTTTTGTAAACTGTTTATAGAAGAACTCACGCCACAGCTTCTAAAGTCATTTAATTGGACGTTGAACAACAACAAAATACCTCCATCATGGAACGAAGCCATTATTTCAGTCATTTTAAAGCCAGGGAAAGATAGAGAACAATGCGGAAACTATAGGCCAATCTCTTTATTAAATGTGGATTATAAAATATATACAACAATTATATGTAAACGAATAAAGACATTCTTGACGGAATTGATAGAAGATGATCAAACTGGTTTCATAGAGGGACGCCAAACACATGACAATATCAGGAGAACAATACATATAATTAATCAAATACATAAAGAAAAGAAAAGCGCAGTAATAATGAGTTTAGACGCAGAAAAAGCATTTGACAGGGTTACCTGGAAATTCCTATATAGTGTGCTGGAACGCTTTGGATTTAACGAAAAATCAGTACAATGCATAAGGACGCTGTATCAAGAACCTGTGGCAAGAATCAAGACAAACGGTAGCTTAACAGACAAAGTAAATATACAAAGATCAACTAGGCAGGGATGCTGCTTATCGCCCACCTTGTTTGCTCTGTTCATAGAGCCACTGGCTCAAGCGATACGACAAAATAAGAAATTAAAAGGTGTAACAATAAAGGGGGCGGAACACAAGATTGGGCTATTTGCAGACGATATTATAGTTTACCTTGAACAACCAGATGAATCAATAATGGAAATGATGAACTTGTTAGAAAATTTTGGAAAATTATCAGGATACAAGATAAACATAACAAAAACACAAATACTGACATTCTACTATAACCCTCTAGACCAGATAACTGATAAGATCAAACTAAACTGGAAACAAAAAGAAATAAAATACCTTGGAGTGAACATACCTAAAGATCTAAGCAAAATCTATAAAGCAAACTATGATAGGTTGGAACAAGAAATAAAAAAAGATATTGATAGATGGTCAATCTTAAATATGGATCTGAATTCAAAAATTGAGACAGTCAAAATCAGCATACAACCTAGATTACTTTACCTCTTCCAGGCTCTACCAACAGAGATTCCAGATGCCCAATTCTCAAAGTGGGACAGGATGATATCGAGATTTGTTTGGGGAGGTAAAAAACCAAGAGTGAAATATAAAACTCTCCAGTTACCAAAAGAGAAAGGAGGCATGGGCCTACCGAGTCTAAAAGAATATTACTACTCGGCACAAATAAGATATATCATATGTTGGTGCGACGAGGGATATGAGGCAAAATGGAAAGAAATGGAAAAGGAAATTGAGGGACTCCCAGTACAAAGCATAATAGGAGATAAAGATGCATATAAGCAAATCAAACAAATAGACCCAATCACTAAATTTACTTTAGAACTGTGGTATAAAATAGTACAAAAATATAATATAAAGGAAGACATAAAACTATTGAAATGGGTAGCATTTGACAGTCAGTTTGAACCGGCAAAACAAGATAGGAGATACAAAAATCTGGTGAACAAGGGAATCACAGCATGGGGCAATATCGGAAAAAAAGATCTCGGGAGCTTTGTAAACATCAGGAGAAAATTTAAACTAGAAAGATCGGAATTCTTCAGATATCTGCAGATGAGAGACTATTATATGAAGAAGATTAGGCATAACCTCCAAACAGATGTGAGCGAGATTATACAATTCATTTTAAGCTCATATACAGGAAATAAAACAAGAATTATTTCAAAGCTATATCAGAAACTTATGGCAAACAATCATTCAAGTAACTATATAAAGGAGAAATGGGAGAAAGAGCTCAATTTAAACATAACAGAAGAAAGCTGGCAGGAAATATGGAAAACACAGCACACATCAACAAATTCAAGAACATGGAGAGAATTTGGATGGAAAAACCTGATTCGCTTTTTCATTACACCACAGATTCAAGGAAAATATACAAATACCCAATCTTTATGCTGGAGGGGATGTGGGGCTCAAAATGCAGACCACTCACATATGTTTTGGAAATGCTGCAAAATCTCATCATTCTGGAAGTCTATACATGTGACAATACAGAGGATATTAGGATATAATATACCAATGAACTGTAACCTGATGTACCTATGTGATCTTAAAAGAGACAATGTTATACAGGCTGAGGACAGATACCTAGTTAAAATCTTGTTGATTGCATGTAAAAAAACAATCACAAAAAAATGGCGATCAGAAGTTCTTCCTGACCAAGAATAATGGACTGACATTATTGAGGACATACGTATGATGGAAAAACTAACATATCGGGTTAGTATTAATGAAAGCGCTTTGAGTGGTCTTTGTGACTAGAAAAGCGCTATATAAGTGCAGGTTAGTTAGTTAGTTAGATATCGACAAAGAATGCAAGAAGGACTGTGGGAAAAAAAATGGCGAAAATGGACACACTACAAAGTGCAACAACGAGACAGATATTGAAAGAATAACCAAAGACGCTGGAAAAACCAGAAGAATTAAGAGATGGAAACTAAAAACTTGATGCTCCAACATTTGTCCCCCCCCTTTTTTTTTTTTTCTTTTTCTTTTTTACTCTAGCCCCTTTGTTTTTTTAAATGTAGACTGTGATCTGAATGCAATATATATAATGAAAAATGAATAAAAATCTTAAGTTACAAAAAAAAAGTCCAGAATCCAACCCACCAGATTATTACTCAAATCAAATTGTTGCAGGAGCCTTTCAACTAAAATATGAGGTTGGATTGTATTAAAGGTGGAAGAAAAGTCTACAAATAAAAGCCTGGCGTGTGTCCCATTAAAATCCAGATGTTCAAAAAGCATGTTAAACAGAGTGACAGTGGCATCCTCCACTCTTCTGTGAGGCCTATAGGCAAACTGCAAAGGATCCAATGCATGCTCAGTCTGCTTTAGGACCTCAAATCTGACCAGTTTTTCAAAAATTTTCATTAAAATTGAAGTCAAAGCAACTGGTCTAAAATCATTTATCGTTTTAGGACAGCTGGATTTTGGAACGGGGACAACCACAGCATCTTTCCAGATCTTAGGCACATGTTGTGTCTGTAAGGACTTATTGAAAATGTAGTAAAATACAGGACTTAATTCATGTGCACAGGACTTTACCAAGCGCCCACATATATTATCAGGGCCCTGATGTTTGTTCACTTTTACAGCACAGAACTCCCTTTTAACATTCTGCACCTCAATATTAAAGTGCTGATTGTCTTTGAGTTTCTGTTTCAAATCTTGGGTTTCTGTGCTAAAATCAAAGGAGTCAAAACAACCATAAAAACAATTAAGAGCATTAGCCAGCTCTGTGTCTGAATTAAAACCATCTAAAAACACACAATTACTGCGCTCTGTGCTCTGAAGGCCTGCAATAGTTTTCATACTGGCCCAGGCTGAACCAAGTCTCTTTGTTGCCATCTTGCTTTCCAACTCTGATTTATAATTCTGTTTTGCTCTTAAAATTTCGGCCTTCAGCTCTTTTGTTGCAACCTGTAGCTCAGAAACAACCCCCTGTTTAAAGGCAAGTGCTTTCCTCTGTAAGCAGGATTTAACAGATTTTGTAACCCATGGCTTATTGTTGAGATATATTTTGACACGTTTACATGGAACGATTATATCTCTGCAGAAAGCCATGTATGAGCATGTCACGTCCTCTAAAGAGTCCAAATCATCTCCACAGGACAGTGTGAACGTGTCACAACTCGCCGCTCTCTGTCATCCACCTCAGCTGCGCGCACACCTGCGCCTCATCAATCACGGGCTATTTAGTCCACTCGGCCCAGAGCATCGGTCTGGAGCTGTCTGTGTTTCTACATGCTCAAGCCCTCAACAGGATTGTCTCTTCCCGTCCTGCCGACCTTCTCTACAGCACGTAAGCTGTTTAATCACTTACCTGTCTACCAGCCTCTCCCCTGTGCACAGGTGGATTCCCTGGCGGTGGATTCTCCCGTCATCGCCATCTCCTTTCCTCTCCTCTCCACGCCTCGTCATGTGCGCAGCAGAACACTGTCTTCCAGGCCAAAGATCCTTAGCCAACGCCAGCCACCATCCCACCTGCAAGTAAGCCATATCCAGTATATCTCTCCGTTTGGTTAAGCCCAGCTCATATTCCAGTTTCCTCTCTTCCCATAGGGTTGCCTGGCTGCACGGCGTGCTGCTCTGTTCCCGACTCTCTTCGTCCACCCACAATCCATAAACATATCACATACACGCACCCAAACACCCTTGCTGTTGAATAAAGCTATTGAATCTTACCTGAGCCTGCGTGCGTGTTTCCTGGGCCGATAAATATGTCAGAACGCCTCCCAGTCCGTACAGTTTAAGCATTCCTGGAGGCAGTGCACTGAATCCTCTGTCCACACATTTATGTCTCTGGTCTTCACCTTGTCTCTTCTGAGAGCAGTTTTACATGTGGGCAGCAAATGTACACAGTTGTGATCTGAGGATCCTAAAGGAGGAAGGGGAATAGATTTATAGGCCCTCTCTATGGATCCATAGCACAGGTCCAATGTCTTTTTTCGCCTGGTTGGGCAGGAGACATACTGATAAAAGTTTTTAAGTGTCTTCTTTAAAGAAACATGGTTAAAAATTCCCAAGGATAAAATTTGGAGCCTCTGGGGAAATCGACTGCAACCGCTGTACCACATCAAAGACGGTGCTGGAGGCGGAGGCAGCATCCGCCCTCAGGTGAATGTACACAGTCGTTATGAAAAGTTGGGGGAACTCGCGGGGCGGATAAAAGGGGCGTAGCAATACGGACAGAAGCTCCACATCTGGTGTACAGATGTACAGTACTGTTTATAAATATATAAACATACGCCGCCCCCGACGTTTCCCCGTTACCTCTTCCTGCCGATCCGAGCAAAGTGGGGCTCCAAAGCCGTCAATACACAGGTCTGGGTCCCAGTCATGTGCCGTAAGCCACGTCTCCGTGTAAGCCATGACACAGCAGTTCTTGAAATCCTTCTGATATCGTACATTTCCTTGAATTTCATCCACTTTATTTTTCAGGTATTGTATGTTCCCCGTAATAATGGAAGGAAGAGGAATGCGGTTAAGCTGACGCCTCCTCAGGTTTAATCTTACGCCTCCACGCTTTCCGCGTTTCCTCCTCTTGTCTCTCTTTTCATCGCTGTGTCCATGAAAATCTCTTAAAATAAAGTCCGGCAGTTGCAGCACAGACTCAAACACAGATGCTGCATTATCCATGTTTAAATGCAGTAACGTGTCTCTGGAATACTGTATTCTTCCCGGCGTGACCGAGATTGCGCTTACCTCTGAGACAAAGAGCCGGTAGGAAAGAAACCACAGTGCAAAAACAAGAAGGAAATCCATACTGATGGAACCAGGGAGCTCTTCGTTATATAGTCCACAAACATTCAAGGACAAAAACGGCACAAAGAATCACGTTAAAACACCTTAAAGTGCATAAAAACAGGAACACAGACGTAGAACTTTTTTCACCCGCTGCCGGTCGCTGCGTGCTCATTTTATTGCTGAATTTAAATCTTGTAAATCAAGACAAATTCTGAGATTTCCATTTAGTTTACCGACAACAACTATGTTCATCAATCTTCATCACCACTCCCATTTTTCCATCTGGTGATGTTCCTTTTTAAGTTTGTCCATCAGCAGCATGGAAATCTTTCTTGGAGGATGTATTTTTGGAGCTGCAGTCTCTTTCAGTTTTTTTTTTATGTGTTCTCCCTCCAGGCGTCCTAATCCCTGAAAGACATTTTAATCTTTTTTTGTGGTGTTGACTGCATTTACTCTTTTGATAAGATTAATTTCTTCATGTTTTCAGACCCAGTATTGGCATGACTCTTTTTTCCATAATGAACATCAGCATCTGTACTATTTTCTTATGCTTCACTTGCACACAGCACTTGCCTTTAACTAGTATTTTTGACCTGTATAAGTGGCTAATTTCACTTTTGTCTTCTTTTAGACTGTGCTTTTCATAGTTTCTTCACCAGAGTGAATGATATCACATTTGCCTGTGTCCAGTTTAAAGATGACAACTTTGTTTTCACCTTTTACATCTGTTGTCCATTGTCTCTTTTCTGTCCATTTTATTTGTGTGAACAACACCCACAAAGAGCTCTTTTGTCTCATCACTAGATGTATCTCTAGTTATTGAATGCAATTTTTTGGCATTACACATCTTTACAAAGTGATTAATTTTTCTGCAGTTTTTGCATTGTTTTCCAAATGCAGGACAGCTACTTGGTCCATGTTCATTTCCATATCTTTTGCATTTGAATGTGTCTTTGTTTATCTTTGCGTTCATTTGTGTTTTTATTACTGTTGTGGTTTGTACTTTTGTTTTACTCCATCCACATGCTTGCTTTCATTTATATATGAGTCTTCACGCATTTGTTTCAGCTGTGCCTTGGTGGTTTCAGCTACTTGACATATATCAACAGCTTTTTCTAGAGAAATGTTTGCTTCTCTGAGCATTGTCTCTCTCTGAATCTGATGTGATCCCACAAACTGTTCTGTCACGAATCAGTGATTCTTCCAAGGTACTAAATGCACATGATTTTGCTTTAGTTTTCAGTTGTCACATACTGATTGTCATGTCTCCTTGTACACTCATGAAAAACTTGTATCTTTCATATTTCAGGCTCTTTTTTGGATTACAGTGCACTTCAAACTTCTCCATTATTTTAGTAATATTTTATGCATAGGACTGTCAAGGTGGAGGAATTTCCCCTGCTGTGATGGTGGATAGCTCAACACCGCGATATTTTCAATTCAATTCAATTTTTTTCAGTTCAGCTTTATTTATATAGTGCCACATCACAACAAAGGTCATCTCATAGCGCTACAAAATGCAGAGAAAACCCCACAATTTCAGAAAGACCCAGCAATCAGACGATCCCCTGTGAGCAAGCACTTAGCGACGGTGGAGAGGAAAACCTCCCATTTAACAGGAAGAAACCTCTAGCAGAACCAGGCTCATGGAGGGGCAGTCATCTGCTGCGACTTGCTGGGGGTGAGGGGATAGAGAGGACGAAAAGAACAGACATAAAAAACATGAAACAGTGAAAAACCAAGTACATTATTGGCGGTCATCCAGCAGTCTGAATCTATTAACAGCAGAACAGAAGCGGGGTTAAGAGACACGAAATCCCTCCCTAATCGTAGGCTATATTGAAAAGAAGGATTTTACCCTGTTCTTAAAAACAGAGACCAAGTCTGACTCCCGGACCTAGAGTGGTAACTGGTTCCACAGAGAAGGAGCTTGATAGCAGAAGGCTCTGACTCCCAATGTACTTCTGGAGATAATGGGCACCACAAGCAATCCAGCATTTTGGGAGCGTAGAGCTCTATTAGGATGATAGGGTAATATCAGATCTTTTATATATAGGGGGGGGGGCTGATTATTAAGAGCTTTGAAAGTAAGAAAAAGGATTTTAAACTTAATTCTAAACTCTATGGGAAGCCAATGAAGGGAGGACAAAACCGGAGAGATATGATCTCTCTTTCTAGAACCAGTTAAAACTCTTGCAGCAGCATTTTGGATCAACTGAAGACTTTTTAAGGATATTTTGGGACAACCTGATAATAACAAGTTACAATAATCTATTTGAGAGCTGACAAAGGCGTGGATCAGTTTCTCAGCATCATTCAGAGACAAGATGCTCCTAATCTTGGCAATATTATGCAGATGGTAGAAGGCAGTCTTAGAAACAAATTTAATATGTGAATTAAAGGACAGATCTTGATCAAAAATAACTCCAAGGTTCCTCACAGAACTATTCAGAGTGAGAGTGGCGGCATCCAAATTAAGAGCATGATTTGGAATGGAATTTCTAAGGTTTTTTGGGCCAACAAGAATGACTTCAGTCTTATCTGAGTTTAGTAGCAGAAAATTACAAGTCATCCAGGCTTTGATTTCCTCAAGACAGGCGTCTAATTTGGCTAATTGATTACAATCATCGGGCTTCATTGACAGGTATAGTTGTGTGTCATCTGCCTAACAATGAAAATGTATACAGTGCTTTCTAATGATATTGCTTAACAAAAGCATATATAAACTAAAAAGAGTAGGGCCTAACACAGATCCCTGTGGAACTCCGTGACTAAGCTTAGAGCTGGAAGAAAATTCATCATTGATGTGAACAAACTGAAGTCTATCGGACAAATATGATCTAAACCACTGCAGCGGAGTTCCATTTAGTCCAACATAGTGTTCTAGTCTATCAAGTAGAATGTCATGATCAATAGTGTCAAAGGCTGCACTAAGCTCTAAAAGGATAAGAACAGAAACAAGTCCATTATCAGATGTGATAAGGAGGTCATTAGTGACCTTAACTAAGGCTGTTTCAGTGCTGTGATGAACTCTGAACCCAGATTGAAACTCTTCAAATAAACCAATTCCCTGCAAGTGGTCAAACAATTGCACTGCAACAACTCTTTCTAAGATTTTTGAAATGAAGGGCAGATTAGAGATTGGTCGATAGTTAGCCAAAACTCCTGGATCGAGCGTTGGCTTTTTGAGCAAAGGTTTAATAACAGCAATTTTAAAAGCCAGTGGTACATAACCCAGAGTTAAAGAAGCATTAATTATGTGAAGAATATGGCTACTAATAATTGAGAAGACAATTTTAAATAACCTGGTAGGAATAGGGTCCAAAAGACAAGATGAAGGCTTAGATGAGGAGATTATTTTATCCAGCTCTAAAAGGTCAATTGGAGTAAACTTATCTAAACAGATAACAATTGAAGGAGATGTAGTAGTTAATGTACTTGAGTTTACAGTAGAAAGAATCTGACAGATTTTATCTCTAATAGATAAAATTTTATGATTGAAAAAGTTCAAAAAGTCCTGACTAGAAAGCTCAAGGGGGATGCGAGGATTGACCGAGTCCTGACTTTTTGTCAGCCTGGCTATAGTGTTGAAAAGAAAGCTGGGGTTATTCTTATTTGCTTCTATTAATGCAGAATAATAACTTGTTCTAGCTTTTCTAAAAGATTTTTTTATAAATTAAGAGATGATTTCTCCACGCTAAATAGAATTCATCTAAATTAGTAGAATGCTATTTCCTTTCCAATTGACGAGTCTTCTGTTTTTAAGCTACGAGTGTCTGTGTTAAACCAAGGGATTAGAAATCTCTGGTTAGACTTTTTCTTTTTTAAAGGGGCCACCAAATCTAGAGTCCGATGCAGAGAGACAGTAAAACTATCTACCATGCTATCAATTACGGAAGGAGCAGGCTCTCCATCTTTTATTTCCGTTGTGTTGACCCATGGTATAGAGGAGACAATCTGCAAAAATTTCATCTGCTGGAGTAATATTTTTCTTTAGGAGTCAAATAATCAGAAATAGTGAAATCATAGGTTAACAGACAATGGTCTGACAGTACAGGATTATGAGGAGACACTTCCAGATTTTCTATATCTATATCATAAGTCAAAGCGAGGTCCAATGTATGGTGGAGATAATAGGTAGAATTTTCTACTTTCTGGGAAAACCCCATTGAGTCTAAAATTGAATTGAATGCCTTATTAAGACAGTCACTATCTACATCAACATGTATATTAAAGACCCCTACAATAATTATTCTATCTGATTTCAGCACTAAATCAGCAAAATATTCAGCAAATTCGGATAAAAACTCTGAGCAGGCCGAGGGAGGACAGTAAACTATGGCAAATAAAATTGGATTCAAGCCAAGATAGCCAACATGCCCCACACTGAGGACCAGGCCCTCAAACGAATTAAAGCATGATTTTTGCTTTATATTAACTAGTAATTTAGAATGGAAAATTGCCGCTACTCCACTTCCACAACCAGAGCTTCTGGGATTATGATAGTTTAGATAACCAGAGGGAGTTGATTCATTCAAACCAACATAATCATCTTGCCCTAGCCAAGTCTCTGTGAGGGATAATAAATCAATCTGATGATCAATTAATAGATCATGGACTAAAAGAGACTTGGGAGTTAGAGACCTAATATTTAAAAAAACACATTTAATTTTTAAATTATGAGGAGGAACAGAGGCCAAATCATTAAATTTAGAGACTTGAGGTTTGATCTGAATTTTACCAACATTTTGTTTAATCACTTTGGGATGTTTATGCACCGTATTTTTATTAACTTTTTTATTAACTTTGGGAGGACCAGACAAGGGTTCTCCAAGGGAGAAGACAGGGGCAAAGCTGGGGGTGGTGGATGAGGAGGAGCTGCAGAAAGATGTGTATTTATCAAGTTGTGTTGTATTTGTCTTGAGTTATGATATTTTGGGTAACGGGAGACAGACACAATCTCTGTAGGGTTATAAGTTGAAGACTGATCCAAACAATGAGGGTTATTTGGATTAATGGGATTAATATGAGAAGTGGAAACAAGACCAAAAAAGGGATGATTGGTAGACCCAGGAACTTCAGAGTGAGTTAACACACCAATTTTCAGTCACTGTACTAAAAAACACTCAATGGAATAGAACAGATTGTCCCTTAAAACACGTGCACCAAGTCTATTTGGGTGGAGGCCATTGTTGTGTTATTAAAACACTGCGTGAGTCCAACTGTAACTTTTAACGTCGCTTTTTTATTGAACCATGTCAACCTTGCTGCTAGTCTGTGTCTCTCCCGCCAGTCGCCTGCTTGACGTCATTCCTGCGCGACTGTGTAGTTCTTTTCCAAGTAAGTCAATTACACCACATCTCCCCTTTCTAGTATCAATGGGTAGACTGCCATTGATTCAACAGACCTTAGAGGATTATTCTGCCTCTGTGGCTGGAAGATCTGGTCCTATCTAATACTATTCACACACACAACAGACACACTGCAGTTTTCCCTTAGCACTGAACAATATGTGCAAAATCAAATACAATACTTCCATCCTAAACCCTGTACTGTTCTGTCCTCACTCTAAACTCTGAATTTGAACATTTACATAGAAAAGAGTGCAAAATCAGAAAAATAGTGCAATACATTTGCAACCTTTTTTCCACTATTATTTTCAAACATTCAATATTCAGAAATGTTTATAACTCCAACCGGGTTGGTTTTACAACCGCTCTCCCAGACCTGGTTCTAGGAGTAGGAGTAGATGGTGGTTCAGGAACATTCTGCTGTGATGATGTTGCTGCAGGTTGTTCTACTGAAGGTTGTTCTGGAATACCTTCCGGGAACTGCTCAGCTGCAGCACTGTTGCTCTGCTCCGATGAGGAGTTCCAGGGGATGAGATGGCGACGGTTTCGCCTGATGGTCCCATGGGGTCCCTTCACCAGATAAGAGCGCGGTGTGGTGTGATTTCTGATGACAGCTCCTGCTGCTCCTTGATCTGTGACCCACACGTCCTGTCCTGGAGTGAGTCTATTGAGATGTTTTGCACGGTGTCTCAGGTTGTAGCGTTGCACATCTTTCGTTTTCCTCTTCCCTTCTTTCAGCATAACAGCATTTCCATCAGAAAGAGCAGGACTTAACAACGCAGGAAGAATAGGCACAGTTGTACGAAGCCTCGTCCCCATGAGCAGTTGAGCTGGGCTATACCCATTTTGGAGAGGGGTAGCCCTGTAAGCCAGTAAAGCAAGATAGGGGTCATCTGACTTCTTCAAAAGCCCCTTCACTGTCTGCACTGCAGGTTCAGCTTCAGCATTGCCCTGGGGATATTTCGGACTGCTGGTTACATGCTGGAACACTTACAACTTTGCAAATGCTGCAGAGGCCGCTCCAGAGAATTGAGGCCCATTGTCTGTCACCAGGGTCTCACAGATTCCATGACGTGCAAAGATTGACTTAAGGTGGTGGATCACATCATTAGATGTTGTGGGAGTTAGCAGGGCAATCTACACATATCTTGATGTGTAGTCCACTACTAGCAGGTAGGTCTTGCTCCCTAACATGAACAAGTCTGCTCCCAACTTCTGCCATGGTCTGTCTGGGTATGGTGTCGGTATCAGTGGTTCCCTGTGGTTCTGTCTCTCCTGACAGCATGCTATGCAGTTGAGAACCAACTCATTCAGCTGCTGACTCAACCCCGGCCACCATACTGACTGTCGTGCCCGTTCTCTACACTTAACCACACCCTGGTGTCCTTCATGCAGCTTAGCGAGAACATCATTTCTCATGGTTGAGGGTATGACAAGCCTATCTCCCTTTAGCAGTAGACCATCCTGGACAGTAAAGAACGCCCTGTCAGTCCAGTATAGCTTGAGTGCAGGTTCATTTATGCCATGAGCTGGCCAGCCTTCTGCACACAGCTACATCACTTGAGCACACACACTGTCCCTCTGCAGCTGCTCTCTCAGCTCCTCCAGATAGGCAGTGCTTGCAGGTAGGTTCTCCATCACCATATCCACGTAGATATTTGTGTCCTCGAACAGCTCTTTGTCAGCTGATGTCCCTTTTCTTGTGACAGGCGCTCACGACAATGTGTCAGCTGTCCACAGGCACTTCCCTGGCACATGAGATATGGAGTAGGAATAGCGCATAAGACGCATTCGAAAGCGTTGGATCCAAGGGGGTAGAGCGTCCAGTGCTTGAGACCCCAGGAGACTCAGGAGAGGCTTGTGATCTGTCTCCAACTGGAAGTGTTTTCCAATGAGGAAGTTGCTGAGCCTCTCGCAAGCCCAGGTCAGGCTCAAAGCCTCCTTTTCCACTTGCGCATATCTCTGCTCGGTGGGTGTGAGAGACCGCGACATGAAGGCTACTGGTCTCCACTCCTCACCCCAGTTTTGTAGCAGGACTCCTCCAAGTCCGTAAGACGACGCGTCTGCCGTAACTCTGCATTCTCTGTTAGGATCATATACGGCTAGCACCGGCAGCAATGTCAGGGCATCCTTTAAGTCCTGGAAGGATTTAGCCTGCTCGGCGCCCCACACCCAGCATTTCTTCTTTGAAAGGAGATCTCTGAGGGCTTTATCCCTCTCAGCTAGCTGCGGGATAAACTTGCCTAGCTGGTTTATCATTCCAAGGAAAGACCTTAGTTCACTCACTGTTTTAGGCTCAGGCATTTCCCTCACAGCCTCCGTCTTGCTCAGGTCTGGACTGATGCCGCTGGCGGAGATCACGTGGCCTAGGAAAGTCACCTCAGACTCTGACAGGTCACCCTTGCCAATGTTAAGTGTGATACCTGCCTTCTGAATCTTTCTTAGCACAGTATGAAGGTGAGCATCATGCTCCTCTTGCGTACGACCCCACAGCACGTCGTCAATGTCACTAACCACGCCTTCGAGCCCTTCTGTGACCTCCGTCACCATTCTGTTCTGAAAGTGTTCAGGGGCGGACACAATGCCGAAAGGTAGCTCTTTGAAATAATAGCGTCCAAAGGGCGTGATGAACATTGTCAGTTTCGCTGAATCTTCTGTCAATGGGATTTACCAAAACCCCATATTTGCATCCAGCTTACTAAATATTTTGGGTCCAGCCAGCCTCCCAAGTGTTTCCTTAACTGATTGTAGAATGAACTTCTCTCTACACACGGACTCATTGAGGTTAGTGAGGTCGACACACATTCGCACAGGATCCATCTTGTTCTTTCTGGGCACTACCACGATGCCAGCACACCATTCTGTAGGCTCCTCAATTCTGCTTATCACCCTGAGGCTTTCCATGCAGGACAGCTCTTGCTTGACTTTGTCCATTAGTGGCAATGGGATCCTCCTTGGTGTCTTGAGTGAAAATGGTTTGGTACCTGGTTTGAGCTTGATGGTATATGCCTGGCGCACCTCACCTAGTCCGCTGAATAATTTTGGATAGTTCTCCTTTAATATCTCCAAAGTGACACTGTCAAGGCATGCAACAAGCCCTAGTCTGCAGCTCACAGATCTCCCCAGCAGGGCAGTGTGCACATAACAGACAACATACACCTCCTCCATCTCCTCTTTCCCACCACTTCTCAGCAACAGCTTGGCAACGCCCGCAACATCAAGTGGCCTCCTCCCAGGTCCCAGGAGCGGCTTAGGTGCTTTGTGGAGCACAGGTGGGTTTTCTCTGAGTATTTTCTGGAACACAGCATGTGGCAAAACTGTGACATCGGCACCCGTGTCAATTTTGAACGTCACGCTGTTGTCATGAATGTCAATGTGACCATCCAAGGATCACCGTCTGTTGTAACACTGCCAAGGAAGATGGCATCCTCATCCTCTTCCACCTCAAGTACAGATTTTGAGGCCTTGCACACACGTTTATATTGACCCTTTCTCCCACAAGCATGACAGTTCACTTCATTTGCAGGACACTCACGTTTTGAATATGATGGAGAGCTGCCACATTTATGACATTTTGACTGTGTCCCCTTTTCCTTGCTATTCTGAGTACTGTGCGGTTTGTGAGCACGCTGAGGTTTGTTTTTAGCAAGCTTGCTACTTCCCTTGAACACTCTATCAACAGACATTGCCTCACTTGCCTGAATTCTGGTGTCCCCTCTCAGAGAAGCTTGCTGCTTTTTCACCTCCTCACTCTGCCGTGCCATCCTGATTACTTTCTCCAAAGTCAGCTCTGCATCTAGCTGCATGCGTTCAGACAGCCTCTTGTCTAACAGACCTATGACGAGTATGTCCCAAAGTAGCTCATCATGTAGCACACCGTTATTGCAATGTTCAGCCAGTGCATATAGTGCAGTAACAAAAGAATCTACTGTCTCACTTTCCCGCTGTTTTTGCAGGTTGAATTTGGCACGCTAATAAATTACATTATTTTTAACCACAAAGAAGCCTTGAAAGCCGTCACGCACCGCTTCATATGAGCTGCATTGAGCATCAGTCAGAGCCAGCCCACTTAAAACATCATCCGCCTCGTCCACCATGCAATATATCAAAGTATTAACTTGATTCTCTTCAGCACTTGCATTCAGATTACTTGCCAGGCAAAATCTGTCGAATCTCCGGATCCATTTGGCCCACTCCTGCGGCTTAGAAAAGTCGAAGGGTTCCGGTGGCTGGATGTTAAACGTAGCGCACGGACCCGCTGCCACAGTGGCTCCCGGAGCGGTTGCTATCCCTCCGTTTGCGTCTCCGTCTTCACTCATCGTGTCCGCAAACTCCCCTCTCTTCCTCCGCGGTGTACAAACAATCCTTTTTTGTTTCCGGGCTTACCTCTCTACGTTAACTACAGGACTTCTGACACCATGTCATGTTATTAAAACACTGCGTGAGTCCAACTGTAGCTTTTAACGTCACTTTTTTATTGAACCATGTCAACCTCGCTGCTAGTCTGTGTCTCTCCCGCCAGTTGCCTGCTTGACGTCATTCCTGCATGACTGTGTAGTTCTTTTCCAAGTAATTCAATTACACCACAGCCACCAGGCCTCATAAGTGATGAGCGGTTTCAAAACAAGTTAAAATTGTCTAAAAAAAAACAATGTTAAAAATAGGACATGTAAAACACAACCAAGTATTAAGACCGAGAGTTCTGCTAAAATAATTGCAACCTTGTCTGAGAGGTGCCAAAGGCCCAAAGATAAACACACGTCTGCCACAGTTCTTAAGAGTGAACAGAAGGCTCCTGAAGTCACTCTTTAAAATCTCCAACACTTCATCTGGGATGTTATTGCATCCAACATGTACTATGATAGTTTTAACGTGGGGGGATTCATTTAGTAGGGCAGGGGTAAGAGCCTCAATGTCAGACACTCTAGCCCCAGGAAAAAATCTTGTGATACAGTACTTGCTTCTGACGTTCCTCATAATCAAGTCACCAATTACCAGCGTCGTCTGGGAGGGTTTTGTCGGTGGATTCTGACGAGGTGAATAATTTTGTCGATGGTGTTGTTGTTGTGAAGACAGGGTGATGCACTCTCTTCTATTTGGAGCTGGTGTGTAATTTGGCACACCTAGAGTAGTCTTAGTCCGGGGTTTGCGGGTTTGAGCCGCCGCTGAAGGAGAGGAAGGAGGAGGAGGGGCAGCCACGGGCAGGCGGCTAGCGTCCAGGTGGGGAAAATCCTCCAGAGAAAGGATGTCAAATTTATTTTCCAGGAGCAGGGGAAGAGAAGAGGCGTGGCCCTGTCTGGCAGATCGGCGATGACTGCTGGCTGGTCCAACCGAGATCCAGGGCGCACATTGAGTGTGAGAAAACCCAACAGGGGCTTTAGGTTTAGCCCCGAGACAAAGTCAGTGTCTATTGCTATGGTTGTGGACATTTGAAGAAGCCGGAGCAGGGGTTGAGGTGGACGAAGATGCGCTGAACTCCCCTAGGTAGGTAGTCGTCTCTGCCAGCTGCGAATCAGTTGCCGGGGCCGTTGTTCGCCCGAGAATAATGGTGTCGAGATGGTCTTCAGCCTCTCGAATCTTATATAGGCTGGAGAGTCTCGCTTCCAATTCAGAAACCTTACTAAGAAGGGATACACAGCGGATACACATCGGGGATGGAGCCATGGCGTTCCAGGCGATAAGGTGGATAGCCAGCCAGCCAGCCAAAAACAGCTAAAAACAGTTTAGCTAAAAACAGCTAAAAAGGCTAAAAACAGGTTAGCAGATTAGCCTAGCCCAGTAAAAACAGACCAGTCGGGGTCCGACCCACCCGCGCATCAGATCAGGCTTTTCAGCGAGGCCAATACCAAGCTAACACCAAACAAAAACTAATATCTGCAAACAGAAATTAAAAAATTAAAAACGAAATCAATAAAAACAAACAAAAGCGGACAAGACAGCTCTTTGACGTGACGAACATTAACAGACGCCAGCGGTATTATTGCAAATGGGGGCGGCTGTGGCACAGGTGTAGTGTGGCCGACTACTGATCAGAGGAACAGGGGTTTGATTCCCGCTCTGTCTGCAGTCTGCATGTCAAAGTGTCCTTGAGCAAGACACTGAACCCCCAGTTGCTCCTGGTGGGTCAGGCCAGTGCCTGTGTATGGCAGCTCTGCCTCCATCAGTGTGTGAATGGGTGGATAGCAGGATCTGTAAAGCGCTTTGGTCATCTAGAGATGAGAAAAAGCACTATATAAGTGAACGCCATTTACCATTTAGGACCCTGTGGTCTCGTAATTTAAATAGGTTCATAACTTATGTGGCAAACGATGGAAGCTGTGAGAAACTCGCTGCAGCTCCGCACTCAACTTGTGCATGTGTAACAATTGTGCAGAGCTCTGGTCTTTCTACAGGCATGAACTGCTGATTCTGTTAAAAAAAAAAAAAAAAAACCCGATCATTTTCATAAAGCAGTGGTGGTAGCTCCAGTATTTCAACTACAGCGTGTGTGGACTGGTAAGGGACTGCAGCAACATGTTTAAACAGGACAGCCTCTGTACAGGACCCTGTGTGGCTCTCATCTCCGTGATTTTTGCTGCTGTCTGAAAAATCACATTCAAAGAAGCAATGCTGTCATGAGCCAAGTGCTGAGTTCTCCGCCAGACTCGGTTTCATGGCTTTTTCTTCTTATTTACTTATCTGTTGCAATTTATGCCTTTTTGGGTTTATGTTTTTTTTTTTTTGTAACTTAAGATTTTTATTCATTTTTTATTATATATATTGCATTCAGATCACAGTCTACATTTAAAAAAACAAAGGGGCTAGAGTAAAAAAGAAAAAGGAGAAAAAAAAAGAAAAAAAAAAAAGGGGGGGGGGACAAATGTTGGAGCATCAAGTTTTTAGTTTCCATCTCTTAATTCTTCTGGTTTTTCCAGCGTCTTTGGTTATTCTTTCAATATCTGTCTCGTTGTTGCACTTTGTAGTGTGTCCATTTCCGCCATTTTTTTTCCCATAGTCCTTCTTGCATTCTTTGTCGATATGTTAGTTTTTCCATCATACGTATGTCCTCAATAATGTCAGTCCATTGCTCTTGGTCAGGAAGAACTTCTGATTGCCATTTTTTTGTGATTGTTTTTTTACATGCAATCAACAAGATTTTAACTAGATATCTGTCCTCAGCCTGTATACATTGTCTCTTTTAAGATCACATAGGTACATCAAGTTACAGTTCATTGGTATATTATATCCTAATATCCTCTGTATTGTCACATGTATAGATTTCCAGAATGATGAGATTTTGCAGCATTTCCAAAACATATGCGAGTGGTCTGCATTTTGAGCCCCACATCCCCTCCAGCATATAGATTGGGTATTTGTATACTTTCCTTGAATCTGTGGTGTAATGAAAAAGCGAATCAGGTTTTTCCATCCAAATTCCCTCCATGTTCTTGAATTTGTTGACGTGTGTTGTGTTTTCCATATTTCCTGCCAGCTTTCTTCTGTTATGTTTAAAATTGAGCTCTTTCTCCCATTTCTCCTTTATATAGTTACTTGAATGATTGTTTGCCATAAGTTTCTGATATAGCTTTGAAATAATTCTTGTTTTATTTCCTGTATATGAGCTTAAAATGAATTGTATAATCTCGCTCACATCTGTTTGGAGGTTATGCCTAATCTTCTTCATATAATAGTCTCTCATCTGCAGATATCTGAAGAATTCCGATCTTTCTAGTTTAATTTTCTCCTGATGTTTACAAAGCTCCCGAGATCTTTTTTTCCGATATTGCCCCATGCTGTGATTCCCTCGTTCACCAGATTTTTGTATCCCCTATCTTGTTTTGCCGGTTCAAACTGACTGTCAAATGCTACCCATTTCAATAGTTTTATGTCTTCCTTTATATTATACTTTTGTACTATTTTATACCACAGTTCTAAAGTAAATTTAGTGATTGGGTCTATTTGTTTGATTTGCTTATATGCATCTTTATCTCCTATTATGCTTTGTACTGGGAGTCCCTCAATTTCCTTTTCCATTTCTTTCCATTTTGCCTCATATCCCTCGTCGCACCAACATATGATATATCTTATTTGTGCTGAGTAGTAATATTCCTTTAGACTCGGTAGGCCCATGCCTCCTTTCTCTTTTGGTAACTGGAGAGTTTTATATTTCACTCTTGGTTTTTTACCTCCCCAAACAAATCTCGATATCATCCTGTCCCACTTTGAGAATTGGGCATCTGGAATCTCTGTTGGTATAGCCTGGAAGAGGTAAAGTAATCTAGGTTGTATGCTGATTTTGACTGTCTCAATTTTTGAATTCAGATCCATATTTAAGATTGACCATCTATCAATATCTTTTTTTTTATTTCTTGTTCCAACCTATCATAGTTTGCTTTATAGATTTTGCTTAGATCTTTAGGTATGTTCACTCCAAGGTATTTTATTTCTTTTTGTTTCCAGTTTAGTTTGATCTTATCAGTTATCTGGTTTAGAGGGTTATAGTGGAATGTCAGTATTTGTGTTTTTGTTATGTTTATCTTGTATCCTGATAATTTTCCAAAATTTTCTATCAAGTTCATCATTTCCATTATTGATTCATCTGGTTGTTCAAGGTAAACTATAATATCGTCTGCAAATAGCCCAATCTTGTGTTCCGCCCCCCTTTATTGTTACACCTTTTAATTTCTTATTTTGTCGTATCGCTTGAGCCAGTGGCTCTATGAACAGAGCGAACAAGGTGGGCGATAAGCAGCATCCCTGCCTAGTTGATCTTTGTATATTTACTTTGTCTGTTAAGCTACCGTTTATCTTGATTCTTGCCACAGGTTCTTGATACAGCGTCCTTATGCATTGTACTGATTTTTCGTTAAATCCAAAGCGTTCCAGCACACTATATAGGAATTTCCAGTTAACCCTGTCAAATGCTTTTTCTGCGTCTAAACTCATTATTACTGCGCTTTTCTTTTCTTTATGTATTTGATTAATTATATGTATTGTTCTCCTGATATTGTCATGTGTTTGGCGTCCCTCTATGAAACCAGTTTGATCATCTTCTATCAATTCCGTCAAGAATGTCTTTATTCGTTTACATATAATTGTTGTATATATTTTTATAATCCACATTTAATAAAGAGATTGGCCTATAGTTTCCGCATTGTTCTCTATCTTTTCCCTGGCTTTAAAATGACTGAAATAATGGCTTCGTTTCCATGATGGAGGTATTTTGTTGTTGTTCAACGTCCAATTAAATGACTTTAGAAGCTGTGGCGTGAGTTCTTCTATAAACAGTTTTATAAACTCAGAGGGGTATCCATCACTACCTGGTGATTTACCGTTTTTAAGTGACTTAATCACATCTCTAATCTCTTGTGTTGTTATTTCTGCTGTTAGCTTTTCATTTTGTTGATTTTCTATTGATGGCAAGTCCAATGTGCAAAGAAATTTTTTAATATCTTTAGTATTTGTTTTCTTCAGGTTGCGAGTATAGTTCTTGGTAGAAAATTATGGAATATTTCTTCGATGTTTTCTGGTTAACTGTGGTTTTATTTGTGGTGGGGTCTTTAATCTATATACATTATTCATTGTTTGTTGTTTTCCTTAACCGTTTTGCCAGCAGTTTTGTGGCTTTTGGTCCCGTTTCATAATATTTTTGCTTTTAGATATCTATTTTTCCTTTCAAGTTCATCCATTTGTGTTTCTTTTATCTTTATTTTTTCTTCTTTAATTTCTTGATATATTTTTGGGTCATTTGTGCTTTGATGTTTATGGTTCTAATTCCCTCCAGTCTCTCACATCTTTGTTCATATGCTGCCAGTGTAGTCTTATATGCTTTTCCTGTTTCAACAATTAATTTACCTCTTAACACGGCTTTTAGTGCATCCCATAGTATTGTTGGGTCCACTTATTCATTGTCATTCTCTTGTATATATTCATTTATGTTTACTTTTATTCTTTCTTTCATTTTATCATCATTTAACAGTCCTACATTAAGTTTCCATGTTGTTTGTCGTTTTCTATTGTTTAAATTGTATTTCCATGTATATAGGATTATGATCTGATATTTCTGCCCCTCCAATCCAACAATTTCTCACCCTGTGGTCCTGTCATCTTCATTCATAAGGAAGTAATCTATTCTAGAGTGTACATTTAGGGGCTGCTGAATAATGTGTATAGTCTTTTTCGAGTGGGTGCAGGTCCCTCCAAATGTCTACCATACCCATTTCTGCCAGTGAGGTTCTTATGAATTTTGTTACATGTTTTTTTGTCTTCTTAACACTTGTTGTATCAATTTCATGATCCATGACAGCATTAAAGTCTCCTCCACAAATTAGGACTCCTTCACTGTGTGTTGCAGATGAGATCAAACAGATGTTGAAAAAAACCCTTGTCACTTTCTGGTGGGGCATAGATGCTCACTAATGTGATCTGCATTCCATCTATGCTACCCTTTATTATTACATACCTGCCTTCTTTTATCCTGGATTTCCTGTTCACATTCAAATTGTATTTTATTTGAGATTAGTATCATAACCCCCCTTTTAGTTCCTCCCTTAAATGAACTGTAGGTAGGAGTTCTTATAGCCAAATCTCTTTAGTTGCACATGTTCTGTCTTGCCACATGTGGGTCTCTTGCATAAATATAATTTCGGCTTTTTCTTTCTTGAATTTTCTTATTATCTTTCCCTTTTAACAGGTGAGTTCAGACCATTCACGTTTAGTGTTATTATCTTAAGATTTTTACCCATAATCATGTTTTTCCATTTTTTTAACTTGTGCTCCTAGCCCCTTTAACAACAAAAATAACACATATTTATATAAAAACACATTAAAAAATCTCGACCTCCGTACTTTGGGCCTTTCTTCTGCCCACTGGTCCCTGTTGGTGGGTGGAGGGATTGTCCTCACCGAGTGTAGGGCCCTCCCTAGACCTGTATTTACTATCCAAGAAATAGTCATTAGTCTAGAAATGTCCAACAAATATCACTTAAACCTCTCCTAGCCGTCTGTTTCTCTTTTACCTTGTCTTCTTGGCCTTCATTTCTTCTGTGTCTTTCTTAATCTTTGTTATAATCTAGGCTTTCAGTTGAAAGCCTTGTAGTCTTTCCTGGGCCCGCTGCGCCACGTCTCCCCCCGTCTTTTGCCGTTCACTCGCTTCCACTCCGTCTGTCGTGATGCGTTCAGGGCCTCCGCTGCTCCTACCGTTTCCTCCGGCACGTACACCTCAAGGCCCCGCTCCATCATGTCCTGCGCTGCCTCTCTGGCTGTGTTGTAGGTTCTTACGCCGTTCTCCCAATGAATCCTCATCTTCGTTAGCGGCGTTTGGAATCTAATTTTTTTTTCTTTCAGCGTTTTTTTAATGTTGGCATATTTCTTCCGCTGCTGCACAATTTCCGCCGGGTAGTCATGATCAAAGAATATCTGCTTGTCGCCGATTCGTATCTTTTTTTTCCACGCTCGTGTCAGGATTCTTTCCTTTACATCATATTTCAGAAAGTTTACCACAACTGACCTGGGTGTAGAGCGTGGGTTCGGGTTCTGTGTCGAGGCTCTGTGCGCTCGTTGAATCTGCAGATCCGCTTCGCTGGGCAGTTCCAGCTCTTTTTTTAAGAACTGATCCATGAATTTCGTCATCGAGTTGCCTTCAATGCCCTCCGGGATCCCGAAGATGCGTATATTGCCCCGTCTGGACCTGCTCTCCAAGTCGGTTACTTTCTCCTGCATCCTCTGCATTTGTGCTGTCAGGGTCTGCAGCTGTTCGCTTGCCTCGCTATTCCAATCTTCCAGCTCTGATATTCGGGCCTGCGCTTCTGTCATACACGCCCGCTGGGAGCGCAGCTCCTCCATGTTTTCTGCTAGCTTGCGCTCCATTTCTCTTCGGAGGCCCATAATTTCTTCCTTAATCTCTTTTTTCAGCTCCTCCTTAAGAGCCGCTAAATCCTGTTGTAGCTGCCCGTTTGAAGTCTCTCAACTCTTTACCCAAACTGGCGATGCCAGTGTTCATGGTATCGAGTTTTGTGTCTTCCATTTTCTCTGCTGCGGTCACCTCGTTTTTTTGGGCCCCGTGTTCAGCGGTTTCTCCTGCGTTGTTGAAGAGGAATTCTTTAATTTTACTCTGCTTTTGTCCTTGTGCCCGGCTCCTTCGTGTTTTCATCCCTTAGTTTATTGATCCGCTTATGTCAAGTTGGCCATTTACCGATGATTTTTAATCCGGCTAGGGAGAGCTCTCTGTTTAAGCGTTATGTCTCTCCGCCATCTTCCCGGAAGTCCTAGCTCAGTGTTTTTAAAGGTCCCGCTGACTAAAACATGGTGTGTTTGTGGGCTTTAACCTTCTAAAATGTTTTCTTGTGTCATACGATTACAGTAAAAATGTTAAAATCTCTCTTACATTTTGTCAGAATGGGCAGAAGCTGGTTTAGCTCTTTCAGGTTCCATTTCCCAGTGTTATTAACACATAATCACTGTGCGACCGGCTGTGGTGATCCAGTCTCACCCAGAGTTTGTGACGCCAAGCTTGGGTTTATGTTTTAATGTTCTGCTTGCCATCATTCTGTTTGTGTTAGTGTCATAATTTAATTTTTTGTACTTATTTATAATTATACTTTGGCATGTTATTTTATTCTTTATATTCCTTGTATGGTTCTTCTTACTGTTGACAGCTGACAGGGGCGTGAAGCTTCGTGTGGTTGTTCCCTGTCTGCTGTCACTGTTGGTTGCTTCCCTCTCACTGCCTCAGCTGATCCTAATTATGTATCATCACTTTGTCCTGCCCGTTCAGATACCCACACCTGTTGTTGATTATGTTAATGGGTTCTGTTTCCTATTTAAGGGCTTTATTTTCATTCCGTCTTTGCTGTTGTCTTGGATATTCTCCTTGTCTCCGTCAGAGCCCTGCTTTGCTCTGGCACATAATACTCGTAAGTTTTTCCCTCGTTGTACTTTGTGTTTTGAGCATCTTGTTTTACTTTATACATGTTGTTTTTGTAATAAATTCCACTAACGACAGTTAAGGGGGTGGGTCTCGTCTCTCTGCCCCGAGGGGCCATTTGTGACAGAAGACAGCGGCCAGTTGAGACCCAGCTGCTGTTGTTAGTGGATTTTGCCTTTTTTTGTGTCACTCAGGTGTTCTGTGGAGCTCGCCATGTCCTCGGCCCACACGAACTGTGCAGATGGACGCAGCTGAGGGAGTGGAGAGAATTTCTCTGATGGCAGCGTTACAACATGAGAACAGCGGGAAGGTGAGGAATTCCCCGGGGAAGCCTGAGCCCATGCCGAAGGAGAGGCGCTCCCAGGTCCCTCCCAGCTCCTCGCCAGTCTCTGACACCCGTTCCTGATCCAATCCAGTCAGCTCCGAAATGCCGTCATCCAGCTCTGGACCGCCAGAGGAACACTCCCGCCTCTCGGGCAGTAAATTTCCCCTCGCCAAGGCAGAAGCCTCCCTCAGCAGTGCACACCCTGTGTATTTCCTCTTCAGCTATTCCACCAGCTCCTTGTTTTCCCGCAGCTGCTGTTCCCTGCTTTTCCCAGGCGCCTCCTTCCGCTGCCGAGAGGTCAACAGTGCTTCCTCCGGTTCCATCTGCCTCCGTGTCTCCTGGGGCTGCTCCTCCACAATCCTCAGAGGGGCCCATCTCCACCATTGCCATGGAGAGGGATGACACTACACCCATTGCAGCACGAAACGTCGAACTCCGGGACAACAGCAAGTGTCATTTTATTCAACTTCGTTTTATGATGATATGCCTTGCCTGATTGCTGGCAGTGAGGCTCAGGGTATGCAGTCCCCTGAGCTCTCACCACCTGCTGTAACTATCAGTTTCTCACCTGCCCTCTCCGTGTCTCCTTCTGCTGTCCCTGAGTGTCTGCCGGCAACGAAACAGAGCCACCGGATGATAGAGGAGCCTGCAGCCCTGGAGGACCTGATTCCAGCCCTGCAGCCACACCAGGAATGGAGAGAGAGCCCTTTCTGCGACATGAAGCCTGCGCCACCAACAGAGTTCCCCCTGGTTTCGGCTACGCGGAGTCCAGCACCAATAGTGAGCCAAACCTCAGCCGCCACGTCAGACAAGCCTTCTGCGTGGGCCACTTCACCTGGGGTCATAGACACTGCATCCACCACCAAGCCTGCTGTAGGGGCCACCGCAGCAGAGTCGGAGCTGCGTCCCAGCCTGAGGCCAACATGGGTGCTGCGTCCCAGTGTTGGCCCGCCATGGGCGTTATGCTCCAGCCCAGGGGCCACTGTGGGTGCAGCCATGGCCCCTGTCTGGGTCCACGGTGGGTGTAACCATGGCCCATTCCGGGCCCACCGAGGGTGCAGCCTTGGCCCAGTCCGGGCCCACCGAGGGTGCAGCCTTGGTCCAGTCCGGGCCCACCGAGGGTTCAGCCTTGGTCCAGTCCAGGCCCACTGTGGGTGCAGCTTTGCATTTGCCTGGAGCCACCGAGGATGTGTCGTTGCTCCAGCCCGGAGCCACCGAGGGTGTGGCGTTGTTCCAGCCTGGAGCCACCAAGGGTGCTGCTTTGCTCCAGCCCGGAGCCACCACAGGTGCAGCTTCGCTCCAGCCCGGAGCCACCGCGGGTGCAACTTTGTCCCAATCTGGGACCACCGAGGGTGCTGCTGGCCAGACCAAGGGCATAATAGTCCTCACTCCCCCCCGCCAGGACACTGTCGTGGTTCTTCCTCCAGTGCCAGACGCCATCGTGGTTCCCCTTCTTCAGCCAGGTGCCGTTGTGGTTCCCCCTCCACGACTCTCCTTCCCGTCACCTGGGTCTCCCCGTGGGGGAGCCGCCTCCTGGACCACCCTTACTATTCAGGTGGCTAAAGAACTCTGGTCAGCCACCTGACGGACTGTGCCGTTGGGTTGGGTGGCCCATGCTCTCCGGCAGGCCACCCGACTCAGATCACCTCGCCATCTGCCAGGCCGGGGACTTTTGTTGCCCTCCTGAACACTCTAGCTTGCGGGGGGTTTAATTATCGATTTTTGACTGGTGTGGGTCCGGAACGGGGGTGTGCTCATTCCCTCCTAGCCTGTTCCCCCACCACCCACCCTGGGTGGGTCATCGTGGTTCCTGCTGAGGGAGGGGGTGCTCTTTCTTTTTCTTTGGTGTTACCCTGGGGTGTCTGGGTTCCACTCCTTGAGAGGAGGGCTCTGTCATGAGCCGAGTGCTGCAGTTCTCCGCCAGACTCGGTCTCATGGCTTTTTCTCTTTATTTACTTATCTGTTGCAATTTATGCGTTTTTGGGTTTGTGTTTGAATGTTCTGCTTGCCATCCTTCTGTTTGCGTTAGTGTCATAATTTTATTTTTGTACTTGTTGTTATTGTTACCTCCGCCAAAGGGGGAGTTATGTGATCTTGGCGTTGGTTTGTCTGTCTGTTTGTCTGTTTGTTGTTAGCAAGATAACACAAAAAGTTATGGACGGATTTCATGAAATTTTCACAGATTGTCAGAAATGGGGTATCCTACAGATGATTAGATTTTGGTGGTGATCGGCTCACCGTCCACAGAGAAAACTGCCATTACGCAAAATGCCATTTTCGTGAATAACTACTGAACCACTAATCCTATCATTGTGAATCCAATTGCTAGTCATATGTTTTCATGGTCAAGGAATCTGAAAACGTACACACAAAACACTGTATGGGGGGAACTGTGACACTAAACCACCATTACGGAAAATGCCATTTCCGTCAATAACTACTGAACCACTAATCCTATCATTGTGAATCCAATTGCTAGTCATATGTTTTCATGGTTCAAGGAATCTGAAAACGTTACACACAAACACTGTATGGGGGGAACTGTGGCGCTTGCGGAGGTCTGCGCTCTCCGAGTGCTTTTTCTAGTTTTGTACTCTTGTTGCTGGTCTGACACAGTGCAGCGCGCTCTGTGCAGTGGAGCTTTGCTCCTTCTTTTGTTTGTATGTATGCTGTTTTTGGATATTGGACCGTGTGAAGCTAGGTTTGTGTACATTTGTACTGAGCTGATAAATTATCGGACTTCAACAAAAGTCCTGCTGTTACAGCAGTTTTTGAGAACACACAAAACATACTGGAAGCTATATGTAGACCAGCAGGATCACCATGGATTGTTGATGGTCCTGGGAAGCGATGCAGACGGAGGAGGGAGAGAAAGCAGAAGGGGGAATGCTGGGCGGGCCTGTTAGCAAGGCTAAAGAGACAGCCACATAGACCTCCGACCAAGCATTTTTCTCTCCAACGCCAGAAGCATTGTTCATAAGATGGATGATTTAGTGCTACAGCTGGCAACTAATAAAACTGTGAGAGACTGCTGTATGCTGTTGTTAACGGAAAGCTGGCTCCATCCGCTGATCACTGATGCTGCAAGTGCAGCTACCAGCAGCTACACTTCACCGTATGGACCGAACAGCAGAATCCAGGAAACGGAGAGGGGGTGGTCTCTGTATTTTTCTTTACAACTCTTGGACTAATAACAGCCGTATTATTAATACCCATTGTTCTCCTGACCTAGAGACAATATCAGTTTTATGTCGGCCTTTTTAATCTACCGAGAGTTGACAATGGTTATTATTACAGCTGTCTATATTTCTCCTGATGCAAATACTAAAGTGGCCCTTGGTCATTTGTACAGTGTTATAAATGAACAGCAGCAGGCCTATCCCGAGGGTGTTCATATTATAGCTGGTTACTTTAATCAAGCATACTTGAAAACTGTGCTGCCTAATTTCACACAGTATGTGAAATGTGCCACTAGGGGAAAGAATTGTCTTGATCACGTGTATTCTAACCTGAAGCATGCTTACAGAGCAGTGCCCCTTCCACATCTTGGCCTGTCAGATCACCTATCATTGTTCCTCATCCCAGCATACACCCCCTCAGGAGGACTGCTAGACCTACTATAAAGAACATTACAATGTGGCCTGAGGGAACACTCTCTCAGCTGCTGGATTGTTTTTCAAACACTTTATGGGATTTATTTAAGAATCAGGATCTGGAAATGTACACGCAGACTGCATTATGTTACATCACCTACTGTATCAACTAGGTGACTGTGGAAAAAAGCATTAGGGTTTTTCCTAATCAGAAGCCTTGGATGACAAAAGAAGTCCAGGCACTCCTCAGAGCCCATGACACAGCCTTCAGGTCAGGGAATACGGACCTATATAGCACCGCCCGGGCTAATCTGAAGAAAGGCATTAAGGAGGCCAAACAGGCCAATAAGAGGAAAGTTGAGGACCATTTTTCTGATAATGATTCGAGACAAATATGGCAAGGCTTTCAACATATCACAAACTATAAGGGCAGCAGTATTATTTCTAGTGACATCAACACCTCACTGGCAGAAGAATTGAACTGCTTCTTTGTACAGTTTGAGGCAAATTCATCTTGTCCAGATCCATTGACGTTATTGAATGCCAGCTCCGATGTGCTCACCCTGCAGGATCATGAGGTGAGACATACACTTAGAGCAGTTCATTCAAGAAAGGCTACTGGTCCTGATGGAGTGCCAGGAAAGGTGCTCAGAGCATGTGCAGATCAGCTATGCTCTGTTTTGACTGGCATTTTAATTCTGTCTCTTTAAGGCAGCTTCTGTCCACAGTGTTTAAAATCTGCAGTCATTATTCCTTACACAAAAACACAGTATCAGCCAGTCTGAATGAAGTGCTTTGAGAAAATGGTATTGAAACATCTTCTGTCCCGTCTCCCCCCAGCCTAGATCCCGTACCAGTTTGCCTACAGGTGGAGCAGATCCACGGAAGATGCTATTGCTATAGCTCACCACTCAGCATCAGCCATTTCACAGGAGAGCCTATGTAAGAATGTTGGTTCTGGACTATGCTCGGGCATTAATCCAATTATTCTCACAATAATCGTATCACGCAAATTGTTACAGCTTGGACTGCCTACTCATATCCTGCTGCTAGGTTAAGGACCTTTTTAACAATCGATTACACCGACTGTTAGACAACGGACCCTATTCCTCATCTACAGTCATGCTTAACACAGGCTTGCCACAGGGCTGTGTTGTTGAGCCCCACTTTGTATTCATTGTACACATATGACTGTCCACCTGTTCATCCTACAAACATAGAGTGAAGTTTGCGGATGATACAACAGTGTGGGGCTCATATCAGGAGGAGATGATGTTTGCATACAGGATAGGGTCCAGAGACTGGTAAGATGGTGCTCAGGTAATAATCTGCTATTGAATACAAAAAAACCATCCCCCCCAAAAGAGTATAGTAGCGAGCCTTCGCCTCTTATGTATAGGTAAAGGAGTGTGTGGACAAGAGAGGAGGCTTTAAGTTCTTGCCTGGTGTTCATATTTCCTCACAACCTCACATGGTCAAGGTTAACACTATAGCTATGATAAAGAAGGCTCACAATGGCTACACTTTCTGAGGCCCTAAAGAGAAATGGCCTGAATGCACAGGCTGCTGGTTTTTTTTTATCGCTCTGCTATTGAAAGCATTTAGGTCATACGGATCACAGTTTGGTATGGGGGCTGTTCAGCCGCGACCTCAAAGCCTTGCAGAGAGTGATCTAAGACTGCGCAAAGAATCACTGGTTCGTTTCTTCCTTCTTTAGAAGGATTTTCAGGTCTCGTACCCTCAGCAGAGTCTACTGCCATCATAATGGGGATTGCACATCATCCAGGATCATTGAATTCATTCACTTGCTCCCCTCCGGGAAGCGGTATAGATCCCATAAAACCCGGACTACCAGGTTTAATCATAGTTTTTTTCCAACAGCAGTACGTATTTGAATGGATTTATATAACACACTTAGACTGCTGATGTTATGTTATTTTAGGTTATTTTGTTGGCAATTACCTTGTGTACAAGATGGTCTTATTTATTTACTGTTCAGTATGTTTTTATTATTGCTATGTACATATTGTATTTAACTTTTTTAGGTATTATTGTTTTAGGCATTATTTATTGTTGTAATTATAAAGATGTTTAATCCATGAATGAACTGTGAGTGTGATAGTTTGTTTTTAGGGAGCAGCATCTCAATTTTGTATTGTTTTTTTAGCAATGGAATGACAACAAAGGCACTTTGACTTTGACTGACTTATTTATAATTATACTTTGGCGTTTAATTTTATTCTTTATATCCCTTGTATGGTCCTTTTTATTGTTGACAGCTCTCAGGGGCGTGAAGCTTCGTGTGGGCATGCCCTGTCTGCTGTCAGTGTTGGTTGCTTCCCTCTCACTGCCTCAGCTGATCCCAATTATTTATCATCGCTTTCTCCTGCCCGTTCAGGTACTCATACCTGTTGCTAATTATGTTAATGGGTTCTGATTCCTATTTAAGGGCTTTATTTTCATTCCGTCTTTACCGCTGTCTTGGATATCCTCCTTGTCTCCGCCAGAGCCCTGCCTCGCTCTGGCGCATAATACTCGTAAGTTTTTCCCTCGTTGTATTTTGTGTTTTGAGCATCTTGTTTTACTTTATACTTGTTGTTTTTGTAATAAATTCCACTAATGGCAGTTCAGCGCTTGGGTCTTGTCTCTCTGCCCTGAGGGGCCATTCATGACAAATGCACTATGCAGTAGTTGTTTTGCTGTTGGCGCTCAATTGTCAGGATCATAAACACTCTGCTCAGAAGGAAATAACATGCTTTGTGCCCTTTCAGTGCTCACTGTCACCGGCTGTATTTAGCAAGTCTGGAGAGTGCCCCAACGGTGGTGGTAACCCAAACCAGCACCCGATACTGTGGAAGCTTCCACAGTACTGGGTGCAAACATGCTGTTGGCAATAAAAATACACTTAACATTTAACAGTTTATTTAATAATCAATAGGGGTACATACAGTATCTCACAAAATTGATTACAGTGCTCACATTTTTGTAAATATTTTATTATATCTTTTCATGGGACAACACTGAAGATATGACACTTTGAGACAATGTAAAGTAGTCAGTATACAGCTTGTATAACAGTGTACATTTGCTATCCCCTCAAAATAACTCAACACACAGTCTAATGTTTAAACTGTTGGCAACAAAAGTGAGTTGACCCCTAAGTGAAAATGTCCAAATTGTGCCCAGTTAGCCATTTCCCCTCCCCAGTGTCATGTGACTCATTAGTGTTACCGAGTCGCAGGTGTGAATGGGGAGCAGGTGTGTTAAATTTAATGTCATCACTCTCACACTCTCTCATACTGGTCACTGGAAGTTCAACATGGCACTGCATGGCAAAGAACTCTCTGAGGATCTGAAAAAAAAACATTTGTTGCTCTACATTAAAGGTCTGCTGATACAATTTTGACTTCATCTAATTTTGCAACACATAATTTCAATATGACTAAATAGGTTGGTCTGTGCAGTTCTAAGTCAAACAGGATTTTTTTCATGCGAATATCCAACGTTTTCATGAGCGCCACGTCACAAATTTGCATCAGTGGCTGGAAAAAACCCCGGCCATGTGACATCAGCTGTGACAGACCACAGCGCTTGGTTGCCGATTGTACACGTAGGATGGAAGCGGTAGAAAACATTGACGATGGTTCCAGCACATATAGTCTGGAATTGGTTTGTGTTGTCCAATCTTCAGACTATTATAGTTCAGAAGAATGGGATGACAATGAAGAATCTGGGGGCATCAGACCTTATAGGTTTGAGCCGTGCCAAGCGGGCATCGTGCCTAGCGAGTCAGACTCAGAGAGTGACAGTGGAGAGGCATAGATGCCCGCCACAGCAGCAACAACAAACACACGGCAGAGGAACACCGAGTGGTATGCTTTTGCTACAGATATTACAACAAATTATTTGTTCATAAATATAATTTATTTAAACCCGATTTTTCAATAAAATCATAGTAGTGTATTCTCTGTGGCTCAGGCATCAGATTTATTATGTATTATCTTTTGAGTTCTTGTTGTTTTTATGTTTTGTACATGTTGTTTATGTGCCATTTTGACCCACTTTCAGGTGGGCACTGTCCAAGATTCGCCGGTCCAACCACACCCCCTGACAGTCAGCTGTTCATGTTTTGTGTGCATCATCTGCCATGTTGTCAGCCAGCCAATATTGCTAACACTATCACGACGTGTTAGCCACTCCAAACAGCCATGGTTCTGTTGTGCCCCTTGAAGCGATGTCGGCCCTGGGGCGCAACCGTGGTTAACATGTCTACTCTCCATGCGTTCGCTGGGCGATGTCAGCCCCGAACGCCAACTGTAAGTGTTTCTGTTTATTTTTGTAAGTCTTCACCTTTTTGGGAACTGTTGTCATCAGTTTTATGTTCAATACATGTGCTGTGGTGAATCCTGCACGTAAATCCATTCATCCTTCCCCTCGTGCGCTCCTTGTCATGACCCTCCGTGCGCTATGTAAGGGAGGGAGGATGAAATAACGAGGATTTACGTGCAGGGTTCACCACAGCACATTTAATACAGAAAGACATACAATTCCCAAAAAGGTGAAGACGTACAAAAAACACAAACATGCTTACTGATGGCATTCGGGGGCCGGCATCGCCCAGCGAACGAATGAGAGGAGACGTGTTAGCCACAGGTGTGCCCCAGAGCCGACATTGCTTCAAGGACCCATGAGAACCATGGCGAACATGGAGTGACTAACATGTCGTGAGAGTGCTGAAAATACTGGCAGACTAACAGCACAGATGACAATACTATGGACCAGCAGTGAGTGACTGGCAAACGGCCGCTAAGTACATGCACTGCTGGTGATGGTGTGATGAGAAGCACCTGGGCGAGGACCGGGAAAGATGATCAGCAGGAGTGGGAATCAGCTGGTGATAATAAGAAAGGAGACGTGGCTGGACCGGCAAGCTGTCAGCATGTGCTCACAGAAAGTAGGTCAAAGTGACCATCTAACAGCTGCTGGCCAGACAGTGGCTAAAGAGAGGAAAGCACACTGAAATACATACTATACATACATAAACAGCAGCACCTAAACCCACAGAGAGGTCAGGACCAAGCTGGGGGAAACCAAGCCAGCTCGGCTCCTGACACTCCTCCTGCGTAAAAGCTCACAAGGAGTGCACAAGGAGACTTATGACAGTTGGAGCTGAAGCTGTGATGAGGTCTTTCACGGCCTGCTGTTTATCTAAGCCTGCGACACAACGAGAAGGCATAGCCGTAAAATTAAAACAAGAAACCAGAGAAACTGTGAGCTACAAAGCTGCTGGCATTCCAGTCAACAACACCAGTGTCCATTCTGTCGCTTACACCATTGCCGACTCCTCCTTAATGAGGTGGACGGCACCACAGTCCAGTCAGTGGCTGTGGTTTTTTGATGATAACTAGTTTATGCAGGTGTGGTTGTAAATATTATATTGATCATCGACAATGACTTTTGGGTTTACACAACATGCTAAAAATGTCAAAATCATGTCATCAGACCTTTAAGATGTCCTACTCTATAAGAAGACCGAGTTGACTGCAGCTCCTGGACACAGTCCAAGGACGAATAGTTTTTTCACACATTGACATAATTATCAGACCCAGGGAACAAAAGCTCAGACTCGAGGGAATACAGTTATCCTTTTACTGCTAACAGTGGGTGTATGGGTGCGTGTATGTACAGTGTGTGTTGTGTGTGTGGTGATGAAGAGCTGTACAGGAATCGTGCCCGGGGAAGAGCAGAACGCCGTTCAGCCTGGCAACCCTATAATGACAGAGCATAGATGTTAGCACAGTCCACTGAGCACAGAGCTTGATGATGACAGAAGCTTACTTTGCAGATGGACGTGGAGACGCTCAGGTTGGCCTTAAGGGCTGCGGCCAGGAAGACAGCGTTCTGGGTCAGTGCAGGGAATTGGGCAGGTAGCCCTGTAGCGGAGATGGAGGCTTTGAACCACCGCCGGGAGGAGTAGATTCCGCCACCAGAGGAATCCACCTGTGCACAGGGGAAGACGACTGACAAAGGTGAGTAATATTGAGCTTACTTGAGGCAAGGAGGAGATCAGGATCTCAGATGATGAGGCCAGGGATTTGGCTGTTGACATGAGGCGCATCTGTAGGAGAATGACAGACGGCTCCATGCCGAGTCACAGGCAGGACCGGTTATAAAGCCCGCTGGAGATTGGCAGCAGGTGTGCATGTAGCTGTAGCAGATGACGGCCCAGAGGGAGCCATGACAGTACTCCCCCCTCCCGAGAGGTGCCTCCTGGCACCTGACCCAGCCTACCCGGGTGCGTCCGGTGGAAGTCCCTGATGAGATGCTTGCAGACCACGACCCCAATGACAGACGTCCAGGATGGCGTTGACTCTCCAAGCCGGGTCGCCGTCAATCAACACTGGTGGAGATGGAGTCTTGGGAGGGGGACAGAGGGGGCTGGAACAGACGGGCTTCACCTGGGAGACATGGAATGTGGGACAGATGCAGAGAGAGGGGGGGAGAGCCAGGCGTACAGCCACAGGGTTAATAATGCGTACAATAGGGAAGGGGCCAATGAAGTGCTGGACCAGCTTCCATTTTTCAGCTTTCAAAGCAATGTGCTGAGTAGACAGCCATACCTGCTGACCCACCTGCTACTGGGGAGCCGGTCTCCTGCGGTGATTAGCCGTCCTGGTGTTGCGCTCAGCCGTGCGAAGGAGGGCTCTGCGGGTGGCAGCCCAGAGCTGGCGACAGCGCCTCAATTGGGCGTGGACAGATGGCACCGCCACTTCCTTCTCCTCCTCGGGAAAAAGCGGGGGATCATAACCCAAAGAGGCCCTGAAGGGAGACATGCCGATCGAAGAGGAAACAGTTGAGTTATGGGCATACTCGATCCAGGGGAGATGGCTGCTCCAAGACGACGGACTGGAGGCGATGACACAATGCAGAGCTGCCTCCAGCTCCTGATTGGCCCGCTTGCACTGCCCATTGCTCTGCGGATGGTAACCGGAAGACAAGCTCACCGTCGCCCCTAGTGCATTGCAGAACGCCTTCCAAACCTGGGACACGAACTGGGGCCCACGATCGGAGACGATGTTGGTGGGGATCCCATGGAGGCGTACGATGTGCTGCACCAGTAGGTCTGCCGTCTCCCGTGCCGTAGGAAGCCCCTGGAATGGAACAAAGTGGGCGGCCTTGGAAAACCGATCCACGATGGTGAGGACTGCGGTGAAGTGGTTGGAGGAAGGGAGTCCAGTCACGAAGTCCAGTGCTATGTGGGACCAAGGTCTGCTGGGGACCGGCAACAGGTGAAGGAGACTGGCCAGTGGAGAGGAAGATGTCTTCCCGGTGGCGCACTCAGCACAGGCGCGGACATAGGCGATGGCATCCTTCTGGAGCCCCGGCCACCAGAACGATCTTTGCAGGAGCTCCACCGTGTGAGTCACCCCTGGATGGCACGAAAACTTGGAGGAGTGGGCCCAATGGATCACCTCACCCCGAGATGACATGGGAACAAACAGCCGCTCTGCGGGGCCACCCCCCGGATCAGGCTCAGCCTCCTGCGCCTTCAAGACTCTCTCCCTGATGCCCCACGAGAGGGTGCCGACGACACACAAAGCTGGGAGGATGGTGTATTTGTGCCCCTCAGCCACATCTGCAGCAAACTGCCTGGAGAGGGCGTCCGATTTGGCGTTCTTAGCCCCAGGGCGATAGGTAATTGTAAAGTTGAAGCGCCCAAAAAATAGTGACCAACGGCCCTGACGGGAGTTCAGCCGCTTGGCGATCCTCAGGTTTTCTAAGTTTTTATGATCAGTGCAAACTACAAAGGGTTGGGCTCCCCCTCCAACCAGTGACGCCACTCCTCCAGGGCGAGCTTCACCGCCAGGCGCTCCCTGTCACCGATGTCGTAGTTCCTCTCCACCGGGGACAGATGATGTGAGAATAATGTGCATGGGTGGACCACCCTGTCCACGGAAAAGTGCTGGGAGAGAACTGCCCCCACCTCGGAGTCAGAAGCGTCCACCTCGACCAGGCACTGAAAGGAAGGATCCACCTGCGTCAGGACCCGGGAGGATGAGAACTCCCCCTTGAGGGTGGTGAATGGTGCTGCAGCTTCCTCCATCCACCGGAAGTTCACCTTGGGAGACGTGAGATGGGTCAAGGGGAGAGCGATCACACTGTAGTTGGGCACAAAACGGCGGTAAAAATTGGCGAACCTCAGGAACTGCTGGAGTTGCTTCCTTGATGAGGGGGAGTGGGCAATCCACCACTGCCTTGACCTTCTCAGGGTCGGGGAGAATCTGGACGTGGGAGATAATAAAACCGAGAAATGAAGTTGTGTTGGCGTGGAACTCACACTTCTCGGCTTTGACAAACAACTTGTTCTCCAGGAGCAGTTGGAGGACCCGTCTCACGTGGACCCGATGCTCAGCCAGTGACTGCGAGAAGATGAGGATATCATCCAGGTACACGAAGACGAAAGAGCCGAGAAAGTCCTGGAGAACGTCATTGATGAGGCGCTGGAAGACGGCCGGAGCGTTGGTCAACCCAAACGGCATCACAAGGTACTCGAAGTGGCTGCTTGGGGTCCGGAATCTTGTCTTCCACTCGTCCCCCTCGTTGATCCGCATGAGGTGGTATGCGTTGCGGAGGTTGAGCTTGGTGAACCAGGAGGCCCCCTGGAGGGAGTCGAACACCGTGTCCATAAGAGGAAGGGTGTATTTGTCTTTTACTGTGATGTCATTGAGACCCCTGAAGTTGATACATGGCCGCAGGGAGCCATCCTTCTTACCCACGAAGAAGAATTCTGCCCCCACTGCCGAAGAAGATGGTCGAATGATGCCCGAGCTGAGCGACTCTTTGATGTAAGTATCCATTGCCTCCCGCTCCGGAGCCGACAGGCTGTATAGGCAACTCGACGGCAGCGGGGCACCAGCCCAGAGATTGATAGCACAGTCATAAGGGCGGTGGGGGGGAAGAGACAGCGCCTGCGACTTACTAAATACCGCCCCCAGGTTGTGGTACTCAGATGGCACTTTGGACAAGTCAGGAGGAGGAGGAGCGTGAGGGGCCAGAGACACTGACGGGGCGCGTGCTGCGGACTGCAAGCAGGCACTGAGGCAGAACGAACGCCACGAAATGACACTCCCGGTTCGCCAATCAAAAGAGGGATTGTGGAGCCGGAGCCAGGGGTAGCCCAGGATGACCAGAGATGTAGAAGAGGGCAACACCAACAAGCGCAGGTCCTCCCGAAGGTTGCCGGAGACGATGACTGACACCGGGGCAGTTTGTTGGGAGACCATTGCCAGGGGTGTTTTAGATAAGGCAATGAGCTTAAGGGGAGACTGGAGTGGATGGCAGGGAAGCCCCAGTCGGGTTGCCAGGTCCCCCGATATGAAGCTCTGCTCAGCCCCTGAGTCAATCAGTGCATGTGTGGCATATTCAGTCTGTTTGTAAATGAACCTGATAGGCAAGAGACATTTAGTGAGGGGATTAGGCCGAGACGAGTCCATGAGTCCCCCTACTGCAACACACGGACCCCCTCTTTTGGCCAAACGAGGCAACTCACAACCTCATGCTCATCACTACCGCAGTACATACAAAGTCCTAGCTCCCTGCGGCGCTGTTTTTCAGCTAAAGAGATCTTGGAGCGCCCGATTACCATAGCTTCCTGCCCGTCTAGAGCCTCAGATGAAGGCAGGGCCAGTTGAGACGACTGACAGGAGCGGTGAAACTGGGCGCCCGAGTGACCGGAAGCTCTTCGCTCGGCTGCCCACTCCCTCAGCCTGTTATCCAAATTGATAGCTAAGGAAATTAGCTCTGTGAGTCTCTCTGGCTTATCTAGGTGAGCTAGCTCATCCCGCAGGCTAGGGCTTAAGCTCCGGATGAATATACTACAGAGCGAGGCATCCTCCCACCCGACCTCCACTGCCACCACCCGGAAATCGACAGCATAGTCCGCGACGGACCTGCCCCCCTGTCGAAGATTTAGCAGCCGAGTGGTTAGCACACTATCACGGTCGGAATGGTCAAATACCTCGTGAAAATCGGAGATGGACTGCTGGTAGGTTTAGCTAGCATAGCTAGGTTTGGCCATTACGGCATATGCCCAAGCTAGCGCTCTGCCCTCTAACAGGTTAGCCACGTAGCCTATTCGGCTATGATCTGTGGGAAAATCCAGGTGAGGAGTACAAAGACAAGTGTTTCTTACCTACAGTCAAGCATGGTGGTGGGAGTGCCATGATTTGGGGCTGCCTGAGTGCTGCCAGCACTGGGGAGCTACAGTTCATTGAGGAAACCATGAATGCCAACATGTACTGAAGCAGAGCATGATCCCCTCCCATCAGAAACTGGGCTGCAGGGCAGTATTACAACATGATAATGACCCCAAACACACCTCCAGGATGACCACTACCTTGCCAAAGAAACTGAGGGTAACAGTGATGGACTGGTCAAGCATGTCTCCAGACCGAAACCCTATTGAGCATCTGTGGGGCATCCTCAAACAGAAGGTGGGGGAGGGCAAGTCTCTAACATCCACCAGCTCCATGATGTCGTCATGGAGGAGTGGAAGAGGATTCCAGTGGCAACCTGTGAAGCTCTAGTGAACTCCATGCCCAAGAGAGTTAAGGCAGTGCTGGAAAATAATCATGGCCACACAAAATATTGACCTTTTGGGCACAAATTAGACATTTTGAGTTAGGGGTGTACTCACTTTCGTTGCCAGCAGTTTAGACATTAATGGCTGTGTGTTGAGTTATTTTGATGGGACAGCAAATTTACACTGTTATACAAGCTGTACACTGACTACTTTACATTGTATCAAAGTGTCATATCTTCAGTGTTGTCCCATGGAAAGATATAATAAAATATTTACAAAAATGTGAGGTGTGTACTCACTTTTGTGAGATACTATAAGTGAATAACAAGATTTAGCCACACACACAAAAAAGTCAACACTGCATGTACAGATCCCCGTAATGTGTGATGGCAATGGTCTTGACTGCTGATGAAGTTTTCAGTTTTATTTTCTTATTTTGGCACAGTTGTGGAGGAACAAAATAAGTTCAGGCGAGACACGGCGAGCTGAAGGTTTAAGAGTTTTATTCCTCCATCATCATAAGACACACAGTAGCGCTGTGCTGTGCTGTGTGTGTGTGTGTGTATGTGTGCTGTGGGTGCGCTGTGTGAGGCATGTAAAGTCAGCTCTTTTATAAAGACAAGAGAGAATGCATGGCACATTTACATATTGATATACATATCAGTCAATACATATCAATCGCGTGATTAACTGGCGCCGGAATTCCTCTCCTTAATCCGGGGATGTATAACTATAGTAATTGTTCTGGTTGTCCCCCAAGGGGCTCTCTGTCCATTTGCAAATTGTTCTGCTTAATGCCCTAGCTGAGTGTTATGAATGTCCATGTAGATTGTGGTGGATCACCACACGGTACACACTAAGTAAAACACATAAACTGCGACCACTGTAAGAGCTTGTGCCTCATTACGGGTCCATAAACCAATTAATGTTAGTGTTCATAGCTTGACTGTCTCTGCTAAGTGCTGTAGCCTTAGTGACAATTCCACAGGCAGGCACAGGAAGCGAAAACAAAACCACTGTTATCAAAATAAAAGTCTGTGTAGGGATCTTGAAATGAAGAAGCGATGTGATTTTATAAATCAAGATTTATTATCAGCTTCACCTCCCAAACATGTCTCATCTCGATGCAGAAGCAGAATCAAGAGGTCGAGCGCAGTCAGACCTTCATACTTATACCCACACTCAACAAAAGACATTGCATATCAAAGCTGACATCCCGCATTAACATAATCCCCCTCCATTGTCCTCCATCTCCTCCACCTGACCCTGGGTGGTCAGGAAGTTCGATCCGGTCTCCACCGCTGCGACTCAGTCTGTTCTTTGATCCTCGCCGGTGGTTGAGACCTCTTGTCCTGTTCTGAGGCGTGAGGTCATTCCACATATGTAATCACTAAACATTCTAATATGTCTATACATATGTAGGTATGGAATATATGATTAATATAAGCCACAGCCCCCCCCCCAAATGACTAAGAAAAGGACAATCAAATTAAGTTTACAGTTTAAGATAATCTCTATGACATATTATACTGTTAAACATCTTGACAGGGAAAACAAGGAAAAAATCTTTCCAGCAGTCATGATCCTGTAGAAGATTCAGTGGTAGCAACAACAGTATAGTAATGTCACAAATCAGCCTTAAAACTGTCATGGCACAATCTGATAACATAGTTAACAACTCTTTGTCAATTTTGCATCAGTCCCTGTGCCGTCTGGGTTTTAATCTTCTCCCGAATCTGCTGTAGGTCCGCTTTGGCGTCCTGGTGGGACCATCCTGTAAGGAATCTGCAGCTTGGGGAGGAGAGTGGTTATTTGTTCCCTGCAGGGGGGCTGAGTTTTTTTTCTTGGGAGGTCTACCCCGCCGGGGTGCTCTCGCCACCCGTGCAGGCTCGTCGCTCAACAAGAAGGCAGGTTTAAGTCTGTCAATACTGACTGTTTCTTTTCTGTCCCCTAAATCAAGCACAAAATTCTTATCACCAGGTTCCAGCACTCTGAATGGTCGCCTTTAATTTTCTGTATTTGTCATGGGCAGGCGGTTGTTGAATTATGCTCCGCGTGCATCTTGACGTGGCGGCGTCGAGTTTGGCGACGATGTGGTAAAATTTCGTCTCGTCCGCCGTTATGCCCGCCAGTGCAAACTGAGCCTCAGCTTGCTGGAACCACGAGCTCGGGTCGTTTTGCCAGAACTCTGGCAGCTTGACGGTGACGGCGCTTGTGTGGGCCGTCTCTGATGTGTCCGCCGGGTGAGGACGCCTTTCTTCTGTCCTCACAGCGGAGCTGGGGATGGTGCTCGGTTGAGCCCTCTCTGAGGATTCTGCCGTGGGGGAACGTCTTCCATCCGTTCCCCTGTCTGCATGGGCAACGGCGCTTGCCTGGGTCGCCTCCGATGAGTTTGTCGCGGGAGAACGTCTCTGTTCCATCCTCACGTCTGGTCACCAGTGTAGGGAGCTTGAAATGAAGAAGCGATGTGATTTTATAAATCAAGATTTATTATCAGCTTCACCTCCCAAACATGTCTCATCTCGATGCAGAAGCAGAATCAAGAGGTCGAGCGCAGTCAGACCTTCATACTTATACCCACACTCAACAAAAGACATTGCATATCAAAGCTGACATCCCGCATTAACATAATCCCCCTCCATTGTCCTCCATCTCCTCCACCTGACTCTGGGTGGTCAGGAAGTCCGATCCGGTCTCCACCGCTGCGACTCAGTCTGTTCTTTGATCCTCGCCGGTGGTTGAGACCTCTTGTCCTGTTCTGAGGCGTGAGGTCATTCCACATATGTAATCACTAAACATTCTAATATGTCTATACATATGTAGGTATGGAATATATGATTAATATAAGCCACAGTCTGCTTTTTTACTTCAGTGCATAAATTATACACCGCGGTTGTTGCGGTTGCTTGCTATCCTCCGCAGTAGGCTTGTCCATAGCACGGTACTACATAATTGTGGTTATCACGACAGCCCTATTTGTGCATCTTCCTCTCGGTCAAATGAGAAGGTGTTATACACTTCAATTGCATCTTCTCCAGCTACATGCAGAAATAGCGAGGCCTGTGCCTTAGCATCTTTTTCATTGTAGGCTGTAGCATGTAGGTATAGCATGAATCTCTCTCGAAATCTTCTCCACTTTTCTGACACGTTACCTTGTTTCAGTTCAAGTCCAGCAGGAGGCTGTAAGTTTTGCATCTTCACGCTCTTTTATCACTGCAGTCCAGCAACTTCTGACACCATGTTGTTTCTTATTATTTAGAAAACTCTGAAAACATCGCTCATCTGTTAATGTTAGCCACCTTTATTTTCTTATATATCGGCTTCCTGTTTTTGTTTTTTGTTTTTTTACAGCCAATTAGAAGTCGTCTTGTTGTCATATGGTGGAGTGATATAACACATCAGGAACTAACTTATCATGACAAATATAGCTTTAAATATTCTATCTTAATAAGATTTCATTTTTTTGCGGTGTAAAACATTACGAGAAGGTAGGGTCTTGTGAGAAGAGAGGGCCTTGGTGGGGGTATGCACTCTTAGGTCACCTCTCAAATCTAATGGGTTCATCTGTAGCCCAAGGACCACCTCTGATGAAAGTTTCATCAAAATCTGTTCAGCAGTTTTTGCATAATCCTGATAAAACATTGCAATAAGATAGGGCCTTGCAAGAAGAGAGGGCCTTGGCGGAGGTATGTATTCTCAGATCGCTTTTAAAATCTAATGGGATCATCCTTAGGCCAAGGGTCACCTCTGGTGAAATCAAAATCGATTGAGTAGTTTTTGTGTAATCCTGGCTGCTAACATATTGTGAGAAGATGGGGTCTTGGTACAGTATGTGCTCTTGGATTATTGTGCTCCAAAATATAATGGGTTCATTCGGAGCCCAAGGACCACCTCTGGTGAAAATTTCATAGAAATCCATCCAGTGTGGGGGTTTTTCCACCCACAGAAGGCAGGGGGAAGGGGAGAACAATGAACCGAAGGAGGAGGTGTCACTAGGGGGTATCAGACAGGATTGTTGGGTCTATGCCCCCCCGCCCCCCCCCCCAGGAGAGTTAGAGCTGCCAGAGCCGTTGAGAGAAGAAGGGTGTGGGAGCGGCGCCGGCGTTATGTCATGTTAACCCTCTGAGTGTGTATGTTGCTGAACTGTGACACAACCCCTAGTGGTCAAGAATGGTAAATATTTTTTGTCAATAAAATAGTTCAGATTTCCAAGGCTATAACTTGAAAGCTGCAAGAGATAATGGCTTACTGTCAATTGGAAAGATGTAAAATATGATCCAAAGTTTCAGATAGGCATAAATTTACACATCTAATTTGCATAATGTTGCGGCACCTCTTTAAATTCCATAATTCAGTCAAAACTGGACATTGGACGTATTTACACAAAGAATGGTTCAGTCTTTTGACACCGTTTTTTTTTTTTTTTTTTTTAACCACTTGCGCTCCGTTGTTCCACGGGCGGGCAAGTCTCTGCGTCCTATGACGCACGAGGGCGCACGAGAGCGCGCTCGTGCGCCCTGGTGCGCATGACGCATGATAAGGATATTGATGGTGATGGTGTAGGTGGTGTGCCCTCCAAGCGCCACTGAAAAAAAAATCTGCAAACACAGCCGCGAACAGATTAGTTCATCTGATTGACCTCTCATTCGACTAATAAGAGCCTTGAATTGGGTTTCTGAAACCTTGAGGAGCCAATGAATGAAAATCTAGGAAGGAGGACCCGCCTACTGTGAACGCAGGAGCCAATTGAAGCACAGAAATTCAGGCTGGGTGAAGCGATATTTACTGCTGCAGAAGGACTCTGTACGAATCTACAACAGACCCAGGCTCACCCAGCAGCATGGAAAACACCCACAAGTGGGACCTGCACTCATTCCAGCAGAATAGACGGAGGCTGACGACAAAAGTCGTAAATCATTCGCCAAAATGGCAATAATGGAATTATGTTGATCGGGCTCCACGAGCGGAGTAGCGTCGCGTTCGTCTGACAATGGGGGAAGAGCTGTTCGCCGCGACTCTGCTGCTTTGAAGAGGTAAGGTGTTATAAGCTAAATTATTATTTATCCCTGAAAACTGTAATCCAAAAATGACTTTTGACCGATCGGTAAATTACAACTGTACTGCGCACGAAGTACGTGCGCCGCGATAAACGGTTCATTTGCCGTGTTCGGACCGTGAACGCCCCCCCCCCCCGCTGCAGAAGAGGAGCGGGGGGGGGCCACGGTCCGAACGCCCCCCGGTCTGTGGGAGGAAGCATATCAGTCTATTCCATCATGTAGCGATGGCCCTCTTCTGTAGCGAGGGGGGGGGGCGTTCACGGTCCGTTCACGGTTCCCCCCACACACACACACACACAGTAGCGAGGGGGGGGGGAGCCGCTGTGAAAGCATGCAAGGAGTGTAATCCGTCATGTAGAGGGCCGAATTTGGTCCTTGGTAGCGGGGGGGGGGAACGACCCCCCCGCCCACACACACACACACAGACACAGCCCTGAGTGTGACCTTTCATTAGAGCCTAAAATGAAGATTCTACATTGAATTATTCAAAAGTTACAGACGTTTTTCCAAACTGTGCCATTTGGCACAATTTGGCACAGTTCCAAAACGCCTGGGAACAGCCTGAGAACAAAGCTGTGTAAAATATTCATTTTTTGTGGTATTGTTACCAGATTTGGATCTCAGCTGGATAACACTTGGTTCTACATTTCTGTTGCATTTTCCAGCCGGATCGGACAGCTGTGTGTTATTTACAAGCATTTGTATCCAAAAAAACACTGTGTCCAATTTTTTTTTCTTCAAGTTCAGTATGTTTAGATGACTGTAACTCAGTGGCCGGAGCACATAGAGAGATTATGTTTTTTTTGCCAAAACATTCAAAGTGTTTTCTTTTAAATGAGACCAACCCCATGAAGATGCTGCAAAGGGTTGAATAACAGCTTTCGATTTACTTTGGGCACGTTATTTTTTGGCATTTTTAGGAAAATTGCCCGGAGTGCAAGTGGTTAAAGAGGTACCTCATCATCTTATCTTCAAAGTATATGAACAAGAAATCAATACATTTAAAAAAAAATGAAATAAGTCATTTACTGTTGACAAACGGGGGCTGGCTGGATGACTGGCTGGCGTGGTTGCTGCATTTTCCCACATCATGGTCCAAATTTTGCATTCTGTGGATAATTTAAAGTCTGTACTACATCTACAAAGTCTTATGATTATCCCACTTAAATTTCGCTTGTATCCCGTAGCTATTTTCAGCGTACAAAGCCGAAAAAGTGATGTGACGATTGTGAACATATTAGCTTTCTGGGCTAAATGCTAAAACAGGAAAAGGAAAGGAGGAGTTCTTCTTCTCTGGTGTATTACGTGTCATCCACTGAGTCCTCCAATGGATGTCTGCCACCTTTTGAAACTGGCAAATCAGTACAATCAGTACAAATCCCTAAGGCAGGCAATCATGTCAGAGTGAGAAGACAGGCGCAGTGCCGCACTCTGCCACTAGGGGCACAAAAATTCTCACACTCAAAGAGTTAATGTGCCACACATTTCTTTGTTCAAACAACAATGTATTATGGTCGGAAGTTCCAGGTCTCGATGCATGGAAATAAAGATATAAAAGAGGAATACACAGAGACCCGGGATTCTTCTTTGCTGTAAGTTATGTTGGAGAAAGAAAAAAGTTTCTGTGTCGTCCAGCTCGTTGCCTTCCCTGCCTCCTTTCTCCACATTGGTCACCCAAAGATGAGCCATGGAAAGCGAGCCGAGCACCGCCCAGGAGATTGCCCAGGGAGAGAGCACCAGCACCACGTGCGTGGTCTCAGTCAAGCTCCCAGACTTCTGGCTTCACAACCTGACCACGTGGTTCTTGCACATAGAAGCCCAGTTCACACTCCGTGGGATAACAACGGACGATACCAGGTATTACTACGTGGTCGCTGTGCTGGATGCACGCGCCACGTAACAGGTGACAAGCCTGCTCCAGGAGCCGCCGGCCCAAGGAAAATATGAAGCACTCAAGAGGATGCTTCTCCAGCACTGTACCCTTTCCGGCAGTGAGAGAGTAGAGAGACTCCTAACGCGTTCGAAGTTAGGGGACAGATCAGCAGTGGAGCTCATGGAGAGCATGTTGGCACTGAGGGGGAAGGGCAACAAATCTTTCCTTTGCGCCCACTTGTTCCTCAGGAACCTACCAACTACAGCAAGGGCAATCCTGGCCAACTCGCCATGGCTGGTTGCTAAGGACTACGGCGCCCTGGCGCAGGAAGCGGACCGCATCATTTTGGCGACCAGAACTCTCAGTGTGCAGACAGTGGCACCAGAATCCATGAGGGACTCCAGCGAGGTCGAGGAGCCATTTGTAGTAGCCGAGACGGACACCAGGAGACGAAGGAACGAGGCGATCTGTTTTTATCATCGCCATTTCGGCTCGAATGCCCAATGCTGCCTGTTGCTATGCCAATTCAAGAAGCCGGGAAGACGGCACATTCGGAAGTCAGTGGCAGCTGCAACCAATGGCGACAGGAACAGACTGCTTTATGTCACAAACACACGTTCGGAGAGACGGTTTTTGGTGGACTCCGGCTCCCAGAACAGCCTCATCCTGCCTGCCAATGCAGACAAGGTGGCAGGACGCAGCAGTCCCGAGCTGACAGCTGCCAACGGATCCACCATCAGGACATTTGGCGAGCGGACACTGACGATATGCTGACACGGACACAACTTTCAGTGGGACTTTGTGATAGCTGCATATTCTGGCCCAAGTTTAGGCGCAGATTTTTTATGTGCTTATGGGTTGTTAGTCGATGTTGCTAATAGGAGATTAGTGGACGCTGTCCTCTTTTACCTCACTGCCCTGCATAGCTTGGGAGCTGGGTCGACAACACTGGCTGACGTTATTACCTCCAGGAGTAAGTACAAACAATTTCTCGCACAGTTCCCAGCACACACAGTCCTGACTTTTTCAGCTACAGTAAAGAAACACGGGGGTCGAGCACTTCATAACGACAAAAGGCCCACCGGTGTTCGGGCGACTTCAGCATTTTGACACAGCTAAACTGGCCAGCACGCGAGAGGAGCTTTGCCAAGTTTAGCGGCAGTTGGGAATCCCAAGAGCCCTTGACCAACAGTGATCTGTGTGGAGATTGCAATGTTCTCCCGTAACTGCGTGGGTTTACTCCGGGAGTTCCCCGGTTTCCTCCCACAGGCCAAAAACATGCAGGTGTAGAGATGTGCTCAAGGATGAGGCAGAGTTATTTCTCAGGTACAGCTTTATTAACAGAACACATTCTCTAACAATCTCCAAGCAGAAAAGAGACAGATCAATATCACATCGCTCTTTTATACTCCGAACATGGAAACACAGTCACAGGTGTCTAAGCAACATACAGTCACATGGTACTAATCCCAGTCACGCTGTAACCCTTTAGAACTTCCACCATTGTCTCTTAGCCTCCGATGGCCCGAGTCCCTCCAGGGCTTCTCTCTGAGACAAAGGCCAACTCTCAACACCTTCTCGTTATCTCCTGCAGACTCAGTCCTTTTGTCCCTCGAGACGTGAAGCACACAATAAACATACAGCAATACATTTGTGGAAAATATGTACCCAACATAAGTGCTACGAACAGGTTAGGTTAATTGGAGACTCTAAAGTGGCCCTAGATGTGAATGTGTGTGTGAACGGATAAGGGATACCGCCGTCCATGGCTGCATCATCCATCCAGGTGGAGTCCTCAATTACCCCTCTGGGGATCAATAAAGTATACAAAATCAAAAAAAAAAAAATCGTCAGGTTGCTCCAACAGCCCATGGGCATCCCCACTACACATGGTGCCTAAAGCCAACGGGACGTGCGACCAGTGCGGCGATATCGCGGCACTTGAAATAACACCATGGAACACAAACGCTATCCTATTCCCATATCCAGGATTTATCCAGGCACCTGCCGGGGCACTTGTTTTTTTCAAAAGTGGATCTGGTCCGCGGATACCATCAGGTCCTGGGTGCTAGTGCGGAAGAGCATACCAAAAACAGTGATAATAACTCCTTTCAGCCTTTCAAGTTTTTACGCATGCCATTCGGATAAAAAGGTGCAGCGCCGACTTTCAGAGGATGATGGACGCAGTGCTTTGCAACTTGTCCTTCGTTTTTGTTTACTTAGATGACATTCTTGTAGCTAGCGCATCCGAGGAGGAACACATCGCCCATCTCAAGATGGTTTTCCGGAGGTTGGAGGCGCACAGGCTGTTAGTTAACCTGGTGAAGTGCCAGTTCGGAGTGCCAGAGATTGATTTTTTGGGCCACCGCATTTCGCCGGAGGGTGCAATTCCGTTGCCGGATAAGGCATGCACTGTGTCGGACTTTTCCGCGCCCGCAGAGCCGTGAAAGCACTCCAGGAGTTTTTGGGAAGGGTTAATTTTTATAACCGTTTCCTTCCCCGCGCAGCCCAGCTGATGCAGCCGTTGTATGCCGCGCTTAACAAAAAGAAGCCCGCAGAAACCGTCACCTGGTCTCCCGAGCAAGTCCAGGCTTTTACTAACATCAAAACAGCGCTTGCAGATGCAGCATTGTTAGCCCACCCAGATCAGTCTGCACAGATAGCGCTCACTACGGACGCATCTGATGTTGCCATATCGGCAGTGGTGGAGCAGTACGTCTCAGGTTCATGGCAGCCGCTCGCATTTTTCAGTCGAACTTTGCGCAACAATGAATGCAAATACAGCACGTTCGATAGAGAACTGCTGGCTCTCCGCCTGGTGATGTGCCATTTCCAGTTCTGGCTGGAAGGGTGCGAGTTCACCACATTTGTGGATCATAAGCTGCTGACGTACGTGATGCCCAAGGTCTCAGAACCATGGTTGGCCCGGCAGCAATGGCAGTTGGCTGCAATTTCAGAGTTTACTACCAACATTCAACATATTGCCGGTAAGCTCAACATTGTGGCCAATTGCCTGTCATGCGCATTAATTGCCCCGGTCTACATGGGAATAGATTTCCCCGCCATGGCCGCAGAACAAACCAGGGACGCGGACATTTGCGCACTCTGGTCTGCACCAACTGGGTTAAGGCTGGAGAGCAAGGTGGTGCAAGAAGGGTGCCCTCCCTTGCTCTGTGACATCTCCACCGGCCACCTGTGCCCAGTGGTGCCGACCTCTTGGCGCCGTCACATTTTTGAGTCGGTTCACTGTCTTTCGCATCCGGGAGTGTGCGTTTCAGTGAAGCTAGTGGGGGCAAAATTCGTCTGGCCGTGCTTGCGCAAAGACGTGAAAGAGTGGGCTGCAGCTTGTGTCACGTGCCAGCGGCCCAAAGTGCACAAGCACACCAGAGCTCCCCTCGAGCCATTCCAAATTCCAGCTAGGAGGTTTGAACACGTTCACGTGGATTTGGTGGGACCCCTCTCATCGTCGCAAGGTTTCACACACCTGTTGACAGTCGTGGACCGCACCACGTGCTGGCCTGAAGTGGTCCCACAGGCTTTTACCACATCCGCGGAAGTGGCTCGTGCTTTTTTGTCAGCTTGGGTGGCATGTTTTGGATCTCCATTGGACATCACGTCCAACAGAGGTCCACAGTTCATTTCAGAACTCTGGTCTGCGATGGCCCAGAGCCTGAGGGTCAAAATTCACTGCACTACCACATACAACCCCCAGGCTAAGGGGTTATGTGACCGTTTTCATAGATCGCTTAAAGCAGCACTCAGAGCTTCGCTCACGGTTACAAATTGGGTCAACTGTCTGCCCTGGGTTCTTTTATGGTTGCACTCCACACCTAAGGAGGATTTGGCAGCCTCCCTGGCAGAACTCATTTTTTCTCAGCCACTGTGGATCCCCAGAGAGTTTTTACTGGAAAACCCCGTGCCCAAGACTGATCTGCCCACACAATTTTTGCACAGTACGGAGGCTGTGAACGTACTGGGCCCAGCCCACCATTGTTTTAAGATAAGATAAGATAAGATAAGCCTTTATTAGTCCCACAACGGGGAAATTCCAGGATTGCAACAGCACAGGGATAGCAACACTCAGAGCAACAATCAGAAGGCAAGAAAAAAAAAAAAAAAAAAAAAAAACAAGCAAGCAAGAGCAGCTAATATACATATGTACATATTACTATAAAATATATATATACACACACACACACACACAGACACACAGTGCAGAGCATTGTAGCTGGATGGAATAAATATATGAATATATGAACACACAGTGCAGAGCATTGTAGCTAGATGGAATAAATATGTAAATATATAAACACCCACAGTACGGAGCATTGCAGCTAGGTGGAATAAATATGCAAGTATATAAACACACACAGTGCGGAGCAATGTAGCTAGATGGAATAATATGTAGATATATAAAAACACAGTGCGGAGCATTGTAGCTAGATGGAATAAATATATAGATATATAAATATAAACACACCCAGTGCTGAGCATTGTAGCTAGATGGAATAAATATATAGATATATAAATATAAACACACCCAGTGCAGAGCATTGTAGCTAGATGGAATAAATATGTAAATATATAAACACACACAGTGCAGAGCATTGTTGCTAGGTGGGATGAAACAGCATAACCGTCTATTTAGTTATCCTACATGGTATGATTATGTGCCCATACATATTCTCACCCTCCATAGCGACCGGTATGTTCCTAGTTGTATGCCGGAGAGGACCATTGTGTAAGTCTATTGCATCTTTTGCATTCAAAAAAAAAACTATTAGTTTGTTACGTCTTTTTGCTATCTCTGCGAGCAGCCCTGCTTAGGTTGTACAGTCTGACAGCCGTTGGTAGGAAGGACCTACGAAACCTCTCGGTTGTGCACCTGGGATGATGTAGTCTGCTGCTAAATGAGCTCCTCAGTGCATCCAGTATGTCCTGCATAGGGTGGAACTCGGACTCCAGCAGAGATGACAGTTTAGCCACCGTCCTTCTCTCTCCTATCTCCTCCATCGGATCAAGGCGTTGCCCCAGGACAGAGCTAGCTTTCTTAATCAGTTTGTTCAGTCTCTTCCTATCGGCTGCAGTAATGCCACTGCCCCAGCAGACCACTCCAAAAGTGATGGCTGATGCCACCACCGTGTCATAGAATGACTTCAGCAGCGCCCCTTGTACACCAAAAGACCTGAGTCTCCTCAGCAGGAACAGCCTGCGCTGTCCCTTCTTGTAGAGTGCGTCAGTATTGTGTGACCAGTCTAGTTTATTGTTCAGATGAATACCCAGGTACTTGTAGGATGTCACCATCTCGATGTCTGTTCCCTGTATATTTACTGGTGCTGTGAGGGGCTGCCCATGCCTGCGGCAGTCCACCACCAGCTCCTTAGTTTTCCTCGCGTTGATCTGGAGGCAGTTCCGATGGCACCAGTCCACAAAGTCCTGGATAAGCCCTCTGTACTCAGCTTCATCTCCGCTGGAGATGAGACCAACGATCGCAGAGTCATCAGAGAACTTCTGTAGATGGCAATGTGTTGTGTTGTGTGAGAAGTCCGCAGTATAAAGAGTGAACAGGAAGGGAGCCAGCACCGTTCCCTGGGGGGCCCCCGTGCTACTGATGATCGTGTCGGAAACACAGTCCCGGGTTCTCACAAACTGAGGCCGGTTCGTGAGGTAGTCCAGGATCCATGATGACAGGTGCTGGTCCACCCCTGCGCGCAGCAGCTTGTCCTTCAGGATCATCGGTTGGATGGTGTTGAAAGCACTGGAGAAGTCAAAGAACATGATCCTCACCATATTCCCGGGCTTCTCCAGGTGGGACAGAGAACGGTGAAGGAGGAAGATCACTGCATCCTCCACCCCAATGCCATGCTGGTAGGCGAACTGGAGTGGATCCATCGCTGGTTCCACCAGGGGGCGGAGATGAGCAAGGAGCAGTCTCTCCAGGGTCTTCATCAAGTGGGACGTCAAGGCCACCGGTCTGTAGCTGTTCAGGTCTTTGGGGTGGGAAGTTTTTGGTACAGGTACCACACAAGATGTTTTCCACAGCTGTGGTACCCTCCCCAGTTTCAGGCTCATGTTGAAGATATACGTCACAATCCCACACAGCTGGTCTGCACAGGACTTGAGGAGCTTTGCGCTGATGCCGTCCGGTCCCGACGCCTTCCTCGCCTTGATCTTCCTCAGCTCCGTCCTCACCTGGGTCTTGGTCAGGGTCAGGATGGGGGGCTGTGTGTTGGGAGTGGGGGGGGTGTCGGTGGAGTGGGGAGTGGGTAGCAGGACTTGATTTCTTAGAGGCAGCAGTGGTTGTTGTGCAGACAGGGGGGAGGGCGGTTGGTCAAATCTATTGAAAAACAGATTCAGGTTGTTCGCCCACTCCCTGCCCCCCGTGGACTGGGGGGAGGTATTCTGGAGCCCCGAGATGGTTTTGAGGTTTCTCCAGACCCCGCTGATGTCGCTCTGTTGCAGCTTGTCCTCCATCTTCTTCCTGAAGCTGTCCTTGCCGAATGTGTTTTCCCCACACATTCGTCCCAAAAATCTTGCAGAACACCAGTTTTGTTTTTGTCAGGCACAATGTGCACCGGACCCCGCTGCGCCCACCGTACAACAGACCATTCAGGGTGTTGGAACCTGGGGCAAAGCCTTTTGTGTTAGACTGGGGGGACGTAGGGAGACCGTCTGCATTGACAAGCTGAAGCCCGCTTTTATGTCTGCAGACAAGCAGGTGGTGTTGGCCCAAGCTCCCCGGCGCAGACGCCCACCATTGGTGGCTCCGCAAGGTGGTGATCCCTCAGCAGGGACCTGCACTCGCGAAGCTAATGTGTTCCCTCCACAGACTGACTTGCCCTCCGGTACACCTCACTAGCAGGGCGTTTCGACTGGATCAGCGACCTCCCGCTACAGCCGCTATGGGCGCTGGCTCAAGCCCAAAGGACAGGGGGGTTAGTGCCCCTTCTAGATGTTCAGGAGGGGCTGTGTAGGGGCATGGTGTGGGGGTTTCTACACCCAGAGAAGGCAGGGGGAAGGGGAGGAGAATGGACCAAAGGAGGCAGTGTCACCAGGGGGGTATCAGATGGGACTGCTGGGTCTATGTGCCCCGCGGAGAGCGTAAGAGCTGGTGGAGCCAATGAGAGAAGAAGGGTGTGGGAGCAGCGCCGGTATTATGTCATGTTAATGTGCCAAACTGACATGGTTTAGACCCAAGAAGCAGACACGACTCAGGAAACACTATTAAACTTTTATTTATAATTATGTAAGTGTGTGGGTGCGTGTGTGAATGTCTGTAGTGAGTGTAGTGCGTGGATGATTCAGCTTGGGGCAAGCAGAGCACCGTACAACCTGACAACCCTAAGGACAGAGCAGAGAGACAATTAGGGGCAATCCCAGCAGGAGAAGCACCAGATAATTCAGTCCTTACTGTTTGCTGCGCAGGATAAGCACTCAGGTTAGCACAACGGCCCAGGCCAGGAGGATATTGTCAGACACCCCGTAGGAGATATAGCAGGTAGGTGAACGGAGCAGGGAGGTCCGCCAGCAGGTGGCAGAGAATCCGCCGCCAAGGTTACACTGCCTGTGCACAGGGGAAGGAGAAGGGTGAGAGGAAAAGTTGCAGGATTACTTGGCTGCCGGATGGTGAGGAGTCCAAAGGCAAGCAGAAGCACTGGAATGAAGATGAGGCTGGAAGCTCAGCGTAGCGTTGGCGAGTTCAAATTCCTTGGGAAGGAAGCAGACGACGCCGCGCTGATCTCTGGGCCTTGTGGAATAAATAGCCAGGGCTGGATAGATGACAGGTGTGTGCACAGGTGGGCCTAATTGGCAGCCATGACACACATATTTCTTTGTTCAAACAACAATGTATTATGGTCGGAAGTTCCGGGTCTCAATGCTTGGAAATAAAGATATAAAAGAGGAATGCACAGAGGACCGGGAATCTTTTTGCTAAAGTTATGTTAGAGAAGAAATAAAGTTTCTATCACCTGCTCGTTTCCCTCGCCGGCCTCCCTTTCTCCCACACAGCAGATCTCTTCCTAATCCATTTTACATGACAAACAAACCTCCATGAGGTTACATATTACCTCCCTTATGGCAGAAATCACTCCACACATTACGTCTCCAGCAGACCAATATTTGGGCTATACAACGAGATTCTAACAAAGTTTTAACAAAGTTATCTATGAGAAATACTGTTCCCACTTTTCCACCTCGCATCATATCTAGTGTCATCACCTTCATTGGCGATATGCTTTTTTTTTTTAATTTATTTGTTCAATGGTCCTTTGTCACGGTCACCCTCATAGTGGCGCTTTTATTCGTGTTGAACCAAAAATTGTACAGCATGCATCATTACCATACACGCTCATCACCCACTCAGCTGGGAAGGTTTATGAGACCACGAGACCTAGTAGCCTAATCCCCGCCTACTCATTCAGAAATGTGCAGCAGCCACACACACACACACACACACACATGCACACCCTTTCTGGTCGCTGTTCACAGCAGCTCTGTTTCTTCTCCACTCATGGGGAATAGCACTTGTCCTGGTCACACTAGTGGATATGAACTTTTTATTTACCCCAAAGGCAACAGATGAGATGAGACTACCTGAAACTGAAACATGACACGGAACTGCCACTGCTACTAACGTGAAGATTTTCAGGTACCCCTTGCTGTTTACTGTCACAGGAAGTTTTTTTTTTTTTTCTTTTAAACTATCCTTCTGTTAATTATGAATGGGTCATTCTGTTTGGCTTTTCTGTCAAGCAGGATAAATTTGATTTTATCTCTGCACTCCAGAACTTGGCTCTTGCTACTGTACAATGTAGGCCAAAGGTTACTGAGTATGCTGCGGTGAGAGCAGCTATTTCCCTTGTTTACAGTAACACCTTAGCCTGCTCTGTGATCACAACTAACCAAATTTAAAGGAGTGCATCCTTCAGTACACTTATTACACAGGCCCAAAAGGTATAGACACTGAATAAATAGATGTTTTGTTTTTTAAATATACAACGCCATGTAAAATATGGATTTATAGTTTTCATGAGTTTTGTTGTATATTTTGGTCATTGTTGTGGCTAACTTACAGTAAATCATAAAAGAGAAAAGTCTTAATCATGGCAGCATATTTTATGAATGGTACAGTAAATGTGTTTCACATAGATAGGCTGTGAACTATTAAGAGAAACCAGTAGTATTTTCAGTAAACTCACATTTCAGTGCAAGTGACTGAACATATCTTAATGGAGCTACCTCAAAAAATTAAGATAATGATTAAAAATTTACACCTGCAGCAGTTACCTTCTTTAGCATAACCTTTCAATGAAGTTCATGAGTAATTAATCATCAAGTACACCGTGCATATGGCTGAGAGTGGAGGTAAACTGTTTACATGATCCCTGTAAAAGTAAATGGATGGTCATGTGATGCTAAAGATGGATTCATGCTGCAAAACCCCTCTGGTCCGCTTTGGTCCACGTGCCCTTTGGACGAGCCCGGCGCATACGCGGCATTGTACAGGCTCACTTTTTTTGTCTACCAGGCCAAGCAGTTGATGAATGCGCACAACTGGTATTTGAGTTTTGCCCCAGCCCTATAGGTAGCGCAAATGCGCTAACACGCCAGTTTGTTCACCAGCTATAAACACGAGAGCGACGCACATTTTTTTTGCAGCAACAGCAATGCCATTGTTTCAAGAAAAAGGAGGAATTACCATTTTCCAGTGCTCTTGTCCGTTCAAGCTGCTGCTGCTGCAAAAGGATTCATGTATGTTTATTCTCGTCTTCCACATCCTCATTGTCGTCCTCATCTACTTTGTCTTAGTATGCTGTTTTGGTAGTGCCATCTTGTGAATGGGACATTCAGTCTTGCGCATGCGCTGTCAACGTGTTCAGGTCATGGGTAGACTGCGCGGTCATAAAATTTGGGCTGTAAGCAGTCGGTCCACAGTAGAAGCCCTGCAGACACTAGTGGACTGAAAGATGATGACATAAATTTCATCACACGAGGTTTCCAGTTGCACCTATGCGGACAGCGGAGGTGCAGCATGAATCCAGCTAACTGACATTCAGTTTTAGTTCATAGTAAATTAACGCAAGTTTGCTATCTGATGAGGGATCATCCAAACAGTAGTGATATCAAGCTTTAAGCACTTTCACATATTATAGGTCTGCTTTATAAAAGCAGTTGCATTACATAATGACAAATGCACTTTATGTACAGTGATATTCATAATCATTGTGAATATTACACTGAAAAGCAATTCAAAAGTCAAGTGCAAATAGATGGCAACTATCAAATAATACAGTTTAAGAGAGCAGGCATCTTAACAAAAACTTTCTGCAGATTCCGGACTATTGGATAGAAAAATTTACAGCTATAGCAGTCTCGGAAACTTGGCTCAATGAAGAGCAGGCATCTTGATGGCAATAGAGGGATATCAGATGTTTCATATTAACAGATCTCAAAAAAAGGGTATGGTGTGTTGCACTGTATATTGATGAATTGTATAGGTGTAACCTTATAAATGGAATGTCCTTTACATTACCAGGTGTTCTAGAATGTGTTACTGTTGAGACTGACCAAGATAAAACAAAAAATCAAATATATAAGTTGTAATACAGAAAATGCCAGGAACTTGCATCGAGACATTCAGAGATAAGTTAGTAAGCTGTACAATAATATAACTAATAAGAAAATGGTTGTAATTTGTGGAGACTTTAATATTGATTTACTAAATCCATCTCAACAAATTAGAAAGCTTAAACTGTCATGATTCCAAGCGTGGGTCAGTGCTGTGCTCGGGCCTCTAGGTTGCTACTCATTTTCTGTGTATGCATTTGTTCTTGATTTTCATCCACTATGGCTTGTGCTTGTTATTTTGACAGCGCCGTTATGTTACTTTCGTTCTGTCAAATGTTTTTGCGGGTTGTCACAGCTGGTTTAGTTGTCTTTAATTACTTTCTCACTTATGCATCCACACCTGATTCACATTTGGGTTCTCCCTTTTATTATTTAAGCTTGCTTGCAGGGTTCATTCCTCGCTGCAACCTCACCCTGCGCTCAGATAGGAATCCACCGTCTGATTCTTGTTTATTTTCAGCTCAGTACTCAGCCTCGCCTGACTAATTGTAAGTTACCCTTCATGGTTCTCATTGATTGCCTTTTTCTGGAAGTCACCCTTCGTGGTTCTCATTTATTGCCTTTTTGTATGTCGCCCCTCGTGGTTTATTTCTGTTTGTTGTCATTAAATACGCAAACTCACAGCAGAGGATTGGAGTCTTAATTTCTGCCCTGAAAGGGCCATTTATGACAGTAGGTCTCAGCCAGTAGATGCCAGTGGCTGTGGGTTTGCTCTTTTTCTTTTTTCCACTATCGTTCTATTTTTCCCCTTTTTTCTGGGTGTCCACTTTTGCTGGGATGACAACGAGCGGGAGATGGTGCCCTGTGAGCCTGGGGTGGGAGCTCTGTCAGGCTTTAATGGACATTGATGGACTTACAGCCAGAGCTTGTAAATATTCCACCCCGAAGGACGCTTTGTGGTACCTGAACCTCGCGGAGGTAGCCGTGCTGCATCATCCTTGCCTCTCGGAGCATGCCAGAGGAAGAGAGAGGATATCCCTTGTGATGGTGTTAGATATAAAGTTGAGTGTTCCAATATGGCAGCGCCCTGGGTGTAGTAAGAGGTGACGTCCCACCTTTCCGGTGGTGGCATCACGGGGAGTATAAGAGGCCATGGCGGAAGAGGCACTTTCTCTTTGGAGAGATGCCCGTGCCCTGGACTAGGTGGTTTGCAGCTTTTAAGAACTATCTGGTTGCTCTTAACTTCGGCAAGCTTAAAAAGCTGCGTGCAAAAGCTATCCTGGTCCATAATCTTGGAATGGAGGGCCAGAGAATTCTCAGTACGCGAGGTGGTGGTGACAATTTTGATAATGTGGTGCAGCTAATGGCGGGTTATTTTTATGCCCCGGACAACACCATAGTAAATAGAATCTAGTTTCAAGAGCAACACCAGCAGCCAGGGGAGTCAGTACAACATTTTGTTGCCGACCTACACCACCTGGCTGGAGAGTGACAATTCAGCATTTTGGAGGAAGAAATGGTCTGCGACCAATTGGCGGAACATGTCCTCAGTTCCTTCACGAGGGCACGTCTCCTGACTTTTACTGGGGAATTGACATTGATTACCGCCATGGAGTTAGCACAGCAGTACGAGGCAGCAGATAACTTGGCCAAAAATCCTGGCAAAGATGAGAAGCTGCGGAGGGACGAGAAACAGTGGAAGGCACCGGCCATGAACCTGGACAGCGAAGACAGCATGAGTGATGAAGAATATGCCGCCACTGTCAAAGTGAGGTCCGCCCCGGGGACGCCAAGGTGTTATGGCTGTGGGTCCGCTAGGCACCATTATAAGGCAAGAGACTTTCCAGCAAAGGGGAAACGCTGTGGAAAGTGCAGTCTGTTTCACCACTTCACCAGGGCTTGTAAAAACTTTGAACAAGGGGACCAAAGACCGGAGGGAGGCCTGTCCACAAATGAACCTACGGTAGTTCACACAGTTTCACCAAGTACAAGTGGTCGAATTTATTGCAATGTTGAATTGGACGGAATTGTGATACCGTTGCTTCTGGACACAGGATCATCAATTTCCCTGCTAAACTGGCCCATGGTGAAGGAGTTTTTCCCACATTACCAGGTGAGTGAATTGGAGGTGACCTGCTATGGTTAAGGCGGTAACACATTTGACATCGTGGGCTCACTACATCTGTCAGCGAGGTACAAATCCACAGCGATGTGTGACGTCCATTTCGTGGTGTCCGCCAAAGGGTTGAACATTATGGGATGTGACATGTTCCATGGGCTGGGTTTCACAATAGCCAGCGGCGTATGTGAGGTGTGGTCTGGCTGTGAGCTGTGGGACCGGCCTTTTCCATCAGTGGAGGACAATGAAGTGTGGGACAGTGATTGGCCCGGGGTATGTGAAGATAGGCCGGACCAGCACTACGGACCACCATCACAGGGAGGTTCCAGTGCCAGAGTTCGTGTTACCCTGGACGAGGGAACCGAATGGCACGAATGGCACGAACGGACACCTGCGGTGGTGAGTGGAGCCAGTGTGCAGGCACCTTTTGGTTCTGGAGTCCAGCTGAGTACTGCCATGGAACAGGGCGCTGCTGTGGTTGATTCAGCGAAGGAAATGAAAGAGAGCGGGGCGAGACCAAGTGGTATGATTCCCAGACATGCCTACAAGCAGGATCCCAAGGCGGATCTCGGACCGGGTCAGTGGGACTCTCCGACACCGAAAAGAAGCCTGGTCACAACTTGGTGGACCAAGAAAGCTAGTGAGAACTCCCCTCTCTATTGGCGACGAGGTCTGCCCTAGGGATGAGTCTCAGCTTGGAGGAGTCCGCAATACACAGGACCAACATGATGACCAGGGGTGGTTACGGGTGGTGAAGGCCCACGAGGATGGTTATTTACAACTGTCCGATGGATCCAGGGGGCACCCGAACGAACTGCGGTGAGTGGGGGAGAAGAAATGCCAGCGCAGCCCGTCTCCAGAGTGGAAGCGGCGGAGACAGTCTGGGAGAGAGCCACCTGATGGACATCCCAGGGGTGGGCCTCCAGGGGGTCCTTTGTGGGACTTTAAAGGGGGGGGGGGGGTTAGCGGCATGTTGTGTTATGCTAAAGTTACTATATCATAGTCTTTTGAAGCCGCATAGCCTATACAGTGGGGCAAAAAAGTATTTAGTCAGCCACCAATTGTGCGTATTCTCCCACTTAAAAGATGAGAGAGGTCTCCAATTTTCATCATAGGTATACCTCAACTATGAGAGACAAAATGAGAAAAAAAAAATCCAGAAAATCACATTGAAGGATTTTTAATGAATTAATTGGTAAATTCCTCGGTAAAATAAGTATTTGGCCACCTACAAACAAGCAAGATTTCTGGCTCTCACAGACCTGTAACTTCTTCTTTAAGAAGCTCCTCTGTCCTCCACTCATTACCTGTATTAATGGCACCTGTTTGAACTCGCTATCAGTATAAAAGACACTTGTCCACAACCTCAAACAGTCAGACTCCAAACTCCACTATGGCCAAGACCAAAGAGCTGTCAAAGGACACCAGAAACAAAATTGTAGACCTGCACCAGGCTGGGAAGACTGAATCTGCAATAGGTAAGCAGCTTGGTGTGAAGAAATCAACTGTGGGAGCAATTATTAGAAAATGGAAGACATACAAGACCACTGATAATCTCCCTTGATCTGGGGCTCCACGCAAGATCTCACCCTGTAGGGTCAAAATGATCACAAGAACGGTGAGCAAAAATCCCAGAACCACACGGGGGACCTAGTGAATGACCTGCAGAGAGCTGGGACCAAAGTAACAAAGGCTACCATCAGTAACACACTACGCCGCCAGGGACTGAAATCCTGCAGTGCCAGACATGTCCCCCTGCTTACGCCAGTACATGTCCAGGCCCGTCTGAAGTTTGCTAGAGAGCATTTGGATGATCCAGAAGAGGATTGGGAGAATGTCATATGGTCAGATGAAACCAAAATAGAACTTTTTGGTAAAAACTCAACTTGTTGTGTTTGGAGGAGAAAGAACACCATACCTGCTGTGAAGAATGGGGGTGGAAACTTCACGCTTTGGGGCTGTTTTTCTGCAAAGGGACCAGGACGACTGATCCGTGAAAAGGAAAGAATGAATGGGGCCATGTATCGTGAGATTTTGAGTGAAAACCTCCTTCCATCAGCAAGGGCATTGAAGATGAAACATGGCTGGGTCTTTCAGCATGACAATGATCCCAAACACACCACCCGGGCAACGAAGGAGTGGCTTCGTAAGAAGCATTTCAAGGTCCTGGAGCGGCCTAGCCAGTCTCCAGATCGCAACCCCATAGAAAATCTTTGGAGGGAGTTGAAAGTCCATGTTGCCCAGCGACAGCCCCAAAACATCACTGCTCTAGAGGAGATCTGCATGGAGGAATGGGTCAAAATACCTGCAACAGTGTGTGAAAACCTTGTGAAGACTTACAGAAAACGTTTGACCTCTGTCATTGCCAACAAAGGGTATATAACAAAGTATTGAGATGACCTTTTGTTATTGACCAAATACTTATTTTACTGAGGAATTTACCAATTAATTCATTAAAAATCCTTCAATGTGATTTTCTGGATTTTTTTTTCTCATTTTGTCTCTCATAGTTGCGGTATACCTATGATGAAAATTGGAGACCTCTCTCATCTTTTAAGTGGGAGAACTTGCACAACTGGTGGCTGACTAAATACTTTTTTGCCCCACTGTACGTGTGTGATTTCCCTGTGTGTGTATGTGTGAAATGTTAATTCCCCAGTACTGGTTGTTTGAATTGCCCGTGTTGTGGGGTGGGTGTGCTGGGGTGGGGGGGATGCAGGTGCCGCCACTAGGTTACTGTACATATTGTCCAACTGTATTTATTGTTTGATGTGTTATAGGAATTTGTATATGCTTTGGAATTGTTTTATTAATTACATATACACGGTCATTTTATGTTCATGGACTATAATACTTATGGCTGCAGAATAATCCGCCGGGCCATGTAGGGAGCACCAGTAGTCTACCTGGCCCCTCTAGAGTTGTTTTATGGCATGTATGGATAGATTTTGTATATTTGTGTTGTATATTTTGATGCTTAGAGTGTGTCGGGCTGTAAATTTTGGGAAGAGTCCAACTAGTGTGCCTGCTACTTCTCTACTGGGGGGGGGTTAGATATAAAATTGAGTGTACCAATATGGCGGCGTGCCCTGGGTGTAGTAGGAGGTGATGTCTCACCTTTCTGGTGGTGGCATCACGGGGAGTATAAGAGGCCATGGCGGAAGAAGCGCTGTCTCTTTGCTGTGGACCCTTGACCTGTATGGAGTGACTCCTGTTTGGTTCCTGTTCTTATATAATAAAACACATAAACTGTCACCTCGCCTCCTCCTCCTTTACGAACACAACAGACGGCTCTGCAGTGGGAGAACGGTGAGTTGGTGAAGAGCTCCACCAGGAAGCCTAGTTCTGCACTGACAGAGGGGTGCTCTCAGGCCTCAGTCCAATCGGTTCCTTGCCAGGCTCCAGCTCGGGCTCCATCTGCTCCCAGATGCCGCCTTCCAACGCAGACCTTCACTCCTCCCAGAGACATGGCCATATTGAATCGGATGGAGGAGAGTCACCGGCTCCAGACGCCGCAAACCTCCCGCCATTTTCCAGCTACGGGCCGCCAGAGGAACTCCTCTGCCTCTCAGCCAGCAGCTTCCTCATCACTGCGTCAAAAGAGTACCACAGCAGCTTCCTCCCCTAGGTTTTCCTCGCCTGCTGTCTCATCAGCTTTCTTTTCCTGGGCCATCGCTGCTGTTCCCCTCTTCTCCACGGCACTTCCTCTCACTGCTGAGAGCCCGGCTGTCTCTCCCCCAGTTTCATCCATCATCGAGACTGCAGGGGCAGCTCCTCCATGTTCTCCAGTGGGGTCCACAGCCACTGCAGCCACGGAGAGGGATGACTCTGGGCCTGGTGCAGCAGAAACCACCGTGCCATGGGAACATAGGCAAGGGCTTTTTCATTCTTTATCACCAACATATGAGTTACCTTTCCTGATTTCCGGTGGTGAGGCTCAGTTATTGCAGTCCACTGAGTCCTCCCGCCTGCTGCAGATAATTTTCCTTTGCCTGCTCCCTCTGTGTCTCCTCCAATTTGCCCTGAGTGTCCGCCGGTCCCAGGATCGAGCTGCCGGACGATGGAGGAGCCTACAGTCCTGCAGGACCAGACCCCAGCCCCGCAGCCACGGCCCAGATGGGGGGAGAGCGCTGCCTGCGACCTGAATCCTGTGCCGATGACTGAGTGTCCCCTGGCTTCAGCTATGTGGGATGCCGCACCAGCGGTGAAACGACCTCCAGCTGCCACGTCAGACGAGCCACCTGCATCAGTCACCTGGAGGTTTGAGGACTGCGCTAACCAACATGCCTGCTGTTGAGGCCGTAGCAGCAGAGTCGAAGTTGGACCTCAAGAGGACCTGGCACGAGACGTCCCCGCCTGGATCGACGGAGTCCTGGATGGCGGTGGAGCTTGAGCTCAGGCAAGTGCTCTTCTTTGTTTTCACTTTTTCTGTTTTAGAGAGATCTTGCCTGGCTCTTTGTGGGGAGGGCCAAATGCAGCCGTCAGCTGCTCCTGAGCTCACCTCGCTGGGCCCCACTGCCGCCGGTGACCCTGATTCTGTTTCTTTGTCCTTCTTATCGGAGCCTCTCCTCAGGGTCACCAAGGGTCATCCAATATCACCAGAGGTCTCCGTGGGTCCAGCCTCATCACCATCAAGGTCTCTATGGGTGCTGCCCCTTCGGCTGAGGTCTTCGCGGGTGCAGCTGCATTCCAGTTCGGGTCTACCGTGGGTGCAGCTACGTTTCAGTCTGGGGTCACCGAGGGTGCTGCTACACCTCAGTCTGGGGCCACCGAGGATGCTGTTACGACTCAGTCTGGGTCCGCCGAGGGTGCTGCTACGCCTCAGTCCGGGGCCACCAGGGGTGCTGCTACACCCCAGCCCGGGGCCACCAGGGGTGTTACTTCACCCCAGTCCGGGGCCACCGGGGGTGCTGCACCTATGCCCAAGGTCATTGTGGGACCTCAGTCTACATCTGGTTGCATCATGGTTCCTTCTCTGCCATCCCCTTCGTCGGGTGCCCATCTCCTGGTCTGCAGTAAGCATGGGTTCCAACTGCCGCCTCCAGGGAGAGGTGTGTGGTGCTTCATGGCCTGTTGGCCCAGAGATGCAGGGAGACCGCCTGATGAACTCTCTTGTTTGCTTGGGTGGCTTCAGAATTCTGGAAGACCACCCAATGAACTCTCACCTCCATTTTGTTGGCTCGGGAGACCTGGTAAGCCACCCGACCTTTTCAACCCGATGGTCGGGTGGAGCTGGGACTTTGGAAGGCCACCTGAACTGTTCCCTTGTTCACCCAGTATTGCAAGGTTTTCTTAGCACCTTATTTGGTCAGTGTCATGGGTCATGTGTGTTTTGTTTTATTTTGTTTTGTTTGTTTTTGTGTCTCTCCCTCCAGGCCTGGATCCCCCCACCACCCTCCCAGGGTCTGTTTTTGAGGTTATTTCTGTTGGGGGAGGGGGGTACTTTCGTCCCTTTTTGATGTTACGTTTGGGTGCCTTGGATCCACCCCTTAAGGGAGGGGCACTGTCATGATTCCGAGCATGGGTCAGTGCCGTGCTCAGGTCTCTAGGTTGCTACTCATTTTCTGTATATGTATTTGTTCTTGATTTTCATCCATTATGGCTTGTGCTTTTATTTTGACAGTGCCGTTATGTTATTTCCTTCTGCCAAATCTTTTTGAGGGTTGTCACAGCTGTTTAGTTGTCTTTAATTACTTTCTTACTCATGCATCCGCACCTGATTTACATTTGGGTTCTCCCTTTTATTATTTAAGCTTGCTTGCAGGGCTCATTCCTCTCTGCGACCTCACCCTGTGCTCAGATAGGAATCCCCCGTCTGATTCTTGTTTATTTTCAGCTCAGTACTCAGCCTCGCCTGACTAATTGTAAGTTACCCTTCGTGGTTCTCATTGATTGCCTTTTTCTGGAAGTCACCATTCGTTAGTTAGTTAGTTAATCCCTTCACACCTGAAGGTGTATATGGGCGGCGCCTGTCTCCGTTTCTCTGACCCTAGGCCACACAGCTACTGTAAGTAGTGAAAGCTACAGCGGGGGGGTCAGTCCTCTGGTAGCTCTGTGTGTAACTTTACTTTCCCCATTCCATTATGTGGAGCACCACGCTAGAAGGCAGAAAGCACCATTTTTATATGGTCTTTGGTATGACCCGGCCGGGATTTGAACCCCTGCCTCCCGGGTGTGGGGCGGATGCTCTACCAACTGAGCCACCACTCCGGTAGTCACCATTCGTGGTTCTCATTTATTGCCTTTTTGTATGTCGCCCGTCGTGGTTTATTTCTGTTTGTTTTCATTAAATACACAAACTCACAGCAGGTGATTGGAGTCTTAATTTCTGCCCTGAAAAGGCCATTTATGACATAAACTGTGGTTTGATTCAAACAAATTAACGCTTATATTAAGAAAGGCAAAATTTATCATTTTTAACAACCATCACAACAACTCAGTATTTAAACTCAGTGTAAATGGTGCAGAGATTGAAAGAGTATCAGAAATCAAATTTCTTGGAGTAATAATTGATTATAAATTGTGTTAGCATGATTAAGATTCTGGTAAAATAGTTAAAAGATTTATTGCACATACCTTTGCCAACATGCTTCCCGTGGGTGTCCAGGCAAAAGACTCCATTAGGAGTTTGAAGGCCTTATATAGGACACCTGCAGGAAGCATGTTGGCAAAGGTATGTGCAATAAATCTTTTAACTATTTTACGAGAATCTTAATCATGCTAATTATCTCCCAGGGGCATTCGAATTAACCAAGACAAATCATAAATCATTATGTGCATCTTAATCATACAACAATACAACAATACAGATACAACATAATCACAATATAATCAGACATACAGTAGTGACATCCCATCGTCACAAAGTCACATATTGATTATATTAAAGGTAAAATAACCAACTCAATCGCAATACTACATAGAGTAAAATATTTGCTGAATCAACCCACACTATATACCCTGTATCACTCATTAATACTCCCATACATGACATATTGTGTTGAAGTATGGGGAAATACATATAAAACAAACATATATCCAGTTTCTATGCTTCAGAAGAGAGCCATTAGAATAATAGCAAAGTTGCTTACAGGGAACCAACAAACCCACTTTTTCTCAAATTAAAAGCTCTCAAGTTGAACAATCTGGTTGATTTTAAAACACAGTCCAAGGACAGATAATTTTTTCACACATAAGGAGCTTGTTCAGAACTCCTTATAAGAACTCCTTATACAAAGATATAGAGTGATGATAATCAAGTCAGTGGCGGTAATGCACCTGTAAGCTGGTTGCCAGCCGCCAATCAAATCTAAAAGAAGAAGAAGACTGCAGTAATAATGTTTAAAGTGAAGAATCTATCACTGCCTGCAAATATCCAAAAGTTATTTCAAATAAGGGAGAAACAATATAATTTCAGAGGAACATGTATATTTCAAAAACCTTCAGTGAGAACTACCACCAAGCGACACTGTGTCTCGGTGCAGGGAGTCAGACTGTGGAACGCTTTTGGTACTGAATTGAAATCATGTACAATGCTTGGTCAATTTAAACAAAAACTAAAGGAAGAAATATTCCAAACATACATACAAAATGACATGTAAAATCACATAAGGATTATTACCGGAGTGGTGGCTCAGTTGGTAGAGCATCCGCCCCACACCTGGGAGGCAGGGGTTCAAATCCCGGCCAGGTCATGCCGAAGACCATATAAAAGTGGAACTTCCTGCCGTCCAGCTTGGTGCTCAGCAATAATGGAATGGAGGAGGGAAATTTGTGGTGGCACCTTGCATGGCAGCGGCCCTCTGATTCTGCACTTGGCGGGGGGTGATTAACACAGTAGATAGGTAAAGCACAATCTCGTTCTACAGTACATGATTGGTTGTACTGTTGAATGACAATAAAGTGTGATTTAATTTATATTCTGTGTTGTTGCTTAGTTTTGTTTTATGTTTTGTTTAGCTTTGTTTTGTTTTGTAATTATTTTTATTTTATTTTTTTTGACTTCTTAGATGGAATATGGGTGGGCAATATAAGCTGCAGCTTCAACCATCACCCTTTTCGGATAATTTATGTTGAACTGTATAATCCAATGAGTTATTGTTTCAATTCGACCTTGTTGGATTTTTTTTCCTTGTATATTGTTCTGTTCCATCCATCCACCTTCTTCTGCTTAATCCTTTTCGGGTCGCGGGGGAGCTGGAGCCTATCGCAGCATCTTTGGGCGAGAGGCAGGGTACACCCTGGACAGATTGCCAGTCCATTGCAGGGCCAACACAGAGAGATAGACAACCATTCACTCTCACTTCTGTTCCTTTCTTTTAAATTTTAATCTAGTCTAATCTATCCAAAATAAAGATTTCATTCATTCATTCGTATTACCGTGTCATTGATCATTTTCTAGCTTTATACTGTATCTCAAAATATATGCTAAGTCATAAATATTATAAACTACAATTGCACTCAACATAGATGCAGACCCATGTCTTTTGTAGCCCTAGTTCCCCACCACACATACTTTTTTTTCTATTAAAGTGACTGTGGGCCAAAATGGACTTTCACCATTTATGACCCTGTGACCTTGATGTTTTGCCTTTTGACTCCAAAAGTATAGCAACATATGCTAACCTATTTGGGGTGGAAGTCCAAGGTAAATTTAAGTGTCTCACTCCCCATTGTAATGGGAATGTCCAGATTAACGAGAACCACACCCTACCCATGTTCAAGGTCGAAGGCATTGTCAAGGTCATTTCGTATTTGGATGTTGTATGACTTTATACCTTCTATTCAAACTCTGCTAGCACTAAACCTGATAATAAAGGTGCTATAAGGCAAGTTTAAGGGTTACAAGCCAGAATCCATCCATCCATCCATTTTCTACCACTTTTCCGGCAGTCCGGGTTGCGGAGGCAGCAGTTCAAGCAGAGAAGCCCAGACTTCTCTCTCCACAGCCACCTGCTCCAGCTCTTCAGAGGGACACCAAGGCATTCCCAGAACAACTGGGAGACGTAGTCTCTCCAGCGAGTCCTGGATCTTCACCGGGGTCTCCTCCCAGTGGGACGTGCCCGAAACACCTCAAGTGGGAGGCATCCAGGAGGCATCCTGATCAGATGCCCAAACCACGTCAACTAGCTCCTTTCAATGTGGAGGAGCAACAGTCCTACTCTGAGCCTCTCCCGGATGACTGAGCTCCTCACCCGATCTCTAAGGGTGAGTCCAGCAATCCTACAAAGAAAGCTCATTTCAGCCACTTGTATCCGCGATCTCATTCTTTCGGTCATTACCCAAAACTCGTGACCATAGGTGAGGGTAGGAATGTAAATTGACCATTAAATCAGCAGCTTTGCCTTAGAGCTTAGCTCCCTCTTCACCACAACGGACCGGTACAACGTCCGCATCACTGCAGATGCTGCGCCGATCCATCTGTCAATCTCTCGCTCCATTCTCCCGTCACTTATGAATAAGACCCAGAGATACTTAAACTCCTCCACTTGGGGCAGGAGCTTGTCCTCAACCTGGAGAGGACAATCCACCTTTTTCCGGCTGAGGACCATGGACTAGGACTTGGAGGTGCTGATTCTCATACCAGCTGCTTCACACTCAGTGGCAAACCATCCCAGTAAGACCTGTAGGTCATTGCTGGATGAAGTCAACAGGACAACATCATCTGCAAACAACAGACATGAGATCCTGTGGTCACCAAGCATGACACCCTCTGTTCTCTGGCTGCACCTAGAAATCCTGTCCATAAAAATTATGAACAGGATCGTTGACAAAGGGCAGCCCTGGTGGAGTCCAATTCTCACTGGGAATGAGTCCGACCGAGTGTTGGCAATACAAACCAAACTCTCACAACGGTCGTATAGAGACCGGATAGCTCCTAACAACAAGCCCAATATTCCATACTCCCGAAGCACCCCCCACAAAAAACACAAAGGACGCAGTCGAATGCCTTCTCCAAGTCCACAACACACATGTAAACTGGTTGGGCAAACTCCCACGAACCCTTGAGGATTCTCGAGAGGGTAAAGACTTGGTGCAATGTGCCACGCCCAGCATGAAAACCACATTGATCCTCCTGAATCCGAGGTTCGACCAACAGCCAGACTCTCCTCTCCAGTACCTTGGCATTGACCTTCCCAGGGAGGCTGAGGAGTGTGATCCCTCTAAAGTTGGAGCACACCCTCAGGTCCCCTTTCTTGAAGAGAGGAACTACCACCCCAGTTTACCATGCCAAAGGAACTGTCCCCGACCTCCACGCAATGTTGCAGAGGTGTGTCAGCCATGACAGCCCTACAGCATCCAATGCCTTGAGGTACTCAGGGCGAATCTCGTCCACCCCGAGGCCCTTAACCACCTTGGCAACCTCAGTCCCTGTGATGGGCGAGTCATCCCCCTTGTTCACAAGCCCTGCTTCCTCTGTGGAAGGCGTGTCAGTGGGCTTGAGGAGATCCTCGAAGCATTCCTTCCACCACCCAACGATATCCCCAGTCGAAGTCAGCAGCGCCCCATCCGCATCATACACAGTGTGGACAGGGAGCTGCTTCCCCATCCTGAGCCGCCGGACAGTTTGCCAGAATCTCTTCAAGGCCAACCAAAATGATTGTGACTGGCGCCTAGCGGCTGCCCCGGCCTTGGATGCGCTCTGCAGAGCGTGCCCAAATGCCAAGTCACGTTTCGTTACCTTGTATTCATACATGTGTAATGACAATAAAGTTGAATCTCATCTCATCTCAAAAGTCTTGTTCCATGGCCTCACCGAACTCCTCCCACACTCGAGTTTTTGCTTCAGCAACCACCCGAGCTGCACTCTTCTTGGCGTGCCGGTACACCTCAGCTGCTTTGGGAGTCCCACAAGCCAACCAACCTTGATAGGACTCCTTCTTCAGTTTAATGGCCCCCCTCACCACTGGTGTCCACCACTTGGTTTGGGGGTTGCCACAACAAGATGCACCAACAACCTTGCGACCACAGCTCTGGGCAGCCACTTCAACAATGGAGGCGGAGAACATGGCCCATTCAGACTCCATGTCTCCACACTCCCTCGAAATGTGGTCGAAGTTCTTCCGGAGGTGGGACTTGAAGACCTCCCGGACAGAGGCCTCAGCCAGACGTTCCCAGCACACCCTCACTATACATTTGGGTTTACCAGGTCTGAATGGCATTCTCCCCTGCCATTGGATCCAACTCACCACCAGGTGGTGATCAGCCAGAATGTAAATTTGAAACTTGATGACCTAATGACCTAACTTCAGACTCTATCAATCCTCAAGGTCAAAGCCAAAGTCAAGGTTATTTGACATTTGTTATGTGCCCAAGACACTGTTCTAACATGTGGACACATTTCTTGCCCTTAGCTCTAATAATAATAAAGTCAGTATTGGCCAAAATTGATTTTGAACTTTTTTGACCAAATGACCTAGACCTTCAACCTTGTGACCCCAAAAACATCGCTCTCAATGGTAACCCTGAGGTTCACCCATTTACAGAGTTTGGTGACCCTAGCGTCACTCTTTCTCAAGTTACAGTCAGGACAAACAAACGGACAGACAGAGGCAACCACCCTAACCACGCCTCCGATGGCATTCTAGTCCACTGAACAAATGCATCCAGATCAACCCTCTCACATTTGCCTGAAAAAAAATCTGGAGATACACACATGCTTTTTAACACTGCCAAATTATTACTCTTTAATTCTCATAAAATAATATTTTTGTTATTACGTCAGTTGCCTGTTTTGAGTAGCATTGTTTAAGGAGCCACTAAAAAAATTCAAGCAACTCTAAAAAGATAGAGTGGTGATTTTATAAAAATGTGATCATTTAATATGAAATGACTATTACATATTGCTTGAAAAACTTCATTAAATGGACAAACATGACTGTAAATTGTAATTTGACTAGTTGGTAGAGCATACAAGCAACTACACTGATAAAGTTATAATGCAATACCACTGTGGTGTATAGAGAGAATAAAAATATAAAAGAGGAGAGATGAAGAAGGTTCACTGCGCTAAAGGCGCTGCAGTGACTGAATAACATTGGTATGTGATTCAGTGTGGTCCAGCAGCACGAGTCAAATGTCCTTGTGCACAATCTCTTTAGCAATACAAAAAAAATGTAGTAAAAATAATGGTGTCAGTGACTCACATCTAATGCCTATTTTCATACTCTTTGTCTCAGTTACTAAACCAAAGTATTCTTCCAGAATTGCTGTTTTCTGAATTCCATGATTTGACATGTTTTAGCATTATATAGCCACATACAGTATTTTCCACTGTGTTTGCGTCGCTCCCACACTAAACTGAAACAAACCACACAAAAGCAACATTGATTGAAAGAACTGCCCTCCTGCCAAGCTCTGGAGACCCTCTGCTGACCTAATGCACCGAGACTGCAGGCATTGTGCAGATAAGTCCGCAATTGAAAGCCTGAACGACTACAGGCCCATAGCATTCACGTCTGTAGTCATGAAGTGTTTTGAGTGACTGGTGTCCCAGCACATCAGGGACTGAGTTCCCCCCTCCTTCAACCCCCACCAGTTCGCCTACATGGAGAACCGGTCCACAGAAGATGCCATCGCTACCACTCTCCACAGAGTGCTGAGCCACCTGGAGAACCCAAGGAGCTACGTGAGGATGTTCTTTGTGGACTGCAGCTCAGCTTTCAACACCATCATACCGGACATCCTGATAAACCAGCTGCACCTCCTCCAGATCCCCACCCCCACCCCCACCTGATCCTGGATAAAAAAATTTCTCACCAGTCGCCTACAGTCAGACTTGACCCCCACCACCCCTCCACACTGTCTCTTAGCACTGACTCCCCCCTGGGCTGCATGCTCAGCCCTTTAAGGCGCTTTTCCACTTGGAACCCAAAGGCCCCGTTTGGCCCCGATCGGCCTCCATTGTCCGGTTTCCCACTCGGAACCCAAAGGCCTCACAGTTCCCTTTTTCGGAACAGTTCCAGTTTAACTGACACTTTTTTCGGCACCGTAAAAAGCAGGTCGGAAGGCTCCCGGCCCCGTTTCGTCACGCCACTGCTGGTCATTCATTGGTCTGTGCGTAGCGTCATGAGAGTGGGCGTTACGTGGGCGTTACACTGACTTTCCAGAATCGCTTGCTGGTCGCCATTTGCAATTTTTCGTCAGTGAGCCCGCAAACAAGTGATATTATAAACCACAACGAGAGAATGACTTCACAGAAATCAGAAGAAATCCAACACCGCAGTCCAGCAGAGTTTCCTGTGCGTTTCGGCTGATGAGAGAATGCAGAGGGAAGCAGACTGAGCCTGCAGTGGTGCACAAACAGACGCACCAGAAATTAATTGAATGTGCAGCCGCGACGCACCCAACTTCAGCAGTTGAAGCCGTGATATTGTGATAGAATGGCTTAACAGAAATCAGCAGAAATCTAACACCGCAGTCCAGCAGAGTTTCCTGTGCGTTTCAGCTGATGAGAGAATGCAGAGGGAAGCAGACTGAACTTGCAGTGGTGCGCACAAACAGACGCACCAGAAATTACACGGAGACGCACCGGGAATTAGACCCAGCCACCCGAATTGAATTGAATGTGCAGCCGCGACGCACCCAACTTCAGCAGTTGAAGCCGTGATATTGTGATAAACAGGACGGTAAGTGATCTGATATTCATGCTTTATGTTATTTTTTCCAACAGTGGAAAGTTCACTTAGGACAGACGAAAACTTAATCGTGTTTAAACGATGACCTAGCTTAATGCTATGTCCGTCCTTGTATGTTGTTTTTTGTGTTGACAATATCTGATGAAATAGTTAGTTGTAATCCTGGTTAAAAGTTTTTTTATTTTTTTAGATTATGCTTCCACACCGACGGAGCCCACCTCCCGCGATACGAGCACCCGGCTTCTCCTGCTACGGATCTAGATCATCCGGCACCAGAACCAAGTCCAGCTCGCTCACAGTTTGGCACATCTCCGTCAACACTTTCACGCACAGGTAAAGCCCAATAGTCAAATAATATAATTATATTATATTGTAATAATGTAATACTCACGGTGTGGAAGATGTGTTCAATGACGAGACTTGAGTGTATTTCTCAGGTTCAGCTTTATTGCAGAACACAATCATCCAACATTCTCAAAAAGCAAGAAGAGGCAGAATAGTGTTACAGCTCACTCTTATACCTCCGAGGGATTAAGAACTCAAGTCACATGGTGCTTCTGCAAACATTCAATCACAATGCAAGTCTCTGAAGATTCACCATTGTCTCTTATTCTCTGGTGTTCTGGGAAACCCCCCAGGTCCTCTTCTCCGAGACGAGGGACCGACTTCACACCTCCTCGCCATCTCCTGTCGGCCCCGGTCGATCCAGACTCTTGTTCCTCCAGACGTGAAGCCCCAATCCACATAAGCCATACAATCCACATAAGCCATACATTTGTGGGAGATATGAACCAGACATATGTGCCACACTCTTGTGGGAAATATGAACCAAACATATGTGCCACATGACCCCCCCCCCCCCCCCAAACGTCTGCATGGGACAAACATACTCATAAATGCATACATAAAAGACATTACCACATAACCAACAATCAATCCCCCAATCTCTTAGGTCTGAGCTTCCTGCCGAATCTGCTGTAGGCCGGCTCCGCTGTGTCTGCAGCGTCTCCTCGCACCTGGGGATTAGATTTGTTTGCACATCTCTGTGGGAGCTCTGGAGCATGCCTTCTCGGTGGCCTGCCCCGGTGGGGGGCTTTCGCCAACTGCACTCGTTCATCAGCCAGGACAAAAGCAGGCTTGAGTCTGTTTATGCAAATTAGCTCCCTTCTGCCCCCCAAATCTAGCAAAAAATGCTTCTCATTTTTTTCCAGCACCCTGAACGGTCCATCATAAGGCGGTCTCAGCCCTGGGCGTTGTGCATCATGTCTAACAAAAACAAACTCTGCGTTTTTTAAAGCCTCTGGCACAAAAACGCGTGGAAAACTGTGATGCACTGGGCCAGGCAGCGTGTTTGATCCTGTGCCGCTCTGCAACAGCTGAGCGGGGGGGCAATTGGGCGCAGGATTTTCCGGGAGAAATTCCCCGGGCAAACGGAGAGGTTGTGCGAACACTAACTCCGCTGGGGAGGCTTGTAAATCCTCCTTAGGTGCAGAACGCAACCCCAATAAAACCCATGGCAGTTTGTCCACCCAATTTGTATCCGTGAGCGATGCTCTGAGGGCTGCTTTCAATGACCTATGAAAGCGTTCACATAAACCGTTGGCCTGCGGGTTATACGCGGTAGTGCAGTGTACCTTCACCCCTAAGCTGCGGGCCATAGACGACCACAGTTCGGAAACAAATTGAGGGCCTCTGTCTGACGTTATATCCGACGGAACTCCAAAACGCGCGACCCAAGCTGTTAAAAACGCGCGCGCAACCTCTTCCGCCGTTGTTGACGCCAGAGGTACCGCTTCTGGCCAACGTGTGGTGCGGTCCACCATCGTCAAAAGGTGTGTGTGCCCTTGAGACGAGGGAAGCGGGCCCACCAGATCAACATGCACATGATCAAACTGTTTAGCCGGGATGTGAAAAGGCTCCAAAGGGGCCCTCGTGTGCTTGTGTATCTTAGCCCTCTGGCATGCTACACAAGCCGCTGGCCATTCCTTGACCTGTTTGCGCAACCCCGGCCAGACAAATTTCTCCCCCACCATCTTGACTGATGCGCGCACCCCCGGGTGCGCCAGCGAATGGACCATGTCAAAAACGCGGCGGCGCTACGCGGCTGGAACCACTGGACGAGGCCGACCCGTGGAGACATCGCATATTAAGGGGGGCATACCTATTTGCTGCACCCTGTGCTCCAGCCTTAACCCTGTTGGTCCAGACTGGAGCGCGCGCACATCCGCGTCACCAACCTGTTCCGCAGCCATGTCTGCATAATCCAAACCTACGTGGACCGGGGCTGCGCGCACTCCCGCGTCACTGCCCTGGCCCACAGCCACCGAGTCTGCCCCCACGTGGCCTGGCGTTGCCACAGCACGTGAGAGACAGTCCGCCACTACATTGTGCTTGCCTGCGACATGCTGGATATCGGTGGTGAACTCCGATATTGCGGCTAGCTGTCTTTGTTGTCGGCCTGACCAAGGTTCTGAGATTTTGGCCATCGCAAAAGTTAACGGTTTGTGGTCCACGAAAGCGGTGAAACGACGCCCTTCCAGCCAGAACTGGAAATGGCGGATGGCCAAGTGTAGGGCTAAAAGCTCCCTGTCAAACGCGCTGTATTTACGCTCGTTATCGCGCAAGGATTTGCTAAAGAACGCGAGAGGCTGCCAGGTCCCTGCCACACACTGTTCAATGACTGCCCCCACCGCTAGGTCCGAAGCATCGGTGGTGAGCACCAAACGGGCTGTTGGAACCGGGTGCGCTAACAAAACGGCGCTTGCAAGGGCTGATTTAACCTGGGAGAAACGTGCTCCCGCTCCGGAGACCCTTCGACCTTATTCGTGGGTTTTTGTTTTTTCAGTGCCGCGTACAGTGGCTGCATAAGCCGCGCTGCGCTCGGAAGAAACCAGTTGTAAAAATTAACCATCCCTAGAAACTCCTGTAGCGCTTTTATCGTTTGAGGTCGGGGGAAATCTGTTATTGCGCGCACCTTCTCCTGCAGAGGAACCGCACCTTCAGGCGAAACGCGGTGCCCCAAAAAATCGATTTGCGCCACCCCGAACTGGCACTTCGCTGGGTTAATTATCAACCCGTGCTCTGCCAGTCTCCGAAAAACCGCTGTGAGGTGGGTTTCGTGTTCGTCCTCGGACGTGCTGGCTACCAAAATGTCGTCTAAATAGACGAACACGAAAGGCAGGTCGCGTAAAACAGCATCCATCATGCGTTGGAAAGTTTGCGCGGCGCCCTTTAACCCAAACGGCATGCGCAAAAACTCGAAAAGCCCAAACGGAGTTATTACCACGGTTTGGGGAATATCCTGCACGCGCACGGGGACTTGATGGTAGCCGCGCACCAAGTCTATTTTAGAAAAAATGCGCGCCCCCGCCAAATGAACTGAGAAATCCTGGATTTGCGGAATCGGGTAGCGGTCGTGTGCTGAGACGTTGTTCAACCTGCGGAAATCGCCACAAGGTCGCCACGAGCCATCAGCCTTTGGGACCATGTGTAACGGGGAAGCCCAGGGGCTGTTCGAGCGTCTAATTATGCCCAGTTTCTCCAGGTTGGCAAATTCCTCGCGCGCTATGGCCAGTTTAGCTGAGTCCAAGCGCTGGGCTTTTGCAAAAACGGGCGGCCCAGTGGTGGTGATAAAATGCTCCACCCCGTGTTTGGCCACTGTCGCCGAAAACTTTGGAACTGTGAGTGCTGGAAAGTGAGTGAGCAAAGCATGAAACTTACCACCTGCAGCTGTGACGTTGGCGTGTGCAGTCGGCGGAGCCACCCGAGCTGTGCAGGGGATAGAATGGAAAGAAAGTGGATTAACCAGACGTCCATTACCAAGATCAACCAATAAACCATGTGAGCACAAAAAATCAGCCCCTAACATGTTAAAACTGGCTGCTGCTACAATAAAGGTCCACTCGAATGAACGGCCCTGTAAGGACAGACGCATGGTCCTCTCACCGAAGGTCTTAATCGCTGAGCCATTCGCTGCTGATACTGACACCCAGGGAGCTTTGGACGGCATCAGCCGTTCCGCGTAGGTAGGCGTGATGAAACTCAGCTGGGAGCCCGTGTCCACGAGGAATTGTTTCCCCGAGTGTGCATCTGTCAGGTAAAGCAGCTTATTTTCTTCTCCGAGGGACGCAGCCACTACCGACCCCCGGTCTTGGCGTTTCCCTGACACTTGAAGCGGCACGGTGGTAGACATCTGTGTGCCCTCTCCGCAAAACGGCGGTGGTAGAAACACAGGCCGTCTTCAGCTCCGCGTCGCCTGACGCCTGTCGCCATCGGGTCGTCTGGCGCCGCCACCACTGGCTCCAAACCATCTCCGGGCGCCGTCTTCTGCTCAGCTGCCGCGGCCGAAACCGCGCTCCACTTGTGGGCGTCGACGAGTCGCTGTGCCTCCTTGCCGAGCCCATGGTAGTCCCGCTTGGCCAATCGGGGTGAGTCTGCCAGGGTCACTCTCACTGCTGGCGGCAGAGTCCGGAGGAAAAGGTGGGCGAAAATAAATTCGCCATCCTCGGAGTCTTTCAGTCTCATCATCTTCACCATCAGGTCTGCCGGTCTGTCGTTCTCTGACTCCGTCAACTCTAGGAGCCCCTCTGCTCGCTGTTGCACCGAGGGGGTGAAATGGCTGATCAGCGCCTCCTTCAATGCACCGTACTTGTCGGTGTCCGGTGGGTGGTTAACCAGGTCTTCCACCCTTCTGGACCGTGTGGCTGTCCAGCTTCGCCACCACATGGTAGAACCTCGTTTTATCCTTTGAGATTCTCCGGAGGTTGAACTGCGCCTCGACCGCGCTAAACCAGGAGCGCGGGCTGTGCTGCCAGAAATCAGGCAGCCGGAGCGTGGAGGCAGCCATCAGGCTGGCCTCTGATGAGCTCTGCTCGGGAGAATTCTCTCCGGCCATTCTTTGTCGTGGGTCACCAGTGTGGAAGATGTGTTCAATGACGAGACTTGAGTGTATTTCTCAAGTTCAGCTTTATTGCAGAACACAATCATCCAACATTCTCAAAAAGCAAGAAGAGGCAGAATAGTGTTACAGCTCACTCTTATACCTCCGGGGGATTAAGAACTCAAGTCACATGGTGCTTCTGCAAACATTCAATCACAATGCAAGTCTCTGAAGATTCACCATTGTCTCTTATTCTCCAGTGTTCTGGGAAACTCCCCAGGTCCTCTTCTCTGAGACGAGGGCCCGACTTCACACCTCCTCGCCATCTCCTGTCGGCCCCGGTCGATCCAGACTCTTGTTCCTCCAGACGTGAAGCCCCAATCCACATAAGCCATACAATCCACATAAGCCATACATTTGTGGGAGATATGAACCAGACATATGTGCCACACTCTTGTGGGAAATATGAACCAAACATATGTGCCACAACGGTACAGTTTATTGTTTCATGTAAAGCACATCAAAAAAGTCCAGCAATGCAATTGCATATTTAATCACAGGCATGGAAAAGCTAATGAGCTGTTGTAGCACAAAACTCATTATTTGAAAGTCAGCGTGCTTCATTTTCATGATTCAGTTGAGCCTACTGTATAAATGCATTCAGAATTTTTCCCATCCATCCATCTTCTACCGCTTCTCCGCGTCACGGAGGCAGCAGTTCAAGCAGAGAAGCCCAGACTTCCCTCTCCCCAGCCACCTGCTCCAGCTCTTCAGAGATGATAGACCAGCTGGGTCTCTCCACCATAGAATTTGGGTCACCTCTAGAATTTTTTGACCACCATAAAAAGCTAGGCATTTGAAACATAAACCCAGCTTTTACTAAATGTATTGTACAAATACACAGTTGTGATACTCATAAAAAAAGTAATTTTTTCAAACCCAGCACTTGACTTTCACCAGTGTGTGTCCCTTGTACAGGTACATCTCAAAATAACTGCATTGTCATGGTACAGTGTGTTTTTTGTGACTCACAAAAGACAGTGAAAGTCTTATAAGATGGTATCTGTCATAATCTTGACAATCCATATGGGTTTTATGTCAGGAGAGTTTCCTGGCCAAATCAAACACAGTGATGCCTTGTCCATTACACCAGGTTTTGATTGTTTAGGCACTGTGGGGCGATGGTCACTCCAGCTGGAAAATGAAATCCGTTTCTCCATAAATCCTCATACTTTTGAGAACACTCCTCTTTTTTTAATATCTATTTTTAACATAACCATTGATTTTTTCGAGAAAAGTAATTTTGGATATTCATGCGCTGTGAGCCAATAAATGATTAAAATGTAACAATACTTCACTGTCTGATTAATGACTCTGTATAATATATGGGTCTCACTTTCTGACATGTGTCCAAAAATATTTAACTTTTGTATTAGTTTTTGGGGATGTACTGCTACATGTTTTGAGGTTGATTTTACTGACACCAGCTCACATTTCTGTCTTGTAGGTAAGAGGAAGCGGAGCAACACAAAACAAGACCTTTCAACTATTTTTGCATCGATGCAAGAAGCAGAAAGGGAACAGCACTGTGAACAGATGGAGCTTCAGCGGGAACATCAACGTGAGCAGAGGGAGCTCCAGCGGCAACAGTTGGAACTCAATTCACTGCTTGTGGATGAGGTCCATCAGTCCAGGGAAGCCGAAGTTGCTGTACGAAGGGAGGAAATTGCGCAGAATGCTGCCCTCAATAACACTCTCATGGCAGTCTTTGAAACCCTCGCACGGCGTGTGTGACCCGTTTTCCCAACCATTATTATGTATACACTGTACATTAATCAATGACCAGTGTTAATAACGTTGAATAAACCCGTGACTGTTGACATCATGTGTTGTCTGTTACTACTAAGTTTTACACTGTCTTAAAACCCTTAAAAAGGTTGGGGAAAATTTGTCATTGCAGTGTGTTATGGAGTCCAATAACTGCCGACACATACATTAAAAGCCAGCCACTACTGACCAAGCTTTATATCCATGTGCAACAACAGGGACACCTAATATTTTAAGTTCTGTATTTGGAAATGTTCATATTGCCAACCCAGGTAATGGTTTTATCTGCACAAAATATTCAACTTAGCCATTGTAAGGACGGGTGAGTGTGGGGTGTACAGCAACAACTGTTTTGGTGCGCCTCACCCAATTCTGTACTCAGCATTAACAAGTACACTTTAAAGAAAATGTGGACTTGTAATTTTGTAAGATATTTTTTATTAGATGGCTGTCCCAGTACTTGTAACTATGATATTAAAGATCCACACGTCCACATTAAATATACGAAAAAATTGCGTCATTGCAATGGCACAAGGTTACATGAGATGAGTAATGCATAATAATACACAGCAGCCTCACCACCAAAATGATATTAAATAGCTCTTGGACTACTAATTGGTCCAGGGAAAATGGCGCAGCCTCAAGGGGAGTGTAGCACCGCCTCCAACTCCCTCAAAACCCCGCCTCCAACTCCCTCCTTCTCCCACCCATACTACAGTGAGCCTTGTGCTGTGGAAAACCACCAGTGCCGGAACAGGACTGTTCGGTCCAAGGCCAAACGAGGCCTTTGGGTTCCAAGTGGAAAAGTGCCTTTACTGTAATCCCGATACACTTTTGACTGTATTCCAACCCACTCAACCACCGTCGTCGTGAAATATGCAGACGATACCACCTTGGTTGGGCTCATCAACGATGACGATGAGAAGGCATACAGGGCGGAGGTAGAGAATCTGCTGCTATGGTGCCAAGCAAACAACTTGAAACTGAATATCCAAAAAAACAAAGAACTCATACTGGACTTCAGGAAGAACAGACAGGACCATCATCCCCCCCCCCGCCCCCCATAAATGGAAACCGCGTGGAAAACGTCCCCGCCTTCAGGTTCCTGGGCACCCACATCTCCTCTGACCTCTCCTAGACTGTCAACACCAAGGCCCTGGTGAAAAAAGCCCAGCAGCAGCTGCACTTCCTCCATGTCCTGAGGAAGAACAACCTGGACCAGAAACTGCTGCTGGCCCTCTATCACTGCTCAGTGGAGAGCGTGCTCATCTACTGTCTGGGTGTGTGGTACGCCGGCTTCGTGGCCAAGAACAGGAAAGCTGTGCAGAGGGTCATCGACACCGCCCAAAAAATTATCGGCAGTCCTCTGCCCTCCCTGGAAGACATCTCCAGATCCTCCTGTCTCAGAAGGATCAAGGCCATCACAGGAGACCCCTCACATCCCACCCACCACCTGTTCGACTTGCTTCTCTCTGGACGACGGTTCAGGTTGATCAGGTCCCACACCTCCAGACTGACAAATAGTTTCTTCCGCTGGGCCATCCAAACTGCAGACAGTCAGAGGCCCCACCCCCCTCCCTCCGAACGCTCACATGCTCAGAACTGAGGACCTTTTTATTATCACAATAACTCACCTGTCTTTGCACTCCACCCTTTCATGTTCATTTACCCATCCATAATTACCACTACTATGTATATTTTCTATAATCCTTGGGCCATTTTACACAATTGTGTGTTCAGTTGTGTGTCTGCACTCTGCACTCTTATGTACATACAATAGTTCCACCCACGTAGCCACTACTAGACCTGTGTATATTTCCATAATCTTGGGCTACTTTATTTTCATTTTATTTTTATTTTTATTTTACTTTATTTCAGTCGTGTGTTTAATTGTGTGTCCTCTCTTACTTTACTGTGCAGTAGCCTGGTGGAGCACCCAGAATTTTGTTGTACTGTACTACTGTACAATGGCAATAAAGCCTATTCTATTCTATTCTGTTCTATAATGGACATTAATATACAACAATTTAATTGTCAGTATTCCTGCTTGACTGAGGAATGTTCTTGATATGCTATCTGTTTAATGGGACTTATGAAAGGAGATATCCAAGCTGAATTCATAGCCAAAAAAACCTTGAAATTTTAGAGCACTTCATGCTCTAAAATTTCCTGGTAGACAACTGCGCTGACTTTGGTCTTGATAAAACACAGTGGACAAACACCAGCAGATGACCTCTGTTCAGATAAAAGTAAATTTTGCATTTCATTTGGAAATCAAAGTCCCAGAGTCTGGAGAAAGAGTGGAGAGGCACAGAATCTAAGTTGCTTGAGGTTTAGTGTGAAGTTTCCACAGTCAGTGATGATTTGAAGAACCATGTCATCTGCTGCCTTTGGTCCACTGTGTTTTATCAAGACCAAAGTCAGTGCAGTCGTCTACCAGGAAATTTTAGAGCACTTCATGCTTTCCTCTGCTGACAAGCTTTATGGAGAAGCTGATTTAATTTTCCAGCAGGACTTGGCACCCCCCCCCCCCTCCACTGCCAAAAGTATCAAAACTTGGTTTAATGACCATGGTATCACTGTGTTTGATTGGCCAGCAAACTCTCCTGACCTAAACCCCATAGAGAATCTATGGAGTATTGTCAAGAGGAAGATGAGACACCAGACCCAACAATGCAGACGAGCTGAAGGTCACTATCAAAGCAACCTGGACCTTTACAGGCTGATCACCTCCATGCCATGCCACATTGATATAGTAATTAATTGAAAAGGAGCCCTGACCAAGCCTTGAGTGTGTACATGGATATACTTTTCAGTTGGCCAACATTTCTATTAAAAAACTAATTTTTTAAAATTAATTTTATGTAATATTCTAATTTTTTGAGAAACTGATTTTGGGGTTTTCATGGGCTATAAGCCATAATCATCAAAATTAAAATAAATAAACACTTGAAATATATCACTCTCTGTGTAATGAATCTATATAATATATGGGTTTCACTTTCTGAAATGAGTGACCAAAAATGTTTAACTTTTTCATGATATTCTAATTTTTTGAGATGTACCTGTATAGAGTGATGATGCCCATGTTAAAAAAAAAAAATCCATCTCATCACAGAGCAATGGATAAGGATAGCCTTGATGTCAAGCTCACAGTGGGCACGAATCCATCCCTTCCTGGACATGGCACCGAGACCAGAGGAGAGTGGTCCAATAAGTTTGAGTTCATCTTGGCTGTTGCAGGACAAATCATAGGCCTGGGAAACGTGTGGCGTTTTCCCTACCTGTGCTACAAAAACGGAGGAGGTGAGTATCATCAAAATTATTAAAGGAGTCAGTGATTGCACTTTTTTCACATTTTAACAGCTCACGCATGTTGAAATGTCTGTGACATATTTTGTTCAGATGGTCTTTAATTATTTAATTACTGCAGCATTTTTCCCCAGCCTTTCTAATAACTGGTTTCAGTGCTTGTCCCTTGAAAATCTCTCAGACCGCATTCAACTCTGCCCACCCTCTTACATCACTACTGCTAACATTAGCTGCCTGTAGCTACCTAGTTCAGAGCCAACTAATGTAAATTTGTCTCAAAGAATGAATGAAATAATGCATAACTGGTGGACAGGGATGTGTGGTTTCAGTGGTCGATGGGATATGACTAGTCCCTCGAGTACAATAAACGCAGAAACATACAGTATGTGAATAAGTGGCTAAACTGCTAGCTTCAGCTAGTCATCTTGGATCACAGTCTAAGAAAATAAAACTTCAACCAAGCTAAAATATTGTCTAGAACAAATTTTATGGTCATGTGTTGTTAGACGAGTAAGGAGTCCAGTGGGGGTAAATAGAACTGATAGAAAATAGTGATTCAAACCGGTCAGCCTGTCCATCACCCTCTTCCCCTCACAGCCTTCCCAAGGCGAGCTGTGACTGGTTAACAATGATCGACTCGGACAGCTTCATGCTAGTGCTAATGGTTCAGTGTAAAATTACAGTAAAAATATAACAAAATAAGCAAGAATAAAGCAAGATATATTATCGACTGTGGATTAGTGAACCAAGTGGAAACAGGAATGTCTATTCGGTTGATTGAAATCTGAAGAAAATTACAATATAAACTGCACTTGGTGCAAGCTTCCTCATACCACTGTTAGCCTGAAAGCTAACGCCTCTGGCTCCCATCCATCTCCATGACAGACAGCTGTGCTGGCCAATAATAGAGCAGAACCTGGAAGAATTAAAATGGGCAGAAACAATATATTCAATTCAATTCAATTCAACTTTATTTATATAGCGCCATTTCACAACAACAGTCATCTCATAGCACTATCAACTGTAGGGAGGACCCCCACAGTTGTAGAAAGACCCCAACAATCAGGCGATCCCCTGTGAGCAAGCACTTGGCGACGGTGGAGAGGAAAAACTCCCTTTTAACAGGAAGAAACCTCCAGCAGAACCAGGCTCAGGGAGGGGCAGTCATCTGCTGCGACTGGCTGGGGGGTGAGGGGATAGAGAAGAAGAAAAGAACAGACATGTAGAGAGCAAACAGCACGATGGGGACTCAATCTATGGGAGAGAACAAACAAATGTTAATGACCAGCAAAAAAAAAATATTTCATAGAGTGAGGAAAGGAGTGAGGCCCAGTGCATTACTGGAGGTCCCCCGGCTGACTAAACCTATTAGCAGCATAACTAAGGGAGGGTTCAGAAAACACATGATCCCTCCCTAATTGTAGGCTATATCAAAAAGGTAGGTTTTAGCCCTATTCTTAAAAACAGAGATCGAGTCTGACTCCCGAATCCAGATTGGCAGCTGATTCCACAGGAGAGGAGCTTGATAACTGAAGGCTCTGCCTCCCATTGTACTTTTGGAGATTCTAGGTATTACAAGTAAACCTGCATTTTGGGAGCGTAGTGCTCTGTTAGGATGATACGGTAGTATCAGATCTTTTACATAAAAAGGAGCCTGATTGTTTAGAGCTTTGTAAGTAAGAAGAAGGATTTTAAACTTAATTCTAAACTCTATGGGAAGCCAATGAAGGGAGGCCAGAACCGGAGAGATATGATCTCTCTTTCTAGTACCTGTTAAAACTCTTGCTGCAGCATTTTGGATCAGCTGAAGACTTTTTAAAGATGTTTTAGGACAGCCTGATAATAAAGAATTACAATAATCTAATCTCGAGCTAACAAAAGCGTGGATCAGCTTCTCAGCATCACTCTGAGACAAGATGCTCCTAATCTTGGCAATATTACGCAAATGATAGAAGGCAGTCTTAGAAACAAATTTAATATGTGAATTGAAGGACAAATCCTGATCAAAAATAACTCCAAGGTTCCTCACAGAGCTATTAAGAGAAAGAGTAACTGCATCCAAACTGAAAGTTTGATTTGGAAAGGAATTTCTAAGGTTTTTTGGACCAACAAGAATGACTTCAGTCTTATCTGAATTTAATAGCAGGAAATTACAAGTCATCCAAACTTTGATTTCCTTAAGACAGGCTTCTAACTTGGCTAATTGATTAGTATCATCTGGCTTCATTGACAGGTATAATTGTGTGTCATCTGCATAACAGTGAAAATGTATACAGTGCTTTCTAATAATGTTGCCTAACGGAAGCATATATAAACTAAAAAGAGTAGGGCCAAGCACAGATCCCTGTGGAACTCCATGACTAAGCTTTGAGCTGAGAGAAAACTCATCATTTACATGAACAAACTGGAACCTATCAGATAAATAAGATCTAAACCACTGCAACGAAGTTCCATTAAGTCCAACATAGTGTTCTAATCTATCAAGTAGAATATTATGATCAATAGTATCAAAAGCTGCACTAAGATCTAAAAGGACAAGTACAGAAACTAGTCCATTATCAGATGCAATGAGGAGGTCGTTAGTGACCTTCGCTAAGGCTGTTTCAGTGCTATGATGGATTCTAAACCCAGATTGAAACTCCTCAAATAAACCATTTCCCTGCAGGTGGTCAAATAATTGCGTAGCAACAACTCTTTCTAAGATTTTTGAAATGAAAGGGAGATTAGAGATTGGTCTATAGTTAGCTAAAGCTCCTGGATCTAGCGTTGGCTTTTTGAGTAAGGGTTTAATTACAGCCGTTTTAAAAGCCTGTGGTACATGGCCTAAAGTTAATGAAGAATTGATTATATGAAGAATAAAGCTACCAATAAGTGGGAAGACTTCTTTAAATAACCTGGTAGGAATAGGGTCTAAAAGACAAGTTGAAGGTTTGGATGAGGAAACTATTTTGTCTAACTCACAAAGGTCGATTGGAGTAAACTCATCAAGACAGACATCAATAGAAGGAGTTGTAGTAGTTACAGTATTTAAGTTAACTGTGGGAAGAATCTGATTGATTTTATCTCTGATGGATGAAATTTTATTATTGAAAAAGTTCATAAAGTCCTGACTAGTAAGCTCTAAGGGGATGCTAGGATTGACAGAGTCCTGACTCTTTGTCAACCTGGCTACAGTACTGAAAAGAAACCTGGGATTATTCTTGTTCTCTTCTATTAATGCAGAGTAATAACTCGTTCTAGCTTTTCTAAGAGATTTTTTATAAATTAAAAGATGATTTCTCCAAGCTAAATAGATTTCATCTAAATTAGTAGAGCGCCATTTTCTTTCTAATTGACGAGTCTTCTGTTTTAAGCTACGAGTTTCTGTGTTGAACCAAGGAGTTAAAAATCTCTGATTAGACTTTTTCTTTTTTAAGGGGGCCACCAAGTCTAGAGCCTGATGCAGAGAAGCTGAAACACTATCCACCATGTTATCAATTACAGAAGGAGCAAGCTGTCTATAGCTTATTTCCGTTGTGTTGACACATGGCATAGAGGAAACAATCTGCATAAATTTGGAAACAGCATCATCTGAGAGGCATCTACTGTGATAATATTTTTCTTTAGGAGCCAAATAGTCAGAAATAGTAAAATCAAAGGTTAACAGACAATGGTCTGACAGTACAGGGTTATGAGACACTACAAGATTTTCTATTTCTATGCCATATGTCAGAACAAGGTCCAATGTATGGTGGAGGTAATGAGTAGAATTTCCTACTTTCTGAGAAAACCCAATCGAGTCTAATATTGAATTAAAAGCCACATTAAGGCAGTCACTATCTACATCCACATGTATATTAAAGTCCCCTACTATAATTATTCTATCAGATTTCAGCACTAAATCAGCTAAGAAATCAGGAAATTCGGATAAAAATTCTGAATAGGTTGATGGGGGACGATAAACTATGGCAAATAAAATTGGGTTTAACCTGGAATTGCTAAAGTGCCCAATACTGAGGACCAGGCCCTCAAAGGAATTATAACATGTTTTTTGCTTTACATTAACTAGTAATTTGGAATGGTAAATTGCTGCTACTCCTCCTCCACGACCAGAACTTCTGGGATTTTGACAGTTTAAATAACCAGAGGGAGTTGATTCATTTAAACCAACATAATCCTCTTGTCCTAACCAAGTCTCTGTAAGGGAAATTAAATCAATCTGATGATCAATTAACAGATCATGGACTAACAGAGACTTGGGAGTTAGAGACCTAATATTTAATAAACCACATTTAATTTTTAAATTATGAGGAGGAACAGAGGCCAAATCATTCAATTTAGAGGCTTTATGTTTAATTTGAGTTTTACCAATATTTTGCTTTATCACTTTGGGATGCTTATACATTATATTTTTATTTACTTTGGAGGGAGCAGACAACGATTCTCTGATGGGGAAGACAGGGGCTAAGCTGAGGGGTGGCAGATGAAGAGGAGCTGCAGAGAGGCGTGTAAGACTGCGACTCTGCTTCCTGGTCCCAACTCTGAGTAGTCATGGTTTTGGAAATTTGGATAAAAAAGATGCCAGATTGTTAGATAAATGAGAAGCACCATCCAAAGTGGGATGAATGCTGTCTCGTCTCATAAGACCAGGTTTTCCCCAAAAAGAGCTCCAATTGTCAATGTAGCCCACGTCATTTTTAGGACACCACACAGACAGCCAGCGGTTCAAGGATGACGAGCGACTAAACATGTCATCACTGGTCAGATTGGGGAGGGGCCCAGAGAATACTACAGTGGCAGACATCGTTTTGGCAAAGTCACACACCGATTCTACATTAAGTTTCGTGACTTCCGACTGCCGGAGACGGATGTCATTAATGCCGGCGTGAATAACAATTGTGGAATATTTACAGTTACTTTTAGCCAGCATTTTCAAATTTGACTCGATGTCGCCTGCTCTGGCCCCAGGAATGCATGTGACTATGGCCGATGGAGTCTCTAGGTTCACGTTTCTGACTACAGAGTCGCCAATGATCAGAGTTTTTTCCTCAGCGGGTGTGTCGCTGAGCGGGGAAAAACGATTAGAAACGTGAACAGATTGGTGGTGAACCGGGGCTTTGCGACTAGGCTTCCTTCTCACCGTCACCCACCCAGTCTCCTCGCTGCTAAGGAGAGCCGGGGAACCGGTGACAGGGGGACCTAAGCTAGCTAGCTCCGCTGCAGCTAATGGGCGTCCGTCGAGATTAACTGGCGCAGACGGTGTTTCAATGCAGCGGAGCCGGGATTCCAAATCAGACAACCTCGCCTCGAGCGCCTCAAAAAGACAACATTTATTACATTTACCGTTATCACTAAAAGAGGCAGAGGTGTAGCTAAACATCTGACAGAGAGAGCACACCAGAGGAGGAGAGGAAAGAGAGCTAGTAGCCATAGCTAGTGGCTCGAGAGCTGGAGAGCAAACCACACAGGCAGACAGCAAAACAGGAAGTGACGATCTCAGCCAAGGGGGGCTTCTTGGATATAAAGGCTGTGGGTTGTTTTTAATAGAAGTGAGTGTTTTGATATTTTTTCAATAATCATATGACCAAAAGATGCATTTCAGAAGGTTAAAACCTACAAGCATACCTTTTTTCAGTCAATGACCACTTTAAGAAAATATAAATTTTCCTGCAGAATTCCTAAAAACGTTAATGTTAACTTTTGTTTCTCTCCAGGAGTGTTCTTCATCCCCTACATTCTCTTTCTCTTTGCCTGCGGCATCCCCTTGTTTTTGCTGGAGACAGCTCTTGGACAGTACACTAAACAAGGTGGAATCACGTGCTGGAAGAAAATCTGCCCCATTTTTCAAGGTTAACATTCTAAATATCAAATCAAACTAAATAGTAAGATGCCACATGAAGAAGTGTTAAAATTACAGTGGTTTATAATTGACAAGGTGATGTGCTACCTCATGAATTAATTCTTACTAATCTAAAAAAAATTCTGTTTGACCCTAAAAAAATACAACAGAAAATGTTGCATCTTGCTCATTTTATTTTTGATTTTTAATTTATGAGGAAAACCTCACAAATTTATGAGAGCAGAGTCTCAAATGTACAAGAAAAAAGCCCTAAAGTAGCATTACGCACAAATTATGAGAAAAAGTTGATTAAAGTGGGAAAAAAAACTTTTGAAAAAATCTTTCAAATTTAATAGTTAGTAAATTTAGAACAAAATTGTCATAAATTTAGTAGAAAAACCTCAAACTGTCCAGACTAAACTCATATCTCAGTAACTTAACTATTTTGGGGTAACTAACTACTCATGTATTTTTGAGTGGTAATAGTATATAAGATAACCTATGTTTACTTGTGTACAGTTTCAGGCAACTCTACCACCTAAATTAGATTTTTTTATTGAAAATGTGGAAATTTTTGTGGGAATTTGGAGAGTTCTCATAAATTATCTACTTTTTTTAATGATTATTTTTATTACCTCCACCAAGGAAGGAGGTAATGTTTTTGGAAACGATTGGTTTGTCTGTCTGTCTGTCTGTCTGTTAGCAACATTACTCAAAAAGTTCTGAACGGATTTTGATGCGTTGATGAGAATTTGCAGCAGGTTTTAGAGGTGGTCACAACTGAAATGGAAAAATTAACGCAGTGGTTCAACAAAAATAAATTATCTCTAAATCTAAAAAAAACAAAGATTATGTTGTTTGGAAATTACAAAATAAATCATGAAATAATGGTAACGATAGATGATACCAGAATAGAAACAGTACAGGAAAATAAGTTTCTGGGGGTGACGCTAGACAATAAAATCTGCTGGAAACCTCACATCAGTCACATCCGGGCCAAATTAGCAAAATGTATAGGCATACTGGGGAAGACAAGACACATCTTGGACTATAAATCACTGGTCTTATTGTACAATTCACTGTTTTTACCTTATCTTAACTACTGTGTAGAAGTCTGGGGAAAAACCTACAAGACCAACCTACAGTCAATATGCACATTACAAAAAAGAGCTATAAGGATAATAAACAATGCAGGATATAGAGACCATACCAATTCGTTGTTCTTAAAGTCACATGTCATAAAGTTCATCGATTTAGTTAAATTTAAGACAGCACAAGTAATGTACAGGGCAATTAATAATCAACTACCAACTAATATACAAAAAATATTTTAAAAAAGAGACAATGATCATAATTTGAGGGGAGACTTAAACTTTACAAAACCCAAGATACGTACAACCAAGAAAAGTATGTGCATATCTGTCTGTGGGGTGGATCTGTGGAACAGTCTAGAGCCGGAACTGAAACTATGTACAAACAGAAATCAATTCAAAAAGAGGTATAAGCACCATTTGCTGAAAGGATATATGTTAGAAGGGTAGTGGTTATATGTACGATTCATTATGTTCACTCTGGGATATTATGGGACACTATAGAATGGTGGGTGGGACAGCACTGTGTATATCTGTGTTGTTTGAGGCTGGTTTTGATGTATGGACTTCATTGTATGTTAGAATGGATGGGTGTTAATGTTGATTTGTAAAAAATACAGTAAATTGTTTACTTGGGGTCTTAAAGGTGGTAATTTGTATAAAATTCACATGGGTGTATCTATGGAAAAGAAGAGATGGAATTAATAAGTGTTCACTTCTTCCTTCTCCCTTTCGAACAGTGTATAATGTTACTTTATTGCATTTGCCATTTGCTTGTATTTGTTATATTTTGTGTTCGAAATAAACTATCTATCTATCTATCTGATGCCATTTTCAGGAAAGGTGTGTAATGGCACGGGGAACAGATGATTAGATTCTGGTGGTGATCCAGATCATGATCTGGATCCAAGAATTTTTTTGAAAATTGTTTTTATATTAATATGGCACTTTTCATGTATTGCCCCTTTAAGACGTGTTCACTGAGTTACGAGCATCGCCACACCATAGGCCCACGCATGTCCACAACTTCCGGGTTGTGGATATGCATAGTATGTGATGACTAACATTTTTTCATCTGAAGATGCCAAGAAAAAGCAGGACGGGGTGACCTAGCAGATAAAAAATTTTAAAAAAAAATTACAATAACCTGTTTGCATAAATATACACACCCTTAAACTAATGTTTTGCAGTACCTTCGGCTTTTATAACAGCACTCAGTCTTTTTGGGTGGGAGTCTATCAGCGTGGCACATCTTGATATGGCAATATTTGCCCACTCTTTGCAAAAGCGCTCCAAATCTGTCAGATTGCGAGGGCATCTCCTGTGCATAGCCCTCTTCAGATCACCTCACAGATGTTCGATCGGATTCAGGTCTGGACTCTGGCTGGGCCATTCCAAAACCCTAATGTTCTTGTGAAGCCATTCTTTTGTTGATTTGGATGTGTGCTCTGGGTTATTGTGGTGCTGAAAGATGAAGTTCCTCTTCAGCTTTCTAGCAGAAGCCTGGAGGTTTTGGGCCAACGCTGACTGGTATTTGGAACTGTTCATAATTCCCTCCACCTTGCCTAAGGCTCCATTTCCAGCTCAAGAAAAACAGCCCCAAAGCATGATGCTGCCACCACCATGCTTCACTGTAGGTATGGTGTTCTTTTGGTGATGAGCATTGTTGTGTTTGTGCCAAATATACCTTTTGGAATTATGGCCAAAAAGTTCAACCTTGGTTTCATCGGACCATAACACATTTTCCCACATCCGTTTGGGAGATTTCAAATGTGTTTTTACAAAATGCAGCCGGGCTTGAATGTTTTTCTTCGTAAGATAAGGCTTCCATCTTGCTACATGTACTAAACAGCCAGTACTTGCCAGAAATTCCTGCAGCTCCTTCAATGTTGCTGTTATAAACCTTATTAACCAAGATTGCCAGGGGAGATAAACGGACATAACACAACAACTGGCTACAGCACAAAAAAAAAAAGAATCAACTCACAAAATAAGCACCAAGGGACTGCTGGTTGTCAAAATAATAAGTGCAGATTTATTTACAACTGAGCACCAAAACTAACAGAGGAGAACTCAGAATAAGGAGGCAACAGCTTCAGGGTTCTCCCAGGCCAAAATAACAAACAAAACCCCCCTCTCTTTCTAGAAAGGAAAAGAACTACGCTAGTGAAATAAAATACAAAAGCTTACCTGCCTGGCTTGCCACAAAACAGGAGGAAAAGTGAATCAAAAAGAAAAGGCAGAGAACCCCTACAGTTGCACCTTTTACAACAAACACTTCAAGGTGCATAGGCACTAAATAGGCCGGCAAATACTGAAGCCTAATGCACTGGTTAAAAAAAAAAAACTATACCATAGCAGTCTACACACTCTAAAGCCCAGTGGCCAAATGGCAAAGAAAGCTGGATCCAGGATCTTCAAATAGGGTGCCCGGTAATGGGTTGATGCAAAGCAGCAGCAGGAGCCCAGGTGAGTAGTTCAGGGTCCCCTCAGGAGTGTAGGAGAAACCTGGTTCACCAGGGTTGATGCCAAACAGCTGTGGAAAACCCAGGGGTGTGGTTCAGGGTCCCCTCGGGAGGGTAAGAGAAACCTGTACAGGGGAGAGAAGAGAAAAAGAGTACCACTCTTCCCAGAAGAGAGAAACGCCGTTAATACTCATCACCTCCTCCCATCAAGATAACAAACAGTTTGTTACTTATAATCGACCCTCATCATTTTCCCAATGAAATTTACTAAGACTACACTCTAGATAGAGCGTCAGCAACTGTTATCTGTACCCTTGTTGCGTCTGATTTTAATGTTGTACTCTTGAATCAGCAATGCCCAGCACATCAGCCTCTGGTTATGGTTGTACAGTACATGCGACTGAGGAATACCAGAGGATTGTGGTTGGTGAAGATAACCGTGGGATCTGTAGTGGAGCCAACATAAACTTTGAAATGCTTGAGAGCAAGGAGCAGAGCCAGAGATTCCTTCTCAAGAGTAGAGTAATTAAGTTGATGTTGCTTAAACTTAACTGAGAAGTATGATACAGGATGGCTGATGTCATCTGTTCCATCCTGCAGTAGCACCGCTCCAGCTCCAGTAGCACTTGCATCCACTTCAATCTTAAAAGGTTTTGTGAAGTCAGGGGCAGTCAGTACAGGAGCACTACAGAGGTGAGACTTGGTACAATCAAAGGCATGTTGACATTTTGGGGTCCACACGAAAGGTTCTTTTGGGCTGCATAACAGTGAGAGGAGCTACAACCACTGAAAAATTGACAAAAACACCTGTAATAACCAACCAATCCTAGGAACCGGTGCCGCTCTTGTCGGGTGCTGGGCACAGGATAGGACAGAATAGCCTCCACCTTTGCAGTCAAGGGACATACTTCTCCATGTCCAACTTGCTTCCCTAGGTAGGTCACAACAGCTTTCCCAAACTCACACTTTGCCAAGTTCAGGGTCAAAGAGGCTTGGTCTAGACGAGCAAAGACAGTGGTTAAGCTCGTGATATGCTCAGACCAGTTAGATGAATAAACCACAACATCATCCAAGTATGCATTACAGTTAGGGATGCCACTCAGTACTGTATTCATCAGTCTTTGGAAAGTTGCTGGTACGTTACGCATTCCAAAAACCATCACAGTATACTGGAGAAAATGATTTAGTGTAACAAAAGCTGAAATTTCAGAAGCTCTTTGAGTGAGGGGAACCTGCCAATACTCCTTTAACAAGTCCACCTTTGTAATGTATGTTCCCCCCCCCCCATGCTGTCAATACAGTTTTCCATATGTGGTAAAGGGAATGAGTCGGGTACCGTGACTGCATTCGCCTTATGGAAGTCGGTGCAAAACCGTGGTGTACCATCTGACTTGGGCATTAGCAGGCACGGAGAACTCCATGAACTATGGCTAGGCCAACCCATTCTGCAACAAATACTCTACCTCTTTCTTCATCAGCTCTCTCTTCTGTGGAGGGCACCAGTAGGTGTGCTGCTTGATGGGGAAGGTGTTCCCAACATCTATATCATGCTCCAGTACAGTGGTGCGGGAGGGCACATCTCCAAAGAGAGCAGATTGGGACCCAATCAGATTCTTCACATCCTCCTTCTGGTCATCTGAAAGGTCAGAGAGGTGAGTATCTAGGTTGTTCAGAATTGTAGAGTTTGGTAGCCTGACACATTTAAGGTCATCACGGATCTTCAGCCCATCATCATGGTCTACTGGAACAAACAGCGTAGAGGCAGAGGACATAGAGTTAATCCCATGTTATTGGTCAGGTGAACATGACGTGTCTTGCTCATTTTCTCTAACAGGAAACAGCTTAAGCATATTTATGTGGCATATACGTATCTGACACCCCCGGTCAGGAGTGTGGATGATATAGCTTGAATCATTGGCTTTACTTTTAACTACATATGGGCCAGAGAACTGGGCAGAAAAGGCCGGACCAGATGTAGGCAGTAGCACATGAACTTTATCACCGGCCTGAAAATTGCGTTGGATTGCTTTTTTGTCATATAGCCGCTTCATATTTTTCTGAGACCTCGAAAGGACTTCTTTGGCTATGGAACAGGCATGATGTAAACATTCATGACACTGCGTGACAAAGTCCAGAACATTGGCCCTATGTGACTCACCAGTTGACAGAAGTTGCTCCTTCAGCATTTTAAGTGGCCCCCACACACTATGCCCAAACACCAACTCAGCTGGACTGAAACCCAGTGATTCCTGTTTTGCTTCACTGACTGCAAACAACAAAAAGGGGAGCCCCTCATCCCAGTCTCTCAGTTTCCAGGCAGCATTTGCACATCATCACTTTGAGGGTCTGATGCCACCTTCCCAATGCTCCTTGTGATTGAGGGTGGTATGGGCTGGATACCACATGTTCAATACCCAGTGACTGCAATGTTTGCTTAAACAACTTTGACTGAAAGTTGGTACCCTGGTCTGTCTGTACCACTTTAGGAAAACCAAAAAATGTGAAGAATTTAAGCATGGCCTTAGTTACAGCAGGGGCAGTGATTTTCCTGAGGGGGACAACTTCAGGGAAACTTGTGGCTGTACACATTAAAGTTAATAGGAATTGATTACCAGCCCTTGATTTGAGTAGGAGACCCACACAGTCTATGATAAACCATTCAAATGGTTCCCCCACTACAAGTATTGGATTAAGAGGAACAGGTGGTACAGTTTGATTGGGTTTACCCACAATTTGACAAACACTGCAAGTTCTACAAAACTTTGCCACATCTTTCTTCAATCCGGGCCAGAAGAAATGTTGGAGAATGCTGTCATAAGTTTTTGTAACCCCCAAATGGCCAGACCATGGATGTTCATGTGCTAACTGTAATACCTTCTGTCAGTGATTAGCAGGAACCACTAACTGATGCACTACTCCCCAGTCATTTACAGAGGTCTGGAAGCCCATTGTCTCATTAACAGACCCTTGTCCAAGTAGAAGGAGTGAGCCTTCTTTTTATTTGACAATTTAGACATTTGTGCAAAACAACTGGTTATGGTAACATCAGATTTTTGGTCTTTAATCAAGGACTCACATGATATGGGTGATGACGAGGACTCAGTGGAACCTGTTAGAGTTAGTTCAGGAGGCACAGGCTTCTCAGGGTCACCTGGGAGAGGTTTATCTTCTGAAATGGTAGGTGCCAGTACAGAGTCAGCCAAAGTTACTTCCTCCAGCCTGCAAGCCTGGGATCTGGTAAGGACACCAACATAAAATACTTCTGGATGGGTCTTCAAAACCTCATTTGTATCAGGTGAGAGATTAGAAGTGTCCAATACCTCAGGGTTAGGCAGAACCTGCCCACCAGCTAAATCATTCCCCATAATGAAGTCAATCCCTGGCACAGGAAATCAGTGACGAACAACAGCATTGAAAAATCCTGATACTAACTTTGACTGGACATGAACAGGATGAAGTGGAGCAGGTACATATCCCATACCAATGCCACGAGTAATGGTACTCACATTGCAATCAGAGGCAGCATTGAGAGGCAAAAGGTTGGCCAGGATAAAAGATTGAGATCCACCTGTGTCTCTCAATATCTTTGCTGGTCTCTGGTCTTTTTTCACTCCTGTCAGCGACACAAATCCATCAAAAATAAATGGCTTAAAACATTCATCAGGCTGCCCCTTAGCCAAGGGTTGAGGGGAACTCAGTTTTGATCAGTTTAACACTTTTAGCTTGCTGTAACTGTTTCTTCCTCTTCAAAATCAAGCAATCAGAAATAACATGACCATTTTCACGGCAGTAAGCACACTGTTTTTGAGAACTTATGTTGGAGGGAGCACTTTTGTTGCCACTAGGGTTTTGCAGTGGTAACCTAGCAGTCTTCTGGGGATAATTAGGGATAGGCATTTCTCGCTTACCCACCAAGACGTTTTTGTGTGTTAAGGTGAATTCATCTGCCAGGATTGCGGCTTCCTGTAGGGTGGACGCTTTCTGTTCATTAAGATAGAGTGCAGTTTGGTCTGGCAAACAGTTTTTAAAATCCTCCACCAACATTAGCTCCCTTAATGAAACAAAATCACAAGCTTTTGTTGAAGAGCACCATCTATTAAAAAGTATTTCCTTTTCTAGGGCAAATGCAACAAAACTCTGACAGAAAGGTTTCCTTTTATTACGAAAGTGCTGCCTGTACTCTTTAGGAACCAATTTACATGCCCTGAGGATTGTGCTTTTAAGCGTTTCATAATTAAGACCATCCTCAATAGAAAGAGATACACACGCTTCTTGTGCCTTACCAACCAGTTTGCATTGGAGGAGAATAGTCTGGGCATCCTTAGGCCACTGTAAGGCAATAGTAACCCATTCAAAATTGTTGAAATAGGTTTCCACTTCAGTCTCCCAAAATGGAGGAACCAGAGCAATGCACTTGCTGATATTAAATACTGGAGGAGTTGAGGCTGAGGGAAGAGATGAGGAAATATTGGAAAATATTTCTATGGGCGGTGCGGTTGGGCAGTGGTTAGCACAGTGGCAGCACAGGAACTCACCCTTGGCCATGGGATCCCTGGTTCGATCCCAGCCCCTGACCAACAGTGATCTGTGTGGAGTTTGCATGTTCTCCCCGTGTCTGCATGGGTTTACTCCGGGAGTTCTCCGGTTTCCTCCCACAGGCCAAAAACATGCAAGTTAGGTTAACTGAAGACTCTAAAGTGGCCCTAGGTGTGAATGTGTGTGTGAATGGTGAAGGGAGAGCGCCGTACCATGGCTGCTTCATCCATCCAGGTGGATGCCCTCAATTTCCCTTCTGGGGATCAATAAAGTATACAAAATCAAAAATCCAAAAAAAAAATATTAACATCAGGTTTTAAAGGCACCAAGGAGGGCTCAGTAGCTCTTTTCTGAGCTGAGTAGGGCTGAGTATGGCTGTGATATGACTTTAAGAGACTGGTCGCCGCTGACTGGTCAGGTCGTAACGTCACGAAAGCGACTTTTTCTGCTGAATTTACTCCACGACCGCCATTTGTAGTTGTTCAGCCAGTGAACACAGTGTGCCCCTTTAATACAGTATATTATATTAATATACTGTATAATATACTTATATAATAATATACTCCTAATATTATATATTAGGAGGTGCGCAATTTTCTTTCTATATTAGGCGACGATCGCATCCAGCACGAGTTGGACGGATCTACTCGAAATGCAGGTGTCCGAGCAGATGGGTTCCCAAGGGCACATCCGTACTGCCAAACAGTGTCGGGAGAAGCTGAAAAAGCTGAAAAGCGATTACCGAGCAGTGAAGGACCACATTGCTCGAAGTGCAGCGGATCGGAAGGAGTGGAAGTGGTTCGCTGAGAGACATTGGGCTCGACACAGCCACAGTCACGGCCACGGCCTTGGAAACCGTGGATGGTGAGTGTTGTTTTGATATTGCGCATCTTTTCGCCACTTTATCCTTTCTGTGCCAAGCTCACTGTTTTTAAGAAATAGGAAGGTTGTTAGATTGTGGGTAATGGTTGTTACTGAGGCTTGCCTATTGTTTTGCAGCCAACTGCAGATTCACGCTTGCTTTGTGTGTAGTATTAGCGCGAACAAAACGCTGAATTACGCTTATTGTATTCCAGTTAAAAACTTTAGAGTGTTGTGTACATGTTGCACTTTGGCGTTAAGTTTTAAATTGCGTGCATTTTCTTTCTAGAATCGCAGTTCATATCACAGGGGTCCACCTCAGTGGACATGGGCACACCGGACTCTCCTGGCGCTGCGTCTGCGTCTGCCGGAGCACCCGCTGGATCGACTACGATGTCAGCCACATCACCAGCTCCATCTGGATCACGTTCAAGTGCCGGTAAGGCACAATAACCACGATTTTTTTTTTGGTTGAAACAGGTCCAGCGGAAACCAGGGTCGAAAATCCATCCATCCATCCATCCATCTTCTACCGCTTAATCCTTTACAGGTCGCGGGGGGGCTGGAGCCTAACAAGTTATGTACCAAATTGATTAATGCAATTTCCTGTAGCTGCATATTAATTAATTGAAAATGTCTTTTTAAATGTACAAAAAGGTTATTCTTTGGTCTTCACTTATCGGTGTTCCACAACCATTTTTAGGTGTGGTGATTGAAGTGCTGTTGTAACTCCTGTTTTAGAAAAACAAATAAAGCGCATGAACTGCCGTTGAAATCCACATGCTTCATTGAAATGCTTCGCGTCAGCTGACTGTATTAACCCATTCAGATTTCTGCGGCCACACTACAAGCAACTAGTTTAAACATTACCCATCCATCCATCCATATTCTTAATCTTAATCCTTTTTAGTTTTGCAGGGGGGCTGCAGCCGAAGACAGCACCCTGCGTGTTGCAAAATCTGCTCTACTGAGGGGCAGCAACATGACAGTTCAGCTTATATACAGCAATGAAGCATAATATAATAGTGACATTCCACCACAGACTTTCACCTGTGTAATTCCATAATATATGTAGTGATCCAGCTTTAACGACCATGCCTTTCTGTCTTTCCATCTAGGCAAGACGAAAACAGACAACTCCCATCGCTGACCTTACATTAGCGATGGTCAACATGCATGACGAAGAGATGCGGCTCTTGGAACGGCAACATGACCAGCGGCAAGAACACCATCAGGAGTACATGCAGCATTTGCGACAGGTGGCCGCAGATGTGCGGGCAGATGCGTGTGAAGCCCTGGAGCAGGACGCTGTGTTACGAAGGGAAGAGCTCGCAGAGATGTCATCATTCAACAGAGATTTCCTGACCCTATTTGGCAGGCTTGTGGACGCATTTAGCAGTCGGCGTGTCTAACCATGTCTCCCCACGCCCAGTCTGTTTTTTTGTTTGTGAAATTTTGCTTCTGGAATAAAATTGTATTGTTTGCATCAAAAGTCTGGTTTATTTGTTATGACACCATATGAGAAAAGCCAATAATTACATACACATTCCATTCTCTGTTCACTCCACATGCTGCTGTTCATCAGGTCAGGTGTATAGCCTTCTAATGGTAATTTAATTTTTAACAACACAACGAAACGTAATGTCTTGGTAGGTTTTTTTTTATTTTAAACAAATTTGCAATGCTGAATCCATTTCTCTTGAACGGGTACATTTTTTATGTTATAAGCAGTTGTACAGGTGTGCTTGAACTTGTACAGTAGACACTGATAAAGGTAAGTACATGTAAGTTGAATGTTGCATCACCAGTCAAAATTTAATAAATTAAGAAGGAATCTAGCTAAAATTTGGCACTAATAACAGTAGACAAATCGGACAAGGATACACAACTGTGTTTTTGTTGCACACAAATGTTGTTACCAACAAGTGCAAAATTTATATTCCCTTTTCCCAAAAATTAAAAATCAATTTGTAAGTAAAAGTGGGAGACCTTGACATGGGAATATGACATGTATCAGCACATGATTTATAGTTCAATTTGCATTTCCACCTAAGCAAAAGTGGCTTGTCGAGCTGGATTTTTGTGAAGATGGCCTGTGCGGTGTTTCTGCATGTAATTACATACCTGTCAAGTGATACGGTTTCGCCGTATTTTAATACGGGGAAAATGCAATTTTAGCAAATACGGGCGTATTGCCATTTCTGTACGCCAAAAAGAATCTCTGACCACTGCTCATCTGACTGTCTGCTAGGAGAGCCTCCGGGCTCGTTCTGGCGCGCTGCACGGCACTAGAGTGAGTTCCGTGATGGCGGTATGAATAATAAATAAACGCCCTTAAAAACTCACAGTTCGCTGCTTATTATTCCATGCCGCCACATTGCATGGGAATATACGGGAAAAAAAAATATTGAGAGTGTTGAGGAACACGTCGTGTGTGACCCCCACAGCGTACGGGGCTGTCAGAGCGCTCAGCGTGAGCAATTATCACAACAGTGAGAAGTGTGGGCTCATCATTAGGCTGATGGCTTCGCACCTTCTTAACAGATAAGCGTTATGAACAAGAGGACAGGTAGATGGACCATGCACAACATTTTATTTACAAAAAACATTTTTGAAATATGTATGCACATAAATGTGGGCGAAACAGACAAGTACTGCATCACAGCACAGCATCTCGTATATCGGCTCCCTACTCCTCTGCTCCCTGGGTCGCTGCCACCACTGGTTCATCTACTGCATCATCCAATGTAGTGTCAAACGTCTCTCCATGTCTCTCACACAGATTGTGCAGAGCACAACAAGTCAGCACCATAGATTTCACCAGTTTCATGTCACAGTCATTCCTCTCTCCTTCCTCCTTCCTTCTCTCCTCGTCACCAGCCATTTTCTTTGTTGTGGAGGATTCGGTCGCGTGTTTGACGTCATGAGAGTGTGGCGCCGCCTGCTGTTCAGGAACTCCCACCCACCGCAGGTGTGCCAGCAGGTGCGCCAGCAGTAATGTTGAAAAGCAACCGAGGCCGAACTGAACCGAAGTGAGTAGAGTCGGGTTTTCAATCGGAGCTGGGCGGGGCTAGTGGAAAAGCGCCTTTACTGAAGCTGCTTGAGCCCGATGGCCATCTCTGCTTCAAGCCTATGACAGTTCAGCTGGAACTCATACTCCTCTTTTCTTGCCTTATCCTTAGCCTCAATTTCAAAGCGAGCAAAATGTACCTTTAACCGGGCACCTTCAGCAGACATATGGGAGGACTCCCAAGAAAATAGCTCAAACCTTGACATGGTAACAGGTGTTTTTTTGTCACCTTCCTTAACTGTGGTAGGAGTACTTGTCCCCTCCTCGGAGGCCTGTGGAAGAACTTCAATGCCAGACACATCCACCCCGAAAGCCAAAACCCCTTTATCTACCAAATCCCTTAACACAACAGACTTCAGTGGTTCAACAGAATTATTTTAAAAAACAAACTCATGAAACAGGCCTGGACAAAAATGATGGTACCCCTAGAAAAGACTGAAAATAATGTGACCATAGGGACATGTTCAACCAAGATGTGTCCTCTAATTAACATCACAGGTGTCTACAAACTTGTAATCAGTCAGTTGGCCTATTTAAAGGGTGACAAGTAATCACTGTGTTGTTTGGTGACATGGTGTGTACTACACTAAACATGGACCAGAGGAAGCAAAGGAGAGAGTTGTCTCAGGAGATTAGAAAGAAAATTATAGACAAGCATGTTAAAGGTAAAGGCTATAAGACCATCTCCAAGCAGCTTGATGTTCCTGTGACTACAGTTGCACATATTATTCAGAAATTTAAGATCCACGGGACTGTAGCCAACCTCCCTGGACGTGGCCGCAGGAGGAAACTTGATGAAGAATGGTAACAAAAGAGCCCAGAACAACCTCTAAACACATTCATGGTGAACTCCAAGGTCAAGGTACATCAGTGTCAGATCGCACCATCTGTCAAGCCAAAGTGAACTTCATGGGAGACGACCAAGGAGGACACCACTGTTGAAAACAAATCATAAAAAAGCCAGACTGGAATTTGCCAAACTGTGTGTTTGACAAGCCACAAAGCTTCTGGGAGAATGTCCTATAGACAGACAAGACAAAACTGGAACTTTTTGGCAAGGCACATCAGCGCTATGTTCACAGACGCAAAAATGAAGCATACCAAGAAAAGAACACTGTCCCTACTGTGAAACATGGAGGAGGTTCTGTTATGTTCTGGGGCTGCTTTGCTGCATCTGGCACAGGGTGTCTTGAATCTGTGCAGGGTACAATGAAATCTCAAGACTATCAAGGTGTTCTAGAGAGAAATGTGCTGCCCAGTGTCAGACCGCTTGGTCTCAGTCGCAGGTCATGGGTCTTGCAACAGGATAATGACCCAAAACACACAACTAAAAACACCCAAGAATGGCTAAGAGTGAAACATTGGACTATTCTAAAGTGGCCTTTGTAAAGAACTGAGGTCCACACGAATAGTGGTTTCAACAGAGTTCTCTTTTAGAAACTAGGAGCGGGAAACATTAACAGGCGGCAACATCAACACATCGCCATTTTCATAACTATATCACTCGGTGAAGGTCAACTCTGACCTGTGATGTCACCACAGTCTTAAAGACACACCACATATAAATATCACATTATATGACATCTCCCCCCTTTTTTAGTTTTTTTTTTTTTCAGAACAAAACAATTTTCAGTTCAAACATTTTTCATTTCCATTTCACCCTTCCCCACAGCCCATGGCTTAATTATTGAACCAAATATGACCACACTTATCACAGTGAACACGTGAATTTCTCTCTTTTTTCATTTTTTTTTTTTTCTCTACAAATCTAGTCTTTGCACAGGTTTAATCATTCTACCAGACCGGGTAAACAACAGTCCTTGCTTTGGGTCTGGCGGTTTGACACTGGATTCTGGTAAAATAGTGTCAGCGGCAGCTGCAGTTTCAGGCTGCTGATCGACAATCTCTGGCTGCAGGTCATTTGGAGCTGAAGAGTGTATCTCTCTGGCTGTTTCAGGATCATGTTGCAAGTGACGGCGGTTGCGTCACAAAGTTGCTCCCTGGGGTGTTTCAATAAGAAAGGAGCGAGGTGTGCTGCTTTCTCCTGTGACAACAGCGGGTGTTTTCCAGGATTTCTGATGGTCCAGCTTTGTGAGGACTGAATCTCCTGGCTTCAACGAAGGTAGGGGTTTAGCTCCATGGCGCTGATTGAAGTAGAATGCTTGTTTCTGTTTCTCCATTGCATCCTTATTCCTGATGACTTCCAGATCAGGCCATCGGGGCTGAAGATTCACTTCAAGTGTAGGAAGAGTTGTTTTGATCTTTCGACCCATAAGTAGCTCTGCAGGACTCACGCCTGTGGTGGTGCAGGGCGTTGATCGAAAGCACATGAGGGCAAGCAAAGGATCTTGCTGCTTTAAGATTCTTTTTGCTGTTTGAACTCCCCTCTCTGCATGTCCGTTTCCTTGAGGGTTGTGTGGACTTGAGGTGATGTGCAAAAAGTCAAACTCCCTTGCAAACTTTTTAAATTCTTGGCATGAGAATTGAGGCCCATTGTCAGATACAACCACATCTGGACAACCAAACCTCGCAAACACTGCCTTCAGCTTTAAGATCATCTGAGAAGCAGTGGTTACTGGCAGATGAAGTATCTCGAGGAACCGAGAGAAATAGTCTGACACAACAAGGTAAGTGTGCTTGTTATGCTCACACAGGTCAACAGCAAGTCTCTTCCAGGGTCGATCAGGTAGAGGGGTTGACAAGAGAGGCTCTTTTCGCTGAGCTGGTCTCATCTCACGACACACCTGACAGGACTGGACTTTGCGTTTGATTTCAGATGAGATGCCAGGCCACCACACAGATGTGCAGGCCCGCTCTCTGCATTTTGTCAGACCTTGATGTCCATCATGTATTCGATCCAAGATGTCTGCTCTGAGCACATCCGGAATCAACATGCGGCTTCCTCTGGTGATAATTCCATCGCATTCAGACAGTTCATTTTTAATGGGAAAATAGTCTCTGATAGCTGCTGGGACATTGCCTATGTATTCTGGCCATCCTGACTTGATGTACCACAACACCAACTGTAGGTTACAGTCAGCTGCTGTAGAGGTCTTTATAGTGTCTATTTTATGTGTAGCAGCTGGCAAGTTATCAATAACTGCTGCTATGTAGCATGCTACATCAGAGTGAGTATCAGTCTCGTTTTCTACGCGCTGTAGTGGACTTCTTGAGAGTGTATCAGCTACTACCAAGGTCTTTCCCGGAGCATATTCGGCTGTCGGTTTGAACCTCATAAGTCTCATAAGTAGCCTTTGGCACCGTATTGGCACATTGTCCAGGTCCTTTTTGTTCATGAGAGGCACCAAGGGTTTGTGATCTGTGACCAACTTAAAATCTTCCAGACCACAGAGGTACTTCTCAAATCTCTCACATGCCCAGACACTCGCCAAACACTCCTTCTCTATCTGTGCATATCTAGTCTCGGCCTCTGACAGACGACGTGAGCAGTATGCCACAGGTTTCCAGTTTCCATCGTGCAGTTGCAGTAGTACTCCACCTATACCATAGCTGCTGGCATCGGCTGATACGGCAGTAGGTCGATTCACATCATAGAATTTCAGAACTGGAGAAGTAGACAGAATGTCTTTGATGCGTTGAAATGCCTCCTGCTGAGAATGGTCCCACATCCACACTGACTTGGATTTCAACAGTTCATATAGTGGCTGGCCCACTGTCGACAGATTTGGGATATATTTCCCTAGGTAGTTAAACATGCCTAGGACACGCTTGAGGTCATGCACGTTCTGTGGTGACGGGAGCTCGCGGATTGCCTTGACTTTATCGGGGTCGGGTCTCACGCCTGATTTGTCGATTTCTTGGCCCAAGAAGTGAAGCTTGTTTTGTCTAAACTTACATTTTTCTCTGTTCAGTTTAAGTCCGGCTGACTCGATCCTTTCCAGTACCTTGCTGAGACGCTGGTCGTGCTGTTCAGGAGTGTCGCCGTACACCAGTATGTCATCCATGTAGATAGCCACGCCTTCCAGGCCGTTGAGGGTTTCTGTCATTTTGCGCTGAAAAATTTCAGGAGCGCTTGTGATCCCAAATGGAAGACGTTTGAATGCATATCTCCCAAAGGGTGTGATAAAGGTTGTTAATTTACTGCTTTCTGGATGGAGAGGAATCTGCCAAAACCCAGAGGCAGCATCTAATGATGTGAATGTGGTTGCTCCACTAAGTTTTGCAGTGATTTCCTCTGCAGTAGGAAGAACATACCTCTCTCTTCGTACAGCTTCATTTAACCTCTTTAAATCGACACAGATCCGCACTTTTCCATTTTTCCTTGGGACTGGTACCATTGGCGCGCACCAATCTGTAGGATCAATCACAGCTTCAATCACATTATTCTCCTCCATACGCTGCAATTCCTCTTTAACCTTCTGCAAAAGTGGCAAAGGGACACGACGGGCAGTGTGCACTGTGTATGGCTGAGCATTCTCTTTTAACAGGATTTTAACTGGTTCTGTTTTAAGTGTTCCATGCTCACCAAATGCTTTGTGAACTTCTTCAACACGCTTCACAAGCCCCATCGACATTGCTGTGTCTCTGCCCAGCAAATTGTTTGCATTATTGCCACTGATGACATACACAGGAAAAGTATATGGTTTTTCTTTGTATTCTGTGAAGGCTTGAAATTTCCCTATACAGTCCAACTGACCACCCGGGCTGCACAGTGTGACATTAGATGGCTCTAATTCCTTCTTAGGAACTAGTTCGTTAAATGTCTTTTGTCCCATAATGTTTGCATCTGCACCCGTATCAATTTTAAAATTGACTGGTGTTGTTCCAATTGTAAGCTGTATGGTCCATGGGTCATCATTTCTGTCTGTTTTTGTGACTGCGCCCAAAAAATATGGTGTCTGGGAAACTGTCTCTTCAGTGACTTCTCTGACTGATTTACTGTGACATTTCTTTTCCCAGTGACCCACCTTTTTACACTTGTTGCATGTTGACTTCATGGCTGGGCACTTTTCAGGATCTCTGTGTTTTAATTTTCCACATCTTCCACACCATGAGTCTTTTTGCTCTCCACTTTTTTCCTTCTTTGGTTTAAATGGAGATCTTCCTCTGCCTGCTGCTTTTCCCTGGATCTCCTGCACCGTGGCGTGTGCCTCCCCCTGCTGGTGAACCTGGAGGACAACCTCCTCGGACTGGCGAACTGTCTGAATAGTTTGGGCAAGCGTTAGATCAGCCATCATCTGCAGTTTACGTGACAGCTCTTTATCGAGGATGCCCACAACAATTCGGTCACGGATATGTTCATCTCTCTTTACACCAAAGTCACAGTGTTCTGACATCTCATGAAGGGCTCTGATAAACATTTCCACTTTGTCACCGGGCCGCTGCTGTCTCTGGTGAAAACAAGTGCGCTCATGGATCACGTTCCGTTTAGGACAGAAGTACTCGTCGTATTTTCCTAACACAACGTCAAACTTCTTTTGATCCGTATCCTCAGTAAATGAGAATGATTTGAAGATGTTTTCAGCTTCGGGGCCCATGGCGTAAATCAGTGAACTGACCTGAACTTCGTCGTCCTCTTTACTCAGTTTTGTAGCCGTCCGGAAACGCAGAAAGCGCTCTTTCCAGCCCGCCCATTCATTCGGACGATGAAAAGGAAAACTTTCCGGGGGATTAAACTTGGCCATCTTACTGAAGCAGAGCGTCCGTCAAGCACTTCTGACACCATGTAAAGAACTGAGGTCCACACGAATAGTGGTTTCAACAGAGTTCTCTTTTAGAAACTAGGAGCGGGAAACATTAACAGGCGGCAACATCAACACATCGCCATTTTCATAACTATATCACTCGGTGAAGGTCAACTCTGACCTGTGACGTCACCACAGTCTTAAAGACACACCACATATAAATATCACATTATATGACAGCCTTCTATGAGCCCTGATCTAAATCCTATTGAACATTTGTGGAAGGAGCTGAAATATGCCGTCTGGAGAAGGCACCCTTCAAACCTGAGACAACTGGAGCAGTTTGTTCATGAGGAGTGGGCCAAAATACCTGCTGAGAGGTGCAGAAGTTTCATTGACAGTTACAGAAATCATTTGATTGCAGTGATTGCCTCAAAAGGTTGTGCAACAAAATATTAAGTTAAGGGTACCATCATTTTTGTCCAGACCTGTTTGAGTTTGTTTTTTAAAATAATTCTGTTGAACCACAATTCAAAAGCATTGTCTGATTTTCAATGGTTAATTTTCATAGAATTATTTATTCCCACTTTTGTCAGATTCAAGTTATTTATGTGACCATTGTGGGTTTTTCTTTCATTAACAGAGGGGTACCAACAATTTTGTCATTGTATCAAGCTGCTCATGAGTGGGACCATTAACAAAAGTTTCTAAACTAAACTGGGCCATTTTTTTTCCTCATAAACCTACTAACAAAAGCACTGCAACCAGAAGCTACCCTGGGTAATTAGTTAATTAATCAATCCCGGACGAGCCTCCCCTTATGTTACAAACCTTATTAACCAAGATTGCCAAGGGAGATAAACGGACATAACACAACAACTGGCTACAGCACACAAAAAAAGAATCAACTCACAAAATAAGGGACTGCTGGTTGTCAAAATAATAAGTGCAGATTTATTTACAACTGAGCATCAAAACTAACAGAAGAACTCAGAATGGAGGAGGTGACAGCAGCTTCAGGGTTCTCTCAGGCCAAAATAACAAACAAAACCCCCCACTCTTTCTAGAAAGGAAAAGAAAACTACCCTAGTGAAATAAAATACTGTACAAAAGCTTACCTGCCTGGCTTGCCACAAAACAGGAGGAAAAGTGAATCAAAAAGAAAAGGCAGAGAACCCCTGTAGCCGCTCCTTTTATAACAAACACTTCAAGGTGCATAGGCACTAGATAAGCCAGCAAATACTGAAGCTAGTGATGAGAAGGCAGGCTCCAGAGCTCCGAGCTTATCCAGGAAATATTTAGCGAAGTGGGTGTAGAGGCGTGCATTGTGATATACTGTATGTGTTGATGTTGGACCATGTGATTGGGTCAGGAAGCCGTTTGTGATTGTGAACAGCGATACCCAATGGAAAGCCCCGTCCCTCAAGTTTTGTGTTGTCATCTTTGACTGTGTAAGGGATTTGTCACAGCCAATTTTCACATGGAGGCAGCAGCAAAAAGACAGACTTCTCCCGTTTGGCAACATTTTGAGCACATTTCTACCATTAATGTATTTTTCACAAATAGTAGCTGTTTAATCTGGCTTAGTGGTAAATCACCTGTATTCTAAGTGGGAATCCTGGGTTCAAATACCAGCTGTGTCATTGTTGTCATTTTATTTTTATTTGCAAAGTGAAGTGTCTGTTGTGTTTCAAAGAGCTTGGATCATTATTACACATCATTATGCTGAGGCATTATTGCTATTGTGCCCTGCATGAGAATAAGGCTAAAGCTGAATAGACTGGGACAGTATAAGACTAGTGAAAATTTATTATTTCTTAATAAAAATGGATTAGTAGTACAAGCACACAAAGTAACACAGACACATTCACTGGAGTCACCCCAGTTTTATTATTTCTTTTTTCCCTTATGATCATTGATATTTCTTAAAAGACAGCACATTTATTGAAATTGAAAAAATACACATTAAACTAATAATGCCGTTGTAAAAATCTGCATGCTGTATACTTTTTTTTTGTCGACTACATGGCCATGTAGAGCAAATGAAGTTTCACGTGAGGTCTTGTCTATATGAACCATTTTGATGAAAGGCTCAAGTGTTCAAGAAAGCCTCAACTGCCTATGACTAAGTAGTAGCTTAGAGGTGAAATGTCTGTCCTGCCCCTGGGAAGCTGGGGTTCAAATCCCAGCTAGGCATTCTAATAATTTTATTTTTATTTGCAGTGAAGTGTCTGTTGTGTTTCAAAGAGCTTTGATACAACAATAACACATCATTATGCTGAGGCACTATTGTGCCCTGTATGAGTGTACCACAAGCACATTCACTGTAGTCATTTATTTGCATTTATTGAAATGGGAAAAAAATCCCGTTGCAAAAATCTGCATGTTGTATACATTTTGTCCACTAGATGGCCTGGTAGAGAAAATGAAGTCTCACATGAGGCCTCGTCTATATGAGCCATTTTGATGAAAGGCCTCAAGTCCTCCAGAAAGCCTCATTTGGCCATCACTAACTGAAGCCTAATGCACTGGTCAAAAAACTACACCAAAGCAGTCCACACACTCTAAAGCCCAGTGGCCAAATGGCAAAGAACACTGGATGCAAGATCTTCAAATAGGCTGCTCGATAATGGGTTGATGCAAAGCAGCTGCAGGAGCCCAGGTGTGTAGTTCAAGGTCACCTCAGGAGTATAGGAGAAACCTGGCTCACTAGGGTTGATGCCAGACAGCTGTGGAAAACCCAGGGGTGTGGTTCAGGGTCCCCTCGGGAGGGTAGGAGAAACCTGTACAGGGGAGAGAGAAGAGAAAAAGAGTGCCTCTCTTCCCAGAAGAGAGAAACACCATTAATACTCGTCACAGTTGCTGTCGGCCTCTTGGCAGCCTCCCTGACCAGTTTTCTTCTCGTCTTTTCATCAGTTTTGGTGGGACATCCAGTTCTTGGTAATGTCACTGTTGTGCCATATTTTCTCCACTTGATGATGACTGTCTTCACCGTGTTCCATGGTATATTTAATGCCTAGAAAACTCTTTTGTACCCTACTCCTGACCGATAGCTTTGAACAATGAGATCCGTCTGATGCTTTAGAAGCTCTCTGCGGACCACGGCTTATGCTGTAATATGTGACTACAAAACTTTCAGGAAAAGCCTACGAGAACAGCTGAACTTTATTTGGGTTTAATCAGAGGAACTTTAAATGGTGGCAGGTGTGTGCTGACTCCCATTTAACATGAGTTTGAATGTGATTGGTTGATTCTGAACACCATCACATCCCCAGTTACAACAGGGTGTGTGTATTTATGCAAACAAGTTATTGTAAGTTTTTTACTTTTCCCCTTAAAAGGTGTCAGTTTGTTTTTCAGTTGTACAGGTTATAAGTCACATTAATTGTGGAAAAAGTTTTGAAATGAATTATCTTGGTCTCATTTTTTACATCACAAAAACCTGACATTTGAGCAGGGGTGTGTAGACTTTTTAAATCCACTGTATGTGTGCACATTTTTATATATATATACACTACCGTTCAAAAGTTTGGGGTCACCCAGACAATTATTTTGTGTTTTCCATGAAAAGTCACACTTATTTACCACCATGAGTTGTAAAATGAATAGAAAATATAGTCAAGACATTGACAAGGTTAGAAATAATGATTTGTCCATCCATCCATCCATCTTCTACCGCTTTTCCGGAGGTCCGGGTCGCGGAGGCAGCAGTTCAAGCAGAGAAGCCCAGACTTCCCTCTCCCCAGCCACCTGCTCCAGCTCTTCAGAGGGGATACCAAGGCGTTCCCAGACTAGCTGGGAGACATAGTCTCTCCACCGAGTCCTGGGTCTGCCCCGGGGTCTCCTCCCAGTGGGACGTGCCTGAAACACCTCAAGTGGGAGGCGTCCAGGAGGCATCCTAATCAGATGCCCATACCACCTCAACTGACTCCTTTCAATGTGGAGGAGCAGCGGTTCTACTCTGAGCCTCTCCCGGATGACTGAGCTCCTCACCCTATCTCTGAGGGTGAGTCCAGCAATCCTACGGAGAAAGCTCATTTCAGCCGCTTGTATCCGCGATCTCGTTCTTTCGGTCATTACCCAAAGCTCGTGACCATAGGTGAGAGTAGGAACGTAGATTGACTGGTAAATCGACAGCTTTGCCTTAGAACTAAGCTCCCTCTTCACCACAACAGACCGGTACAACGTCCGCATCACTGCAGATGCTGCTCCAATCCGTCTGTCGATCTCTCGCTCCATTTTCCCCTCACTCGTGAACAAGACCCCAAGATACTTAAACTCCTCCACTTGGGGCAGGAGCCTGTCCCCAACCCAGAGAGGACAATCCACCTTTTTCCGGCTGAGGACCATGGACTCGGACTTGGAGGTGCTGATTCTCATCCCAGCCGCTTCACACTCAGCGGCAAACCGTCCCAGCAAGAGCTGTAGGTCATTGCTGGATGAAGCCAACAGGACAACATCATCTGCAAACAACAGAGATGAGATCCTGTGGTCACCAAGCATGACACCCTCCATTCCCTGGCTGCGCCTAGAAATCCTGTCCATAAAAATTATGAACAGGACCGGTGACAAAGGGCAGCCCTGGCGGAGTCCAACTCTCACTGGGAATGACTCCGACCGAGTGTTGGCAATGCGAACTAAACTCTCACAACGGTCGTACAGAGACCGAATAGCTCGTAACAACAAGCCCGATACCCCATACTCCCGAAGCACCCCCCACAAAAATCCACGAGGGACGCGGTCAAATGCCTTCTCCAAGTCCACAAAACACATGTAAACTGGTTGGGCAAACTCCCACGAACCCTCAAGAATTCTCGAGAGGGTAAAGAGCTGGTCCGATGTGCCACGGCCAGGACGAAAACCACATTGCTCCTCCTGAATCCGAGGTTCGACCAACGGCCGGACTCTCCTCTCCAGTACCTTGGCATAGACCTTCCCAGGGAGGCTGAGGAGTGTGATCCCTCTAAAGTTGGAGCACACCCTCCGGTCCCCTTTTTTGAAGAGAGGAACCACCACCCCGGTTTGCCATGCCAAAGGCACTGCCCCCGACCTCCACGCAATGTTGTAGAGGCGTGTCAACCATGACAACCCAACAACATCCAGGGCCTTGAGGTACTCGGGGCGAATCTCGTCCACCCCCGGGGCCCGGCCACCAAGGAGATTTTTAACCACCTTGGCGACCTCAGCCCCTGTGATAGGCGAGTCATCCCCCTCGTCCCCAAACCCTGCTTCCTCTGTGGAAGGCGTATCAGTGGGATTGAGGAGATCCTCAAAGTATTCCTTCCACCGCCCGACGATATCCCCAGTTGAAGTCAACAGTGTCCCATCCGCACCATACACAGTGTGGACGGGGAGCTGCTTTCCCCTCCTGAGCCGCCGAACAGTTTGCCAGAATCTCTTTGAAGCCGACCGAAAGTCTTGTTCCATGGCCTCACCGAACTCCTCCCATACCCGGGTTTTTGCTTCAGCAACCACCCGAGCTGCACTCCGCTTGGCCTGCCGGTACACCTCAGCTGCTTCGGGAGTCCCACAAGCCAACCAAGCTTGATAGGACTCCTTCTTCAGCTTAATGGCCCCCCTCACCACTGGTGTCCACCACTTGGTTCGGGGGTTGCCACCACGAGATGCACCGACCACCTTGCGGCCGCAGCTCTGGGCTGCCGCTTCAACAACAGAGGTGGAGAACATGGCCCATTCAGACTCCATGTCTCCAGACTCCCTCGGAATGTGGTTGAAGTTCTTCCGGAGGTGGGAGTTGAAGACCTCCCGGACAGGGGCCTCAGCCAGACGCTCCCAGCACACCCTCACTATACGTTTGGGTCTACCAGGTCTGAATGGCTTCCTCCCCTGCCATCGGATCCAACTCACCACCAGGTGGTGATCAGTTGACAGCTCTGCACCTCTCTTTACTCGGGTGTCCAAGACATACGGTCGCAGGTCTGATGATACGATAACAAAATCGATCATCGACCTGCGGCCTAGGGTGTCCTGGTGCCAGGTGCACATATGGACACCCTTATGCTTGAACATGGTGTTCGTTATAGACAGACTGTGGTTAGCACAGAAGTCCAATAACTGAACACCACTCGGGTTCAGATCGGGCAGGCCGTTCCTCCCAATCACCCCCCTCCAGGTTTCACTGTCGTTGCCCACGTGCGCATTGAAGTCCCCCAGTAGGACAATGGAGTCTCCAGGAGGAGCACCCTCCAGCACCCCAGTCACAGACTCCAAAAAGGGTGGGTACTCTGAAACATCATTTGGTGCATAGGCACAAATGATGGTCAGGACCCGTTTCCCAACCCGAAGGCGCAGGGAAGCAACCCTTTCGTCCACCGGGGAAAACTCCAATATAGAGGCAGCAAGGTGGGGCGATACAAGAATACCTACCCCTGCTCGTCGCCTCTCGCCCGGGGCAACTCCAGAAAAGGCCAAGCTCCAGCCCCTCTCCAGGAGACTGGTTCCGGAACCGGAGCTGTGTGTTGAGGTGAGGCCGACTATATCTAGCCGGTATCGCTCAATCTCGTACACCAGCTCAGGCTCCTTCCCCACCAGAGAGGTGACATTCCACGTACCAAAAGCCAGTTTAGAAAGCTTGGGATCAGTCCGCCAAGGTCTCCGCCTTTGACTGCCACCTAATCCACATAGCACCGGACTTCCATGATCCCTCCTGCAGGTGGTGAACCTACTGGAGGGCGGACCCATGTAACTCCTTCGGGCTGAGCCCGGCCGGGTCCCATGGGTGGAAACCCGGCCACCAGACGCTAGCCTTCGAGCCCCTCCCCCAGGCCTGGCTCCAGGGTGGGGCCCCGGTAACCCCATACCGGGCGGGGTACACTGAATCCTTGATATACAATTTATCATGAGAGTCTGTTGGATGATTTGTATTTGAAATAATAATTTTTTCCAGATACTCAACCTGCTCAAAGGAAGGTCAGTTTTATAGCTTCTCTAACCAGCTAAACTGTTTTCAGCTGTGCTAACATGATTGCACAAGGGTTTTCTAATCATCCATTAGCCTTCTGACGCAATGAGCAAACACATTGTACCATTAGAACACTGTGTGGCGGATGATAAAATAAAGGCAGCGTTGTGAGGTTTTAAGCAGGTTTATTAAATCATACCGCCGTCACGAAGCCCGCCCCGGCGCCGTGCATGCGCGCCGGGAGCGTGCCCGGAGGCTCTCCAGCAAAGGGACACAGATTGTGTGTGTCCGCAGCAGCAGTCAAAGAGAGAATGAGAGAGAGAATCGTGCAGCATATATACCCAGTTACAACAATACATGAAAGAGCATTCACAGCAGTTGGCATAGGCATTTGCATGTGAGAGACATACATAACAATAGGTAGATTGCTGGCCTCTGCTCCAGCTGCAGGACAAAGAGGTTACAAGGCACAACTACATATTGATCTGTCTCTAGGTCACAGTAAGGACAGGACGCATGAACACAATGCATGAATGGCACATTAACATCACAATGCATGTATGGCACATTACATCAGTAGTGCTGCGGAAAAAACCAGGAGTGGCGAGCTGTCTGTCCTTAGTCTGTTGTGGGAGTTATTCCAAACCCGCCACACTGCTCCGGAGCAGTGTGGCAGGTTTGGAATAACTGGGTTTGGAATAACATAGCTGGGGGTGCAGCCACCCAGCTATGGCACGTCAGAGGAACTCCCCCGCTGCGGCAGCTATTTTGGCCAGTGACGTGTCTGCAGAGCCGGCTCCTCCAGTCTCCATGGGTGCCCCCGCCCACTGCAGCCACAGAAAGGGAGTTATCTGGGTTTTCTGCTGCAATTACCACCACACCCCAGGAAATAAGGCAAGTACATTTTCATTCTCAAACAATTTCAGATGAAATGCCTTGTCTTATCTCCGGTGGTGAGGCTCAGCAGCAGCCCAATTTAGCTGAGTCGTCACCACTTGCTGCTGTGACTTTTCCCTCACCTGCTTCCCCATGTCCTTTCCTATTTTCCCTGAATGTCTGCCGGGGGGGGGGGGGTGCTGCATCCTTGGAAGATTCCGTTCCTGCTCTGTAGCCACTTCCTGGATGGGAGAAGAGCGTCTCCTGTGCCCTGATGTCTGAGCTGACAAGAGAGTGTCACCTGACTTCAGCTAAACCGGCCTCTGCGCCAGCGGTGAGGCAACCTCCAGCATCAGCCGCCATGCCGGCAGTTCCACCAGCATCGGTCGTCATGTCTGGAGGCCATTCAGCAGCAGATATCATCACACCCCAGGAGATAAGACAAGTGTGTTTTCATTTTCCTGCACATAAAAATAAAATGTCTTGCCTTATTCCCAGTGGTGAGGCTCAGCATCTGCAGCCCACTTTAGCTGAGTCCTCACTGCCTGCTGCTGCCACCGGTTCCTCACCTGCCTCTCCCACGTCTCCTCCTGTGTTCCCTGAGTGTCCGCTGGTCCTAGGATGGAGCCGCTGGATGACGGAGGAGCCTGCGGCCTTGAAAGATTCGTTCCAGCCCCGCAGCCACATCCTGGATGGGAGGAGAATGCTACCTGCACCCTGAAACTTGAGCCGACAGGAGAGTGTCCCCTGGTGTCAGCAGCAGGGAAGCTGGCATCATCGGTGAGGCAACCTCCAGCTTCAGCCGCCACACCAGGAGTTCCACCTGCATTGGTCGCCATGCCTGGAGGTCCTGGGGCTGCATCCACCATCATGCCTGCTGCTGGGGTTGTCACAGCAGAGTCGTCGGAGTCCTGGATGGCGGTGGAGCTCGAGTCAAGGCAAGTTCTCTGTTTAGTCTCTCCATTATTAGCCTTAGAGAAATCTTGTCTTGCTCGTGGCTTGGAGAATCAGCTGCAGATGCCCTCTGCTCCTGAGTTCTCCTCACCAAGCTCCGCTGCTGCCGGTAATGTTCCGGTGTTTCTTTCTTCTTCCCCATCTGAGGTGACCCTGCCAGGGTTGGATCACCAGATGTCCGGAGTCGAGACATCCCAGCCTAATTCACCAGAGTCCTGGACGGCGCTGGCGCTTGAGCTGAGGCAAGTTCTCTTTTTTGTTTTCACTATAACTGTATTAGAGAGATCTTGCTTGGCTCTTAGTAGGGAGGACCAGTTGCAGCCACCAGCTGCATCTGAGTTCTCCTTGCCGGGCTCCACTGCTGCCGATGACTCTGAACCAGTGTCTGTTTCCTCTCTTTCTGAGCTTCCGTCTCCACCTGAGGTCACAGTGGGTCCTCCATCTCCATCAGAGGTCACTGTGGGTCCTCCATCTCTGCCCAAGGTCAGCTTGGGTCCTCCGCCTCCGCCTGAGGTCACCGTGGGTCCTCTGTCTCTGTCCGAGGTTGCCGTGGGTTCTCCGCCTCCGTCCGAGGTTGCCATGGGCTCCCCATCTCTATCCGAGGTCATTGAGCACTCCCCGTCTCCCTCTGAGGTCATTGAGGGTTCCCCAACTACGCTGAAGGCCTCCGCTGAGTAGTCACTCCCCTCATCTGGTCCTGTCATCGATCAGCTACCCTGGTCAACAATCTTTTTCGCCTGCCTTCTGTGCTGGTCTGCCATCCTCTGCATCTGGTTTCCTCGATGGTCAACCATCCCTACGCCTAGTCTTCTCACTTATCAGTCACCCTCTTCATTGGGTTTCTATCTCTCAGCTCCTGTGGTCCATGGTAAGCATTGGGTCCAGCTACCACCTCCAGGAAGGGGTGCATTGTGCCACGAGGCCCGCTGGCTCAGGGATGCTGGGAGACCACCCAATGGACTATGCCGTTTGCTTGGGTGGCTCTGGAACTCTGGGAGGCCGCCTGATTTGTTCCACCATGGGATTGGGTGGCTCTGGGACTCTCACAAACCACCTGAACTGCCTTATTGTGTCACCTGAATGTCCCAGAGTTCTGTTCACCTCTTTGTTCAGTGTCGTGGATCATGAGTGTTTTCTTGTTTTTTGCTGATTTGTTTCAGTCCCTTCAAGCCTGGGTTGCCCCTCCTCCCTCCTGGGGTGGGTTTTTCTCTTTTTTGATGTTACCCTGGGGTGTCTGGTTTCCACCCCTTGGGGAAGGGGACACTGTCATGACTCTGAGCACAGGTAGGGAGCCATGCTCAGTCTCTTAGTTATTTTAGTTATCTTCTGTATTGTGCATCTCTGTTTATTCTGTATTGACTATGGTTATCTTAGTTTGGAGTTTTCATGCATTGCTGCATCCTTTGAGTATTTTCATGTGTTCTATAGAACTTATAATGTTGTGAATAACACAAAGTACGTGGCGGTACACCTGTAAGCTGGTTGCCAATCGCCAATCAAATCTAAAAGAAGAAGAAGAAGAAGGGTTATTATTTGTTTCTGTTTACTTATGAGTTGCCTTGTATTCTTGATTTTGTCATCTGTTATCTTGTCCTCACTTTAGTTTCCTTTAGTTGTAGATTTAGTAGTCTGGTCATTTATAGTTATCTGGTCTTTGTCTCGGGTTCATTAGTTGTTATTATTTCCCCCAATGTGACAGCTGTCTGGGCTCACTTCCTGCTGTCAAAACCTGTTCATGGGCTGTCACCGGTTGTTGATTATCTCCTCTCTCATGATCCCACACCTGATGATTATTGTTTCACCCTTATTTAAACCCTGCAGCGTAGTTCATTCCTCGCAGTGGTCTACTGTAACCTAGACATTATTTCTACGTCTTCTCTTTTCCAGACGGAATCCCCGTCTGGTTATATTCTCTGGGTGTTCCCCCATTATCCCGCCTGGAAGTGTGCATGTTTGTTGTTTTGTGTGTGTCCTTAATAAATGTCAGCAATGCACAGCTCCTGCATTTGGTGTCGTCAGTCCTGCCCTTGCCTGGGTGATTTATGACAGTTTACATTCTCAATGACTGTAATTGTACATACAGTATATGATTTTTTTTTCCTCAAAAATTTGCAGCTTTTGCCAAGAATTTGTAACTTTTAACCTTTAAATTCAAGGTTGTTTTTCTTGTAATTGTGCATTTTTTCTCTCATGAATTTAGTACATATTTTAAATAAAAGGTCATTTGTCCCTATAAATTTGTTATGTTATTCTAGTAAATTTGAAGCTTTTATTGTACTGTATATATGTTTGTGATTTTTTTTCCTTGTAATTGTGTGGCTTTTTCTCAAAGCTTTGTACCTTTGGAAAATTTTGAGACTAAAAATTATAACAAAACATTTATGCAAAATAGATAATAAAGAAACTTTCTTTCTTTTTTTTTCAAAACCACAGGGATTCATTTATTAAGGGCAAAAGTGGGATAATTCTGACCTCTGTTAGACCATTAAGTGTTGCTACTTTACAAATTGGACCAAAAATTTTAGGGTGGATTTTTTTTGTCCCAGTCCAGCCCGTGGCTAAGACAGCTAGTAGCAGACATTTTTCTTTAATCAGTCCCTCCAGGAGTTTGTGATGTTGCGATCGCATCAATTTATGTGAAATCAGCCAATCAGCGCAACTATTCCGCAACCTTGCAACTTTGTCCAATCACCGCAACTTTCCCGCAATTTTGGCCAATCCTCGTCAACTTCCGTCAATTTCATCTATCAAATTTGTCTGACTGGCACTCAAACGCTCAGTCTAACCAACCAAATGCATCGCTGCACCACGTTTACTTCCGTGCTTACAGTGAGTATTAACTAAACACATCAGCAAATAGAGTGTGTAATTTAAAAAAAACACTCACCCACGAGGTTTCCAACACCATCCCTTCCTCCGTCTCCCCCGGCCTGCCGGTGGATGTCTTGTCACGTCTCCGTCCTGACTGCGTGTACAAAGTGCTGGGTTTGTGTTGAAAAACATCTGCCTGCCCCAAAAGCACCCCGTCGCAGGAGTGCGCGTGAGGAGAGATGCCATAAAACCGCAAACAAAGCCAGCAAATCTAACACTACAGCCAGTGTTTGAACATTTTATACGTACATCTTTAGAGGTAAAGTCATTACTACATCTGGTCAATGAGCTTTAAAGTTGTGAATCTCTGGTCTGGACGGATAAACACACTCCCCCCCCTTCCCCGCCGTCCCACCGAAAATGAGAGATGTGTGTCTGAAGAGACAACTGTGTGTATCAAGGCTGACGTGCAGCAAACAAGACAGTTAGGAGTTAGGCACCGAAAGAGAGAGAATATTGTCTGTAATTTTTTTTTTCTCAGAAAAACACAGACTCCTATAGACAATACAGAGCAACAGAATAAATTATGTATTTTTTTACTCTCCGCCCAGTATCGAGTGGTTGGGCACCGCTGCGGTTTTCAAATGAAGGTGCTGCCAATAATTTCCAAATCTATACTCTTTAACATGCATTCAATACAGTTTAGCTGTTGTAATGGATATTGTGTTAAAGTCTGTATTTGCTGTTGCACAAAAGAATTTTTCTGTATAGCAGAAGTTTCTGCTTAATTTACAAATCAGTACAATAGGAAATTTTTTTGACAATCCTGTGCTTTTCTTGTGTTGTTATATAGAATATCACTGCAGTAAACTGGAAAAAAAAACATCTGCTTTAAAATTTATAATTCTTCCCACAACTTTTAGTGCAAAAAACACTAAAAACATCACAACTTTTATTGCAACTTTTTAAAAAAGCTCCTGCAAATTCAGGCTTTTTGGGCTGCAACAATCATAAAAACATCCCGCGAAATCCTGGAGGGACTGTTTAATGGTTGCATTGTCAATCAACCACTGTGCGCTGTTTGAATTTGAGGGAAAGAAGCTGTTGTTGTTCTGGTATAGGCAAAATATTGAATCCAAGCTGACACTGTTTTTATGTATCATCAACATACCATGTTCACTAACTAGAAGCCAGGGAGGACATGTATGAAAGAGATAAATATGAAAGATGATAACATGTGCACGCATGTGTGTTTGTGTGTGTGGGGGGGAGCTCATTGGGTGCTCAGCACCCCTAAAGCTCTGATCCTAGAATCACCCCTGGTTTAAACTGAGACTTTCACTATCAAATCTTGCCAGATATTATTCATGCAGCCAAGGGACCTTACTTAAAGGGACTGAAACTGCATCAGTCCTTAAAGGCAGTTTAATGGTAAAACCCATCTTTAATCTCCTTTTTAATTTCCTGTCATGTCTAGTTTGCTCAAACAAAGCCAAATAAATAAGTTGTAAAGATAAACACACATCTCACAATATCTCTAATCAAAGTTTAACCCTTAGTTTCTCCGTAGAATTACAGTCTTAATAGAATTTGGATATCAAAGTTCCAAGTACATTTTATTTGAAAAAAGTGGGGAAAAAAGTAAATCCTAAAATTGTTGTGTTTTTTTTTAAAGAAAAGAAAAAAGAAGTAGGGCAGTCTGTATCTTCTGTAGAAAGTAGGCTCCTGTTGATTAACCCTGAGAAGTGTTTTCATTTGTTTGTTCCTTTTTGTTTAGGGCTTGGTTTTGGCAGTCAGGTGGTTGTTCTGTACTCCAGCATCTACTACATCATCATACTGGCCTGGTCATTTCTGTATCTCTTGTCTTCTTTTGCCTCTGAACTTCCATGGGCAGGCTGCAAACACAGCTGGAACACTGGTAGGCCATAAAATTTAACACAATAAAAAGAAGCAACTGTATTAAAATTAAGCTTTAGTAAAATTATGATTCATTACAGTTTGACCCAAAGTCCATGAAAATGAAATTGCTATTACTTTAGCTTAGCAGCCACTTTACTACCTGCTGAAATAAAGGAGCAAAGCCCTTTTTTTCTACAAACCAAACCTTTTATTGTCTTACAGTTTCATATTAAATTTTTTCACTACCCCCCTTTCCCCACACACCTCAAATGCCAGGATCTGTGATTACTAGGGCCACCCACATCCTAGTTACAGGTACATCTCAAAAAATTAGAATATCATGAAAAAGTTCAATATTTTTGGTCACTCATTTCAGAAAGTGAAACCCATATACTACATAGATTCATTACACAGAGAGTGATATATTTCAAGTGTTTATTTATTTTAATTTTGATGATTATGGCTTACAGCCCATGAAAACCCCAACTTCAGTTTCTCAAAAAATTAGAATATTACATAAAATTAATTTTAAAAAATAGTTTTTTAATAGAAATGTTGGCCAACTGAAAAGTATGTCTATGTACACACTCAATACTTGGTCGGGGCTCCTTTTGGATTAATTACTGTGTCAGTGGCATTGTTTACATGGACACAAGTAACCGGATTAAAAGCCTGATCGGAATAAAAATGCTTCATGTAAACACGGCAATCTGAATATTCTAACCCAATCATGCTCTTTTGGATCAAAATTTCATTCTGATTGAGAGGGGTGGGTTATGCCAATTGTTAATCAGAATGGTGCGCATATAAACACTTATTCCGAACACAGGGCAGAAAATATGTTTACTGCGCATGTCTGTACACCAACCGCACGTCGACGTAACGTATTTCCGCCTTAGCAGCAGCTAGCGGAAAACATAGCGAGAGTAAAACAAAACTGGTCTGTATTGTCTTGCTGTCTCCTTCTGTTAGTCATATGCAGAAGTATGTACTTGTAGCTTCATTACGGAGACCAGCAGAAGCAAAAGTACAGTCTGAATAACACAATACAGGTCAATTTCGACACAAAGCGGGGCTTGCTAACACCGGAAGTTGCTTCTTCTTCTACTATTTTCGAAATGTTGACGTGCACATGTCAAAATGATTTATTCCGTTCAAACGTATGACACATGGAAACGCACGTCCTAATCAGATCAGCTTTTTCAGGATCCATGTAAACAGTAAAATTCTGATCTGAACTGTAGTCAGATTGAAGAAATTTTGCCCATGTAACTGTGGCCAATGTGGCGTGGCATGGAAGTGATCAGCCTGTGGCACTGCTGAGGTGTTATGAAGGTCCAGCTTGCTTTGATAGTGACCTTCAGCTCCTCTGTATTGTTGGGTCTGGTGTCTCTCATCTTCCTTTTGACAATACTCCATAGATTCTCTACGGGGTTTAGGTCAGGAGAGTTTACTGGCCAATCAAACACAGTGATGCCATGGTCATTAAACCAGGTTTTGATACTTTTGGCAGTGTGTGTGTGTGTTGGGGGGCAGGGGAGGCGGGGTGCCAAGTCCTGCTGGAAAATTAAATCAGCATCTCCATAAAGCTTGTCAGCACAGGGAAGCGTGAAGTGCTCTAAAATTTCCTGGTAGACGACTGCGCTGATTTTGGTCTTAATAAAATACAGTGGACCAACACCAGCAGATGACCTCTGTTCAGATAAAAGTAAATTTTGCATTTCATTTGGAAGTCAAAGTCCCAGAGTCTGGAGAAAGAGTGGAGAGGCACAGAATCTAAGTTGCTTGAGGTTTAGTGTGAAGTTTCTACAGTCAGTGATGATTTGAGGAACCATGTCATCTGCTGCCGTTGGTCCACTGTGTTTTATCAAGACCAAAGCCAACACAGTTGTCTACCAGGAAATTTTAGAGCACTTCATGCTTCCCTGTGCTGACAAGCTTCATGGAGAAGGTGATTTCATTTTCCAGCAGGACTTGGCACCCCCCCACACACACACTGCCAAAAATATCAAAACCTGGTTTAATGACCATAGCATCACTGTGTTTGATTGGCCAGCAAACTCTCCTGACCTAAACCCCATAGAGAATCTATGGAGTATTGTCAAGAGGAAGATGAGAGACACCAGACCCAACAATGTAGACTAGCTGAAGGTCACTATCAAAGCAACCTGGACCTTCATAACACCTCAGCAGTGCCACAGGCTAATCACTTCCATGCCACGCCACATTGATACAGTAATTAATCCAAAAGGAGCCCTGACCAAGTATTGTGTGTGTGTACATGGACATACCTTTCAGTAGGCCAACATTTCTACTAAAAAACTATTTTTTTTAATTAATTTTATGTAATGTTCTAATTTTCTGAGAAATTGAATTTGGGGTTTTCATGGGCTGTAAGCCATAATCATCAAAATTGAAATAAATAAACACTTGAAATATATCACTTTCTGTGTAATGAATCTATAGAATATATGGGTTTCACTTTCTGAAATAAGTGACAAAAAATATTGAACTTTTTCATGATATTCTAATTTTTTGAGATGTACCAGTATGTCCACAAACCTGGCATGAATGAGATGGACAAGGAGGATGCACTGGAACTGGGCTTTATTAAACAACTATGTACACTACACCATATTCAGTCCTCTGTAGAGTCGCCCGGGCAAGAGAGTGCCCGAATGGCGGACACCCCCTTATTATAGGGCAGTGTGATGACGCAACTGGAAGAAGGCGTCATCACACTGCACTTCACAATAAACCCCCCATTGCACCCACAAGAGGTTGCTAGCACTACATTATAAGAATAAATCCTGTGATAAAAAGACTTACCAGTTGAAGGACATGCCCAGTGTATGCACGGTTGCCCAGTATAATGACTGACACTGCATCGGTCCTTAAAAGCAGTTTAATGGTAAAACCCATCTTAATTTGGATCACGTTTTCAAAGCAGTTTTTTTTTAAAAAAATGCTAACTAGCCTGGATGATGTCTTCAGTTAGGCTAGGTGGTCCTGACTCAACACTACCCATGTGCCAACGTCATGCATAGTTAGGTCACCAAAAACATTGTCTCAACTCGCCTTTTTGCAGGGGAGGAGGCTGAAGTGAAAGTTTAAAGCAAAAAACAGAGACATGAGACATTTGAGTGATTTCACTGTTGATATGTCTTGTAAGTCATAAAAAAATTTACAGACATGTTAAGAAAAAAAAACTTGATTTTTGGTCGAGTGTCACTTTAAGACAAAATGCTTCACAACTTAACTTCAGGCATCATCTGGTAAACTCTCAGCTCTTCTAATACAGCACGGAACAAGGTTCCACCCCAACATAACATATAGTTCCATCTTACAAACACAGAGACGCCATTTGTCCACATCTCTTTTTTAAATATTTTCTCATATTTATGGATTTTAAGAAAGAAATAACATTTCATCAAACATAAATTATTCATGTTTTTAATGCAAATTTATTAATTCAACTTAAAAATGTGTAGCTGACAGCTGCATTTTGAATTACTGAATTGTGATAGTCTATTTTTTTATGTACTAGTATTATTTCAAGGTATTTTACTGGGAGTGTTTATTTGTTTCTGGTAATTCAATTAATTTTATATGAGAGGTGTTGTGAAGGTATTGATCCTTTTATTACTCAAGTAAAACTGTATGACATACCTGTGGATTCGTTTTAAGTTCATTCCAATAATTGGAAAATAATAGTGCGTGGATTGTTTAATCATAAGAAATTGTGATTAAACAGCTAAAATCCCAAAGAGTCCAATTAAGATTTGCCCTCTTTTCAGCAGAAACTTTTTTCACAAACCTCTACAACTGATTAAACATGTGATCACTACGAGTGTGAAGGCTTCAACTGTATGTGTAATTTCTAAATGACTGATTAAAACACACTGAATTTTTTAGAAACCTGTATGGAGTTTGATCAAATGGCTCGATATGACAACATGACTGTGCCTGCAAATGCCACATCACCAGTGAGAGAGTTTTGGGAGTGAGTGAATTTAAAACCAGAATGTGAAAATACTCTTACAGTGGCATATACTGTTTCAGAATTCTAACGTATGACTGTGATTTTCAGGAGGAGAATTTTGAACCTCACACCAGCCATTGGGGACTTTGGCAACATGCGATGGGAGTTGGTTTTGTGTCTGCTGCTGTCCTGGGTCATCTGTTACTTTTGTGTCTGGAAAGGAGTGAAATCAACTGGGAAGGTAGGACAATCATTTTTATGTTGTACACTAAGAGCCTGATTTACTAAAGGTCTGCAGATACTAAAACATGCGCAGAGTGCAAAGCACACTACAACAATTGAGCAAACTGATTCACAAAGGCCGTGCAATGAGGACTGTGTGGTGTGGATTTAGCACCTTACCTCTAATGAATACACAAAGTGGGCTGTTTTTGCTGCTACCCACAAAATACTGAGCGAAAACAATACAAATGC